>OZ037936.1:63733339-64933339 GCA_964035585.1 Polytrichum formosum
CCACTGACATTCTATTTTGTTTCCATTTCCTTGAGGTGTACAACTCAAAGCGAACTGTCGAGCGTCTGTGTGTGACCAGCTTGCTGGATCAAGAAAGCTGGACTGAGGAAGAGTTTCTAAAGGCTTTGCTGCACAGCTTCTGAAGAGATGACTGTATAACAGAGGCGGCTTGAGAACATTCTCAAAGATATGAAAGCATAAAACTGTGGATTGCAAGCAACGCCTTGCAATTATATGCTTTTGCGCGCATAAGTTGGAGGAGTCTGAGAAGTCTGCTGCCATCAGGATAGGCATGCTTTCCTGAAATATAAAGGAAAAAGTTTATTTCAGGTAGATCTATCGGTTTCGGGTGAAGCGATCTTCCCCACCTTGCGCCAAGGTTTGCTCATGGGAATCTCAGTTCACCTGCACGGAGTATACTGGTGAACATTCCACCACATCTTATCCATTAAGGAAAGTATCCTCCATATCGCTTTGAAATGGAGGCCGCATGTGATTTCTGCGGTGAAGGACGGGCAACGGTGTACTGCCGTGCAGATTCTGCTCGTCTGTGCCTTCCTTGTGATCGTCAAGTCCACAATGCAAACGCTCTTGCCCAACGCCATCTGCGTACTCTGCTCTGCCATGCCTGCAACATTCGTCCTGCAGCAGTCCGCTGTCCATCCTGCCACACTTCATTATGTCAATCCTGCGACTGTGAAATCCATACTTCTACTTTGGCTGCTGCCCAGCACAAGCGCCATAACTTCGATTGCTTTACTGGATGCCCTTCTGCAACTGAGCTTGCAACTCTCTGGGCCTGTGACTTCAATGAGCCCCGGAATTTGTCTGGAGCTGTGTTAGCGTCTCCGCCTGCTCGAGCTTACAGCAATCAGTGGGGAGTGAACAATGGAGCTGCTGGAGCAATTAAAATGGGCACAGGTCCGATTGGGAGGGAAAGCTGGACGAGCGATGCGCAACAAAGGATGGATGGATCTCCCGGGGTTATTAATACCATGCCGGGTGTTGGATCTCCACTCCTTTCGAAGGTAGAAATTTCATAATTGTCAGTTTGGGCTGTTTCAGGATATTGGGATTATAGTTGTGGTATTACTGAGATAAAATGAGCATTTCACAACTGTTTATCATCTGATCTAGTTCTTGTTGTGCAACATCACACAGCTTCAGATCTGTGGGGTTTGAGAAGCACATGTCTGCAGGGTAGTACGTGTTTTTTTACACTTCAATTGTAACGAGTCATTTTGTGTGACAGAGCTCGCTTCCATCAGGCGCTGTAGCAATGGCAAGACAGCAAGAGCAAGTTGGACATGAGAGAGCAATCTTTTGCCAGTTACAGAAATTGAAGGACCAGGAGCCATCACGGAATACAATGATGGCGTTACCTGTTCAGCCATCAAAGCCACCACAGCCTGCAGACAGGTACGAAGGCATGACAGATAAAGTGATATCTACTCGCAGCCTTCCAGAACAATACCATGCTCAAAGTCCTCATACTATTGCAGACTCCAATTCCAATTCAGGGGTGACGACAGAGGCGCAACCTATGAAGGTGGAGGTTGGAGGTAATGACACCATCAGCCAGGGAGGCAGCGACCCTTTTTGGCGATGTAATCCCATCAGTCAAGCTACTCAGGTATGCTTTTGAGGGAATCCCATTCATCTAGATAGCAGTTAGAACAATTCTACAGCGCTAACGCTCACATGATTCATGAATGTCTTTTTTTTTTTGATAATTTTCTGTCACCAATGCCTTATGTGGTCTAGATGTTGTGGTATTTTGTGCATCTCGACTGACCAAGAAATAAACTGTCTTTCTCAGTTATGGGGACAGAACATGCAAGACCTGGGAATCTGCGAAGAGGGGGAGGGCGATCCATGTGAGGGCTTCACCATGGCTGACGTAGATCTTTCTTTTGACAAGGCCGACGTAGATCTTTCTTTTGACAATTATGAAGATATCTTTTCCAGCACTCAAGGTCCCTCTGCATCATCCTTCGAGGACTTAAATCCTGGTACCGCCTGCAGTGGACATGATGGTTGTACTGATGACAATGAACACAGGCACATGCAGAGCATCCCCGAGGCAGAGCTCTTCAAACCTATAAATGTAAGTGACGATTTCAGTTTATTGGTATGCTCAACTGCATTGACCTGTTGCAGATTTTCCAGTACTGAAAGTGAGGCAGTCACCTTTCTTGATAGAAAGTTGTGTAATATATTGCCATCAAGAATCTGAAAAGAGTTGGGGGGTTGCTAAATGGGCTGTAAACCACCACTGCTCTTGTAGGAATCTAATGTTCGAATGGGGGATCTGCAATTTACATTTATGTCCATGCGGAGTCAGGTATTGGGGCTATATAATGAGTTTCACTCTTTGGCATGTGCAGGGTGGTAATGATCCCAAGATTCGTCTTGAAATGGTGAGGCCAGCAGGGCCAGGTCCAGGCCCGCCTGATGGACTTATATTAGGACCCGAGGTAAATGTGGTCGGCGAGCTCGAACGAAGAGGTAGCAGCAAGATGATGATGCAGTATGTGACAAGGCCGGAAGGTTCAACCTTATCTCTCACACTCTCCGGTCAGAGTGGCGATAGCAGTGATTACCATGAGTGCAGTGCATCATCTATGTTCCTGAGCTCTGGAGGAGACCCTTCATTTGGATCAGCCACGCCCGACAGTTTAACATTTGCACAAGCGCGAGATTCTGCCATGCTCCGTTACAAGGAGAAGAAGAAAATTCGCAGGTAATAAATACTCTGCATCATTGATTATTTAGTCGAGCTACTAAGGGTATTAGCACGATTCTTGTCAATCAAGTGAAACAAAAAATTGGAGACTCATAAAATACATGAAATTAAATTTGTTGTGTCATTAGACTGCATAATTGTCATTCTTAAATGTGATGGGGAACAATCAATCCCCTGGAAAGTGAGTTGAGAGATCTTTGTCTTGGTATATTCTCAGCATGAGTGATTCAACTCTAGGGTGAAGCTAACACACCCCTTGTTTGTAAATACAGATTCGGCAAAAAGATTAGATATGAGTCTCGTAAAGCTCGGGCAGACATCCGCAAGAGGGTGAAGGGTCGATTTGTTAAGGCAGGTCAGGCCTATGACTATGATCCCGTTGCTACCTGGAGTGTCTGAAAACCAGCGAACATACTGGTATATTTTTGGGAGGTTCTAACTCTCGAAGGCAAATATCTCTGGGACTCTATTACCACTTTTAGTACGGTACTTGAAGAAACTTTTCCCTAGAAAGTCATTGACCTGGTGGTGGAGTTGCTCATTCAGGCAGGTTTTAACATGAAATGTAATTCGTGGCTATTGAGGCCTTTGAGTGGGGCCTCAGCTGCATGTGATGAGCCTCCCCAGGTCCGATGGCAATTGTGAGGCTGGGTTCGATTCTGCAGGCAGCCCAATATATTGAGGTACTGGGTGCGCGTCAGACAAGCAAATGTGACTTTCAATCACACAAGTCGTGTGTGCGGTTATGTACCATAGTAAACTTCGGTCTTACCATTTTTTGGGTGAGGGAGGATGTGTTTTGAGAAGTTCGGTGGTTTTAGGGATTCTGTACAATTCATGCGGTCATAGTTTTAGACAGTCTGCCTCCATTTGGCAGCCTCATTGTGTGAAGCTTTAGGCGAGGCCGTCAATGACGCAGTTTCGGGTGCTACTCTTGGTGTTCTTGCAAAAATGACAAAAAAGTTACTCCTTTGGTCCATTTCTTGTAAAGACGGATGCTCCAGTGATACATGAGCTGTGGCAGCCGGTGGATCTGTAAATTTATATTTAGGTGTTCCCCGACTGGTGTACCAATTCCTACAGTGTCCTTTCAAATTTGAGGATAATACTTGGTTTCAGAAGCAATTTTTTCCCCCACATGTATTCCTTTTGCATACAATGATGCATCGGTACTCTCAATTTGTTTGTGTGTGTGTGTGTGTGTGTTTTTTTCCTTTAGATTGTGTTCTCATGATCTCTTATGAAACTCAACTGGACATGTACCTACTGTACCATGCTTCAGTTCGCATCCTTGTTCTTGACACTGAGTTGCAAAGTCATGACTGGCAATAGTGACTTTTTCAATTGATTTGCACATGTCATAGTCACGATGTTTTCACATGTCAACTACCAATACTGATTTTCCTATACGACTTGAATCTGTCATAGTGATTGATGAATTGATATGTCAACTGGCAACAGTGATGTGATAGTGACATAATCATAAGGAAACATGCAAAATGAAATGAGCATGGTACATATAATTTGAGCAGAATTTGTCACAATACTGTCTATACACACTTCATGGATGTTAAGTGTGACATCTACTAAACTTTCTGGGTCTTAGGAACGCCCAGGGCACACAGGTGTTGATTTAGTCGCCATTCCAAAGTTTCAAAATGGCCATGTCGTTAAAACATAGTGTTGATACCAAGATGATCTATGACGTCGATTCATATGCACGGGTGCAATGGACTGGGACAACATGGGTCCAAACTACACCACCAAACATTTGGTTTACTATGGCCCGCACTATTCATCATCAACCCCACATTAATTGCCTTTGTAGTACTTGGGTGGCTTGACAAAGTCATGGAGTCACTCCAATGAACATGGCACTCCAATTTAAAGCCGCATTAAGTAGACTAGTTGTTTAGCTTAGTACTATACTAATGTAAGTTTAGAGAGTGAGTTGGTAACACTCGGGCAAGTTTCGTCAAGAGGTTCAAAGCCCCCTTTGCAAGCACAAAATGGAAGTGACCGACACTTAGTGTGGAGCCTACTTTGGGTACGAACGCGCCCTCCAAGGCCTAATATCTTTTCGGTGCCAAGTCAAAATTAGGGTTTCCTTCGACACTATCTTCAACAATTAGAATAGAGAAACGGAAGATCGATCTAGAATTGCAAACCTATTGATTCTCGTTTCATGACGGAGAGGGGGGAGTTATCGTATACGAGAGTACCGGTCATCCATCCAACATAACAACTTGACCCCCTACAGGTTTGTTGCCCGATTCATTTCAAATAACCTCATGCAGACTGATTCGGGGTCTTTAAAGCTAATTCCGGTGTCAAATCAACCCAACCCTAAACCCTAAACCTCCGGGCTGCATATTATTTCAAGACTCTTTTAATGTTGGATGGATGAGAGGTACACTCGTATACGATAAATTCCCCTTCTCTCCGGACATTCGTGGCTGAGACCGAACCTCTGAGCCCTACTCCCAAAGATCTTTGCATGTTACTACAGTGTCGAAGGTACCAAAAACTAGATGAGACCTGCCTGCCTACTCTCTTATTAAGTTATTAAATTATTACGTTTGGTGTTCTGACACCACTTTTGGTTTTGGGCCTACACGAAAAAGGGAAATTAATTGTGGGAAAGCTGCTAGTATGATTTGTTGGGGATGATTGGCTTATCAACAAAGTGTTCGGGCCACATGTGGAATGAGTCTCTTTTACGGAGGGTAATCTCAGGGTTGAGGCATCTATAACCAGATCAAGTAAGAGAGTTTGCATCTGTTTAGGAGCATAACATTATTCAGATCCATAACAGTGTTCTGTGGGACTGACAATATTCCACAAAATATTTCTCACATTCAGATTGAATGTGGGAAATATCCTAGAATGTCATGTGGAATATTGTCAGTCCCACATAACACTGTTATGGATCTGAATAATGTTATGGGAGCAATAGCTGGGGATTATTTTCTTGTGAAGAGAAACAAATTTCAAGGATATATATATATATATATATATATTTCATGAATATGGGATTTGTTACAAGTTTTGGAAGCAGTAAAGCTTAGGGGAACACATAGTCAATCCTATAGGTTAACCCATAACCACTCATCTAGATGCTACTTCTTGGCTACGATAGTTGTCAAAACTCTTATGAGGGTAAGGTCAAGTCGTCCATAGTCGACCATGTCCATTTAACCTTGAAGCGCTCATGCAACCCGAAATGGGCCGCCACCTAATATTCTGATGGGGTTTGTGACCCACTAGTGGCAATCTACATGGATGGAAGGCATCTACTGGTGTAGGTGGTGCCTGCTACCATGTGGGCCAAAATAACATATAAAAACCTCATACTCCAAGTATGTAGGATTTTTTTTGTTAGGTTGGCATTTTTTTTGGAGGTGGTTCCATGAGCAACCCCTATGTAGGAGCCAAATTTAGGAGGCAATATCTTTCACATATGATGCCCAATTTGGGTGGGGGGTTTTCCCCTTAGGACAAGGTGACAGTTGTGCACAACTTGACTAGATGGATTTGGAGAAAAAATAGTGTACATGTTGCTTGCTCCATAAAAAAGAGGAAATCTCCCAAAAATGACCTCATGTAACCCTCCAACTTGAGGCTGACGGACTTCATCTAAATTTGCTCAAAAAACCCCAAGTTTTTGGGAGTAGCTCATTTGTCATCCACATAACATATTATGGGAAATTTGTCAATTTTCTAGAATTTGTGGCATGACCGAAATGGTCATGAAATGAAAAATTTTAAAGTCTTCTCTAGCTACCCGTTGGATGAAGGCCCTGTTCATATCTCATGCTGACCTAGCAAATGTAGTCCGATTGACTTAAAATTTTCATAGCAAGAATACATTGTAGTCTAGTTCAAATTTGTACGGTTGGTAGGAGACAAACTCTATTTGCTGCATAAACAATTTTTTTTAGCATTGGTGCTAGAAATGACCAAAAATGGAATGTGAAGGCTTGAGCGTTTAGGGGTTAACCACTCACTAGGGTCATGTAATGCTGACATGGATGAAATCTATATTTTTAGATGAACAAAGTTATGATTTATGTGGTGGCAACTTTTGATTGATTACCCTCATAAAAGTTTTGACAATTGTCGTAGCCAAGCATTAGCATTTAGATGAGTGGTTATGGATTAACTTATAGATCAACTATGTGTTACCCTAACTTTACTTCTTTGAAGTTTGCAACAATTTCCATATTCATGATTTATTTATTTATTTATTAATTTTTCATTCGCCTTAGAATTTGTTTCTCTTCGCAAGAAAAAAACAATTCCTTGCTATTACTCCTCCGAACAAATGCAAACTCTCTTATTTTATTGGTCATAGATGCCTCAACCTCAATCAATCACAAGCCGCCACCACATAAACCTTAACTCTGTTCGCCTAAACAATATAGGTCTCATCCATGTTGGCATTACATGTACCCTAGTGAGCGGTTAAATGGACTTGGTCGACTATGGATCCTCAACGATAACTTATTTAACCTTTTCTCGATAACTCTCAACTTTAGAGAGAGAGAGAGAGAGGCTCTCTCTTTCATCCAACATGAAAGCTCGTAAATTATATGCAACTTGGAGGTTACATTTTTAGTTGATTTGACACCGGAATCAACTCTAAAGATCACTGACTAGTCTACCTGAGGTCATTTGAGATGAACCAGTAACAAACCTATAACGGGTCAAGTTTTTATGTTGGATGGATGAGAGGTACGCTCGTATATGATAATTCCCTCTCTCCCAAAGGGCTCTTGAAGAAGGTGTGTGAAACTTTGGATACAACAGTAGGATGAGTGAAAGTGGAGTTTGTGTGTAACTTTGAAAGTAGCTCAACACTTTCCTGACTTAATCATGCCTATAGGTGTGTACTGGTCCTAAAAATGAAAGAAATGTTTGATGTCTAATGCCCCCTTCCCACTTGACTTTACCAAATAACCAAAGTCTTTTCTAAAAACCGGGTAAAGCTCTCTCGGTTATAGCGGAGGCATCCGGCTATCCCAATGCACCTACAAGAACTTGCTCCGGAGATTTTCGAGTAGGTTTTAGTTAAGTAGTTTTCACACATGTTCGTTGTTTTATCTACCAAGCAATGAATGTTACATAGTTATTGTCCCATCCTCAAATGCCTTACTACTCATCTATCTTACCATCGGTTTTTGTTAACGGAGCTCCTCGTGCCCTCATAGCTAAGACTAAAAGCAACCAATCACAAGGGCAGGAGGCGACACTTCAGAGGCCCTACATTCTTGCCTCACGTCTAGGTACCGATGGGAGGGTTAGTGCTTGAGGCTTAAAACCTCCACATCATTTGCCAACTAGGCTCGGTACTAGATAGTGTCAATGGTGTGAAGGCCATGTTTTTAGAACCGACTTCTAGGCTTAGCTAAAGTCAAGTGGGAAGGGGGCATAAGGTAGACAACCCATATTTGGTTACTTTTCTTATCAAGAAACCTACATTGGAGTGGTGTGTGGCTCCAAGGACGGATACCAAAAAAGACATGTATTTAGAAGAGATTGGATTGCGTGTTCAAAATATGATAATTATTCTAGGCTCAATGGTCAACATAACCGGAGGGAGGAGAGACCCATATGACCATTCAACGGGCACGAGAATCTTCCACTTTGATAATGAATAAGATATTCATATGAGCTCCAAAAATTATCAAAAAAATGGCTACTTCTTTGATTTGGATTTGCTAACCATCTTGCATTAAATCGTGTATCGCATATCCCAATAGAAGTGGGATAGGCGGAAAATGTCACCATTTAAGACCCATCTACTATACTACTATCGACCGCACTTTCGAGTTCTTTATAAAGTGTGAAGATATTAATTCTTATAGCCTAATAAGTTAAAGGTAGTCTTCGAGTTTACATAAATATCTGTTTTTATTGGGGGCATATCTCAAACTTCAAGGTTGCCATTGAATGCCACACAATGTGGAGAAGATATTTCACATACAGTAGGTGAATAGTGGATTATCCCAAGCACCACACTAAATATCTGATTTAGTGGGGCTTACACTATACACTATCCACTATCCACTATCAACCCAAGATAGTGAACATTGGATCAATTATCATGGACCACATTATTGTTCTAGTAACATCTATTTTCATCGGTGTCTATTATTGTGGGCCACGTAATTTACCACACAATAAGGAGAAGATATTTTACGTATAGTAGGTGGATCATGGATAACCCCAAGCACCACACTATACATATGACTTAGTGTGGATCGCCCTATTCATCATTGACCAAGATAATGAACATTGGACTAATCATCACGGGCCACAATATTTTTCTAGTTAACATCATTTCTCATTAGTGTTTAATACTGTGGGTTAAGTAATTTACTATAAGTGTAGGTTAATCGCTTGAAAAGAATTTGTTCACTGCAACCATTTGTTGCGACCCTTGGCAGGAAAATGCATAAATAAATCATCTTGGTTGGCAATGGGAGGGTTTTGGTTATCCATTGTCCAAAAATTGTAGCCAAAAACCTTCAGTTGACAACCAAAATGATTTTTCTGTGCATTTTCTTGCCATGAGTTGCAATGGCCAAGTCGCAACAGATGATTATATTGGACAACTTTTCCTCTAGTGTCCGATTTAGGCTTCTACCCTTTTGCTTTACAGTAGCACTCCCTTCCTTCCTTTGTTTACATGGTCCTTGAAGCAAATGTAGGCCCATAAACCATGAAACGTAGCATGGACAATATGATAGGTGGCACAAACACAAGAGACCTCAATAATTTGTAATTTGTAACAAGACAACACATCAATTTTTGAGTTTGACCTATTGCATATGTGACACATTGATTAAAATGTCTATCAAATTCAAACATGTAATGTAGGGTTTCTCAACAAACTTTGCATGTTGTGTCAAATGCACACAAAAATAGATCTTAAGTGAACCTTAGTGCTTGGGGCATTCTTTAAAAATAGATATGATATAGAAGTTTCATTCAAGTATAAAATAACAAGATGTGGTTCCAAGTAATAGAATAATGACTTTTGGCATGCATAATATGGTTTGGCTTGAATGGGGGCTTATATAGGTAGCAAGATATTGCTATATCTCACCCTCCACGGAAAAACTAAACTGGTTAAAAATAGAAGCTGGGTTGCCTTTGCTAAAAATGGAGTTTTATTGTTTGCTACATTCTTGACACCCTTTTGGACGCGTGACTATGTTTAGCTAGTTTGCTATTTCCTTTGCTAGAAATCGAGTTTTATTGTTTTACTGCATTCTTGACGCCCTTTTGGATGCATGGCTATTTTTAGCCAGTTAAGTTTTTCCGTGGAGGGTGAGATATATTCAATGAATGGCTTTCTTTCCTTGAAGGATGCATATGCTTAGTAAAGGTGGTGCTCCTCGGGGAAGTCACTCCATTGTAAAGTTGAAACCACGTGCATACAAAAAAAATCTACTTTTTCTAAGTTGCATCACCAAAATGGGTCAAAATTTTATCAATTTTTTTTCACGAGTAGATATACATGGTATCTATTACATAGTAAAAAATGATAACCAAATTTGATGATCTTCTTTTTCTATAAAACATACCGTTTCTAACTAGAATGACGCAGAATTAAACAAAAACAATTACTACAAAAATGAAGATGACTAAAAATTTCAAAAAAATACACAAAAGATATTATCAATGGTTATGCATATGTAGAAAAAATATCATAATTTTTAAAGTTATCTATGGCATATAATATAGGGGTAGCAAACTTTGTACGCTCATGTGTCCCCAAAGAATACACTAAGTGACTTCCCCGGGTGGTGCTCACCACCAAAACCTACCTTTCATGAAACACCTCCAATTGTTTCAAATGATGATATCTCCTTCAAATCTTGATAGTTTTCCACAAGCAAACAATCTGTGTTGTACATCTTCTCGAGCTCTTTCCATAGACACCAATGTCGCGTCCTAACTCTTAGTCATTTGGGTGCATAGGCATATCAACCGCTCTTTATGTCAATTTTTGATATTTTCTTCCCCAATTCTTGGACTTAGGAAGTGAGATTGAGCTCTTTAGATTTACATACTCAGTAGCTTTAATTTGATACCTTACCCACAACTAGAAGTGAAAGAATGATAACATGGTGAGTGGTTGAAGGATTTCATTTCTCCATACCTACCATTGGGGGTGCAATAAAAACATGCCCCTTGTAAGTTGTTGTTTATTCATCCCAATTTGATATTAGCAGACTAATTTGGGGTATTTGAACTAATTTTTGTGTTAATGGGGTTAACAATAGTGGTGCAGAGCTTTGCATACCAGACTTTCATAGCACCCTGGGCATGTCTTTTCTTGAGAACTAATTAAAATGACAAACAATTAGGCAACTTGAAAAATAATATATCAAATCAGGAAATTTCAAAATAAACTAAAAATAAGTTAGGCATTCATCCAAGTTTTTCTTATGGTTTTTGGATGGCTATTGCTAATTTCATCCAAGGTGGCCGATTTACCCTAAACCCTTACCTTCACCTTTGAAGCTCCCATTAGTTACCCTAAATCCTTATGTGACATGGTTTGTTATGTGTGAGATATGTTGCATTTGTGAAATTTTTTGGGTTAGAAGTGTTAGAATGGCGAGACAAAGGGCTCACAAAAGACTTTGCAATGTATGTTCAAATGTATTGATACCTATTTGTTGAATAACAACACATGTGAGCTGAGCTTCTTTGATTTGGGGGCAGTAATCTAATCTTTAAAATAAACTTTAGGCAAACCATGTCAATCATTTCCTAGAAATTTAGGCACCCTCCTATTTATACATATTTTTGCTCAAGCTGCTAGAAAACTACAGTAGTACTTAGCTGTGGTTGGAGACCCGAAAGTAGTCGTGTTGTTTGGAGAGCTTGCCAATACAACGTGCCACCTCACTTTATGATTTGATTTGAAGATATGGACCTTGAGGTTAGGTAATAAAAGTGGAGTTGAATAAGGGTTGGTTTCCATGTGGACCGCTCGCCCACCAGATTATAGTGGACATGTAGATTCCACTTGGTGGCATCTAACTTCCACTAAAATCTGGTGGGCAAGTGGCCTACATGGAAACTAACCCTAAGTACTGTGTGTACAACGGTAAGAGTCCATGTCTTTGAGGAGACATACATTTGTTAGGACCACTTAGACTTAACTTACCCCTTTTGTGATTACATTGTTGGGAGAGTTAAGTACTCCCTCCGTCCCAAAATGATTGTCCTACCCCTGGAAGTTTTCTATCCCATAATGTTTGTTTGTTTGAATGCCTAATAGTGGCTGAATAATGTTATGGAGGAAAGCAAACACTTAAAAAAAATAAAAATATGGGAAGCACACATTATTTGGTGTCACCAAGATCTGCACTCACACATGTTTTGGAGATAATAACCTCACACACAAGTGATTTGAAAGAAATAAGGTATATAATTGTCACCTAGGTCATCAAGCATTAAAATGCAAATCTAGAAGTGATAGATTGGTAATGGGTTTACCCTTAAAGGACGTGGGGTCTCAATATACGGCCATATACACAATTTATATGGGCTTCATCATGTTCAAAAATCATATTTTATATATTTATGTGTTTGAAACCTTATTGTATACATTGTCTTATGTCAAGGAGAAAATAAAAAATATACCATACTACACATTGATGATCAAAATACAATGTATGTATTTGCATGTGGGGACTCCCAAGCTGCGCATTTGAATTTAAATCTTCAATAACATCAAAGTGTTCAGACCTTAGACAACTAACCAACTAATTCAACTATTAGTTAACTAGTTGCCTTTCGTAATTATAGTTGTTCGCGATTTGACCTATCAAAAAATGTAGTTAACTAAATATCTAGTTAACTAAAGTTGAGTGCAACCTGTTCACGAAATTCTATTGTAGTGTTGTAGTGTCACTAGTGTGTTATTTGTGTTTGTGTACATGGAGGTTGTTCCGGAGCCCAACATTGTGAGTGATCATATAAAGTCGTTTCTTGATGATCCTCAGTGGCCTGAGCATATTAAAGACCCTCAACTGAATCAAATCAAGAGGCACACTTTGAATATATAATAGCACTTGAATTTTTTCTAGTTAACTATGGTTGTTCTTGAATCTGGTCTTAAATTTTTCTAGTTAACTATTTTTGTTCCCTAAACTGTATTGGAAAAAAATCTAGTTAACTATAATTAATTTGGTAGTTGTCCAAGGTTTGAAAGTGTTTCACTTATTCAAATAGTCCGCTTGAAATATGAGTTGATTTTAGATATGGTCACTTTTAACATGATTAGCCAAAAATAAAAGTACGTAGCTCATATGTTGCCAACAATTGATCATAATGTTGAACTTGTCAGACTCTACTTGAGGCAACTTTGCGACTTTGCAGCAGTTTAAGGTAGAAATACCCAAACCGGTGAACTACCCTCTGCCCGTGCAGTAGACTTCTGTCATAATAGTGAAGTACCATTTTTGAAACTGATCATTGCGAGGCTGGCAACTTGAATGCGTGTACAGTCAGTTTAGCCAAATTTAGTCATGTTTGACTATCATCGATCACAGTTTAATGTAGTCATGAGTTAACCGGTTTAGGTGATGTTCTGTGTGGAAATGAGGATTACCGTGTTTGGTGTAAGGAGAATCTAGTGAACGAGTAGGGGGTTTGACAAACTTTCCACTTTGAAAAATTGTAGATTTTTTTTACAGGGAATAAAAATATGAAACAACTTGCATTCTTCATGAATCCTTCTCTTCTATCTTGGAAAATTATCTCATGATTGTAAGACCATATCTTCAATGCGAATCACCTTATTTTCACGGTTTATGGTATCTCTACCTTATTGTAGCTGAGTTTCATGTTGTGCTTAACTTCCCTCTCCAGAACATGACTAAAGCATGGTTGACAAATGATGAACATTCTGATGACATTATCCCTGCCAAAGGGCGAGAGGGAATTATTGCAGACGGGCATATAATGTACCTCTCATTCACCCAACAAAAACGTCCTGAAATAGTATGCATCCCAGAGAAGATTACTTTCTCACCTAGTAGCTCCTCAGATGTTACCAAAGATGTATTGATCAAGTATAGTATATATATATATATTGTTATGCTTCCTGCTGCAGCACTTAATTGTTTTCTGATGTTTAATTCCAGTAACTCGACACAAGCATCTTGCTCAACTACTGTCGATTACATGGAGTGGTGTTGATTCTCATGGTTTCATGCAAGTACTGCTGCGTATTGTGAATTGGAAAGCAATCTCAGCCTTAGATAAGTAACACATCTGCAGTGGACTTCGGACATATTCATAAGGGTCAAGACTCTTGAGCTCGTTGTCAAACAATGCTAATGTCTTGACCCTGTAATTTACCCAAGATTCTCCTTGAAGAAAGAGTACTGTAGTTGCGAAAGGAAATAGGCCGTGTTGACAGAGAGGTAGAGTTTTTGATGACTC
Source organism: Polytrichum formosum (assembly GCA_964035585.1). NCBI lineage: Eukaryota > Viridiplantae > Streptophyta > Polytrichopsida > Polytrichales > Polytrichaceae > Polytrichum > Polytrichum formosum. The sequence goes on from OZ037936.1 coordinate 63,747,558, forward strand.
TGTCTGTTGGTGATTGTGTGGTTGTGAGAACTGATAGATAATCGCAATAGCTGGATACTAGAATCTGGTGTTGGGGTGCAAAAAGATCTGACCACTTTTGATGAACTTTGCATTGCATCTCAGACTCAGAACCCATGGCCTGCTTCATTCCAAAGCTCTTAATACTACACCGTTTATGGTATTTAGTGTCACATGCGTAATAGTGTGACTTACCCTATTTTGAGGCATATGGTAGGTTACATTGATGATTAACAACTTCATCATAAGTGTCATTTCATGACACTTGGTGTTCAAGTGTGCTTTCTAATATCTTGGCAATGAGTAAGTTAAGTTATGTTCAATAGTGTTATGAGGTGCATGCCTATGTTATATCAATTAGTGAGTGTGGGAAATTAGTGAGGGGGAAATTAGTGAAGGTGATATCAAATTCCTTTACGCTATGCATTAGTGCCACCAAAAGATCTTAGATCTAAGACTAGGAAGCAGAGTTCATCTTGGCACTTGCCACTATTCACTTAAAGTACTAGCACTTGGCATGAAAGTATTGGCACTTAGGATGAAAGTACTGGCACTTGGCACTTATCACTGACAAGCATGTGGCACGCACTAATCAAAAGCACACACTAATTTTCTTGAAATCTATGGTAAATGAGCATAGACCGTAGTCATGAATTTAGTGTCACTCAATAGCAACTTTAGCCCTCGGTAACTTTGAGATTTGGCTAGATTGCGTGTGTGCCTTGATCTAGTACCACCCTCATTGATTGGTATATTTAGTGTAGCATGCTCAAGAATATCTTCCTCTTGCATACTAAAATGTAAACACATGACACTTGCCATTAGTATGCTCAAAAATATCTCCCCCTTGCACACTAAAATGCAAGACTATCATCTAAAGTATCCCTATGTACTACTTTAAATGTCATAATATAGATATTTTTTCACTTAAAAAAGGTACAATATTTATGTTGACAAATGGAATCATATTGGCAATTAGCATGCATGACACTTTGAGACCTCTCGGCATCTAGGTTAGGCCCTTGCAAATAGTGTTCCGTGACACTAGATACCAAAAACGGTTCAGTACAGTTGGGCTTCTAAGTGGGTGGTTTGGCTTTTGACCTAACCTTCAAGGATTTGACTCTGAACAGGACGAATGCTAGCTTATAGGATGTGTCCATAAGCAGTGTTATGAGGATTAAGCTTAAGCGATTTGAGTGCTGTTGAAAAGGAAACGATTTAGACCATTTCTCGATTTTGTGCATATCATCCTTGTGCAGGGGCCATGCTAATCTTCTCTGCATCGATCCCATTTTATCAGATGTGTTCGAAGAGACAACAAATGCATCTCCTTTCCTATAGGTGCTTAATCCCTCTCCCATCTCATCGTCCAATTCATACAAGCTCATACACACGTAGATTATAGATATCCCTTTTGTGTCTTAACATCCAACTTCATCATCATCATCATCATCATCAACATTCAACCAACACATGGAATACTCTTGCTAATGTCTTCCTGCATTGATCCTCGCAATATTGGATGTAAAGCATCCTACTCAAACCAGTGTGCGCCGGTGATTTGAGACTCTTTCAAAAGAGAGGACTATTCTGCGATTATTCCATGTTTGGATGAAATCATCAACTTCTGGTGAATGTGCATGCATTTAAGTCGGAAATCTGTACAATCTTCCATACATGGGTGGCTTCATCACTCCAATGGTTGTAGGCAATGCTCCTCTCCTGAAAACTTGAAAGATTTTTTCTTATAAAAAGTCACTGACTCAAACATAAATCTGCATACAAGCAGCCGAAACACACCAAAAGCAAGTATACACTGTGCGGCCATCTACGAAAGTTGTGTCAGAACTAAAAAACTTAAACACTACGAATTTCCTGCTTCCATTAGCATTTAGAAATGGTGATGTGTATGCCTCCCGTAGGAAGACACTCAGGCTTCCGTGTCCCAAGTGCAATGGAGGCAAGGAATTAGCCTCTCTTTAACCGCCCCTCTTGTGTGGCTCTTTCGCTTCTTCCAATGCCGAAGCATAGAACGGAATATGATTGAACAACGATGAAGACGCCCACTAAGTTACTTCGAATTCCATCACGGTTCAATCCTCCATTTTCTAGATTGTCGACCTCAGTAGCAGACCCACTTACGTATGATCGAAAAGGAGGAGCTCTTCTAATTTCCATCTGTCTTATCTTTCATCCTGAGAGACCACGAAAGCATCATGGCATCAAACGATTCTTGGTCGCCTGGATGTATCGTGGTATACATCAGAGGAATAAATTAACATTGAGGACTCAAGATATTCATGTGAATTGTGAAGTCAACCTCATTCAGAGTTATACAAATTCCTGCAAATCCAACAAATTCTCGAGCAATTCTGCAATCTAAATTCATTTTCTTTTTGCTCTCGTTCACTCAAGATTATCCTCGTATGTCAAATTTTTTTCATGATGTGGTGTATGGAAATCTGAGATGACTGATATTGTTACTGTTTTTTTTTGCATCTGGCTGTTTGGAATTGTTTGAAAAGGGTGGTTATGGGTAACTTGCGCAACAACATGGCACGTGCCTGCATTTGCTTTCAACTTGTGATTTCAAATTTCTAGGGGCAAAGCGCACTTTAAAATCTGAGATTTATGTTGTGCCTAGTGTCTCTTCAGATGGCTAAAAAGGAGTGATAGTGATGAAAGATGGTGGATGACATCTCTCGGAAACATTAAGACCTAAATTTGTGTTATTCACATACTATCCTTCCTGCACCCATTTCCTGTGGGATATGCAACACTAAATTAGTGCGAGATGATTAGCAAATTTAAATCGTGCATGCAGCCACTTGCCTCATAATTTTCAAAGCTCATATGAGTATCTTATTCATTGTCAAAGTGAAGATCCTCGTGTTCATTAAGTGGTCACACAGGTTCCCTCAATCATGTTGACTATCGAGCCTAGAATGGTTAGCATATTTTGACCACGTAGTCCAATCTCTTTTGAACACACATGTCATATTGGTGTCCATTTTTATATATGAGGTAGAAATACAGAAAACGGTGAATATAATCTGAATTGGCCAGAAAGATGGAGTAGAGGAAATGATGAGGAATGCATTTCATAGATTTATTCCATGTAAATAAGTAGTTACATTTTCCCAAAGAGGCAAGTAAGTCAAATCCCTTATTTATATAGTAGAGACTCCCTAATTTGAGCACCAAAATATCTTACTCTACCTACGAATGCACTCAAAACATTTAACTCAATGGCACCTAAAAGTGATCGCAAGTGGTGTGAAACAACACCTATCCAACCAATCATTGCATCCCTTTTGGGCCTCTACTTTTACAATTAGCCATTTTGGATCCACACAAGAATCATTCTACCCCTAGTCTAGTGCACTAGTAGTGATCATTCACTGTTTTTGGTTTTTCTACCTTACACCTAATGACATACCACTCATATTTAAGTTAGGTGTCTAGATTATTACTATCTTGGATTTAGGCACATCTTACCAAGTTAGACTATCTTCAAAACATTTAGCCAAGTTTTGAGATGCACTATTGTTTGCTTGGAGAGGCCCTATCTGGGCCTCTTAGACACTTGGTGGTTAACCCTTAAGCGCTCATGCAACCCGAAATAGGTCGCCACCTAATATTATGTATGGGGTTTGTGACCCACTAGGTGGCAAGTTACATGGATGGAAGGCATCTACTGGTCAAGGTGATGGTTGTGCATAACTTGATCAGATGGATTTGGAGAAAAATTAGTGCACAAGTTGCTTGCTCTATGAAAAAGGGGAAATCTCCCAAACATGACCTCATGTGACCCTCCAACTTTGAGGTTGATGGATTTCACCTAAATTTGCTCAAAAAACCCCAAATTTTCGGGAGTAGCTCATTTGTCATCCACATAACAAATAATGGGAAAGTTGTCAATTTTCTAAAAGTTGTGATATGACCAAAATGGTCATGAACGAAAAATTTCAAAATTTTCTCTAGCTACCCCCTAGATGAAGACCTTTTTCATATGTCAAGCAAATGTGATCCGATTGACTTAAAATTTTCATAGCAAGAATATATCGTAGTCTAGTTCACATCTGTACCGTTGGATTTCAAGGAAACAAACTCTATTTTGCTACATAACAGGAATTTTCAACATTGGTGCTGGAAATATCCGAAAATAGAATGTGAAGGCTTGAGCATTTAGGGGTTAAGAGACATGTCATGTTCAGTTAAATGCACTTTTTTGGTAACCAAACAAGCTCAAAACCATGTTTCAAAATATAAGATGGAACTCAATCTTGTGCAATCAAGCCAGCAAGCTCATCCAGTCCAGTCGGGGCATGTGAATGCCAAAACATTAAGTAAAATGAAGTCAGAACAAATACAAAGGGAATTGCTACAAGACAACTGGAATCTCAAGCGTGGTTTAACCCCTTTGGGATGTTGAGGCCAGGAATGGCCTCGAAGTTCTGTATTCTTCAATTTCGGGTATGAATCGAATGGTTTTTGCAAATATGGTAAAGGCGAAATCTGTTGGCATGGGGTAGGGGAGAATTGTCATGATTTAAAAAAAAATTAAGATCCACGGTGTAGAGTGCACATTCATCCGAAGTGAGGTTTCTACATATTCTGGCCCCATACTCGTCCTACAGTGACGAGGTACATGTTCAGATACGTGAACCCGAACTTGGACAGCCATAGCCGGTCACACTTCCGGCGTGTGAACTTATACCTCCCGGTGATGCTCCGACTGTACAGTCGTCCTCGGATACATTCCCTACATATACTTGGCCCGTATAGAGCACTGAATACATTGGACCACCCCGCCGCACACCCTCCCCGTTTTTTATTTGTGGTTTTTTTTACACAACAAACAATGCTCTCCGAACTTTTGCGTCGTCTTTAGCACTACAGTATCTATCTACACTAATTTTCCGACGCCGAAACAACCTCCAGACCGTATGCTAAATCAGATACGTACTTCACATATTGCAAAAATACGCCTCACGACACAGCGTATCTCCAGAACCCAACATCTCAAAGGGGTTAAGGTAAGTGGGTCTAATTAAAAGTGTCCTCTTAAACAGACACCCATATTTGAATGGTGTGTGGTTATATTTGAATCCAAGAACTAATACCAAAAAGAAGTGTCTCAAAAAGAGATTGGACTACAAGCTCAAAATTTGTTAACCATCTAGGCTCAATCAACATAATCAAAGGGACTTATACGATCATTTCATGAAAAAGAGAATCTTCACTTTCATAGTAAGATATACGTACAAGCTCAAAAAATTATGAGGAAAATGGCTACCGGCATGATTTAGATATTTTAATCATCTGGCATTAATTGCATGTTTTGTAGGTTATAACAAGTGGATGCAGAGTGAAAAACGCCCCGTTCCCAGCCCACTTACCTTAAGGTTTGAGGGTGTTATGCAGATACTTTTCTTAATTGTACCACTAGATTTGATTGATATGTGGATCTATGAGGATCAAAGAGCAGACATCATAAGGCCACATGTTTAAAAGAGATTGGACTACATCTTCTAGTATTAATACCTACTCTACATTCAATAGTGAACACAACTGGGGGACCTACATATCCAGTTACGAAATCAACAAACATGCACTTCTGATAACCATAACTAAAGTAGGGGAGGTCCGATTTTCAATCCGGTTCTTCGCATATGTTTCATCGTAGATTTGCTAATGCAACACGAGTTTGTTGTGTAAATCTAATCGGTAGAAATTGGAGAACATGAAAAAGGAACCAACACCCACATACCTTAAGTTGTTTTCAAGAATTCTGCATGACAATGATAGTTTCTATTTCAAGCCATGGTGAATCGTCACAACCCCTTGCCATGCTCAATTTATTTGATTGACAACAACCACAACTATACATCTCCAGCTGCAGCTGTGATGTCAAATGTCTCAACCTCCCTGCAAACAGCCTCAACCTAAGGAACTGCAAAACATGGTACCAGTTCACAATCTCTTCAATATTATTACACTCTAGACAATGTAAAACATACATACAGTGAGCCTCTGACTTCTCAAAAAGGACTCCTCAACCTTTTCAAAAAGCATTCAGAAGCCTTAACGAACCTACTAGCAACCCATTTGTAAAAATGAGGTTGGTAAACATGGAAAAGCTCCTAGAATAGAATAAAAGGGAGGATTCGGAGCCACACGGGTGAAGAAAAAACATATAAATGAGAGAAACTACTACAAATCTTCAGACTCATCCTTGGTTCCAGCTTTCGTGACTTCCGCAGCAGTCTCGGTGGCAAAAGCCTTCAATGACTGCAAATCACGGGGCCCTTGGTATTTCTTGAGCTCCTCTCCATTGTAAAACACTTTCAAAGTTGGGTAAGCCCGAATGTCTGCCTTTGTGCACGTTGCCTTGCTCGTGGTACAATCGACGCTTGCAATTTCAACACCGTCCTCACCCTCGAGAGCTTGCCCAAGTTCCTTCCATGTGGGCGCCAAAGTCTTGCAATGGCCACACCACGGGGCAAAAAACTTGATGAACCACAATGTGTCTTGCTCCTTCACCTTGTCTGTAAATGTGGCATCTGTGAGTTCCACCACATCTGCAGTGGCTGCCATGAAAGTTGTTGCGATGAGGAGGAGAGCAAGGATGGCACTCTTTGTTGCAGACGCCATTTTTGCTCTTGTAAAAGTTAGCCTGGAAACAACAAACAAGTTTTTTTTCCACATGTGATGAATCATTCATAACCGTGAGGTTTGTACCAATGTTGGACTGGTGTAGAGGCGAATGTGTTGTACCAATACACACAATATCAATAATGGTATCAAAGAACCTACCTGACTGGTATCAAAATTGTAACACCAGTTGCATATTGATACTTGGTGGGTATCACAAGGTGAGAGAATGTTTGTATGTCAAATCTTTATAAAGATATTAAGATAATTTTACCTAGGTATGAAAAGTTTTGTGACCGTGCATAGACCCCAATGGTATCCAAAACAAAAATATCCTCAAATATCTGTACACCCTACTTGTATCAAAAAAAAAAAAAATCCTCATTATTTATACCCAAGTTATATAAAAGAAGGTGACACTAGTCCAACACTGGGTCATACCCATAGGCGATAAGCAGGTTCAACACAAATAAGTTCAAGACATGAAGAAAGTGCCACATGTCACTATTCTATTAGTCAGAACCTCTCCAAACAACTCAATGTGTTGCCTCAAATTAGCAATTTGGCAGCAGAGTGTTAAACCCACTTAACACCTACGGCAAGAGCTTTTCGAATTTGTGCAGTGAGCACAGAGAAAGTTGTATCATGAAAGTCCTCTGTCCAAGAATTGAAAAAGGGTAAAGAAGTGCCCAAAAAATGACATAGTTACGAAAGAGCAATAACAATCAAAGAGCATTCTTAACAAAACAATGGCTAAATCCTTCATAAGAAAGATAGATGTAAATCATAACCTTAAAGCCCAAAGGCAGTAGCAGCGCAGCAGTGTTAGGGTTTTAGAAATGAAGACGGATTGACTTTGATCATTGTGTTTGGCACAAAGTGTACAACATTAAATGAGACTCAAGACTGAAGAGGCTTCAACTTCACTCAAAACCATGGTATCATCCAAAGAGTACACAAGCAATCTCTACTGCCAGCTTTTTTTACAGTTTGACCAATGAGATTGAATTTTTTTTTAAAAAAAAAAAAAAACCTTCTTCCATGGGTCACCACCCACTTCCACAACAACCCCAAACATACATGAATCGGCATGATACTAATGCAGGTCACCACCATACCATCCAATTTCCACCTTTCAATTTTTCCAGCAACCAACCCTAAGTTTCTTAGGGTGAACCACTCATACAAAGACATCCACACAATGGCCATTATTTGATGTGATTTCCATTAGGAAATTATTATGCATATCATTCAAGAACTTTGTAAACAATCTATTCGACCATTTTCTGAGTGAGGTGGATGTATTTGAATGTGTGTGTGGCTCGCCCTGACGGCCATTATCTAATATGTAAAATTCAACAACCACTCCACTCTTTCCCAACGAGATGATCCATCAGACAGCCCAAGCCCCAAAATTCAATTCATCACAGACTTTCAAGCTCACTTGATCTCGTAAACACGCAACACAATCTCTATGTCATCACACAATTTCAAGCTCACTTAATCTCGTAAACACACAACACAAACTCCATGTCTTCCACCTTAACCCCAAATTTTTGAGCACATGAAAAACAGACTCTAAGCTAAGCAACTTGGGGGGCAAAAGCAGCAACATAAACATACACCCATGTTGATGAAATGCATGCCTAGACAAATCCTCAGACCTTACCCTAAAAAAAAACACTAGGAATGAATCACTGCTTGTGCCCCTAACTAAAGGCACTAGTGAACATGTGAGCACCGCCATGGCAGAAGCCATTCACACAAAAATTTAGATCCCTAAAAAGAGCAAGTTAACAAACACCTAATGTAGTACTGCTGCAAAGATGAGGGAAGCTTAGTGATGCACCGTACCGAGTCCGCCTGTTTGTGGGTTGTTGAGAAAAGCTTCCAGCGGCGACCTCCTAACTTAGACTGCAACAACAACAACAACAAAAACTTTGGTGTTCCAAGTCGAGGACTGCGCATGTGCGTGAAGACTCAAAGAGTTGAGGATTTAGGGTTTGGGGCGCTGAGTCCACTTGGCGGACCAAAATAGCCACTTTTGACCAAGATTCCTTCTCTCTCCTTTTTTGGTTTAAAAAAGAAACAATTTTATTATGTTGTTGTTATCGATGGCAGTGTTCGGGGAGATTTTTTGGACATAACCGGTCAAGATCCTAGTGTTTCTGAGTTTAACCGGTGACATCTTCCGGTTCGAGGTATATTCTACCGATTCCTCTAAAATGATTAGTAATTTTCCTGAAGTCTTGAACTTCAACCGGTTATTTCTCAAACTCAACCGGTTCATTTGTAACTAGCAGTCGGTTCTCCCATTCATTGATCGATGGCAAGTTTAAATTGGAGTTTCAAAACTTAGCTTAAGCGAGTCTAATTTGGTTACTCATCTTAATGGACACCTATATTTTGAGTGGTGTGTGGTTAGGTGTGGATCCAAGAACGTGCACTGAAAAGACATGCATTTAAAAGAGATTAGTCTACATGCACAAAATTTGTTAACCATTCTACGTTCAATAATCAACATAAATTTTTTGAGGGGGGGACCTATAAGATCAATTAATGAGAAAGATAATCTTCACTTTGATGATGAATAAGATAATCATATGAGCTTTGAAAATCATGAGGAAAATGACTCCAAGCAAGATTTGGATTTCTTATTCAACTTGTAGTAATTGTGTGTTTCATATCCTACAGGAAGAGAGTACAAAGCTAAAAGTGTCCATTTATGATATGAGTAATTTAGTATGTAAGGTGTTGTATGTTGTGTTGTTTTTTTTTTAAGAGGCGTTAGTTAGTTACAAGATATGTGGGCCTTAATCGGACGCTTTCATCTTTGTACTCACTTCTCATGGGATATGTAACACATGCAATTAGCGTGAGATGATTAGATTGTTGAGCACATAATGGTTAGCATATTTTGAGCACATAATCTAGTCTCTTTTAACACATGTTTTTATGGTGGCCATTCTTAGATCTAGACCTAACTACACATCACTCAATAATAGGTGTTCACATGTGATTTTCTGTGTTGGATCACCACCGGTCTGCCTCATTGGTGACATGTGGATGGGTGCATAATTGTGGGCTTGGTACATGTTCTTAGGCGAGGTCATAATTTTCAAGCGAGAATGCAGGATGTTAGAGAGGCGTGGAGTGTTATGGGAATGGACACCATCTCATAGGTTTGGTACTACACTGATTATCATGATTAGTGTGTGTGGTACACTCTAACCTCCCTAATATCATGCCTATGGCAACCAAAGTGCACGTGATATTAAGGGGGTCTGTAGTGTTAGCATGGATGCGTAATATTTAATAAAGAATTAGTGTAGCATGTGACATTATGGAATAACACAAAAGTTAAACATTGCAATAATGACAATGATGAGAACGTGATGCATGTGAGCATGTGGTTTATATTTTGTGGTGGATTAATTTAATGTCTAAACCCATGATATATAGAAAGTAAATGTGACTACAAGGAGGGAGATTTAAATTGAGCACATCCGTTCCCTAAGGTTTCAAGATATAAGAGAGGGAGGGACATTGTAGAGGGTAACATTACGGAGGTTAGGGTGAACTAATTCCCAAAACACGTACTATTTTGCCAAGTCTCAAAAACTTGTGAGGGCTCAAATTTTTATGGAGTGATATTAAATTCATGAATACCTGCTCATTTGCCATATATTTCATGAAAATTAGTGCATGCCCTAAGGTTCTTGTATTGTGATAAAAAAATTCATATGCAAACACATGTTTGTCAGTGAATAATGCCAAGATGGATAGTGCTTCCTAGATCTTTTGGTGGCACTCATTTCATAGCGTAAAGAACTTTAGTATCACCTTCACTAATTTCCCACAATCATTATTAACCCTCCCTCGCCAATTGGGATAATCAGTGTAGTAGAAAACATGGTCCGTGGTACATAGAGGGTTCTTTATTCTGACACAAGATAATTATTTTCTCCTCAAATTTTTCCATGTGTCATGCTCACATTCACTAAGATCCACTTGTATACCACATGGAAACTACATCTGGCACATGTAAAGATGAAATAGAGAGCCCTCTACGGTGATGCGGTTCATGTAGACAAGATGTGTGTGTGTGTGTGTGTGTAGGAAACAACATACATGTCAAAGTGGGGGCTAGAGTTGATGGATGTCGGATGCTTGTCTCGTTGACTACTTTGACGTAGGAATGAAAATCAATAAGGTAGACGTGCTTAAACCCAACATATTGATTATTTGGACACCTATATTTAAGTGGTATGTGATTAGATATGGATATAAGCACCAAAAAGACATTTGTTTAAAAGACATTGGACTATGTGTTCAAGGTACATCAACTTCTTAGAGTCGATAATCAATTTCATTGGAGGGACGTATATAACCACTTAATAAGCACAAGACTCTTTACAACTAGGTGGGCAGATGAGGATGACCATGGTAGTTCGTCCCTATCTTTCACGTCTAATAAGGCTAGACTTGAAGAGCATAATAATGGTTCGGATGATGATCAAATTGGATTGCCGAAGACACAATTTATGCCAAGCTTACCCAAGTTTGATAACAAACTCATCGACTTTAATTTGTCGTCTGTATTTGCCACCAAACCTGTAAACTCCCTCCCACGACCTTCCAATCAAAAGGAAATGAAGGCTTCCATATTTAAGCTTGACACTCCTGTCAAGCCTAAGACTCTTGACATTCAGCCACCTTCTCAGGATTCTTCTGCTACTCTTACAAAGTTGTTTTCGATGGAAAACAAATTAACATCTCTTATAGAGAATAAGATGACATCTTTTGAGAAGAAAGTAGAGGATTCTGAGAAGCGCATATGCATGCTTGAAACGCTATCTCTACAATGAGGGTCATTGAGAATATTAGTGTAGTTAATGCATTTGACCAACGATTGCACAAAGAAGACTGGTAGTGTATTAGCCTCTGATATCGAGGCAGTAAGTGAGAAATTTGCTAACATAAGCAACTACACTGGATATAGTAGCGAAAACAAGGACTTGGAGATCGAAGATGATCTTGTTGTTGTGATTACAGCTAACAACCCTCATGATACTATACATAAAGTAAGCACGGAGGAGCTGGTACCTCTCCTAGGCGATAATGCTGGGCATTGAATGCCACGAACGAGAAGCGCGATGCGCTCGGCCGCAAGCTCGTCAAATGGCTCGAGAAGCAGCCGTCGTGGACACGGCGGGAGGGGCTCGATCACGTGCTTGTGTTAGGGAAAATCTCGTGGGACTTCCGTCGGCCGTGGACGTCGGATTGGGGAATCAGGTTGCTTGAGTTCGAGGAAATGCAGAAAGTGACGAAGCTTTTGATCGAGCGTAACCCGTGGCACCGGAACGACATCGGCGTCCCGCACCCGACGTTCTTCCACCCCAAGTCGGCCGCAGATATCCGAAGCTGGCTCGCGCACGTCGAGTCGCAACAGCGTAACAGCCTCGTCAGTTTCGTCGGCAAAGATAGGCACCTCGACCCGAACAATGTGCGGAGCGCGCTCATCGGACAGTGCCGGAACGCGACCGCGCGAGATTGCCATTTTCTTGAATGCGAGCGCGACATGTGTTTACAACCCGCGTATGTCACCGAGGTTTTCCTAACCTCGCATTTCTGCATGCAACCGCCGGGCGACAGCCCCACGCGAAGGTCCGTCTTCGACTCGCTCATCGCAGGATGTATCCCCGTCTTGTTCCATCCCTGCACCGCCTACTTGCAATACCCGTGGCACTTACCCCGAAACATGTCCTCCTGGTCAGTCTACATCTCCGAGGAAGATGTGAAGGTAGGGAGCGTGAACGTCGTGGAAGTTCTGAAAAAGATCAGCAAGAAGCAGAGGGATGACATGCGGAAACTCATCATCGAAGAAATCGTCCCGGGGCTACTGTATGCGGAGCCCGGTGCAGATGTGTCATGATTGAAAACCTTTTGTACCGAACTACGCACTTGCCTGACCTTGAGCAAATTGTACAAAATTGAAGCCGTAGCTTGCCAACCCTCACGCTGCACTGCACCCTGCTGGCATGATCTCAGTCCATGTAACACCATTTTTCTCTCGACCGATCGAGCACCTTGATGCATCAAATGGCAGGCGGCAATGACAGAATGAAAATACCTTGACAGAATCTGGTAGGTTGTCTTTTGCTCCAGTTTTTGACCGAGGGAGTCGGAAATCTCAACGCTGGTTTCATCGAATCACAATCTCTTTCGAGATTTGTGCAAGCATTGAATGCTCGAGCAACATTGTGGATCAATGGAGTGTGTGTGGCAATTTGATGAACTTTTTCCACTTTAGACAGGGAATTGATGCAGTGCCGGTGCGTTTTCGACCAGCAATATGGATTGCATTGCTGGCTTTCCAGGCGGTTCGTGGCCATCCTCTTCCGAATTTACGTGAAAGCCAGGGCTGATAATTTTTGCACTAGCTTGTCGCAAAGAGTGCCTCGAGTTTGCAACATTACTGAATGTCATTGAGACAAAGAATACCAAGGCTTGCCGAGTGGAGCTCACTTTTGCACTCCCCCCATTTGTGAAGCTCATGTATATCATTCATCATGCTCTTACTGCAATAAAAAAAAGTCACGTTGATTGCTGAGGGCTTGCTGTTAGATTTATTAAGCTCAAGGAGCGAATTTTTGCAGATGAGGTTGTGCGAGTTTTTGCAGATCAGGTCACAAGGATTGCATCGTATTGATTACCTATGTTATGATATGTTCCTCTGAATGTTGAATCCAGGAACTAGCTGATCTGCTCTCTGAATCATCAGCAACATTTTGTTTATTTGGCTTTGGTGAGGAGTGACATGTCAACAGTTTTGTTTTTGTTTTTGTTAAATAATGCTTGATCTCCCTCCACCAGATAAAAGGTTTGTGGGTGTTATTTGGTTTGTTTTTCATGTTCTCCAACTTCTACCAATTAGATCTACAGAACGATTAGATTACCAAACCTAGGATTGCGCATCAGCAAAAACCAGATCAAAAATCAGGTGAAAAATTGAACATTTTTCTGATGTAGTTATGGTTATCATAAGTGCATGTTTGTTGATTCCTTCAGTGAATACATAGGTCCTCCCAATTGTGTTCACTAATGAGTGTGGAGCAGTTGATAAAATATGAAAACATAATCAATCTCTTTCAAACAAGTGTCTCTATGGTGCTTGTTCTTTGATCCTCACCTAACTACACAGCAATCGAATGTAGTTGTCCGATTGAGAGAAGTGCCCAAATAACACCAACCCCCATACCTTATAATGCTTCATTCGGAGAGAAAATGAACGTGGAGCTTCTGTCGAATCATTCATCATGCTCTCTGACTGCAATACTTACAGTAACTTTCATTGGTCACAACTGTTAGAAATTTTGCAGAAGAAGTTGCGCTGATTAATTGCATCTTACTATCATTACTGTAAGCTCTTCTGTATGCCGAATCTGGGGTCTAATCTCAGCTTTCTGAGTCACCAGGATTCTGGCCGTGATCGGTACTTACAAGTGATGTCTATGTTGGCCAGAATGGAACTCAAGGGGAGGCCACACACGTTCGAAAATGTTGGTTTCGAGACGGAGTTTGGTAAGCCAAGGTAAAAGAATTTCAACATGACATGTGCCTAACTTCTAGGAGTTGGGTTTCAAGGTTGGTCCCTCTTTTTTTTTGGCTAAAACTATCCGTTTTCAACTCCGATTGGAAACAAAGGTTTTAAGCCTTGCAAAAATGCCGTCTTGGATCGGAGTTGAAAACGGATGATTCTACCCAATGAAGGGGGCCACACATGTTGTGAAATTGTTGGTTTTCCCCATTGACACCACCTTCCTAGCATTCCGGGAGCTAAATAAAAAGTTGATTCTTTAATGAATTGGTGGTTGGGAATGGGGGTTTGCTTTCCCAACAGGCTGCCTACTCTTGAAAAATAATGGGGGGAAAACACAGCCCATCACTTTGGGAGCCAATAAGAACACAACCTCATGTCTTAGATGTTTAAAATTAATACTATGATCTTTTTGTGAAGTAGTCATCTTTGAGGTGGGGTGTCACTAATCTAACGAAAACGGCGGCTCATTTGCACATATAGTGTGGCCCCAAGTTTCAAAACATCCAGTTTCACCTCTCCCGTCCAATACGGATTTTTGTGAAAACCTCCAATTTTGGGCGTGTGTTGCCTCCACTTGAAATAGGGACCAACCTTGAAACCAAGCCCCTTGAAATTAGGCACATGTCAAGGCCGAATGTTTTTACTTTGGCTTACCAAACATCGTTTGGAAACTGGCGTTTTTGAACGTGTGTGGCTTCAAATAATTGGATGAAGAGGGCCTTTCATGATGACGGGAGAGAGGGAATTATCGTATAGGAGCGTATCTCCCATTCAATGTGACATCCCACATAAAAGCCTTGAATGCAATGTAATTATATTTTAAACAAGTTTTTGACAATTATCTTTTCAATGTCACCTACTTTTTCACCACTTGCACCGTTTTCTAAAATGCATATGCGTTGTTTGAAATTATTTTTTATGAACATAAATTTCTTGGCTTTGTAGATTCATATGTTTTCTAAATGTTTATGAATTTCTATTTCATAAAATTCAAAGTTAGTATATAGTTTTGGATCACTTTCACTTAAACCTAAGCAAGGATCAAAAGCTGTCCACTTTACCGTGTTTGCACCCAACCTTATTTGTGACAACTTTTTGACACCCTTACAGCACTTAGAGTATATCCACCCATCGCAAAGAGTTATTCATGCATCATATGTCTAAATCTAGAACAATACAAACCTAAAATAAAATAAAACATTCAAGAATATTCTCCACATTTTACAACTCAAAAACTTATGGTAGATTTGTAGCACATGTGTTTAGAAGTAGTAAACATGGGTCGTACAAAGGAAGGCAAATGAATAGCGGATGAATAACCCAACCGATGAGCGACCATTTTACACTTCCACATTTATTGTATCTTGTCTTAATGGTAACAAGTTTGCTTCACAAGCGGCTTCATAGAGATTTGGTTGTTAAAACATAGACATTTATATATGTTATTATTATTTTCAAAATAAAGATTAATATGATGTTCTAGTTAGTTGTTTAAGTTGAGAACCGGTCTTGAGTTCAAGACCGGGAGAACTTAGTAGGAAAGACTTGGTAGAAAGAATTTGGTAGGAAGGACTTGGTAGAAAGGACTTAGTAATTAGAACTTGGTAAAAAAAATTAATAAGTAGGACTTGGTAGAAAGAATTAGTAAGTAAAACTTGGTAGAAAAGATTTAGTAAGTAGGACTTGGTAGGTGGGACTTGGGAAGGTTAGGGTTTACCGACAGCAACCGTTACTTAGCCGTTTAGGGGTTCTAGAAGCCCTAACCCCAATAGTTTTTTATTGACTAGCCGCTTAAGGGTTCTAGAATCCTTAACACCAATGGTTTTCTATTGGCCAAAGGGGGCAATGAAGAAGAGGATTTAAGGGGTGAAAAAAAATGTTGAAGCATTAGAGTTGACATTTGGAATTGGTACTTGTGTGAGATTTGAAGAACGCTGGAGCCTTTGAAAAAGTGAGGCATTTAGGAAGCTCCATTATATTTAAGGGTATGAGAATGAAAATTTTAGAGTGAATAGGTTGTACTAAGTGTACTACTTGTATCATTTTGTTGGTTATTAAGATAGCATAACTTTGGGGTAAGAATTTTGTGGATTATGAATGATTGGAGTGTTCAATTGGTATAAAATTTTGAAATGATGTTTTATATGAGATATGAAAGTTGTGCATAAAATTTAAAGGCTTCAGTCTTTGTAGAGAAAAATTATAAAGAGTTGAAGTGAAAGGTGTCTAGAAACAAAAGCAGCTAAAAAAACAATATTTAAAAACATGGATCTTAGAGAGTATTGTGGCTATGGCTATAAGAATTTGAAAGTATCTTCTGATTTTACTTATCTATTGTGTATCAAAATTTGAGGTTTATTGGAATTAAAGGTTAGAAGTTATGAGAGTTTTAGTAACCAGATGTTATAAGACAGCGTTGATGCTAGAAAGTTAGAGTTAGTAAATTATGCACAATATTTTGGTTAAAGCTCTATTAGTGATAATTTTTTGTGTATAAATTCTTAGTAAGGTATTTTATAAATTTCACATGAGAATAATGAGCTAATTGAGAGTTATGTGCATTTAAAGTGTAGTAGGTCAACATTGAGATAAATCTAGAACTAGGGTGCGAAAGAAAGAGAATGTATTAGGAAATGAACTTAGATACTACTATGAAGAGATGCCCCGTGCTTACAGGATAGTCCATAATCTTCTTGATATATTTTGTTGAACCCAACGTGAAAGATCCGGAGTGGTAGTGTTTACTTATATTTGTGTGTAAGAAGAATTAAAATGGTGAGTTATGATGGGCCAAGGTGACAATCCCGTAATAAATATACAATAGATAAGTAAAGTCAGAAGTTACTCTCAAATTCTTATAGCCATAGCCACAATACTCTCTAAAATCCATGTTTTTAAACCTTGCTCTTCTAGCTGTATTTGTTTCTAGACACCCCTCACTTCAATTTTTTATAATTTTTTCTCTACAAAGATTGAAGCCTCCAAATTTTATGCACAACTCTCATATCTTATACAAAACATCATTTCAAAATTTTATACCAATTGAACACTCCAATCATTCATAATCCACGAAATTCTTCACCCCAAAATTATGTTATCTTAATAACCAACGAAATGATATAAGTAGTGCACTTAGTACAACTTATTCACTCTAAAATTTTTACTCTCACACTCTCAAGTATAATGAAGCATCCTAAATACCTCACTCTCTCAAAGGCTACAGTCTTCTCCAATTTCCATACAAGTACCAACTCCAAATGCCAACTCTAATGCCTCAACACCCTTCTTCCACCCTTTAAATCTTCTTTTCCATTGTTCCCTTCGGCCAATAGGAAACCGTTGGTGTTAGGGATTGTAGAACCCCTAAGCGGCTAGCCAATAAGAAACTATTGGAGTTAGGTCTTCTAGAACCCCTAAGCGGCTTGTCGTGTAAACTAAGATCGTTAAACACAATAGATCGAGTGTCATTATCAACATCAAATAGTAAAATAAACATATCAAACTAATATGCTAAACAACCACACCTTCAAGCTTGAAGGTGTGGTTGTTTAGCATATTAGTTTGATATGTTTATTTTACTATTTGATGTTGATAATGACACTCGATCTATTGTGTTTAACGATCTTAGTTTACACGACAGCTGTCACGTGAGGTGACATCGGGGGCTAAGTCATGTCAAATTAGGAGTAAATGGACTCCATTAGGAGTCCATGTGTGTTCGGATGAGTGATGGACTCCATTAGGAGTTCAAGTTAGTTATTCATCCACCTCTTGGATGAAATCCACATAGACGGAATGTATGTGTGGAGAGGAAGGCATCTTGACTTGCCATTGTTGTCAAGTCAAGTCTTGTGAGTGTGTTTTGAGAGAGAGAGCTTGTTGTTGCTATCTTGTGGCTATGGTGTAGTAGATCATGAGTAAAGCCTTTGCATTCTTCTCCATCACTTGCACTCTTGGATTCTCCCTTCGTGGAGTGAGAGATAGCTTGACTCTTGTGTGTGAATTTCAGAGTTTCTTAAGCTTTGTAAGGAGACTTCTTAGTTTCTTGAGCTTGGAGAGAGAAACCCTCATACTTGACAACAATGGCAAGTCAAGATGCCTTCCTCTCCACACATACCTCCCGTCTATGTGGATTTCATCCAAGAGGTGGATGAATAACTAACTTGGACTCCTAATGGAGTCCATCACTCATCCGAACACACATGGACTCCTAATGGAGTCCATTTACTCCTAATTTGACATGACTTAGCCCCCGATGTCACCTCACGTGACAGGCTAGGTAACGGCCGCCGCCGATAAACCCTAACCTTCCTAAGTCCCACCTACCAAGTCTTACTTACTAAATCATTTTTACCAAGTTTTTTCTACCAAATTCTTCCTACCAAGTTCTCCCGGTCTTGAACTTAAGACCAGTTCTCAACTTAAACAACTAACTAGAACTTCATATTAATCTCTATTTAAAAAATAATAATAACATATATAAATGCTTATGTTTTAATTAGTAGCCGACCCATATCACGACACCGTACAATTTGCCATTAAAATAATTTATGTATAAGTGTCGTATAAATATCATTGGAAACTAGTACTTGTCCAATTTCTCAAAATTGGAAGTCTCAATATTTCAATGCTTCACCCAATATATCCACTCATTGTTCAAGAATTCATTATCATCTTGAACTTACATGTTCAAAGTAACGTTGTTTTGTAACCAAACAAAGTGTCTAAACCAAAGTTTTCTATGGGTGGACACGACGTCTCATTTGGTCTTGTTGTCGTTTCAAAACTTGCAACATCTTTCTCCTTGTAATAGAAGTAATGGAGGTTCATGGGGATGGGAAAGCATCATTGGATTTTGGAAAGAAGTCCCTATCCTTCGCATTGTGAAGGGTTTATCAACCATGATGGGTAAGTCGTTTGCAAACATGTGATAAGATTCATTAAAGTTTATCACATGATTTGTCCCTTGATATTGGTTGCACGAAGGATGTCACGTTGACATGTTTATTTCTTGAGACCTTTGCGTTGTTTGGGTGTTTTGGTCGGTATCCAAAGGTGCACAATAGAATGTAGATACTCCAACTACATTATCTTGTATGCGTTGTCCAAAACACATGCTTGACAACATCCTTGACTTGAAGACTTGATGAAGAGAGTCATCAAAATTGAGACTTGTTTCTTTGCCATGGTGAATGGCCGCAACATCATGTGCCCAAGCAGCTTCCTCTGGAGTGTCGAAGCTTCCAATCCATATCTTCTTCTTTTGTGGAAGCTTGAGTTCTGCAATCCAAGGGTGTTTCCATTCCGGTCGCCAATGCACTCCCTTGTATTTAGCTTTACGTCCACCTATCATTTGCTCCAATTCTCAACTCATCATGCGTGTCATGGTCCGTTCAGAAACCCAAGCTCTTCTACATGTTGCATCCCCAAATTGACTTGGGCGGAGATCATAAAGATCAATTTGAACACTCATTTTCATCCCTCTGTGGTCAAATTGTAAAATATGTAATATTTTGTAGAGTCTAAAGAAAACAAACTTGAACTTCTGTGAAGAATTTTAGAAGATTCTGAACCTTGTTGCTTACCTAAAGATCTAAGTGAAAGTTCAATAAAACCACATGGATCAAATGTAGAAGAATCAAATAGAATACGATGTTGTGGTTTTCTACTTGAAGTAATATTATAATATATTGGTCCATATGGATCAGGCATTGAAATGAAGACATATCCCGACTCTAGTTGGTGATGCCTCTCATGTAACAATGGCATGAAATGGGAATCAATTTTAGGCAAAACATATACACAATTTGGCTTTGGAACCAACAACGAAGTGCACGTAAAAGCAAAATGCTCCCATTATCCACAAAGCTTGACTTCATAGGAACCTTCTGCAAGCCTTGAGTCATGACGTGTTACTTTATAAAAGAATTCCATATTCCTCTTACTATCCTCAAGATTATTGTTCACTTACAAACACACAAAATAGAAAACTAACATGCTTCTACATTCGATTCCTATATGTAAACTCTACATGGAACCCCCTCCATTTCTACAATCACACACACGCCCTTGAATTTGAGGTTATTTAAAGAGGTGCCAATGCATGTCTCCCAATGATGTTTGTGCCTTTCAACCTTCTTATTATTAGCAATTCCTAGATATATTACTCTCTACTAAGATTTTTGAGGTCAAGTCAATGATTGCTAGACATCAATCATGTAGTACATTTACTTACATATACATGCTACAAGTTCTACTAAGATTTTGAGATGACTACATATCACTCCAATACCATACATTTAATTACACACACACTCTCACAATCTATTGCCATTTTAGTCTTGAGTTCTACAAAAACGCGGCGAGACTATAACCAAATGGGATATTGTTCAAACAACTTCCTATTCTTGTTTGACAATCAACATTCATGAATGCACTCCAACCAAAGAATGCAAATTTGTGGTTGTACCTATCCAAGATCTTCCTCTCTCACTCTCTAAGCTCTTAAGTATTCCGGAAGGAGAGACTCGTTCCTACTACTACTCTCCATTTGCACGGAACCTTCTCTTAATATGTCCGGAAAAATTGTGCTAGGCAAAACAATATGATCTAAAATCCCGGGGAGGTCACTCCATTGTCAAGTTGAACACCACGTGCATTAAAAGTTTGCTACCACTATATTACATGCCATAGATAATTTTAAAAATTATGATATTTTTTCTACATATACATAACCATTGATAGTATCTTTTGTATATTTTTCTGAAATTTTTAGTCATCTTCATTTTTGTAGTAAATTTTTCAGTTCAATTCTGCATCATTCTAGTTAGAAACGGTATGTTTTATATATAAAAAAAAAGATCATCAAATTTGGTTACCATTTTTTACTATGTGATAGATACCGTGTATATCTACTCATGAAAAAATTTGATAAAATTTTGACCCATTTCAGTGATGCCCTTTAGAAAAAGTAGATTTTGTCTTAACGCACGTGGTGTTCAACTTGACAATGGAGTGACCTCCCCGGGTCTAAAATGAGTTCCGACCGGTGACTATATATTGAGATACAAAGCTTGCACCGCCACCGTCCACTTGGTGGAGAGAGATTCATATGAAAGTATATTCTTTGAGAATCAAAGTGTAAGTTCCACATGACAAAGTGGTCAAAAAGGTGAACCCTTTCAACATTCGCGCCCAACTTGTGACCATGACGTGGGACATAAATGGAAGACGTCATGAGTCCAAAACCACAATGCGAGTAAATAAATAAATCAATGGGAGTAAATTAATAACCTTTGGCCAAACGGCTAAAGGGCTTTGTTAGAGTAACCCCATATGTGGACAATGGCAAAGGCTTTGGTCCAACATGGTTTTGACATAAGTTCATCCGAGTCAAGTATCAATGTGGCTTTTAGTTCATAAATAGTGTGTATGCAAGGACATTGCTATGCAATGGATACAAAGTTTCCATTACACAACTTCAATTTCTTAATATCATTACAAGACATTTTTCTTAAAGCAAACTACTAGAAGATTCTAAACATTGTACAAGAATAAAATAGATTAGAATAGAAACATCAATATATTTAGAAAACAACTCACTATGGGGGAGGACTCAATGCAACCTGTACACTCAGGGCAATCACACTCACTTACATTTCGTAACCACCTGTGATAATGGGGTATTTAATGGGTGTGGATATTTATGCACCTCTCAATATTTTTTCCCTCCTTATTTGTAGATAAAAAGCTACTTTAACATATTTTTAGCACCCTATATTTATTTGTAATTGTTTAGAGAGGCTATTTTTTGGCACAATATTTTTTATAAATCATACAAGTACCAAATAATGGATAGAATACTATAGCATTGCAAAACCGACTATGTGAGCAACAAACATTCCACATCATTCAAATTGTCATTCATTTGGTTTCAATTGGTAACACCAATCCTAAACCATTCAAAGTACCATTCAAAACACAACCAATAGCACTTGGATACTAGTTAAAGGGTTACCAATAAACATGGAGATAAAAAAACATACAAGCTGGAATTTGGACAGAAACTACATACTTCTTCATCCAAGTAGTCAAACCCATAATTATTCTACTGATCCTACTACACACTTTTAGGGGGATCCTATATCTATGACCCTATTTTTTTTTTACTGATTACTAAAATGGAGGAATTATTCACCACCCTATTTCACATATAATCATGTAGGGGACATGTTTCCAATGCTATGGTAGATCTAACAAAATTATAAATTTTACCTCAAACGAATTGAAGTGACCCTATTTTTTTTTTATCTCACGTGGTTTTCTAAAATTCCAATAGTCACCTCCCCGAGCCCATACAATATCACTTGGTTGTACAAAAGGGTATTTAGTGAGAGTTTAGCTTACAAAATAAACATATGGGATGGAATTTGTTTCAGCTAGTTTTGTATTAAAAAAACACATTTATAGGGTAACATGAATTGTTGGGGAGAGGTAAATGTCTACTCAAGGCCGGTTCACACGGGGTCCCAAGTCCCAAGTCCCAAGTCCCACTCATATTAGCAAGTCCCAACATGGATGCAAAGTCCCAACTTGTGAGCCTCAAGTAACCACTAAAATACGATTAATTATCATTAAAGTCAAATCTTGATAATTTTATGCAAAAAAATTCGCGGGACTTGGGGTTGAGAGTTGGGTCTAGCTTTTTGCTCAACCCAACTCGCAGCACAAGTCCCAAGCCTCACCTCCAAAAAGTGTTGTCATGTAGGCACCCATGTCATAGTTGGGACTTAGGACTTGGGACCCCATGTGAAGTGGTAAGTCCCAACTTCCATGCTCTCAACAATTGAGATTGCACAGATTGACCTCAAGTGGCTTGGGACTTAGAACTTGGGACCCCGTGTGAACCGACCCTTAGTCCCTCTAAGGTTTCTCAATATTAGGAGGTTATATCATCTGAATTTGTTTTGTACACCCCTCCCCCCAAACAAAAATTAGTTCATATGTGTTCATCCATGAAGCAATGCTTGTCATCCCTCGTATCATGCTTTAATGACTTTGTCAATATAAGGAATGCCTTTTTTTTCCCAACCACTTAAATATATTGTACATAACTCAAGCTATTTACTCTAGGAGTTCAAAATTCTTGTATTCATACATGAGACTAATATGTAGTGTATAATGTGTATGTATAGTTGTCTTCTGGGTCACAATTCTTTTTGGGGAATATAGAAGCCTAAAGGTGCACTCTTTACTGCAATTATTAATGCCTTGCATGGGTGACTATGAAATGAAGGCCCCTTTATATGAATGTATTATAGAGAGAGAAAAAGGCTTACATGCTAATAATACGGTAGATAATAGGGTTCATGTATTTAGACATCTTTTTATTTTTACACAATAAATGCCTCAACCACATACACAAAATGTAAATCATAAAAAAAAGGTCTTTATTGTATATAATATGCATTTTGGCTTTTCAACGATAATGTTGTTTCCATCCATATGATGTCACTCATGATAATATAACCCTACAACACATGTCATTGAAGATAGTGCAATGACATGATGAAACTGGCATACATATATTATCAATTTTCTCTCTAAACTCTAGAACCCCTTTTCATATACTTTGTATACTTGTACTTTAGAATTCTCGGTAGAGTTTTATTTGTATAGACTAGAGACAAAAATGCCCATGTTTGAACTCACCTTAGTTCCTATGTGTATGAAGAGTGCACTCACCGTATCTAATAATGGGTCCTGCATGCATGTGGCTTCCACTTTGAAAGACATGGACACCCCCCCCCCAATGTGGGAAGCATGCATTAAACACAAGAAATATACATGAAGAATGTGTTTTGGCGTAAATTGCACGTATATAACTTATCCATCGTGAATAATGGGGCTCTAATTGAAAAACTTGCCTTCTATAGGTTGTGCTTAATTCGATTCAACGAGGTTCCACTAGACTAACAAGAAGTCTTTGAGCCTAATTTCTGGAGTCAAACAACTTAGAAAGTGAAGTTCATGTTATAAAATAGTTGGACATGTTTTCACCTTCCAATTGAATGAGCTTTGAATGCATGCCCACAAGGATGTGGCCGATGATGAAATAGTCCACATCGGACACACCTCACCATATTGAATTGCAAGTAACCCCACATCAAGAGTGCATGATGGCTCAATAAGGAACATAAGTAGAAGTAAAAAAGCAAATCAACTATTCAAAAGCCAAATTCAACTACGTAGACAAATGGCTTAGCAATGACAACATTGACCTTGAACTCTCTAATTAATTTTGGACAATCCCATGGATAACACGCGCACAAAGCACACAAATCATCAAATTTTGATATGCCTTGCCTCCTCGTCAACTGCACACCTAGTTTTATTAAATGGTTTAAGAATGTGAGATTTATATATATATATGCATGCTATCATCATAACCATATCATCTGGCAACATCATGAGAACTACATATGGAAGTACCCCTTGAGATAACACCATATCACTTTGGTTTTTAAAATCCACATGCACAATATGTGGATAGATTGCCTATAATTGGACATTGAAGTTTCTTGGCATAGCCATCACCTTGTTGGTTTGTCGTTAGAGGTGGTTATGCATAAATTCAGCACCCTTGCCTCCCCAAATTGTCATAACTTTGTGTTGCGATCAAATCATTTAATACGTATTGGAATGGGTACGATGGATAGTATTATGGCGTTCAAAGACTATACATGTTTCCAATATGTCCATGGTAGTAGGTTCCTAGGGTCCTCGAAAGACAACATGTTTGTCTTAATCATGTCAGTTGACCTACCAGGCAGTGATGTGGAGCTTGTAAAGTGTGTGCAGGTAAGAGGGGACATGGAGAAATTGTAAATAATGTCTGACCATGTGAAGTGTTTGAAGGACTGGTAACAATGGCGTGCCATGTGTACAATAGCATATGCCGTAATGTGTTGAGGATTGCGTGCTGTAACATACAATCTAAAGACGGTACATCGCAATTACTTTTATGGGGAAACTTAAAGGTTGTCATGGCGGAGAGTGGAGTGCCAACGTGAACTTCATGGGTTTCATGGTAGACAATGCTCAAGGTAATTGGAATGTGGTATGGAAAATTTATGGTAGTGGAGATCTTGTTGTTCCAATGGAAGACCATGAGCATACTTGTCTATTCATTGGTATGCTAATCTTGACAGAGTCACTCATAATTTTTTTAAATAATCCTTGTAGTTTCAACATAAGCAAATGTGCAAGGATTGCAAAGATGCAAAGATAATGGACAATGTTGAAACTAAATATCGTGTGATTCGTTCATGGTGGTTGTCTTTTGGGGCTGCCACAAAAGGAGGCATGTTCGGACTCTCAAAGTGGTTGGAGTTTTGGCATTTTTGTTATAGACAATGGGGTGGCCGTATGCTTGTTGTGAGTGCGGGGAGTGCTATCATGTGAGTGGTAAGTGGTGAGTGGTGAGCGGTAACTTATGAGTGGTGAGTTTGGCAAAATATTTTGAGATACATCCACTAGTATTCTATACTATGTTATTTTGGCAGAAATAATAACATCTTTGTTTGTAATAGTATGAGTGGGAAGTAGACATAAAGTTCAATCAACCTAATAAATGCCTTTACTTTACTTTTAAAGTCAACAACCGCAAGCTTGGCACGAGGGTTTTGAAATGATTTTTTAACATTGTCGTTAGATTCAACATTCAATTTTTATTTTTATTTTTGATGTAAGCACATTTCAAGTACCAAGCATGCTCTAGATCATATTTTAGAAGTCACGTAGGTTTGAGAAATCAATTGATGGAGGCATTGCATAAAATTTAAAAACTTAAGTTTTTGGGCATAGGTGGAAGTACAAGAGGAAATCACTCACACATATTAATGTCAACAAAGTATTCAATGTAGTCGATGTAGAACCATGCATAGAAACTTCGTAACTACCTTTATTGTCCTCCATTCCCTCCTCCTCTTGGTCACTAACATGTTCAATATACTCCTCTGCCTCAATATCTATGAATGGTAGAATGCGACAACCTACTACGATGTGACGGTGTTCACGTTGCATCCACAACCTTTGTCACCGCTTCTACACACAATAGGAATATTTTGCAAGTCAGAGGGGACATTGCATTTTTCATGTCCATGACTAATAACACTATATAGCTAGTCACTAGCATGTAGCAACTAGGTAGCTACTAGCTAGGTAGGTTGGGCTTGCTTACTACTGGGTAGGATTAGTAGAGGTGCCTATTCCCAATCATGATCCCATTGGCAATCTATAGGGTACCAAAATTTTGATCAGGCTAGGACTAAATTTTAACCAAGCTAGAACCAATAATGCCATGACAAATGTCATGATTTTGAATGCTAAAGTGATGAGGAATGAGTGGTTAAAATGAGTGATTATGGCACACTCTAGACATTGGTAATATGTTCAGGCCAACTTTTGACTTCAAAAATTCACGATAATTTCAATTGAAGGAATAAAATAAACAAAAAATTTTGCAGTCCTCCTCATTTCTATATTCCTACATGGGGAAAAATTGCATCACGTTATGCTCCTCCAAAGTTGGCATTGAATCTCTTAAGTGATCGGTTATGGGCGCCTCTACTCTACTTACTTGGTAGCTACTAATTCCCCTTCTCATGAAATCTTAAGAAATGCTCAAACTTCAACTTGCCACTTGGGGGAACTAATTGTCATGACTACATAAGCCCTCTCACGTAATTAAATTTACTTTTAAAAATCTCTAGGTCTTAAATTTATATTGCTTGAGTGAGGTATGTAAGTCAAGTAAATCCAATGGAGGGAGGGAATTATCGCATTCAAGAGCATCTCTCATTCATCCAACATAAAAACTCTAAAATAGTATGCAGTCCAGAGGTTACTTTTTGAAGTTTATTTGACACATGAATTAGTTTTAAAGACTCCGAATTAGTCTTCTGAACGTCATTTGAGATGAATCAATAACAACTTATAGGGGAATGAATCTAGTCAAAGTATATGAAACATGGAATGAGTGAGATGATTAGCAAATCCAAATCGTGCATGTAGCCATTCATCTTGTAGTTTTTGAGTTCATGTTACACTATCAAGATTGTCTTTCTTGTTTCACAATGGTTTACGTACCCGTAGTCAAGTTGATTGTGGAGTCTGTACTGGGTAATAAATAATGGCACGTAACTTCCAATGTCTTATCAACACAAGTCTTCATTGAAATGGAAAAGATGAAAAATCCATGGCCATACTTTTGTTGGAGCCTCCACTCATTTATGTCATGGTGTAGGGATGAGCCATGTGTGCACATAAGTCATGCTATGCCTCTCCTTGATTATTATTTATTTATTGTTTTTTGGATACCAATTAGCACATGTTGCATGTCCATTCTATACTCAGTTTTAGGAGCACACAATACATCACAAAGCGGAATAGGTGCACCTACCTTGGTTATGTTTTGTATTGAATATGTATTAGTCTACAACTTTGACATAACATTACTTAGCGGCGTGGACCCTCAGAATGGAATGTTGGGAGCTCAATTTGAATCTGCGTCTCCATGCGCAACTTTTCGAGCATCCAACTGTTGTATTATGAGAGCCCACAGAACTAGAGCTGAACGTTGAGTATTGTTATGGAACATGTAGTCCAACTTACTATTTTCTTACACAATTCTTTTTGGTGTTCATTCTTAGGGCCAAATGCAATTTTTAAAAACCTTCAGCCTCAACGAAAAAGCCAATATTTTGGCTCTTTATTCTCTGCTTGCTCTTTTGCAAGCTGGTTATTATGTCCTTGAAGAAAATAAAGCGTTGGGCGCTTTCTTGGCACATGTCATTGAAGTACACGTGTCCAATTAAAATAAGCAACTTAAGTTAAGCCCACTTCAAAAAATTATTTAGTTGCATGTTTGTGTTCTATTCTATATTTAGCCTATGACATGGGCCTCCACTATCTTACCGTCATGGGAAGAAACTTAGATGATAGGAAGAAATTGACGCGAGTATGAATAGTGAATAGTGTTGGTATGAATAGTATGCATATTATGATAGTGTCGATATTGTTTGTGAATAGTGCTACTATGAATAGGATGTTCAATGAATAATGCCCGGATGAACAATGCTTCATGTGAATAGTATCGGGATGAACAGAGATTCTTATGAGTGGGCTGCGAATATAACTCCACCTAAATTTCCAAGTGTCAGCATGAATGTATGAATAGTAAACAAATATTACTACATTGTTCAAGGGGCCCACAAAATACAATTGACATATTCAAGATAGAACATACCAGTGTGGAAAATAAAATAAAAAAATTGAAGAATTTTCCAAATGAATGACACAAAAATAACAATATAGCAAGGTTAGATATTGTAGATGTGAATTTTCAATGAAAATTGTGAAACCGGTTGAGGCAGATAAGAATGTTGATGTGTGTTACCTTTCAATGGCCCCTAACCTTCGTCCACTTGTTTTTGTATTTCAAATACATTTCTTCACAATTTCATGTTGGACTATTGACTATTATATGTCACTTTTCATTTTATTAAATTATTTTAATATCATAACATTAAGTAATTTGGGCCATACAGGGACTTATCCAAAAAGTACCAAATGTGGGCATCCGCATTTGAATTTTTTTTCCTAGCATAAATATCAATAATTTTGAGAAACTAATGGACTATCTTTAAGCTTTATGTTAGTTTAAAATAAAGAGATATATAGGCAATGATGCACAAGTGGCGGTAGAGGTTCCAAACTAGGATGTGGAAATAACATAAGATCTCAAATGAGAGGTTCATCTTTCACCCTCATTTTACATGTTTTTACCCAAGTTACAGTTGTTACCAAACAAAAAATGCATGAATTCAAAAATAGAGTGATAGTATTATCTTTGGATGTTATGGTTATTTGCATATTCACGTTCATAGCGAGCATTCGGGACATATACCGGGATCAAATGGAGATATTTTGTTTTTTTCCCTTCATCCTATGACCATATTCCATTGGATGGAAAATCTTCATAATGTTAATGACGTGCAACCAACTTTAATGGCTCCTAGGATGCAGACTGATATTTTACGCAAAGAGGCAGAGCCTTACGAACATGTTTCATATAGGTTTTTCCCAACTTCAAAGGATGTTGGAAATTTGGTTTATAGGATGCAAAAAAACAATATGTGTACAATGATGACTGGGTGAATGTTAATAATGGGGTTGAAGATAAAATAACTATTGATCATTTTTTTTAATCAACCTTACGATCCTACCAATGAAGCCCCCCAAAAAAACTAATTGTATGAGTTATACAAACAAAGTGAATGAGAAAATTAGCACTAAGGATTACCCCCGGTTCTGCATGGGCATTCAATTCTATTTTCAAGTCAAACCAATATACTTTGCCCCTTTATGCATCAATGTGCCCTAATACTAGAGGTTTGGAGATGCCCATATTTCTTTTGTTATGTTGATTTGACATTAAAAGTGGCCAAAAAATAAGGCCTTAAGATTGACGTTAAAAGTTATTTTTTATGAGATGGGACACATGTATCCAAATGCTATTATTATTGACAAGTGCATGACCAAATTGAATGCCTTGAAAGAGGTTGTTGACAAAGATTTATAGTGTTGGGAAATCGGTGAAATATCCAAAGTACAAAAAAAATGTCATCTTCTATTGTGTTGGTTTCAAGCTAAAAATGCTTAGATAGAAAATGTTTTTATCAAAGTTTCCAAGGTGAAAAAAATGGATTTGTACAAACACACATGTGAATTGTTGGAGTACATTACGGAGGAAGCATTCCACACAAAATTTGAAGAATTTAAAATCACTTATGGAGACGAACGCGATGTATTGAATTACATGACTAGTAGATGGGCAGGGATTGAATCGCAATGACGTGGAATGTGGCCTTGCTACAATCCACTATATGAACATGGGTTTGTCAACACCACAAATCTTTGTTGGAAGATCATGACATTATATCAAAAACACACTATTGCGAAGAAAAAAGTGAACCGGAGGCTTGATACATTGGTGTTTGCACTTATAGGTAAGTGACTTAGCCCCTTTACACTAGAGCTTGAGTTGAAGGTTAAGGAAAATAGCCTTCTTATAGGTGAGAACTCTCAAGTGCATGCTTGGTCTTTCAAGTCCAATAAACACATGAGCTTTGAACTTGAGATATGGAATTTTTGAACAAGCTTACAATGCTCAAATAGTGTCTTGATGGGTCACTTGTAGATTAACTACAACAAACTCTCAATCTTTTTCAACAAGCTCACGGTCCAAATTTCAAGCTATGTCCATGACCTACACTAGATATGATATTCAGTGTCACCAAGTCTAATTGTCTTGCTCAATACTAATTGTAAACTGCCGTTTAGTGCCACCAACACCAAAATGTTAACCCAACATTAATTGTCATTCCTTGTAAATTTTGGGGGTGATTGTAAATTTATAGTGTTGCAATTACTGTCACTTACCAAGTGATTTTTCATCCAAATTTCAATCATCCATGACAATATTTCATCACAAGTTGCTGACAAGAGAAGGTAAGGTTTTGGCCAATGGATGAACTCATTTATCATCCATGACAATATTTGCTCACTTACTCATAAGAGATGTCATCCGAAAAGTTACCATAGTGACATTAAATGCCATATGACACTTAATATCATATTCAGTGTAGTTCACTCACCTATACGCTCCTATATAATAATTCCCCCTCTCCCATCATCATGAAAGGGCCTCTTCATCCAATTATTTGAAGCCACACACGTTCAAAAATGCCAGTTACCAAACGGAGTTTGGTAAGCCAAAGTAAAAAACATTCGGCCTAGACATGTGCCTAATTTCAGGGAGCTTGGTTTCAAGGTTGGTCCGGCCACACACGCCCAAAATCGGAGGTTTTCACAAAAATCCGTATTGGACAGGAGAGTTGAAACTGGATGTTTTGAAACTTGGGGCCACACTATATGTGCCAATGAGCTGTCGTTTTCATTAGTTTAGTGCCCACCTCAAAGATGATTGCTTTACAAAAAGATCAAAATATTAATTTTAAACATCTAAGACTTGAGGCCGTGTT
The DNA here is from genome assembly GCA_964035585.1 of Polytrichum formosum. NCBI lineage: Eukaryota > Viridiplantae > Streptophyta > Polytrichopsida > Polytrichales > Polytrichaceae > Polytrichum > Polytrichum formosum. The sequence continues at coordinate 63,778,944 of OZ037936.1, forward strand.
CTTATTGGCTCCCAAAATGATGGGCTGTGTTTTCCCTCCATTTTCAAGAGTTGGCAGTTTGTTGGGAAGGCAAACCCCCATTCCTAGCTGCCAATTCAATGAAGAATCAACTTTTTATTTAGCTCCCGGAATGCTAGGAAGGTGGCATCAGTAGGAGAAACTAGCAGTTTCACAACATGTGTGGCCCCCTTCATTGGGTAGGATCGTCCGTTTTCAACTTTGATCCAAGACAACATTTTTGCAAGGCTTAAAACCTCCATTTCCGATCGGAGTTGGAAATAGACAGTTTTAACCAAAAAAAGAGGGACCAACCTTGAAACCCAGCTCCTTGAAGTTAGGCACATGTCAAGGTTGAAATTCTTTTACCTTGGCTTACCAAACTCTGTTTCGAAACCAGCATTTTGGAACATGTGTGGCCTCCCCTTGAGTTCCATTCTGGCCAACATAGAAGCATCACATGTAAGTACCGATCACAGCCAAAATCCTGGTGACTCAGAGCTGAGATTAGACCCCAGATTCAGCATACAGAAGAGCTTACAGTAATGATAGTAAGATGCAATCAGCACAACTTCTTCTGCAAATCTTCTAACAGTTGTGAGCAATGAAAGTTACTGTAAGTATTGCAGTCAGAGAGCACGATGAATGATTCGACACAAGTTCCACGTTCATTTTCCCTCTGAATATGAGGCACTTTCATTATGAGGCATGCGGGTGGGTGTTATTCGGGTACTTTTCTTAATCGGACACCTACATTTGCTTGCTGTGTAGTTAGGTGAGGATCAAAGAACAAGCACCATAACAACACTTGCTTGAAAGAGATTGATTAAGTTTTCATCTTGTATCAACTGCTCCACACTCATTAGACAACACAATTGGGGGGACCTATGTATTCACTGAAGGAATCAACAAACATGCACTTCTGATAACCATAACTACATCAGGAAAATGTTCAATTTTTCACCCGATTTTTGATCTGGTTTTTGCTGATGCGCAATCCTAGGTTTGGTAATCTAATCGTTCTGTAGATCTAATTGGTAGAAGTTGGAGAACATGAAAAACAAACCAAATAACACCCACAAACCTTTATCTGGCGGAGGGAGATCAAGCATTATTAAACAAAAACAAAAACAAAACTGGTGACATGTCACTCCTCACCAAAGTCAAATAAACAAAATGTTGCTGATGATTCAGAGAGCAGATCAGCTAGTTCCTGGATTCAACATTCAGAGGGACATATCATAACATAGGTAATCAATACGATGCAATCCTTGTGACCTGATCCGCAAAAACTCGCACAACCTCATCTGCAAAAATTCGCTCCTCGAGCTTAATAAATCTAACAGCAAGCCCTGAGCAATCAACATGACTTTTTTTTATTGCAGTAAGAGCATGATGAATGATATACATGAGCTTCACAAATGGGGGGAGTGCAAAAGTGAGCTCCACTCGGCAAGCCTTGGTATTCTTTGTCTCAATGACATTCAGTAATGTTGCAAACTCGAGGCACTCTTTGCGACAAGCTAGTGCAAAAATTATCAGCCCTGGCTTTCACGTAAATTCGGAAGAGGATGGCCACGAACCGCCTGGAAAGCCAGCAATGCAATCCATATTGCTGGTCAAAAACGCAGCGGCACTGCATCAATTCTCTGTCTAAAGTGGAAAAAGTTGATCAAATTGCCACACAAACTCCATTCATCCACTATGTTGCTCGAGCATTCAATGCTTGCACAAATCTCGAAAGAGATTGTGATTTGATGAAACCAGCGTTGAGATTTCCGACTCCCTCGGTCAAAAACTGGAGCAAAAGACAACCTACCAGATTCTGTCAAGGTATTTTCATTCTGTCATTGCTGCCTGCCATTTGATGCATCAAGGTGCTCGATCGGTCAAGAGAAAAATGGTGTTACATGGACTGAGATCATGCCAGCAGGGTGCAGTGCAGCGTGAGGGTTGGCAAGCTACGGCTTCAATTTTGTACAATTTGCTCAAGGTCAGGCAAGTGCGTAGTTCGGTACAAAAGATTTTCAATCATGACATCGAAAGCGTCCTTGAACGGAGACACATCTGCACCGGGCTCCGCATACAGTAGTCCCGGGACGATTTCTTCGATGATGAGTTTCCGCATGTCATCCCTCTCCTTCTTGCTGATCTTTTTCAGAACTTCCACGACGTTCACGCTCCCTACCTTCACATCTTCCTCAGAGATGTAGACTGACCAGGAGGACATGTTTCGGGGTAAGTGCCACGGGTATTGCAAGTAGGCGGTGCAGGGATGGAACAAGACGGGGATACATCCTGCGATGAGCGAGTCGAAGACGGACCTTCGCGTGGGGCTGTCGCCCGGCGGTTGCATGCAGAAATGCGAGGTTAGGAAAACCTCGGTGACATACGCGGGTTGTAAACACATGTCGCGATCGCATTCAAGAAAATGGCAATCTCGCGCGGTCGCGTTCCGGCACTGTCCGATGAGCGCGCTCCGCACATTGTTCGGGTCGAGGTGCCTATCTTTGCCGACGAAACTGACGAGGCTGTTACGCTGTTGCGACTGGACGTGCGCGAGCCAGCTTCGGATATCTGCGGCCGACTTGGGGTGGAAGAACGTCGGGTGCGGGACGCCGATGTCGTTCCGGTGCCACGGGTTACGCTCGATCAAAAGCTTCGTCACTTTCTGCATTTCCTCGAACTCAAGCAACCTGCTTCCCCAATCCGACGTCGAGGGCCGACGGAAGTCCCACGAGATTTTCCCTAACACAAGCACGTGATCGAGCCCCTCCCGCCGCGTCCACGACGGCTGCTTCTCGAGCCATTTGACGAGCTTGCGGCCGAGCGCATCGCGCTTCTCGTTCGTGGCATTCAATGCCCAGTGCCACCGAATAACATCCAACCCGCCGTAATAAGGAATATAGAACAGCGACGCCGTGTTCGGATCCTCTGTCAGGCACTTGTACTTTAAAACCCTAGCGTGCGAGACGAGCTCCAATGCATATTGATGTGTGTTGAACCAGCGTCCGGCCGGTAACAGAATTCGAGAGCCGTTGCTTGTAGCCAGGGGGACGGGTTTACCAATCCCCGAGTTTGTGAAGAAGTCACAGAAACCAAACCATGGCACCAAGGAATCGCACCGCTTCGCAAGCTCGACATTGAACTCCGGCGGAAGGTCGTACACGTAGATATACTTTCCCCGACACGACGACGAGTCAGATTTGTTGTCGCCACTTGTAGAATTCGACGAAGGGCCCGACACCGTGGTGGAGATGGACCGAATCTCGTCCATGATGTTCATCGCGTATGTGTTTCCATTCGTTTCCAGGTCCCCTGTGATACGGGAGTCTCCACCGTGCACACGCTTCTCACTTTGCAATAGCTGTGTTGAAAGCTCGGTACGAATCTTGTCCACTTCTTCCATCTCCGCTGGCGCCTTGTCGGCCTGCGAATTCTCGTCGTTGGATTCTTCTGACGCTGCTGATGATGATGTTTCTTCTTCTTTCTCATCTTGGCTAGGTTCATCCTCGTCCAAACCCTCGCTCGTTGAAGTTGGTCCTGTTCTCTGCACCTCGGATGTTCTTGATGATGCGCTCGGAATTGCCCTGCCTCTCCGGTCCAAGGAGAGCACAATTGCATCGTCTTGCTCTACACTTTTGGCTGACTGTGACCTTCGTTGTGGCCCTGCCCAAACTGTGGATGCCTGCTCTCGAGCATCTCGCAGGTTCAAATTCTCCTGTATGCACAGAGTGTCATCTGTGAGCTTAATTCAACGGCATCGTCGACATATATATGGACTTCAAATCAATGAAAATTGATGCTGCAGAAGCTTAAGAATCAAAAACCATCTGTACGACAAAGTGAGAATGCAAGAGAAAGAATTAATAGGTATACATGATGGATCTAATGCATGACACACGCTCTCAAACATTCATAGTTTCATCAATTCTTCATTGAAAACGTATCCTGCAATGGCTTCAGAGCCTCCAATGGATTACACTACACTACAATGCTCTCGAGCATCTCACAGATTCAAACCCTCCTGTGTGGATAGAGTGTCATCTGCGAGCATAATTCCATGGCATCGCCACATCATGCACTTCAAATCTATGGAAATTGATGGACAGAAGCTTGAGAATCAGAAGAGAATCGTTTCAACCACATCAGGACCACGAGTAACTGGGAATGCAAGAGCAAGGATCAATCGGTACACACGATGTTTCTAATCCACATACACTCTCACACGACATTCACATTTTCATTAATTCTCCATCGGAAACTTATCCTCTGCAATGACTTCAGATCCTCGCATGGATTACAATACACTACAATGCTGTCGAGCATCTCGCCGATTTAAACTCTTCTGTGTGGACAGATGGTCAACCATGAGCATAATTCAACGGCATCAACACACCATGGGCTTCAAATTTATGGAAACTGATGGGTCAAAAGCTTGAGAATTATCAGAAAGAGAGTATTGTCTGACTACTCTACAGACTCACCCACACCGGGAACAATGCAATGCAATCAATAGCCAAATGTCGGGAATAACCATCGTTCCAATCACATCACCACCACCACAAGTGACTAAGAATGCAAGAGCAAGGATCAAAAGGTCACGCATGATATTTCTAATGTAAATAAATTCTCACATTACATCCATGTCTTCATCAATTATTGTCCTCGGTGGAGAAGCGCTGGAGGTGAGAAACCACAGAAACTTAATATCCTGCAATGGCTTCAGAACCTCGCATGTGGTGAAAGATGGTTGCTTCTTCTTGTAATCAGACTTTTGAATTACACTACACCACAATGTACATCCATCTCCGAACAACGTGAGGACCTAATAAGTAGCACTTGTGAAGTATTAAGAGATAGTGTAAGCAGGGGACTGGGAATTGACAACTCTGGCTCCACTGTCTGTAAATGTGCAACTAGAACTGTTTCGATGACTAACCAAGATGAAACATGGCGATCCAGGGTTGAATCAAACATAGACTGTGAACGGGTTGAAACGTGTAGTCTTGTTGTCCCTAAGCCTGTTTAGGCAGCCCACAAAATATGAACAACTTGCACAGAACCTCCCAGGAGCGCCAGTACTGGAAATTACGAGGATAATGTACTGAAGAAGGGATTCACCGTATAAGGTCGGGATTGGGGAGAAAGGCCGAGCCATTTGAAAACCCTGAGCATTGGCAAGGATTCAAGAGCTCCAGGTATTCATACGGCTAAAGTACCACTTATTGAGATTTTGATTTTCAAAAACAAGATTTTGAGTCTCAAGGTTTGCAAGTGGCCATGGCCGTATTTGTCAGCTCCCTTGCAGGAGTGACGATGGACTGATGTCTCATGAGACCAGCTGCTGTCCATAGCTTGCAAGTCTGGTCGAAGGGCCAAGGTGAAAGAATTTGGACCCTCCCTTACCTACATGTGTCCAAACTGGTGGAGCTTTTGTCCCACAACGTTTTTTGGATTGGTTTCAACTTTAAGCCCAAAACTTGAACTAATTAAAGTTGTAAGGCCCATGAGACTTGAAATTTTTTGACAGGTTCGCATTGGGGCTTGAACTTAAAAATCAGTTCAACATAAGTTGAGTTAAGAGGCTACACTAGATATTGTATTTAGAGTCACATACTATTTGGAATTACACAATGCTAAAACTATTTACTGTATATCTCATTTTTTGTCAACAAAGGTCAAATTGGTTGTTTGAATTTATAGAACATTACCATCTTTACTTGATCAAATAATACATTAATAGTAAAGATATAGCACTGTGTAATTCCAAATAGCCAGTGACACTAAATAACATATTTAGTGTAGTAACCTTGAGACAAAAGCTCCACCATCTTATTACCTTGGCCTACCGAACCTGTTGACCCCAACATTACCAAACCAGTAGAACCCAACATCCCAGCACACTGAGTTGGGAGACGCTCAAAAGTGAGAAAAAAGAAACCACTTCAACATGTCTACCGATGACTGGGACAGTCACAACAGAGTACTGCACATTGTGCCTTATCATGAAACTCAAAGTGAGAAAGATAACTTCAACATGTCCACTGATTGCCTCAACACTCGCAACAGAGTACTGCGAAACAGGTTCAACTCCACTTCGCCACATTGTACCACACAACATTACCACTCCAGGGTACGAACTTTTGTCACCAAAACACACAGTTGTTCACCAAGACGGACAGACACCGGAGGCAAGGGCTCAAGTTCTCTTTTTCACCACATTAGCCCCCTGAACTTGTAACCCCAACATCATCAAACCGGTAAACACAACATCCCAGCAAAAAAAAGGTGGGAGACACTCAAAAGTGAGAATTCGCCACTTCGACCCTGTCCACTGATTGCTGGAGCACTCACAACACAGTACTGCAAAATGGGTTCAAGCCAACTTCGCCAGGCTTGCTCACATTGCGTGCCACTCAAGAGTGTGAACTCTGAAACCAAAAACAGCAGTTTGACATTGATTTGCTCATCAAGACAGACAGACACAGACAGAGAGGCACCGATTGGGAGACACTCACAGGTAAGATAATCAACTTCAACGTGCCCACTGATTGCCTAATAACTCTCAACAGAGTACTGCAAAACAGGGTGACCCAGCCTCGCCACATTGTACCACACAACACCACCACTCCAAAGTTTGAACTTTTGTGACCAGAACCAGAAGTTTGACATTGATTTGCCCATCAAGACAATACAGACACCGGAGGCAAGCGCTACAATTCTTTCACCTTGGTCCACCGACATCATCAAGCCGGTAAAACCCAACATCCCAGCACAAAGGGTAGGACACACTCAAAAGTGAGAATTCACCACTTCACGCTCTCCACTGATTGCCGGAACACTCACAACACAGTACTGCAAAACAACATTGCGACTCCAAACTTCGAACTTTGTGACCAAAAACAAGAATTGTGACATCGATTTGCTCATCAGGACACACACACACACACGCACACACACCGAAGACAAGGGCTCAAATTCTTTCATCTTGGCCCACCGAACTTGTCAACCCAACTTCCCAGCATGAAGGGTGGGAGACACTCAAAAGTGAGAAAAACCCACTACAACCTGTCCACTCATTGCCGGAACGCTCACAACAGAGTACTGCAAAACAACAACACTGCCACTCAACATACATGGCTACTCACTTTTGTCACCAAAAACACAAGAAGTTCAACATCAATAGTGTTGGGTTAAGAGTTGCAGAGGAGGCACATTAATTTATTTTTACCTTGTGTTGCAGGGTAGTGGAAGCACCCACAGCGTCCAGGTCTCCCAGCTCCCCAGCTCCTGCAGTATCCTGTGCACAGGTTGCACATTCCCGGAGGTACGCGCGGGACTCAGTGACAGAGCCAAAGGGCATGAGAGTGGAGGAGCTCCACACAATGCCCACCACCAACAAGCAGAAGGGAAGTAGCAGCTTGGACCTGTGCCTCGCTGAGAACACCTTGTGAATAAGTCCTTTGGGAGCATTCTTGTCCCCCATTATGGCAGCTTAAACCCTTGCAGCTTAATTTGCTAATTCCTTCTCCTGTCAATCTCCTGTCAACCTCCTGTCAGCCTCCCACTCGCATGCTGCTGCTGCTCGAGGCTAACCCCAAATTCAGTCCAAGCTCAATGCAGTCTTACCTTACCCTGCCTTCTTTTCAAGGTTCAGTCTCGAGTAATGCACTAATTTTACTACTGTAGGGATCCACTCCAAGCTTTCTCTTGATGGGTTACTGGCTACAAGCAATATGTGCACCTTCCGCTGCTGCTGCCTTGCGCAGACTTCCACTACTACTACTACTACTACTACGACTGCCCTCTCAATTACACTTCATTGACCTCCACCTCTTGCTGCAAGAGCCAACTAATGGTGCGAGTGAAGGAAATGGCCTTAGTTTGTATCAAGGGGAAGGGAAGAGAGGCGATGAGTGTTCAGCCCTTTTCTCCAATTTGTGGGTTGGAAAAGTTGTAGCTCAAATTGCATGCAATCAATCTCCACTGTGTCGGTGGCGCCCCAACCAACCAATCAAACAGTCAACCAACCACCTTACCTGCATACTCATTCATTGGAATGCAACAAACAGGCAGGCACAGAGAGCGAGAGAGAGACTAGTGCACTCAGGGCTTCCCAAATTCCAAAATGGGAACCGGATTCCACTTAAACCTCTGGGTCTGCACAGAAAGAAAGAAAGTCTTAATGGGAGCTATCAATCGGTCGAAGTACTCTCACTGCTGTCAGTTGTGGGTAGGAAGTCCAGGGTCCAGGGACACAACAACATTACCGATCAACAAACAGCTCCTGCCCGAGAAGAAAACTCTTCTAAGTTACTCCACCTCAACTCAACTCAACTCATCAGAAAGAAAGAATGCAGCAACAACGGCAACAACAGCCAACCTCCTTCTTCTTCTTCATCCCCAGCCAGCTCCTCCCACCTTCACATCCGGCCGCTCCGAAAGAGGTTGCAACAAATGCACAAGCACAACAACAAAGTGCGCCAGGCTGCACAAAGCTCCTCCGAAACTCTACTCAACTCAACTCACATAAGTGGTACCGATCAGTCTACTACTGCTCAACAGACTTCCTTCCTTTCCTTCCTTTCCTTCCTTTCCTTCCTTTCGCAAGCAAGCTAAGTTAGCTGCAAAGTTGCAACAACTTCCGGTGCACAGACAGACACACAAACACACATCATCATGAGCAGCTGAGCTCCAGTGCAGGGCAAGGCCAGGAGGGGGGCACTGATATTGGACTCCGAACCTTACCAGCAGCGGCCGCCCAAAAGCTGCAGTTTTGATGACATCGGTGCACAATGATGCTCCGAAGCATGTGAATTGATGCGTTAGCCAGGGCTGGGGTTTAAGGGGGGTAGTGGGTGGGCAGAGGGCGGCAGACCACACAGGCAGGGGAGAAGAAGTTGAAGAAGAAAGGGCGCAAGTAATAAGCAGAAGAAGTTAGCTAAGTACTAATTTAAGTTCATTTGGGGCTTGGTTTTCTGATGTGCTTTCCTCTGATGACTCTGATTAACATATCTCCACCAAAATTGCTTGGAAGCATTTCATAATAAGTACTTATAACTTTTCCACAGTGCCATGCATGCAAAGACTGAGGAGTCGCCATGTTATGGGCGACACTCTCGGTCTCCCAGTGTCACTCTTCTCTCTCTCCATTATATTGCTATTGCTGGCCCTTTTTTGGATTTGTTATGTTTTGGATGCAGTTCTTCCCTAATTTGGCGAGTGAAGATTCCCAGCACTTTTGCATAAACTATGGAGGAGCTTTCAACAGAAGATTTGGAGTTGTAGAATGTGGGCCTTTTATGTGGGCCACTCTTTTTAATTTGGCGTTTACTATATTTAAGGGTATGTTACAAGGCTTGTGGTTAAGGAACGGAAACCCAAAAGACATGTGTTACAATGACATTGGTCTATGAATGTGGTCAAGTATAGACATCGGTCTAGTTGGTTAGTTGACTTGTCATCCTATAGTTGGGGGGTTTGTATATAATGATCACTTAAATAGAAAGAGAGTCTTTGATTTGACCTCTATAGCTTTTGCATCTCAACTCCAATTTCAAAACTTTAAATGACCAATCTGCGAGATTTGCACTTGTTGATTGGATAAGACAAGCATTGACTCAACAAGATTTTATGTGGAGTCCGAAGTGTCCACAATAAGGCCATATTACATTGAATCCTAGATTTTTTTTGTAGCCCGATATTAACCTCCCATACACAAGGTATTTTGATATAATTGTGCAATGTTGAATACCTATAGGTTGTGATGTGACTTTTGGATAGATAGTGATAGTTTGTTGCCTTATAATGTTATTCTTCTTGACACCTAGACACAAAGTAGCTTGGAAAGAGTTCAAGATGAAGACTTCATGTCATTCAGTAGAAAGAGAGAATACACAGTTAGTATGAACATGCTAAAAGCATTAAGGGGTTATGTTGAATCACTCTCCACCCCACATCATATGAGAGAAGAAGGTATACGGGTGTTATTCAGTTATTATTCTTGATCGGACACCTATATTTGATTGGTGTGTGGTTAGGTGAGGAGCAATGAACAGACACCCTAAAAACACATGTCTAAAGAGATTGGACTACATCTTCAAACTTTATTAACTACTCCAAACTCAACAGTGAACACAATATTGGGAAGACCTTTACAATCACGGGATCAACAAACATGCATTTCTAATAAGCATTACAAAATCATGGGAAATTTGATCTTCAATTCAATTTTTGCTTATGCTACAATATAGATTTGTTGATGCAACACAAGATTCGTCATGTTAATCTAATCGGTAGAAGTTGGAGAACATGAAAAATGAACCAAAGAACACACAAATACCTCATTAGAATCCATGGTGGGAGGTTTCTTATTTTAGGTAATTTGGTGCTAGTCTATAATACCCTACTTCCTATCAGAAACACACTACTTCTTATCCTGCTACTATAATAGCTACACCCTTCATGTGAACTGTTGATGATTTGTACGTACATACAGCAAGCAAGGTGGGTCGTTGAACTTTGGCCTAATTTCTTCCTATGTATTTTCCACTAGACAAGGTGAGTGCACCTATTGTGGACACTTTGAGCATATCAAGATATGCATGGGTTTGATAACCAAAAAGAAGAAGTACATAGACACATCAACGAATCCGCATGAAAAACACAAAAAGTTGAGCTTGCTATATTGGTGAGCTTGCTATATTGGTGAATTTAGAGATGGGTTTTTATTTCTTCAAGATGTGTACATTTGCGACTTGGATATGTATCTATATGTTAGAAGCCACCCCCAAAAATTCAAACAACGCTACCACACACTCACCACACCCATTCAAAATGCCCTATGTACTATCAACATCCTTACAAAAACCACACACACCCTCCAAACACATTACTCCCCACCTATCACATATACCCCCCCCCCCACACACACACACACACACAAAACCACATCATAAACTCCCAACTAGTGAAAGATAACTATATTTGCCACGACTACCATCAACAACTTCACACCTTACACACTAGAAACACCACCCAATTCCAACTAAAAGACCCAAGCTATATGCTTCCCAAATTGCACATCCCCAATCCCCCGATGGCAATGCCATCCACATTTACCACCCCTACCCCCACTATCTACATAGTAAAAAGTTATGGAAAGGTCCCATCCGAAAACTTGACTCACAACTTCCTTTCTTTTATAATCAACACCTCACCCAAGAAGTCACCCCCCGCCATCCAATCCTTCATAAATGGACCAACAACACCTCACCAGACCACAACTTCTCCAATGCTTTTTGGAACAACTCCACCATCCCAAATTCTCACATCACACAAACACTTAAATTTCAAAATAACACCATTTTAATTAAAATGAGACAATTTGGCCATTTTGAGACAAAAAATTAAGGTGAAATTTCGAGGCACCTTAAAGGAAATTTAAGGCGAAATCCAAGGGGAACTTTGTTCCCATAAGCCAAGTTCCAATGGGGTACATAGTGGGTACATGATAAAGTACCAAAAGTTCCCTACAAGTGTTCCCCCACCACGTTCACATCCTCCGCAATTATTCACCTTAATGTACGCTATTAAGGTGATTGGCAAAATGAGACTTTGAAAAGTCTCATTTTAATTAAAATGGTGTTAAATGTTAAGTACATGGATAACTGCCACAAACACCACTTTTGGCCCAAAAAAATCCCCTCCCATTTTGCTCACTATGCCCCCCCCCCAGCTCCCGCCTCGACACATGGCCTCATGTTCTTGTAAATTGCACCCACCCTAACCTTAAAAGTTTGCACATGGATAAACATAACAAGGGCCTCAAACAACATTTGACAACTCCTACTCTCCCACCACCAGAATCGATGGAAATGCCTCCTTAAATCTTAAATCTTCCTCTACCACACCCAATGACAACATTGTCTAGTTTGCTTCACATTACGGTTGAGGGACCAACGAAGTAAGTGAACACAAGATGGATGTAAAGTCTACATGGATTCCTACATGGCATCAAATGGATCATGTTTCACAGTCACTTGGACTATTTCCAAAAACGACCTCTTGGAGGTAAGCCTAACACACAAAACCGAGAGACCATGGCACTCTAAACACTCACAACCGTTGATTTATTACATTTTATTATGTGTGACGACCCTGCATGAATAGAAATTCATAGAAATAGCATTTGGTTGAGGGTCTGGTCGCATTTGACTTCACATTACACTTGAGGGCCCATGACCACACTACATGATTTTGGAAGTGTCTTGCCTTTACTCACTTCTTTGGGCTCTCACAATTTTGTGGTCACGGCTCTTGGCTCGTGTGTGATATGACCCTGAGTTTGAGAAATAGTCAATTGAAGTTCAAGGATTCAAAAAAATCACCGATCAATTTTAGAGGAATTTAGAAAATATGCCTCAAATTAATAAAGAAAAACCAAAATATGTCAACAAAAATGAATGGGGAGAACCAACCACTAGTTACAGATGAACCGGTTGAAGTTCAAGACGTCATGAAAATTACCGACCATTTTAAAGAAATCTATAGAATATGCCTCAAATTAATAAAGAAAAAATGAAAGATCACAACATGTAACCAGTTGGACTTGGCAACACTAGGATCTTGACTTATCATGCACAAAAATTCTCCTTGGACATTGATTTGCACCTAATAGACGAAACTCTCTCTCAAAAATTATATATATAGCCTTTTATAATATGGATTTATCATGTTTTTATATGGCATAACATTACTCAACGTTTAGCTCTTGTTCCATGGGCCCTCAGAATATAACAGTGAGATGCTTGAAAAGTTGCATTGGGAGACTTAGGTTCATGCTGAACTCCTAGCATCTCACTATTATATTTTGAGGGCCCACGTCATTGAGTAATGTCATGGGAGCTACTCCTTATTAAAGTATATATCATAGTAGTTTTAGGAGGTGCTTTACACATAAGCTCCACCCCACATGAGAGAGCCAATGGACTGGGCTAGGCTTCTTGATTACATCTCCACTCATGGAGCCATAAACAGGCCTCTACCATCCACTCTTTCGGTCTTTTAAGATATGTGTGTTACATCTCTTTCTCAATCCATATATATCCAAAAAATATATTGCCTAATGACTATGTCATAGAAATCTTCTCTTCAATAGTTATTTGATGAGCCAAGAGAGGGACTTTGTGGACAATGACCATTGACATCATCCCGGGGTGGCGACTATTTGAAGCACTTGTAGGGGTCACTATCTTTAGAACATGGTTTGGAGCTTCTAGACCCATATTTGAGAGGCGTCATTTGGAGTACTTTCACGTTATAAGCATTTTTGAGACTATAAACTCTTAGAAGTGAAATACTTGAATGTTGGGGGGGGGGATTGTGATCCTTGTCGTGAAAAACTTATTGTGGACCCATAACCTATTGGATATCAATAGGACTAGAAATAAGATTGCACAAGCATATACACATACACAAAGGCATGTGAACAATGCTTAGAGTGAGATGATCTCATGCTCTCCTTGCTTTGCCTTTTATTGCTTTCCTTCTTTCATTGGTTCATACAAACAGTATGGGATAACTCTTATCCCTCTTCGGACTAGCATTGTAGCCTTATTCTAACCTTATTCTTTCTCATGCCTCTTCCATTACATTTCTATTGACTACGAGCAATCTAATGCTCTAGCTTCTACAAAAACTTGCTTCTAGATAGTTCTAAAAATGACATGTGGAAGCGCAAACCTTTTCTAAATTCATACACAAATCTATACCAATAGGTTCCTCTTCTTTCCAAGCATATTTTCCCTCGTTACGAAAAAATAAATCGTCAATTCATTAGAAGTATTAGAAGTGATTTAGAAACAATTGATCTAAAAGGGAGTGTTGCCACTCTAGGAACATTTCAGGATACATATAAAAGCTTATTATTGAGACATATCATGTGGTTCTACCTTAAAAGGACCTTCTAATCCGTTGGTAGAGGCATCTTTGCAGCTTCAAGAGTGGAGATGGCCCTTCCTTTGAGCACATTGCAAGTGCAGCTTAAACTTGTATCCATTTGAAAGCCGAAAACATAACATTGTTATGTGGGATTAACAATATTTTGTAGAATATTCCATCATTCAGGCTAAATGTGAGGAATATTCCACAAAATATTGTCAATCCCACAAAACATTGTTATGAATTTGAATAATGTTATGAACTCAACAGACTATTTTCATAGACTGAGAACTCCTTTTGTTGCTCATCTTGTTTCAAATGTGACACACAATTTCCGAATTAGTCAGATGACCTCCAATTGGGATGAACCAAACCTCAACCTAATATACAACTAGTTTTTACTAGAGCCCCCTTCATCCATGATATATGAGTCTACCTAGACGCCTTGAAACTTAAGCTCTAGCTACACATTGCAAGCTAGGTGTTTGTGATGCATACATAAATGATTGAGAAGGTAAACGGGACTAAAATATTCTATAGCAACTATATGATTATTTCTCACCCCAAAAATGATACCCAAAATCTCAAATCAATGTAGTGGAGTCCAAGTGGAATAAATCGACCCTCAACCATAGAGGAGATTTGTTTGTGTTGTAACCCCTACATACATGGTCATGAATGAACTAAATTTACATATACATCACAAACTCCAAGCCCACCTTTCATGCCTGGGGTTCGTGGTGTTTATGTAAACCCATCCATCCCAGACGATGTTCTCTAGTAAAATCAAATCCCCCTACAGTTGTTTCATTCCAACTGAACTCCTTTAAACTAATTTGAAGTCCTTGATGCTGATTTCAAAATCAAATCCTATAAAATTAAACAACTCACTACGTTTTCACCTTTGCAATGGAGGAGTTTACGTGGACACCACAAATCCCTAGCCCCTCCCTAGCCCCGCCCTTCATGTGAAATATGTAAATGATAAGTACAAGTATGATTTGTACATACACTAGAGCAAGTGGGTCATTGAAGTTCGGCAAATTCTTCTCCTCCTAACGTAGCTCTCGATTTCTACACTACACTGTTTTTTGCATTTAGTGTTGTGTGGCATTTAATGTTGTTACTAGTCATTTACCTGCAACATTCTTGACCAACCACTCGACAAATAGTGTTTCTTATGCTGCCACCTTCTAGTAGTGGAGATGGTGCAACCATATGGCAACAAAACAAAAAACATAAAAAGTATTATAACACTAATTGTGGACATGTAAAAATTTGAACATGGCATTTAGTGTTGTGGTTCGTAATTACTGTTTACAACACTAAATGCAAAAAACAGTGTAGCTTGTTTGGTGAGTGAGTCGAAGGATGGAGGGCTCCGGAGCTTCTATTTTTCTTCATATGTTTCGAAGCCCCCTACTACTTAACTTCAACGTACTTCCCCGAGAAGCTTACATCCCTCGAAGTTTCTTAGGATTGTAAGGTACATGCCATGATACATCAATGTGCGGAAACGGCCATCCAATTGTCCTTATGCTACTTTAATCCAACGCAGGTGTCCACGTCATGACATATTGAAGGAACGTGATGTTTTGTGCATTTCTTTTATTACCCCCCCCCCCCCCCATCATACATCATTGTAGAGTGGCAGCCAAAATTCTCAAAGGGTACACTAAATAGGTAGACCTACTAGTTGGGGTGGAAAATGGCGTGGAAATAGTTAGTGTGATCCACACTAGTTTTCTAGTCAAGGTGGCATTAATGTGCGTCCAAGACCCTGGGTCTTTCCCCTGAGTTCTCATGAAGACTTATGACCAACACATTGGATATTAATTGTAGGACAAATGTAGCACAAAATCGAATAATTGTCCATGATAGTTTGAACTAGGAAAGTAATTAATGTGGTCCATGCTAGTTCTCTACTAAAAATTCAACGTCGGTTGAAATTTAATGTAGCATGCATTGATTCTCATTCTGAGAATTATCGTGGGCTTAGAAAGTTGTTGTGGCCCACAATAATAGGACAATTTATTGTTGTTGACAACCACTTTGAAGTTTACACCATGTGGGGCCATGACCGTGAAGTTGTGAGGACCCTTGAAACTCGTTTGAACGCCATATCGTGGAGAATGAAAATTTGAGTATCGTGTGGTCGCCCCATGGTTAGGGGCCTTCAAGTGTAGTAATGTAAAGACAAATGTAGTTGCATTCTCCACCGAATCTTATTTCATTATCGGCCTATTCAAATGGATCCTTCCACATAATAACTTATAATACATCAAGGGTGTGAGATTTTGAAAGAGTGTCATGATAACTTGGTTTTATGTTAAGACCCAACTATTTAAGGTGGACTTGGTACAAAATTTCATGAAACATTCTCCATTGCATGCCATGTACACTGGTATGTGTAATCAGGTTGCCTTCGCGATAGGTTCCCTCTCTACCCATGAAAATTACCTTGGGTTGGAATCATATTACAAGAACTTATAACTTTCTCAATTTATTTGCATAACAACCACATTTGAACCAAATAAATCATGTAATTTTTTACTGTGATATATATATATATATATATATATTCAAAATAGTGTGGAATGTTGATAAATTAGCGTGGGGCAACCTAATTGCACATATCAACGTAGGTCTCTATGTAAGGGGTTTCATTCATATGACCTTCCTCGGTCCCAAAGGCCCTCTAGCTCTAGTGTAAAAGTGCCCCTAACATATTTGGAGAGAGAATATTCCACAAGAATATTTAAAGGAGGCTCAGTACACCTCCCTTAATATATCACTACTTACCATATTCGGGTTGAAAGTCACCTTTGTACAGGCTTCTGGTGAGTGCATAGAAGCTCTAGCTGTTGGAGTCTTGGACCATTCACCCGCCATTGTCGGGACAAATCTCAAGTAGAAGATATTGGGTGCATTGTATCTCTTGTAAATACCTTTGTACTCATTGGACCCGAGACTTCTAGCGTGTTGTGTTAGGGCTTTGAATTGCATAATTCTCACACTAGTGACTAAAGGCCGTGACCACCACGTTCTAAAATCTCTCATTGGTTGAAAACAAGTGGCAGTCTCGTTTTGCTTCACACTAAGTCACCATAATTAAAGGTGGATTGACATTAGGGTCGGGGTCCACAACCCGCCAATGGACTTTGTTTTCAGACTCAAGATGAGATTCAAGTTTGAAGATTGGTTTCTCAAGTCAAGAGAAGCATTTTCTTGAGTTGGGACTACCAAAGTTTGGTGGAAAAGTGATACCACATTAGCGCCACTTCATTCTTTTTGTGCCTTGGACCCAATCCCCAGTGTAAACTCCTTGGGTTCAAAATCTTGCTCTCAACTGCAATAAGATAGCTTGATTTTGAAGTTTCTTTGGTCTTGGACACCCACCCTCGAGGTTGACCATGTCATAGAGAAAGTGACATGAAATCCTACATGTCATGAAGGATAAGTTTGGTGGTCACCTGTATGTTACAACGAGACCATCCAAGTAGGTTGGCTCGACAATAAAGTGAAGGTGACCATTTACTTTAAATTATGTCATGTGACTGAGGCTTTTGAGAAGTAATATGCATTTCTCTTCAACCTAGATCCAGATGAAGGGCCGTGACCGTAAGAAATCCTAAATCGTTTTTTTCACACAACCCTTAATGGTCACTACACCATTTATGGTATTTAGTGTGACATGTGTAATAGTGTCACTTACTCTATTACGAGACATATGATAGGTTACACTAGGTAAATGGCCAACAACTCGATCATGAGTGTAACCTCATGACACTTGGTGTTCTAGTATGCTTACTGCTTTATCCCAACAATGGTATGCTCAACATTATTATGAGGTCTGCACCTAAGTTACAATGGTCAACAAGTTGACTACAAGTGTAAATGCATGACATTGGGCATTAGTGTGCTCAGTGCTATCTTTCTCTTGCACACTAAAATGTAAACATATGACACTTACCATCATAACTATGCTCGATAAAATCTTCCGCTTGCATATCAAATTATAAACAAATTACACTTGGCATTAGTATGCTCAATAACATCTTCCTCTTGCACACTGCAACACAAAACTATCATCGCAAGCATTCCAATGTGTTGTGCTGAATATCATACTGTAAATAATTATGCACTTCAAACAATTTCTTATGTTGATAAATAGTGTCCATGTTGACAATTAGTGGACTCGACACTACTAGGATCATAGACATCTAGTTTAGACCATTTGCCAATAGCGTATGTGAACCTAAATATCATAAACGGTGTAGAGTTGACATGCCTAACTTGCAAAGCATACCACTTTATTTTGGATTCGGTATATGTCTATAACATGTAAATAAATGAGGTCTCGGATAGGGGAAACTTAAATTGGTCGGTTAGTTGCTTCAAGTTGGGACCAATGTGGGATTTCAACCTCTCCATCACTAAATTGATTGGGTGGTTATAGGCATACCGTAGAGGGTTCTCTATTCCAACAAAACATAATTTGCTCCCACTTAGGTTTTACCACGTGTCAATCCGACATTGGTTGCAAACCTCTTTGAATCCCATGTGAAAACTACATTCCGGCACTAATAAAGATGAAATAGAGTGCCTTCTACGGTAGACCTGTTGTTGAGCGGTCAGTTTTCGACAACAATAGGTACCTTGGACCATCAATTAACCAAATTCATTTAAATAAGCTTCCTTCACAAGGAGAGGGGGAACTATCACATGCAAGCGTACATACCTCTCATCCATTCAACATAAAAACACCCGTATAGGTTAGAGAGAGGGAATGATCATATACGAGCGTACCTCTCATTCATCCAACATAGAAACCTTGGCATAGTATGTAGTCCGGAGGTATTCTTAGTTGATTTGACACCATAATTAGCTTTAAAGAATTAGTATATTATATACTCAAGGTCATTTGAGATGAATTGGCAAAAAACTTAAAGGGGGTCAAGTTCTTATGTCGGATGGATGAGAGGTACGCTTGTATACGATAATTCCCTTTCTCTCCCTTTAGGTCCCCTATAAGATCTCAAATGACTTGGATCAGACTACTTCGGGGTCTTTAAAGCTAATTCCAATGTCCAATGAACTAAATATCATAACCTCCGGGTTGCATACTATTTCAGGGTTTTGTGTTGGGTGAATGAGAGGTATGTTCATTTGTGATCACTCCCTCTCTTCCCTACACAAACAATGTTGAAGGGCTTGAAGGGTTTGTTATTGGTGCTTATCTCATGTGAGGGTGACACAAACCACCACCACAATAATAATAATAAGATAGATGTGTTCATTGCAATAAAGGTAAGCATGCCTTAAAAAACACTTCCAATTTCACATACACTTTTGGGCGATCTCATCTGGTTAGCAATTGTGAATCATGAAGATTGTCGTTTCAAGTGACAAAGTCGGATTTGAGATGCATAAGAAGTGAAAATGATTTTCTTTTCTCTGTTTTTCTCTCTTTGAGTGATCACATAGACCTTCCCAATTGTGTTAATTCTTAAAACCCAAAACGATGTCTTCATTTTGAGCACGTAGTCCAATTTCATCTTAACAATGTATTTTTTAATGCCCCTGTGAGCCCAAATTGGTGCCCACATGCGTTTTTAATCGCAAAAGATTCACTAAACCCTGTACTTTGATATTTCCTCAATTACTCAAAATATAAAAAGAGTGAAGTTTCCGGGTTTTGATTTTAATTAGGTTTGAATGCTTGAGGGATTGATTTGGGGTGTTAGTTAATGATCAAGTGGGATTTGAAGTTGCAGGGTTAGAATGTACGGGGTAAGTTAGGATGATTATGGTTTTGGCCACGGTTATTGTTTGTTTTAGAACGGGTGTGGGTATGTTTTAGGTGGTTGAGGCCTTCTCAGAGGATTGGGTTTCGAAATTCTCGGATCCAGGGATTGCACCCTGGAGAGCCGAGGCAGGGGACGGTTCTAAGTAGGTAGGAAAGAAGGGAGGAGAGCGGAGTCAGCTCGAGAGGATCCTCGAGGGGAGGGGATGTTTTCTGAGCGTGGCTGTTAATTTAGGGGATAAGCTTAGGAACAGACATAATGTGGGCTGCAGCTGGAATCACCGAGCAAGGAATTTGCAGGTGCGGCCAAGAGCCGCACAACACCAACCGAACCAGGCTTCAGACTGTGGGCATTCATTGTCACTCAGATAGCAGGATGATTCTCAGAGATTGGGTGTGGGCATGAAGACTGGCTGTGCAGATCTTGCTAGATTCGCAGCTGCTGAATCGACTCAGGCACCTCTAATTGCTGATCGACAAACTAGCAGGTTTCGACTCTGAATCAAAATTGTTAGTCCGAAAGGATGAGGAGCTGGAGTGCCGATTCAAATCAGTGTGGGGTGGTTCAAAATCAGGAATGTTGGGGAAGCGGGTGGAATGGAAGCTACATTGCTAACTGCGGCATCACTAGTGCGTCAAGGGAGATTAAGCAGTGGCCTGGAATGGCATTTCGGAGCAGGGCAACCTGTGTGCCGCGACTGCGGTGAGGGAGGCGAGCTTATGGTTGCCACGTGGCAGTCCAAGAAGGAGCAGCCAGGGGGTTTAGGCAAGGGCTTGCAGGTGTAGCAACCAGGGGGCTTAAGCCAAGGTTTCGAAGGAGTAGCAGCCAGGGGCGTAAGCCAGAGCTGAGCGTAGATTAGGCAGGGCTTAGGCCATGGTTTTGAGGAAAATCCAGGATGTAAAAGCTAAGTAAGGTGTGGAATAGGTAAAGGGATGTAGGCAATTGAAGCTTAAGAAATTCCCAAGGTGTGGGGGTTGCCTTAGGTCTCTAAGAGTTAGGCTAGTGAGTTGAATTTCATACCCATTAGGTAGAGAATTAGAAGATGAAGAAAGTGTGAGTGTGATTGCATGTACTAATCCTCAAGGGTGCAGAAGTATTTTTCAATACTGACGCCCTATGGGGTTTAATAAACAGAGTGTGTTTCGTATTTAAAATCATTGTAGCATGGGTATGAAGTTTACAAAGCCAAGGGTCAACAAGGACATGTGAGCCATAGACTTCCACTCGGATTACAGACGCACAAGGGTGGAGGTTTATGGCTGACAACCCCGTTCTTAACTACAATCCTTGACATGTACCACTCAAATATAGGTGTTTGATAAGACTATGGTTCGATCAAGGCTGACATACTTTACTTCCATGAGTTTTGGCCTCTTCAAATGCTGAATAAACTTATGGTGAGAATCTAGTCCATTTGAAACCCTATACATATATAATGCCATAAGAATGAGATTAAGACAACTATATCTCAACTCATGAGAGATTTTCAAAGAGCATAATTCTTATGCTCTCAAGTGCTAATATAGTTATACATGAAGTACAATATTTATGGTATATATATGAGGCCACTGTCACTATATACGAGGAAACCAACACTAAAATCATCGGGGATAATACTATGGGTGCACATTGTATTCCAACCCATAGTATATGACATCGGAGGCCTACGCTGTAGGTCACAATATTTCAATTGGATGGAAAATAATGTGCATTTGGAAGACTTCCAACAAAATGAGATCCAATTCATACCCGTTCTACCTAGGTGGCTTTACATCTAAAATTAGAATATATAACTTACTTTCAAAACATATTTCACCAAAATTGAAAATTATGATTCCCAAAAAAATTCCTTGTTAAATTGTATAGTCTTAAAATAAGATTCCCATGAATTTTGGGCATGTGGAGAGATCAAATTAAAAAAAAAATCCTCAAGTATAAGATTCCACGCTATTTTAATGCATGTTGGTGTATACTATGGGCCACACTACAATGCATTGAAGGGTAAGTCACACTATAAGTATGCACGTATTTACCATAAACAATGTAGTTAGCGTTGAGCATTGACTTTTTGTTTTTTTTCAACCAACAAGCCATTGTATTAATGCTTAGAATCATACTCGAAGCGTTTATTATTATTAAAAAAACATTGAACCATTTTTTGCTTAAAGATAGGTGTTTAGATAAGACATGCCTACCTTCAAATAATAATGTTTGGTCCATGTATGTTTGAAGTGATTGGGCCCTCTACACAGGTACAAGCACTACAAGTACACATATAGAAACGTTGATCCCTAAACGACAAGAATACATGAAGAGTCTCTTCACATGAAGGCCAATCTCGGGGTCACTGGTGAAAATCGTAGAAACAACGTGCAATAAAAAAATAGGGTCTAATATATTCATTGTAGATAAATTTTGCAAAAAAAAAACGTACATATAATATAGGGGGTTTTAAAATAGTGAAACATGTTCACATGTAAAATATCATCACATGTAATGGCCTCTTTTATCTAGTCAGTACATCTAAAATAGCGTGGAAGCAATTACTAGGGGTAACGGGTCCAGGGTAGGATCTGTGCTAGTGGATGAAAAGAGGTAATTTTTTGTTGAAAAAGCTTGGATGGATGACTTTACAGGTTGGTTGGCTTGAACGTTACTTAACCAACGGTTCCAATGTGGAGTTAATGGTCTCTACCCATGTGTCGGGAGGGAAAATTTCAACGCCCTGTTTGAATTGCAATCTCCTTTCCAAAAGAAAAGAGAAGAGCTTGTTTTTTCTTCAGGCTGCCCTGAGATTGTTGGTTACCGGGTAGCGCGGAAAAAAATGGGGTGTAAGGAACAAAATGCGGTGTAAGAAAAAAATGGACAACAGTTGGGCTCCGAGAAAAAAAAAAGGGTAAAGTCAAAAAAATTGGTTACTTGGGGTATAAGGAAAAAAAATGTGGTATAAGTAAAATAGGGTATTTTAAAATGATTCCCCCAAAATTTTATAATCACTAATAGGGTGTATTAAAATACAAGCATTTATCTTTATTTTGAAAAATACCATACCTTATAATCTTTTCTGCAAGGTAAATAGCCCCCCGATAAATAGGTCCCAAGCGCACGTGTATGCATTAATACAAGAGGGAGTGACCCCCCCGAGAGGCCAATAAAGTTATCCATAAAGTCTCCGGTGTCGTGTAGAGAAGTTTGCTATGGGAAAACACAGAGTTTCTAGCTACAACTAGCATAAGCCAATGATGGGGGGAAATTAGAACTTTAAACCTAAAACTCTGGAAGGAAACATGGGAGAGAGAAAATGAGAGAGAAAATACGTTGGGAGAGAAAGACCCCCCCCCCTTTTTATATATCCACTCACACTTTAGGCAACTATATAGCTAACTTTAGACAACTATATTACTTTTAAACAACTAACTTCAGACAACTCACTATCTTTAGACAAATTTCTAACTTTAAACAACTAACTTTTAGACAACTCATTATCTTTAGACAACTATCTAACTTTAAACAACTAACTAGGTGATCACTCCTAACTTTCCCTATTACGTTCCTTTCTATGAAAACAAACCAAATTAACAATACCATATTTTTTTATATCATGTAAAAAATTGCCTCATGACACCGGGCCATCGCCAAGTCTAATATATTCAAACTTGAAGAGCAGCTTATGATTTGGATATTCCTTTGACTACTCCATAACATTATTAAGTGCGTCAGTGTGTTCTCACGGCCCCCGGGAATATAAGCTGGGATGCCGTCAGTTAGCTCACATTTAGACGGGATGCCGTGAGTTAGCTCACATTCAGTCTAAATGTGAGCTAACTGACGGCATCCCGGCTTATATTCCCGGGGGCCGTGAGAACACACTGACGCACTTAATAATGTTATGTCGTTTAACAGGCATGGGTTAAATTATTGCACATTGAGATATTACACATATCTAAGCATATGCAAAACAAACCATAAATAGCCAATTTAAAATTGTAAGATAATTTCATTCTAAGGAAATATAATACTAGGAATGTAATTAGAGTTACCTAATTTATGGAAGTAGCTTCACATCTAACGTCATTGTCCTTTAGGGTGTGGCCAAGGATGTTTTATGAACAGACACTCTATTCACTCCGGCCTCCTTCGGAGACTGGAGTTCTTCTTCTTCTATCTAATTCATTACAATGTGAACAACCCTGTGATTTAGTTTTAGCCAATGCTAACAAGCAAAAGAAAGAAAGTAATCGGTATTCTAGTATCAATGTGAATAAGAGCTAGTTCTCCATTTTTTTTAATCAACGCTAACATAAACATTACTTAGGGCCATGACCAGTGACCGCGAGGAAAAATGACCAATAATTTATCAAGCTCATGATTGATGGTTTGAAGACCATACCAAGAGAAATTTGGGTCAATTTTAAAAAACCTCGCTTACCTGTATTAGTGTAAAGTGGACTTAGACCATGATGTAGTATTTTTTAATGAAAATGATAAAATAACAAATGCATTTTTAAATGACAAAACACAAATTTCATTGAATTAGATATTTATAGAAAGTAAATTTACCATAACTATAACTTTCTCAAACATGGTTTTCTTGTTGTCTATTGTGACAACCTATTTGGGTCATCTTGCTGCAAAATCAAAGTAACCATCCAAACATTACTCAATTTTGGACATGTAGGATTTCATGTCACTTTCTCATCCATTTTTTGACGCTCTCACCCATGGTCACTTTTATTTTAGGTGACCTTGTGTAAAACAAGTGGGACAGCGACTCATTTCTCAACCAATGAGAGATTTAAAAAGTTGGTGGTCATGGGTCGTCGTCACTACACTAAATAGGATATTTGATGTTTGATTATATTTAATGTTGTTACCACCCTGCCCTACTCAACATTGATTTTCAATACCTTGACAATTAGTGTTAGAAGATATGCCAGAAGATATGCTGGAATTCTTCTTTTATCATTGTTATTTTTGTTTTTGTTTTTTCATATCCTTACTAACACTAAATTCAAACCTGTAACTTCCACATATTACCATAGTTGATATTTAGTGTTTGAGTTTACATTTAATGTTACTTACTCTCATAAGGTTATTGAGATTTAGTGTATGTGTTCGTATTTAGTGTATCAAACACTAAATGTCATATTTAGTGTTGTGTAAACCAACCCTTATTGCAAACTTACATGTGTTGGCCATTATGGCGAAGGGAATGAGTCTTTGCCGATATTGGCGAGGCTTTGAAGGGGATCTTGTAACACTTTGTTGGCCAAATACTTTCATGTGAAGTAAAGGAAGAGGGCAACATATGAGAGAATAGATTTGTCTTGATGTCAAACAAATAAAGTTGGGTGTGTTTGTCATCACATTTATCCATTTTTGAATTCTACATGGGTGGATTCCTTGCATCTCCACACCCATAAATTACACTGCACTGAACATATGATTTGGTGTGACATTTAAATTGAAGTGGCCTTTATGACTTGTGATGTGGAATCAAGTGTTATATGATGCCCTCTCTAGTTATCACATAGTGATTGCAAATCACATAATGTGGGTCTTTGATGAATAAGGCGGGCCACACCAATTTCTAAACAATTGGGGGGGCACTTTTATTTATGACTACAAAATACAAGAAATTGGAAATTCTATTTATTTATGCTCATAAATAAATCTCTATTGACAAAGTCATTGAAGTATGGCACAGGAAACGACAAGTATTGCTTCATGGATGAACACCTATGAATTTTGGGGGTATAAGGTCTATTTAGATGAGATAAATTTCCTTTTTTTAGTCACTATAAGGGGGGGGGGGAGCTCGGGGGGGGACACTTCACTATACTTTGTGTGAACACATGCGTTAAAGGGGTATTTAATGTAGGGGTATTATGTCTAGATGTTAGATTTGAACACACCATTTAATTATATAATTCCCTAATATGGTGTATTATTATGATGCCTTACTATAGTTATAACTCACATAAGATTTTTTTTTCAACCCTATGTTCATTATAAAAAAATTAGCTCACCCTAATTTGTGTTTAAGGATTGCCTATGTTCATTACAAAATTCATTTGACATGCAATGAGAACTGGCATGAACAAGCATCACCACAAATCAATAACAATGCAAACAATCATCACCACCATGAGAATCAATGAACTATGAACTTGAATTACTAGCATGAACTACAACAATGTTTGTGTTTAGAAACACAAGTCTGTGCACTGCAGTCACAAGCATACCAACAAATTTAGAACTTTAGGGTCCAAGGTTTAGGGTGAACGAAGTTGGCTGCAATCTATTGCTGAGAAAACAGAGTCTAAACAACATTGTTGTTTTCCAAAATCAACACTTTAGTCTGTTGCACACAAGTGGAAGGAAGAACTTCAGAAACAAACTATCATTCTATCAAAATCCCTATGCTATATTATATCTAAAATCTTGATAAATTTCAATACTTAGTATACCCCAATATTATTTATAATATGGATTTTCAATTTAAATAGTCCATAGTTATATCCAATAATTTTCTAAATTTTATTGCTCATGAATAAAACACACCCTATATTTTAACGCACCATGTTTACTAATTTTCCTAAGTGTCCCCCCCCCCGAGGGGGGGAGGCTTAGGGTACACTTACCTATCCCTCAAAATTCATACTACCTTATTTATATCTACAATACTAGGTGGAAAGATGCCCATCCCATATGTATACTTTGTAAACCAAACTCTCATTAAACAATAGTTTGTACACCCACATGATACTATACATGCTACATTGAGTGCACATATGTCAAATTTACATAACATACACCAAATAGGCGCATGCTACAATGAGATTGGACTGTTGTGCTAAGAAGACAAGCACCGTTCTAGGCTCAATAGTGGACACAATTGGGAAGGCCATTTAAAGGAAACAATATTCTTCACTTTGACCTCTTATAAATTTTGATTCTCAACTTTGGTTTGAAAGTCAAGATGATAATCTTTGTAACTTGCAATTGCTAATCGCACAAGATGATTGGCGATCCAATCCAACAATCAGACATGTCTTTGGAGTTGCAAGTGCCCACAATGAGACCTTGTAAGGTAGACGGGTCTTAAATGGTTACTTTTTCTGACTGGCCCACTTCGCCTAGGATATGAAATACAAAACTAGTACGAGATGCTTAGCAAATCCAAATCAAGGTTGTAGCCACTTTCTCTCATAACATTCGGAACTCATATAAAATTCCTTATATAAGTATCCTATTTATTATCAAAGCAAAGGTTCATGTGCTCATTTAATTGGTCATATAGATCCCCCCAAATCATGTTGACTATTGAACCTTGAATAGTTATCATATTCTGAGCACGTAACCCACTCTCTTTTGAACACATGGCTTTCTGGTATCCGTTCTTAGAAGCTAGACCTAACCACATACCACCCAAATATAAATATCCGATTAACCCCCAAAGGTCAAGGCGGACGTTTTTGTCTGGGCAGTCATCGTTACCTGACAATATCAATGTACACATTTACATTATAATCTCTTAAGTTTGAACACGTGAACATTTGAACATTTGAGAGAACAATCCTAACTCGACAAAGCTTCCATCCGTGCACTCATATCCATCCAAAGAGGTTCCGATTTCATTTAATAAACTTCTGAATTTGGAAAGATTTTGCTTCGGGCTTTTTTTTTTAAGATAGAAGGCCGACAGGCCAGTGCCAAAGCACAGGAGGCAGTTGACCACTTGGAAAGTTTCTGTCAAGTAGAGAGGAGATTTCACAGCCGGGATTCGAACCGCCAACCTCTTCCTTGAGATTTGGGTGCTTCGGCCTTTTGGATTTAAGGAAAGTTTTTAAACAAGAATAGTAATCTAGTTTACCTCGCCTTTACCTTACATAGTATACGAGTGCCACATAACATGAACCGATCTTAGTTGAGGGGCAGATAAAAGTTGGGTACTCACACCTTTGGAGTCCTCGGTCTGCACAGGCAGCTCTGATGAACCTGTACTCCTCGGGTACATTTTGGCAGCTGACTAACTCCACTCCTCGTTTCTCCGCTCATTCAACAATAAAGAGATGAATCATTGTCTTAAGTTGCTCAGGTGTGGCAGGCACTAGTCTCCTCAACACCTTCCAAAGCTCTCCCACCTTCTGCCATCGCCCAGCATCTTATTGTATTTTATTATTATGTAGCAGCTGGGTTAGGGCTGGCCTGAAAGGCTGACACTGTGAAAATTATACAAATATTGTATAGAGTAGAGGCACCCATAACTGATCACTTAAGAGATTTTGCACCAGATCTGGACAAGTATAAGGGCCACTTCACACACAAGACTGAAGGCCCGTGACTATTGCAATCTAAGAGCTCTCATTGGTCGAAAGGGCGGAGACTGTCCAAGTTCACTTCACACACGAAGGTGTAGGCCTAAAGGCCCAAAGAGGACTTCATGAATGAAAAGTCTACATGGAGTCTTACATGGCGGACTATGCATAAGGTTTCATGGTCTCCTGGAAATTGTGTCAAGCCCACCTCCAAGAGGTGGGCCTGATGCAAATTATGGGAGACCATGACTTTTTTAATATTTTTTCCAACATGACAAATTTTAGAAGAAATTGTAGGCAAATTCCAGAACAGATTCCAGGACAGACAAACACCACCAAGTAATTCTCTCAAATTGATAGAGTTTGAGACATATTATATTAAACCAAATCCTTCCCTTTTTCTGCCAACAAAATATGCAATGGTCCTGCAACATGGTCCATTCTCACTTCAAACTATGCTTGAGGGCCCGTGACTACATAAAATGGCTTTCCCAACACCCATGGTACAGCCTTTGGATGAGAGTCAAGGGTCCTCACCATTACAAGGTCGCAGCTCTTGGCTCATGTGTGAAGTGGCCCTAAGGTGGCGTAAATTTGTCTTGTGTAGGGAGATAGAAACAAGGAGGACTACAATTTTTTTTTGGTAATATTATTCCTTAGATTGAAATATTGTGAATGTTTGAAGCCAAAAGTTGGCCTGAATGTATTACCAATGTCTAGAGTTTGCCATAACCGCCCATTTTAACCACTCATTCCTCCTCACTTTAGTATCAAAACCATGACATGTGTCATGACATTATTGATTCTAGCTTGATCAAAATTCAGTCCCAACCTCATCAAAATTTTGGTACCCTATAGATTGCCTATGGTGTCCTAATCGGGAATAGGTGCCTCTATTATAAAATAAATTTTATTTTTAGTGTCAGGCGAGAGTCCTCCTCCAAGCGAGTCGTATTATTTATAGTAAAGGCACCTATTTCCAATCAAGACCCCATCAACAATCTATAAGGTATTGGAATTCCGATCAGGCTGGGATTGAATTTCAATTAGACCAGAACCAATAGTGCCATGACACATGTCTTGGTTTTGAGTGCTAAAGTGAGGAGGAATGAGCGATTCTGGCAACTTCTAGACATTAGTAAAATGTTCGAGCCAACTTTTGGCTTCAAAAATTCATAGTAATTTCAATCTAAGGAATAAGATTACCAGAAAAAAAATTGCAGTCTTTCTAGTTTCTATCTTCCTACATGGGAAAAATTTGCACCGCCTTTTACTTCTCCAAATTGGGCACAAAATCTCTTAAGTGATCGATTATGGGCGCCTCTTCTCTATTCAACTAGAGAAAATTTTCATTCATTTATGAGGATAGTGTACACTTGGCGGACATGACTCACCAAACGTTCAAATTCAAGTTGAATCTTGGTGGGAGGGATTATGAGGACATTAAAGTTATTTGTGAAGTAAAGCCGATGAATCCATGGGTTTAGTCCCAAACCCTGAGTTTATGAGAACTAACACAAGGTCATCCAAGTTTTCTAAATGTTTATATCACCATACAATTGAGTGGTGTCCGGCTATTAAAAACCGGATATCTAGCTTGTCCTACTATGATGTGTGGGCCAAGCTAGCCTTGCATAGGCCAATCCAAGAATTAGGATAGCAAGTCCCATGCATATATCCTATTTTAGATCTAATTTGTTTTTAAAAATTTGAATAGTGGAAAGAGGAGGTCCCAAACTTTCATCCAACTTTCAAAATAGGCTCTAACACACGACAAGATAATGAGCTCTTAATAGAAAGTTTTCTCAAAGAAGGATCAAACCCATAGTTTTGTCCCTCTTTGAGGGCCTTTATGGATAACTTTGTTGTTCGTGGACTCAAGGTGGTTTCAGTGCCTCGAGGCTTGTCATTTGGGCAAAGAAGTAAAGAAAATTAGATATGTAATCTTATTGTAGGCATTGCCAACTCCATAGACAAATTCAACTCCCTTTTGGCTACTTGATTAGATTGAAAAATGGGTCTCATGCGGCGAGCAATTATAAATCATAAAGATCGACTTCCCAAGTTTTAGGATTGAAGTTGAGATACAACCATTGAAAGAAGTGAAACCATGTCTGCAAGGGCATGGGCTTCATGCATGTATACTTAGTTGGGGTATTTGAAGTTTAGGCTACAACCGTCAGACAAAGCCAACATAGGTGCTTTAGATAGGAGGACATTTCTTGCATAGAAAAGGAGGAGTGGCATTAAGAGATGAAGAGTCTATTAAAAAGCTAGTACGATACAATATCATATCCTAAACCTGCGCTTGACATAAGACCTAAGCTACATGACAACCATGTAAAGAATTCCTCCTTGCCCCCTAAAAATCTTACGGTTGACTCATCTCATTGTAACCTCACTAGGCTACAACCCACCCCCAAAAGGGGACAAGTAAGGTAGAGGCAGCTAATTCCGTTACCCCATCCTAAACCAACACCTATACCCGCCTCCTAACCACCAACATCTACCTACCTTGAACCGTCACTCATGCTAATTTTATGGCCGGGCCCGCAAAAGTGACGGTTTTGGCAACAAGCTGGCACGCCACCCCATGCAGTAGGTGCTAGGGTTGGGCATTATTATTAACGGCCTTTACACTAGGTTGAGTTGCTAATCTTGGATTCTAAAAATGGGTATGAATCCGACACTATTCATTCTATCACTAGGCTTGACTCATGATTAGACATGGGTTGGTTTAAGGCATTGCATGGTGGGGGTTTAATGAGAGCATCAAGCTCGGTTCCCGGTACAAGATGGGCCTAGTATAGATTTGGTAAAGGTTGAGATTATATAATAAATGAGCTGGTCCTCGGGTTCCTCACTCACTTTACTTGCCCGGCCTAGCTAATGGAATTAAGAAGCTAGTAGTTTTGACTTTGACAATTCATAAGATATTATACTTCCACTAAAAATATTTTTTTTTGCTTTGAGGCTATTTTGGGTCGAAATGCTAATATGATCTACTATTTTTTTTTACCGTGACATGGCCACGTGTACCCGCAATGGCTTAAAGTGTTGGTTTAAGCACCCTCTACCTTAAGCATGCGGGTGAAGAGGCTCTTCATTCATGCTTGCTCCATATGAAGCTGGCGTTTTACATCTAAGGTAGAAATACCCAAACCGGTTAACCACCCTCTACCCGTGCACTAGACCGCCGTCATACTAGTGAAGTGCCATTTCTGAAACCAATCATGGCAAGGCGGCAACTTCAATGTGTGTACACTTAGTGTAGCCAATGGGAGTCAAGTTTTAATGTACTCATGAGGTAACCGATTTAGGTGATGTTATGTATGGAAATGCAGATTACCGTGTTCGGTGTAGGGAGAATCTAGTGAATGAGTAGGAGGTTTGACAACTTTCCACTTTGAAAAATCGTAGAATTTTTTGTACAAGGCAGAAAAATATGAAACAACTTGCATTCTTCATGAATCCTTCTCGTCTATCTTGGAAAATTATCTCATGATTGGAAGACCATATCTTCAATGCGAATCACCTTATTTTCACGGGTTATGGTATTTCTACCTTACCTATCTCAGCAGAGTGCTTCTTCAAAGCGTATGATCCTAACCTAGGATCAAAATGAACTCGAGAATGGCATATCCGAGTGACAAGGGGTTCCGAAAGCTTTCATTTCAACTCGCATGGCTGCCACAAACCCTTGGCCCCTGGTATACCTAGTACCTATCGATTGTACCAGCTTCTGTGCTGGGTGGTAATTTGATTTCCTTGGATTTTTAATGCCACAGGCGAAAGCGATGCAGACTCTTGCACTGAGGGAGTGGGAATTAGGTCACCGAATGTGTGGGGAGGCCCATGCATGAGAACTTAAGAAGGCCGTGGGAACTTCAGAGAAGCCTGCCATGAAGAAATAATGATGCTGTCTGTAAGCTATTTTGTGAGTATTCCGCAGCAGAGCTTTGTCGTTCATCGCTTGTGATGAGCATTAGGCTGCAGCCATTCCGTAGCCTTATGGGCCACTACCCCTTCTGGGCCCAAGCTAAGCTAGTGGATTGTGGGGAGCTACATGTAAGGCCACTTCACACACAAGCCAAGGGCCGTGACCGTGCAAGTGTGAGGGCCCTTGATTCCCATCCAAAGGTCATACTGTTGACATGGTTTGCTGGAATTTGTGTCGGGCCTAATATAAACTCTGGCAGACCATGTAGCATTATTTATAGTTTGCCATGTAGGAATCCATGTAGACTTTTCATTCATGATCATTTCTATGGGCCTTTAGGCTGTCACCTTCTAGTGTGAAGTGAACTTGGACGGTCTCAGCCTTTTCATTCCATGAGGAAACTCAAAATGCAATGGTCATGGACCTTTAGTCTTGTGTGTGAAGTGACCGCAAATATTGTATCTAGTGCCGTATGGCATTTTATGTTGTTGTGGCAACTTTTTCTAATGACACACACTTCTTATGAATAAGTTTACAAGTATTGTCATCTTAACTTACTTTTAGGTCGTCCACTTTTGGTATATTTTTGTACCCTACACAAAGTCCTAGAGTTGTTTTTAACAAAATAGGAGTCTAGAGTTTTTGTTAAATTTTGAGCATGTACTTCAATCTCTTTTAAAACACATGTATTGTTGGGTGTTCGTTCTTAGATATAGCCTAACCACACACTACTCAAATATAGGTGTCCGGTTAAGATAAATAACCGAATAAATCCTGATTATCTTAGACCCATATTCAGTGTTGAATCTAAGTGGCAAACCCTAATTTTGTTTGAAACTTTGTCTAGTGACCTCCCCCTCATAGCCAATTCTCCAATCGATATGGTTGGAATATTAGTAACAAGTTGGTAGTATACTATGCATAGCAAGGTTGGCATCATTGTGGCCCAACCCCATGCTAGGGCTAGACACCCACCTCCTTGAGCTAGGCCCCTACCACTATTACCAAGGTAAAGGTGGTATAGTAAAAACATAACCCCCATATGTTAGTGGTTTATGCATCTCAGCATGGTTCCTCTACTGCAATTCATTGCTTTTGATGCTAATTTTAGGATTGTATCTTTCAAAAAAGAATTCTATATGCTATAACATGATTGCCTCCATTTTCACCTTGGGCTATAGTGGTAGGGACCCAACTTAAAGAGGTGGGCATTTAGACCTCACATGCCAAGTGCAGGGTTGAATAATGCCCACCTATGGCTCAAACAATCCTACCACGTTGCCAAATTCACCCATGGTTAGCCACTTTCTAGTTAGAGGTGCTAGGACAAGGTTGGCTTCTTTGTGCCAAGCCCTAAGACCCCTGCCAACATCTCTAATTTAAAAGAAGATGGCGAGGACTAGGGACTTGGTGTTGTTATGTAGCATTGCTTCTAGAGTAGATATTAGAGGGAATTGCGATGATGGCGTTGTCATTTCCCCCATCTATTATGATAAATAAATGTCTAGATTGGTTGATATCAATTTTAAGACATTTTAGAATCCAACTTCCAAGAAATGTACAACTTGCATGAATATATCTTATAAATGCTTACTTACCAAAAAAAAATTGAAAATTTGAAATTTGAAAAATGAGAATTGATGTTTGGACTTGGGAACCATTTTTTTTGAAAGGATCATTTGTCTTTGTTGCATTCAACCGATAAAATATATCCACTACTTGCACATGCATTATAAACACATTTGCAATAAAATATGTGCAATCGACAATTGCTAAAAGTGGAATTCTTCAACTTCACATGGTTTGGTATCTTGCTCCCCTCAGGATGTCATCATTTTTTTATTCTTCAAGATACGATATACATTTAAGGGTGTGATTTATGTGGTGGGGAGGTTTTTCAAGACTAGGACCCAATGTGATGATGGTGGGTGGATCCAAATGTCAGTAGCCATTTTCCTTGTAATTGTTATAAAAGGCAAGACCATGGTTTTCTCTCCCACAATGCCTCAATAGTTGACATGAATGAATAAATGTTATTGATATAGAAGTATAGGGTATAGTTTAATGCTCTATAGATGTATGTATATTTTCCAATACCCCTCTTTTTAAATGCCTAGAAGTAAATTTTCCTCTATATGTATAGGGAGAAGAAATAAAACCAATTTGTAGGTAAATGCTTGCCCCTGCCCACCCCAATTAAATGCCCTCCAACACATACATGTGTATACTAATTTCAAAGCTAGGTGACCCCCCCCCCAACCTCTAAAGGGCCTCTTTACCTATGCAACTTACATGGGACCAAAACTAGGTCACAAAAACTTATAACTTTGTTCATTCATTTGTGTAAGCAACCACCCCAAAAAAAGGAAAAAGAAAAAAGAAAAAAAGAAAAGTTGTGTATTTTGTTACTATGGCAATCAATATTCAAATAGTGCGGAATGTTGATAAATTAGTGTGGGCAAATTAATTGCACATACCATTGTACATGACCAGGACATCGCTCAAACATTATGTCACTCTTCATCCACGTCCAATATGTTAACGATTGATATTGGTAGGACCATCATACACATCATGTTGTATTATGGCTTGGATGGATGGTCATGTCACTCATGTTCAGCCAACTTTGAATTATTTGAGACATGGGCATATCATGGGGTCATCATTGACCACCCACAAAACCAAAATCAATAAGCAAATAAATCAATGTACAAGTTAAACATGAATTGTGTGGTCATTTTTCTTAATCAAGTGCCTAAACATATTGGTATAGGGCAAGGCTTGTACTTAAGAATGGACACCACATGACATGTGTTATGATTAGTTCGTATTATTTGCGTAGAATATAGACAACATTCTAGGTCCAGTAGTGAACGAATCGTTAACACGATTTGGAGCGAGAGAGAGAGAGAGAGAGAGTCTTCACTCAGACCTCTTGAGACTTGAAATAATAGTATGTTATTCACACTTATTGAGCATTTGATACAATTCCTTATCTAATCCAACGACAAGAATCGTAGGTGGAGTTGGAAGTGCCTCACAATAGGGCCACCTACCTTAGGACCACGACTGGCATCTCTCTAATCGACGAGACAATAATTGTGCAACAAGTCACCACGGGCAAGAGTCAAGGAATGGCTCTAACTCAACAATGTTGAAATTGATAGCGTAACCTCCAAGTGTCATGGGGGTGCACTGGATGTCCGAACTTGTAGCACATGAGTGCACACAAGGAGTGTTGATTGTGACTTCGGGTTACATCAGTATACAAAGGACAATGTGATGGTGGTGAGGCCGTTGCCTTGTTGTTCCGCCACAATTCCTCATGCTTCGCTGTCGTTTAAGTGAAACATTTCCATTTAAAAAAAGTTACATGACAAGGATTATGAAAACATAATAAAACACATGTGACAAAAAATAGAGGACAAAAAGTGGAAGGGTGGGGGACCATCGATGCACAAAAGGGGAGTACAATGGGAGGAAGTGGTGGCTCAATTGGGGGGGGGGGGGTTGGTGCATGCCTCCATATGGCAAGTACACATGGTCACATGGACATATGGTTGCCCATTCGGGGGTTGCGGTGGCCTGGGATATCGGTTTATATGCACGAGCGCAACAAGCTAGGACGGCACGGGTCCAAGCTAGTAATATGCATAGGGCTCGGGCATTCATTTTTTTGGTAATGTAGATATATTATGTCATGTGGAGCACTGAAACATATGTGTAAATTTACAACAAGGGCACACATATATAAGAAACTATAAAAATTTAGGATGTATCATTCAAGTATTTTCCCCCACAAATATCAGAGGCCTACCTTTTGCAATTTTTCTTTTTTCTTTCCCCATGTATACACATGTTGTGGTATGTGCATCAATTTTAATTATATGTGGTGTATATAGTGCTTGCTATATTCCAGCTATAAATTTGTATGTGTATTTCTTTCTTTTTCCTCACCCATAATATGTATATAAGGGTATTGTTTTGAAGGTGGCATACACATGTGCAATATGTTTTTAATGAATATTGCACCCTCTGGAGTCTAGGCTAAGTGTATAAGAGGCCATGGCCCCCACCCATGCCTCAACATGTTTAAAACACATGAATTTGAACTACTTACTTCCAATTTAAACGAATTGTGTCCAAAGTGATCCCATCAAAACTAGCTCATTCATCAAGTTTGACTTTTTGAACGGTTGAATACCTTGAAGTCAAAGAATCCAAGTGAAATACACCATTTAGGTGCCCCTTGATCATCAATGTTACATTCGACTATATTTTTTATTCGCTCCTTGACACAAGAAAATATCTACTATATAGATTTTTAAAACTGTAAATAAATAATTTATTATCTAAGATTTGGTGTCATTGTTAATGTAACATAAAATGAAAAATTGCATGGATATCCTCGAGGTAGCACTTACTATTTATGCTAGCATTCAAGTCAATCCTTAAACATTTTTGGTAGTTTTGAAGTAGATGTGTATTCTCTCTTTGTATTGGAGGACATGAATTCTTCATCGATTCTTTTTCCAAGCCATTTTGTGTGCTTGTCAAAAAGTGCAACCTTCCAAGACAACAAGCCATAACCATGTACCCAAAATTCACATCCCAATGCATCATCACGTTTTACAATATTAAAATACCATATTTAAGGCTAAATGTCCACCATCCCAAACATGACAACATAGTTATGAGACAATGTGCCTTAATTGGTTGCTTTCTCATGTTTGGAACCCCCCTTCCTGCGCCTGATTCTATAATCTCTTGTTTATTAACCCTTTATTGCTTGAGCACGTTTCCATATAGTCAACCATATCTTGCACACAATATTTGTAAGAAGGTCACCTAAGGCCTCCGATGTGACATTTGTGATTATGTATGTCACATGTAGAACAAAGCATGAAGTAGAGCAAAAAAAATTTACTTACACTTTGGAACATGAAATGAATTGCTCGCATTGATTACAATTCAAAACACATGTTGACATGAAATGATGCTTTTTTCCCCCTCTCAATGAATTGTTCATAACATTCAAATCCATTTTTCTCAATGCTTCAAAAATATGTGAGTTAGGAGCATGCAACCCAACATTTATACACAAAGCTCCTTCATGCTGAACCCGAGTGCGTTCATATCTACACAACACAAGTGATTTACTGAAGTCCACATCCATATTCATTGTTGACCCATATAGATGATCTTGCAATTAGTGGATGGTCAGCAACCATAGAAAGTGACATGTTAGAAAAAGAAAACAACCACAAAAGTCACTCTAGTTAAAATGACACATCAATGTTAATGCCACACTAAATAAAACATATAGGTAGCATAGCTACCTACAAGATGTGATAGATGGATTTTATTATTATATATATATATATATATATATTATTTTGGTCGCATGTGTATGTGATATGGTTGGTACAACGTACACATAATAATTCACAAAGAATTATGGATGCTTTTATGCGGACTCGTATTGCTAAAGCTGCTTGTACTCCAAATTATATTCTCGAGTTGGGTGATGCGACAAGAAGCTAAAGAAAGTTAGTGGCCCTGCCAAGCCATCTGTGTCAATGACTGGGGAGAGCCGACCGTGAGTTGCAGATGAGCCAGTTGAGTTTGAGAAATAAGCGGTTGAAGTTCAATAACTTCAGGGAAAAATTTCGATCCTTTTAGAAGAATCTAGGGAATATACTTCGAATCAATGAAGAAAAAACGAAAGATGTCAACATGTAACTGGTTGGACTTGGAAACACTAGGATTTTGATTGATTATGCCCAAAAATCTCCCCGGACGTTGATCAAATTACAAGCCCGGAGTCGGATAACGAATTTTGTTGTGGAATGTAAGAACTGCTTGGCAATTGCCAATTGTAATCGTGTTCATCTGCAACGTGAGGATTTCATTCAAAGAACCGGAGGGGATGTTTACACCAGGGACCATGAAGTCGTCCCAGGGCCCTGTAAAATCTGTGATTGGTTGTTGAACTCGTCCTGGGACCACTTTGGTTTACTCAAAGGAAAAAATGTCAAAGTGACCATGGAGTTCGAGGTCTTCAAAAGACATGTTTTAAGGCCTACATTATCCATTGACATGGTCCAACGGGTTTTGCAGTGGGAGAGGCAAGAGAGGTGCTATGGTAGAAAAAGGCAAGGGCCCATGGCAGAGAAATATTGCTATAATAAAATTTTAATGAAATTTTTTTTGACAAGAGAAGATGAAGAGAAGAGAAGAAAAAAAATGGTCAAACTTGAATTTTTTTTCAAAACTTCCATTTTTGGACATGTTAAAAAAATCAGCACATTCATTTTTTGGTGCATGGTCATTCCTCTTGGTCCACATTCGGTTGACACCTAGTGAGGGGCGCAAAGGCTTTGTAAATTGATTTTTTAAGAAAGCAGATCATGAAAGTTGGACCATGAAGTAGGACCATGGAAAAAGGCCATCTCCCATGGTCCGACTTCATGGTCCATGGTGTAAACCGGCCTTGAGATGTGTACCTAGGAACTCTTAAGGTACGTAGGCCTTATTTGGTTAATCGGACACCTATGTTAGAGTGTGGTTAGGTTAGGTTAGGTTAGGTTAGGATGGAATCCAACAAAACTTGTGTTCAAAAGAGATCGGATCATGTGTTCTGATTTTATCAATCATTCTAGATTCAATAGTCAACATAATTAAGGGGACCTAAGTATTCATTTGAAGAATCATCAACACACGTGCATTTTTTATAATCATAACTAAATCAAGAGAAGTCCAATTTTCAATCCATTTTTTTGTTGATGTTTGAACATAGATTTGCAAATGCAACACAAAATTTGTTATGTGATTCTCATCAATTGAAGTTGGAAAACATGAAAAGCAAGCCAATTAACACCCACGTACATTAAGATGAGTACACTTTGGGGTCCAAGACCAAAGACACACCCAAATCGAGCAAACATATTGGTTATATTGAGAGCAAGATTTTGGACCCAAGGAGTTTACACTAGGGTCATGGTTCAAGGTATGAAAATATGAAATGGTGCTTCCAACGAAACCTCAACACTCCTCACTCAAAGAAACTACTCCTTCTAGTTTGAGAAACCAATTTTCAAGCTTGGGTTCAGTCTTGAGTCCAAAAGTAAGGTCTTTTAAAAGGTGTTCCAGACCCCAATCTCTTGGACCTAGACCTTGAATCCTCCCTTAGGTACATGACCCTAATGTGGGAACTTTCAACGTCATAGATAGTTATGACTATTAGATTGGATTGGCAGTTGTCTCACCTAGTTAGTGATTGAATCAAGAAGTGGTTATTTCAAATTGTAGACTCGTAGTCAAGATGCAAAAGTCATAAGAGGTCAAAGCCTCATAATGAAGATTTATTTATTTATTATTCAAAAAATGATCACATTGGCACTCATAATTGTGTTATATATCAAACGTAGAGAAAACATAGACATGTCTCTATGCTTTGTGCACATAGCACAATCTTGTTGTGGAACAAATCTTCTTGGTTTTTGTTCTTTTACTATAAGCCTTTCCATATACCAATCAAATATAGGTGTCCGATTAAGAGGAGTGGTCCAATAAGGCCCTAAAAAACCACGACATAATTATGAGTGTGAGCAGGTCCCTTACCAAGCTTTTGGGACATGCTCACACATTCCTTGGACCATTTTAAAGGGGACCCAAAACATTCAAGACCCCTATAAGCAAGTCTATACAACAATTTTAAGAGGTGGGTTCCATGAGAATTTGGGGTCTTAGCCATCACAATTTTAATGATAACGAGTATTATTTAGAAATGCCCAATGATCCTTACGCAAAAGACCAAACGATCCATCATATCCAACTAGATAGCAATGTTTCATCATGCCGGTGACATTCTTGAGAGCGAGTTGCAAACATACCCATATCAAAGTGTTTTTCTTGTGTTTTTGTGTTCTTTGCGTGCCTCGGGCCTTTACTTCAAAGTGTTGGGGTGTTAACCCTTAAAGGCCAAGGCAAATGTTTTTGTCCATGCAATCATTGTTGTCTAATAATACCAACGTACACATTTACATCATAATCTTATGATATTGACTAAAAGTTTTTGTGAACAATCCTAACTACTCAAAGATGCCACCCGTATAGTCAGATTTATCATAACAAATGTTGGTTTTCTTTTATAAGTTGTTGAATGGATTGAACTCTTTTAGACAATTTTGGAGAGATTTTTCTGCGGTCTTTATGGATTAGCTACTCTTTGTGCGATCACCCAACCTCATGCTCATGGTAAATTTTTGTGAACAATCCTAACTACTCAAAGATGCCATCCATAGAGTCAGATCTATCATAACAAATGTTGATTTTCTTTAATAAGTTGCTGAATGGATTGAACTCTCTTAGACAATTTTGGAAAGATTTTTCTGTAGTCTTTATGGATTAGCTGCTCTTTGTGCGATCGCCCAACCTCATGCTCATGGTAAAAGTTTTTGTGAACAATCCTAACTATTCAAAGATGCCCTCCGTAAAGTCAGATCTATCATAACAAATGTTGATTTTCTTTAATAAGTTGCTGAATGGATTGAACTCTCTTAGACAATTTTGGAAAGATTTTTGTGCGGTCTTTATGGATCAGCTGCTCTTTGTGCGATCACCCAACCTCATGCTAATGGTAAAATTTTTTGTGAACAATCCTAACTACTCAAAGATGCCATCCATAGAGTCAGATCTATCATAACAAATGTTGATTTTCTTTAATAAGTTGCTGAATGGATTGAACTCTCTTAGACAATTTTGGAAAGATTTTTCTGTAGTCTCTATGGATTAGTTGCTCTTTGAGCGATCACCCAACCTCATTCTTGTGGTAAAAGTTTTTGTGAACAATCCTAACTACTCAAAGATGCCATCCATAGAGTCAGATCTATCATAACAAATGTTGATTCTATTTAATAAGTTGTTGAATGGATTGAACTCTTTTAGACACTTTTGAAAGAAGAAAAAAAGTGTGGTCTTTATGGATTAGCTGCTCTTTGTGCGATCACCCAACCTCATACAAGTGGGAAAAGTTTTTGTGAACAATCCTAACTACTTAAAGATGCCATCCATACAGTTAAATCTATCATAACAAGTGTTGATTTTCTTTAATAGGTTGTTGAATGGATTGAACTCTTTTAAGACAATTTTGGAAAGATTTTTGTGCGGTCTTTATGGATTAGCTGCTCTTTGTGCGATCACCCACGCAAGAGTTCAGCCCTCGTACCAGGAAATTCAAGGTACCGGGTGTCTGGCCATAGCCGGATTTCGGAGTCCTTTGCTCCCGTTATTTCCTCATGTCGATAGATCAAGGGTGGTGGACCTGTGTACCGTTTCTGCTTCTACGCTTCTTGGTCCACTCTCATAGTGGACCCTAAACTCCCGAATACACCGATTATCCCATTGAGTGCGTGATACTATCCGGAGTTACATGGTGCTATATCTATTTAATGAGCATTGTAATATCTTACCAAGCAAAGTCATTTACGTTCTACAAAATCCAAGCAACTTATTGAACCTTTGTTAGGAAATATTGACCTCCTGAGTAACACGTTATTGCATTGCGTAATTCCAGTTAGTAACACGCACTAAATGGGAAAATCGGTGTAGATGTCTCTACACAAAAATGATCAGCTCTTTTAGGGTTGCGTTTTATGGTCCAAAAATCATAACATACTCCAACTGTATCCAAAAACATTTGTGATTTATGCTTCAATGAGTGTTGTTCAAAAACTAGGGAGTTGTCTCCCTCCTCTCCCGATTATCTCCAACTTCTCTATTCGTCTACTACACATTTTACGCATATTATTGTGGTCCATTGTACTTTTGA
Organism: Polytrichum formosum; assembly: GCA_964035585.1. Taxonomy (NCBI): domain Eukaryota; kingdom Viridiplantae; phylum Streptophyta; class Polytrichopsida; order Polytrichales; family Polytrichaceae; genus Polytrichum; species Polytrichum formosum. The sequence continues at coordinate 63,820,785 of OZ037936.1, forward strand.
CATATCATGATAATTTTTCCAGATGCAATTTTCTTTGATCCACGTCAATCCTGAGCCCACAATATCATGTGTAAGAAACTAGGAATATGATTCTATGTTTTTAATGCAAAAATGAAATAATTTCACAATGAAACAATATATTGTCAATAGCTTACCAAAAAACCATTTAGTATTATTATTTATATAATTATTTGAAATGAATTGTCTATTGATTTATAAACCACTGTAATTTTCAACCACACATAACATACAATGGGCATGCGGTACTTCTTGCCCATGCTAAGTTTTAGCCCATAGAAATGGGTGTCAATGGTGTAGTCACTAACTCGTTTTTCTCAACTTGGTGCAGTATTTGCCCTAAAAACATGAAATCTAGTATTTTGACTGAAATATAAATATAAAATAAGAGGTTGAGAAATTACATTGATGTGGAGGCAATGGCAAGTCTCATGACGGACCGTGATTTTTGTTTTTGGTGAACATTTTTTTTGGGTGTGTTACTTAAGAGCCCGAGTTTTCACATGTGCCCACATTTGTTTCTATAAAAGACAACATGGTATCCCTTCAATGATAAATACACCATATTCTAAATTACGATCTACATGCATTAGGATCCACACCCAAATTCCTCTTCAATATCACACGTAGTTTTTTTGGGTGTGCACTTTTGGGCAACCCTACCCCAAACCCTACGACTCCTTATAGGTGAGGGTTGGACCCCTATAAATCCTATAACCGAGGGGCTCTGATATGAACATACTCATGCCAATCCGCTCATAAAATAGCAACTCCCCATAACACCCACATACCTTAACTACATCAATAAAGTTGGAGACGTCAATTTTAGTTCAAAATGGACTTATAATCCCTAAAGGTCACATAAGATTTTCTTTTGTCCATGCAATCACCTCTGTCCTGATCATAACATCGTACTTAACTCTACAAAGATGTCCTCCGTACGATCACATTCACCATGAGAGATTGATATCTTCATTTGGTAAGTTGTTGAATTGGGATGAGATTTTGGGATGCTTTTGGGGAGATTTTGCAAGTGCCTTACGAGGTTTAAACCAATGTTGGATTGGTATCATCCTCTTTGATACCATTCAGGTATCCAAAACCATGATTTACATTTTTTTAAATACTAGTTGGGTATAGGTATTCGACGGTATTCTTCTGGTTGATACCATACAAGAAGCTTCATACCTACGTTAAATCTCCTAAGCACCAGTATGGTGTAGAATGGTATTGACCAAACTAATAACTCGGGTATCCAAAATTCACGCACCTTGACATACCCACCAATTTATCAACAGTAGATCGGTGTTACAAATTAGACACCCCATGAGTAGGTTCTTTGATTCCATTATCGATGTTGATCATTGATACCATGTGTTATATTCACCTATACACCGGTCCAACTTTGGTTAAAACGTTAAAGAAACCGACGTGAACACCAAGAGTGTCGTGTGTAGGGATTCGGGACGGTTGGCAACCGTGCTTGCTTCTATTTCATTGGAAAGTGTTGTAGATCTAGTTGTTGGAGGTACATGTGTCACAAATACACGGACCCGTTGAGGAGGCGGGCAAGGACCGACGAGAGTTCCGAGAGTAAGTTAGTTCAACATATCAAACCATACAAAAATGCATGGTACTGCTCTCAACTACTTATTGGAATCCAATACAGTGCAACATGGAGTCAAAGCCAGTTGTCTTGACTGATGATTCCCGAGTCCCCACTTCCCGGGCCTCACTTTGGGAATTCAATGGGAATACATTTATGATGTTGATTGCCAATGACAAACATGAAAAAAAAACAATTCGACATAACATTACTCAGGGCCACTTCACACACGAGCCAAGAGCCGTGACCATGAAATTGTGAGAGCCTAAAAGAAAGTGTCCAGAGGCCGTCCCAAGACACCCCCAAAATCATGTAGTGAGGTCACGGACCCTCAAGTGTAGTGTGAAGCCATACGTGACTCGGCCCTCAACCAAATGCTATTTCAATGAATTTCTATTCATGCGGGTCCTCACACATGATAAAATAGAATAAATCAACGGTTGTGAGCGTTCGGAGTGCCATGGTCTCCCGGGTTGGTGTGAGGCCTACCTCCAAGAGGTGGTTTTTGAAAATAGTCCAAGTGACCATGGAACATGATCCATTTGATGTCATGCAGGAATCCATGTAGACTTTACATCCATCTTGCATTCACATACTCCGTTGGTCCCTCAAGCGTAGTGTGAAGTGAACTTGGACCAGCTCCACCTTTTCCACCAATGAGTGTGCTTGAAGTGTAATGGTCACGGGCTCTTAGTCTCGTGTGTGAAGTGGCCCTCAGCTCCTTGGTTGCGTTATGCGGGACCAGGTTTCGGGTGAGCATACTTCTCCTTTAATTTTAAATTTCCTTGTTTATGGGGAGCACTTAGGTTGTGTATTGTGTAGTTTTCGACAAACATCTATAAATTTAGAATCTTTATTTATTTATTGAAGCCTCTTTAATCCAATACAATCCAACATGGAGTCAAAGCCGGTAGCCTTGAGTGATGATTCCCGATTCCGAGTTCCCACTTCATGTGCCTCAATTTGGAAATTTAATGGGAATACATATATGTTTGTCGATTGCTAATGACAAAAAAAGAAACAAATGAGCTCATAATCAATATAACATTAGTCATTTCCTTGGTTGAGATCCGTGGGACTGTGTATCGGCCGAGCTTGATTCACCCGGAATTTTGGGCTTCCTTGTTTAAGGGGAGCACTCAAGTTGTGTACTATATAGTTTTGACAAGCAACTGTAAATTTGAAGTTTTCTTTTCAACCTCTTTCTTTGGAAAAACACCATTCATTTAGTTGCTTAGTAATGTTATGAGTGTTGGTGTGTTCTTGTTTTTGTTTGATACTAGTTGGGTATCTATATTGAGAATTTTACATGTTGTAATACCACTAGGGTATGGGTATTTGACGGTACTTTTGTTTCCAACACATTCGTGGTCTATACACCATGCACAATCCTTCAAACCTAGGCAAAATTGTCCTAGTACCAAGTTGGTTTAGAATGGCACCCGAATGGCATTGGCCCCAATAAGACCTCGGGTATACTAAGATTCTCTCAGCTTGACATACCCGTCAAATATCAATAATAGACTAGTGTTACAATTTAGACACCCACATGTAGGTTCTTTGATACCATTGTTGATGTTGGTTATTGATACAATGCATTCACCTATATACTAGACCAACAATGATTACAATGCATGGGGATAGCTACTCAAGCAATTCGTGGACCATATGTTTCTTGGCCCAATTCAATCAGTCAAGAAGTTTCTCTTATTGGGGAAAAATAACAATGTGTTGGTGGGTTTGTCAAACAGGTTGAGCCATCCCATTTGGAAAGAGAATTATTGTATGCGACTATACCTCTCATTCATCCAACATGAAAACCTAACCCCCTATAGGTTTGTGGCCGGTTCATCTCAAATGACTTGGACTAACTACTTCGAGCTCTTTACACCGATTTTGGTCTCAAATAAACCAAAAATAACAACCTTTGGGATGCATATTGTTTCAGGGATTTTATGTTGGATGAATGAGAGGTGCACTCAAGTATACAATAATTCCCTCTCTCCATCCCATTCAAAGTTCACAAAACAAGAGCTTGTTAATATTTTATTGATTCAAGTATCATAACATTAATCAACCTCATGTCAGAAGAGCCTTTGGTCCCTTACTTAACCCATACAAATTATTAAAGATTTAATTTGGGTCAGCAATTATGTTATGAACATAATGGCTTTAGAATCACATGAATAAGAGCATGTATAATTTCTATAGAGCTGCTCAATGTCACAAACCTCATTTTACCCTTCCTAGTGACATGGTCCCCTGCCCCTCAAAGATGTCAACATGTAAATGGTTGGAATTGGGAACACTATGATCTCAACCAATTATGCCCAAAAATCTCCCTAGACACTGGTACTTTATTGATATTCTTTGCTACACTTTTTATTCCAGTTAGTGTGGATTACCCATTGGATATAGGTATTGGTATAACTTTGTTAATTTTTCAATTAGTAACAAGCTACCATCGTATGAATCCTTGGGCATCGGTGATTATCCAAACAAAAAATATCGCCTCGGCCTTTAGGGGTTAAAGAAAGACCAGAACAAAACTTTGATGACAAAATATTACATTATTTATAAGAAGCTATCACACCAGTTTGGTTTCCTAAGACTTACCAAGAAAGTAACGGTAAAAACATGCCCCTATAAGTTGGTTGTTAATTCATCCTAATTTAAGTTCTGCACACCAATTTATTCATAATGTAGTGGTTAATTTTAGAGAAAAATTAATCTAAAAACTCTACAATATTAATCAACATTTTCACCCTCAAATCCCCCCACCAAAAAAACTTAATATATAGAGTCCCCTAAAGCCGTGAACTTCCACGCATGTAGCCATCATTTTCTAGCGTGATGGAATAAGTCATCACGAATCACACATGTAGCCGTCTCATTCGGCGTGAGGAAAAAGTAAGTGAAAAGGGCACATGTTTGGGTTCCTTGAAAAGGGCACTAATTGTACTCAAGTTTTTGTCTCCTAGTTATATGAAATAAGTCGACCTATGATGTGAATGTGGGTTGGGAGAGAATCTTGCCTTTGAAAATTCACAATAATTTCAGAACTTGGAAATAAATTGTGATTTGTTATACTAAAAGTTGTTATATCAATTTCCAGACCAGTGACAAGCACTCCAACATCACACTTGTACCACACTTATGCAAATTTGCTTAAGTTATCGGAAATGGGTCTGTCTACTCCATACGATTTCAACTAACTGAAATAAACAAACAATGTAGACAAAGTGCCAACCATATAGGATACTCAGGGCCACTTCACACACGAGCCAAGTGTCGTGACCACAAAATAGTGAGAGCCCAAAAGAAAGTGTCCAAAGGCCGTCCCAAGACACCTCCAAAATCATGTACTGTGGTCACGGATCCTCAAGTGTAGTGTGAAGCCATATGTGACCGGGCCCTCAACCAATTGCTATGTCAATGAATTTCTATTCATGCGGGTCCTCACACATGATAAAATAGAATAAACCAACGGTTGTGAGGATTCGGAGTGCCATGGTCTCCCGGTTTTGTGTTAGGCCTACCTCCAAGAGGTGGTTTTTGAAAATAGTCCAAGTGACCATGGAACATGATCCATTTGATGCCATGTAGGAATCCATGTAGACTGTACATCGATCTTGCATCCACATACTCCGTTGGTCCCTCAAGCTCAGTGTGAAGCGAACTTGGACCGGCTCCGCCTTTCCCACCAATGAGAGTGCTTGAAGTGTAATGGTCACGGGCTCTCAGTCTCACGTGTGAAGTGGCCTTCATACCCAAATTGAGAACTCAACCTCAAAACCGACAACTGTTAATGGATTTGAGAGGGAGGGAGGGGGTGTAATAAATGAGGGCTTGAAATGGTTCACACTCACACATAAAACAGTGTGGGTTTGGCAAGGCGTAGTACTACTACTGCTGCCTTTATCACCTGAAGAATGAACAAATATAAATTATTTGCAGAGCAATCAAAGGCCTTGGCACAGTGCGGACGGGCAGTAGGAGAAGAAGTAAACATGAAAACAGTGTACAATCAATTCAACTTGAATGTTCCGCTATATTATACACTTTAAAAAACATTACATCACTACTACAGTCGCAATATTGAATTCGGGACAACGGGGACACAATCTTTTGGGATTTGGCACTGCAACCAAAAGTTGGCATACTTCATGTGTGGATTAGAAAAACCCTAAAGGCCGAGGCGGACGTTTTTTTCCTTTCTTCCAGGGCAGTCACCGCTGCTCAACAATACCAACATACACATTTACGTCGTGGTTTTGGAGACGTGAATTTGTCTGAATATATGTTTGTGAACAATCTTAACTCTACAAAGCTTTCAACTGTACAAGTCAGGTTTATCATAAGAGGTGCCAATTCTCTTTTAAAACGAGTTTATGACTTGAGCTGAAGTGATTTCGGAGGATTTTGCTTTGACCTTCAGGGGTTATATTATAACCAAAAACTTTGAGGCACTCTGGCCACTACATGCACAAGTCATCACCTTGTTGACTTTTAAAGGACGCGTGGCGGTCTCAATATATGGCCATATTGTATAGACACGATTTATACCGGTTCAGAAATCCTCTTTTTATATGTTTATACATTATAAGGACGCATTGAATCCTTATTTAATACATTATGCAAGGAGGAAATTCCATAACGTTGTTAAGATCCATGACAATATTCCACATAACATTCTTGGATATTTCTCACATTCAGACTGAATGTGGGAAATATCCGGGAATGTTTTGTGGAATACTGTTAGTCCCACAGAACATTGTTATGGATCTGAATAATGTTATGTCAAACACACTCATGCTAGTCGTTCACGATCAAAATACAATGCATTGATTTGAATCCAAGTGCGTTTGGGCGACACAACTCAAAAATTTCCCTTGAAGAATAGGTTAATTTTAGATAGGGATGCTTTTGACGCAATTGGTTCAAAATGAAGTATGCAGCTCAAATACATGTATCTGTGCATGTAGAGACCCAATGTGGGCCTCTTGGATGCTTAAGGGTTAATACATATTACACTCTACGTGCCCCAAACGGTCCGATCTGAGCCTCCCTATGCACTGAAATGTGTGTTGAGCTACATATTCATTTTTAACCAATAATTTATGTCAAAGATGACTCTATTTAAATTAACTTGTTTTCAAGTGCATTTTTCAAAGTGGTTGAGTATCTTAACATTATTGAAGATTTGGGTTCAATTGTATAGTGTACATACCCTTGGGTGCAGTCACATGCTTAGTATTGTGATCATCAATGCCACATATATTACATTTTTATTATCTTCTTCACTTAATATAGTTTACTAAAGAAAGTTTCAAACCCATAAATATGGATAGTACAATTTCAAGACTTGGGGTGGTCTTCATATATTGGTATAGGTATAGATTGTACATTGAGCCCCTTGGTCCTTTAACCCCTGATGGTCCACGAGGATGTTTTAGTCCAAATAAAAAAATTTAGAAGGATTGATGAAAATGCAAATCAAATTATCTTTTCTTATTAATTTGTGTGGTAATATAGGTGGCACATGTATCTACTTGTGACCAAAAAACATGGATTAAAATTTCCTTAAGGAACTATCCATTTGACAAAGACTATGTTGAAAATTGTTGTACAACTAATGAACATTTGTCACTAGTTGAATGCCACAAAATCACTAAACCATTGATAAAATAGGGGTTTCACGTCCACATATCACTCCTTAGAAAAATAAAACTAAGATTCATCCATAACTAGGATTCTGACACCACTTGAACGCTCCTTAAACATATAAAATGTCAAAGTTGAGGGAAAACTTCCTACCAAATTTTCATTTTTTGAGGGACTTTAAGGATAACTCTATTATGGAGTGGAACTTAGGTGAGTTTCCCTAATTATTAGCAAAGACCAAAGAACCTCCAAAATTGAGCAATCCTATTGGAGGTGAGAATTTAGGACTTTACACTATGGCCCGAGTCCAAAGTATGAGAAAAAATTCCTGGGGGGTGGACTCTTTATTGGAAACCTAAATGATGTGTGTGGGTCACTATGAAATCAAACCCCTGATAAACGAGATGTTTATCGAGAAAAACAAATGTATACATACTAATGGCATGATAGAAAATGGACTCGTGTTTATACAAAGGTTTTCAATTGAATGTGATAAATGCCTTCAACACATATACAAAATATAAATCCTGAAGTTAAATAGGTCTTTATCACATAAAAAATTCACTTTCACTTTCTAATGAGAAAGTTGTTGAACATTATTTCATCCATATCATGAAGCTCAACATTGCATCAAACAAATGAAGACAAGAGCAAAATTTGGAGAGCAAAACTCAAGGGAGCCCATGAGCACTCCCTGAGCACTCCAAGAGCCTCCAGTTTATAAAACCTAGAACCCAAAATGCAAACCTTAACAAGATTGGACATGATAGTCATTGGAGATGCTTACCATATGACAACAATGGATGAAAGCATGAATTAGATAAAACTAACAAATTTATTGGCAATTCTTTCCTCTAAACCTTAAGGCCCCGTTTTGTACAGCTACCTTTACTTCATAATTCTTCATAGCCTTTTTTAAATGTACACACTAGGAGTAAATAATACCTCTCCCTTAAGTATAGTATGTATGTTGGTGCCTCGAATAGTACCCCTCCTAACACTCACGTTATTTTGCATGTGGTATGAAGAGTCCACCCCCCGGGGAGAAAATGAAGTGGCATTAATGTGGCACCACTTTCTTACCCAATCTCGCTAGTCCCAACTTACAAAAACTCTCCATCTAACTTTAGAAACCAAACTTCAAGGGGACTTCTAGCTAGACCCAATCTTGAGTCCAAAAAATAAGGTTTGTTATGTTAATCCTTAAGTGTTCAAGAGGCCCAAATTGGACATCTCCATGCACAAAAACATGTTTTTGAGCTACATACGTTGACTTTTTCCTTATTATGTCGGATTAGGATCAGAGAACAAACACCACAAAGTCACACGTTTAATATAGAGAATTCTTATCAAGTACTCTACACTCAATAGTGTTTAACACAATTGGGAGGACCTAAGTAATCAGTTAGGGATTCGACCAAACACGCACTTTTGATAACCATAACTAAATGAGGGGAGGTCTGATTTTCAATAAGGCTCTTGTTGATGTTTCATTGTAGACTTGCTAATGCAACACAATCTGAAGACATAAATATGATTAATAGAAGATGGAGAACCAAAAAAGAAAACAATAAAAAACAATGAACACCCACATACCTTAGCATAAGAGAGATCACACAAAGTCATGAGCATTTAAGCATTTAGGCATTCAAAGTACGTGGGTGTTATTAGGTTCATTTTCCATGTTCTCCAACTTCTACCCATTTCATTCACACAAGAACACTTGCATTACACTAACAAATATATGGTGAAGCATTTAGGATTGAAAATTAGACCTCCTACAATTTACTAGTCATGGTTATTGAATGTGCATGTTCATTGATTCTTTAACTCAATACACTACACTAAATATGGTATTTAGTGTCACCAATTGTAATTGTCTTGCTCAATACTAATTGTAAACTGCGGTGTAGTGTCATCAACACCCAAATATTAACCCAACATTACTCGTCATTCCTTGTAATTTTCTTGGGGGATTGAAGATTTTGCATTTTTGCAATTACTGTCACTTACCAAATGATTTTTCATCCAAATTTCAATCATCCATGACAATATTTCATCACAAGTTGCTGACAAGAGAAGGTAGGGTTTTGGCCAATGGATGAACTCATCCATCATCCATGACAATATTTGTTCACTTATTGATAAGAGGAGTCATCCGAAAAGTTGTCATAGTGACATAAAAACACCATATGACATTAAATACCATATTTAGTGTAGTCCCCCCCCTCTCCCCATTTGTGTTCATTATCAAATGTGGAGCAGGTGAACATAATCCAATCTCTTTTAACCATGCACCTTTATGGTGTTTGTTCTTTTGATCCTCACCTAAACCACATACCAATCAAATACATGTGACTGATGAACAAAAAAGAAAACTGAATAACACCCACATACCTTAAAGTTAATATTGGTTTTAAGGTAGATGTGTTATAAGTGGCTCACTTTCTTAACTAGTCCCCTATATTTGATCGGTATGTGGTTTGTGAAGATCAAAGAGCAAACATCATAATGACATCTTTAAAAGAGATTGCACTATATCTTCAAATATTCATAACTACAGTAATCTCCCGCTTAAGTACGCACCTGTTTAAGTATGCATCCCGGTTAAGTGCGCAATTTTTTTGACAAAAATCAGGGTTCATACTTTATCGTTTGAACATGTCATGCAGAGTCATTTGCCATGAAGCATGAATTTTTAACGCTTCACATTCATTGTCAATTTGTTAACATTTCCTTGAAACGTCTCAAACGATCGTCATGGTTCATCATACATATGTCTAGCTTCCATTTGAACATCGGAGCAAAGCAATTGGTCGTCGATGTCAAGGACAGTAGAGCTTCAAAGCCTTTGAAGTCGGTAGCACTTTCATATTCAACAAATGTCTCGATAGGTTGGATTTTGTCATCGATAGGTGGTTCTTCTTCAATTTGCATCGTTTCCATAGCTTTCCGGATGGCACCTTCACTGACTTCATACTCCCGCCCCAGCGCCCGTTTGCCTGGCGCATTCGGCTTGCTCAACTTTGCAATGATTTCACATCGTTGGGCTTTGGTCAAGCGGGTTGCCTCAAGTTTCATCCGTTTCCCATTGCGATTCACCGAATCGGAGGGTCTAGAAAGCGATATGAGTAAAGTGCGCACCTGCCAACTAAGTGCGCACCAACGTCTCCGGTTCAAAGTGCGTACTTAAGTGGGAGATTATTGTACTCTACACTCAATAGTGAACACAAGTGGGAGAACCTATGTATCCAGTTAAGAAATTAGCAAACTTGCACTTCCAATAACCTCAACTAAATCAAGGGAGGTCTGATTTTCAATCTAGTTTTTACAGATTTTCCATCATAGGTTTGCTCGTGCAACACTAAATTCCACTGCAATAGTCTTGTGAATTCGAAAAAATCTAAATTGGTACAAGTTGGAACAAACCCAAAATGACACCCACATACCTTAGGTCATTTGGTTCGTTTTTTCAACCGAATGACCTAATGTTCGTTTTAGTCAAGATAAGGCGTGGTTTCGAGAAGGATTTCTCGAATCCCAAGTGGGAGGTGGTTGGTTTTGGCTGGCGCTCCAATCTCATCTTGCAAGGTGCAAGCAAGTGCTTATTAAGTTGGGGCGGTGTGCCATCAAAAGCTCGTCAACATGGAAGGACCGAGCGGGTACAAAAGGCGAGGACGGACACCCGGACGGACACCCAGAGAGAGAGTGGGGAAGTATTATTCGGGAGGGAGGGGTGACAGGTGTCCACTGCCCATGCCAAAAATTTGTTCACTGCCCTGCCCAGCCCTGCCGTGTCTGGTCAGGTGGAATTCAAAGTTACGTATGTAGGTGTAAGTTATGAGTCATCGGCCAGGCCCGGCCGAGAGAGAGAGAGAGAGAGAGAGAGAGGAGGGGTGACAGGTGTCCGCTGCCAGTGCCAAAATTTTGTTCACTGCCCAGCCCTGCCCTGCCCTGCCCTGCCAGGTGGCATTCAAAGTTACGTATGTAGGTGTAAGTTATGAGTCATCGGCCAGGAGAGAGAGAGAGAGAGAGAGAGAGAGAGAGATTTTTGGGAGGGAGGGGTGAAAGGTGTCCGCTGCCTGTGCCAAAATTTTGTTCACAGCCCTGCCCTGCCCTGTCAGGTGGCATTCAAAAGTTACGTATGTAGGTGTAAGTTACGAGTCATCGGCCAGGCCCGGCCATCATCAAACAAAGTCATTCTGCCCGACACCCCTGCTGCCCGCTTTCAACTGGGGGCCATTATTACCAAACGCCACACCTGCCAACAGCATTCAAAGCTATGTGCGGTCTGATGTTTTTTCTTGGCTTCTTCTTGTGAACACTTATCTTTACATGTATATACCTTCTTTCCCAGCAGCAGCAGCGGCCCCTGACAGTCGTCACCTGAGTGGGCTGATGAAAGCCTAGGAAATCATATACCGGCTGCATGCTGCCCCAGTACCCTCCCTGCTTGTCAGCGGCTCCCCTTACTCCGGCTTTTATTGGCGTGAAGACTCTTGACATTGGCACTGCGAATAATTGGTGCCGAATGTCCGGGGAATTTCTCGGTCATAATCGGTCACCATCCTCGTGTCTCCAAGTCCAACCGGTTACATGTTGTGATCTTTCGGTTTCTCTTGATCAATTTGAGGTAAGGTAGAGGGTGCTTAAACCAACACTTTAAGCTATTGCACATACATATGGCTATGTGGTTGATATAAAAAAAAAATTCATATTAGCCTTTGGGCTAAATATAGGTATCAAGAAAGAAAAAATATTTTTCGTCTTAATTGAATATTTGATGAATATTCAAAGTCAAAACTACTAGCTTCCTTAAACCAATCCATAGGCCCCATGTATGGCAACCTTGCATATGATGAGGACCCCCACCTTCATTGCCTAGAACCATCACAACATAGTTGGGTACTACATCCAAACTACATCAAAGCCCAAGTAGTAATGGTATGCAAAGCTAGACAACTACCTCCATGATCCCACCCGGTTTGCTTGCAAAACCATCACCTTGCATCCTGGGAACCGACCCCCTTGCATCCCGGGGAATAACCCTTTTGTGCTTTGTGGGCCTACCTCCTTGGCATTGTGAATAGAATGGCTAGAATAGGCGTTGACAAGCCACCCTAATCCCACCTTGAACCAACCCGAGATAGAGTGGAGCCCGTTACCTACCCTACATGAAGGTAAGTGGAGGCCGCTATGAGGTGGCACCACTAATGGCACCTAAAACCATCACTCTGTGGGCCCATACACTCCTACACCATGGGGAACGCTTCAAGGTAGTAGAGTGTTGGTGATTGGGAGGCGTTTATAGGTGTTGGTTTTGGATGGGGTGTTGGATTTAGCACCCTCTACCTTATAGTCGATTGGATTCCTCTAAAACGATCAGTAATTTTCCCGAGGCCATGGACTCCAACTTGTTATTCCTCAATCTCAACTGGTTCATGTGTAACTAGCAGTCGGTTCTTCCCATTCATTGATCCCATCCAACAAGTGAACCTTATGGCGGGACACCGGTGTCCCATAATGCACCGGTTAAACCCTAAAGCCCATGCCAATGTCCGGGGAATTTCTCGGTAATAATTGGTCACGAGCCTAGTGCTTCCTCCAAGTCCAACCGGTTGCATGTTATGATCGTTCGGTTTCTCTTGATCAATTTGAGGTATAGTTGATGGGATTCCTCTAAAACGATTGGTAAATTTCCCGAGGCCGTGAACTCCAACCGGTTGTTCCTCAAACTCAACCGGTTCATGTGTTACTAGCGGTCGGTTCTTCCCGTTCATTGATTCCATCCACCAAGTGAACCTTGTGGCGGGACACTGGTGTCACCGATTAAACCCTAAAGCTCGTGTCGACATCAAAAATGGTCAGTTGAAGGTGATCAATGCGGCGGCGTCAAGATTATCTCAACGTCGTGTACACGCTATGATGTTCGAAGCTGGTTTCTATTTTCGATCACTTACAATCACGAAACCAATCGTTGAGGAGACTCCGATTTATTTGGAGTGAGGACTCACCTCTAGGTATGAGATGCAGTATTATTCACTACTTAGTCATTCCGACACGGAAAGACCATGCAAATGAATCTCGTTGCCGCTTTGAATGTGTTGAAGGTTTGCATGTCGTATTGACGAATGAGCAAGGACGCACTCGAGAGAGTCGATTTGGGGACCACCATGATATGGTTCCTCGCAAATTATTTTTCGGACGTCATGAACTTCAATCGGTTATGAAACTCAAACTCAACCTAGCGGTAGGTTCTTCCTGTTTCATTGATTCAATCCAACGAGTGAGTCGCCTCTAGGGTATAGAAATGCCATATTATTCACCGCAAAATCATTCTGACACAGGAATGAGCATGCATATGAATCTCGTTGTGGCCTTGATTGGGTTGGAGTTTGCATGTCGTATTGATGAAGGAGCATGCACTCGAGAGTTGATTTGGGGACCCATCAATGGAATCCAAGTGTGATTTAAAGTAGATTGCTTCCCTCGCTCACTGCACTCATGAGGGAAGTCATCACGTGACTTACCACCTACATATTCACCTCTACCTCCAATACATTGTTTATGGTATTTAGTATCACGTACACTATTTATTTATGAAGGGCCTAAAATAGATGCCTAGAAGTTAGAAGTGTCACGTCCACTAATTACCAAATTACCAAGACAAGTAATTTTTGCAGTGCAAAATTATTTACGTTGTGATATTTAAAATAGCACAGTGAGGTGCTTGAGATGATGATTTTTTTTGCGTATTGATATGCAAGAAGGTAATGTGACCACATCAACGACAATTGTTGATCCAAATGTTGATTTTGAGGACATTTTCGACATCCTCATGCAATGTAGATGCCGAAAATGTCCTCAAACGCAACAAACGGATGAAAAATGAGGCTGCTAGGGCCCTTCAAAGGTGAAGGGGTCAAATTGGGGCGGACGACGGGGAACACGTTCCCGCTGGTTGGGAGTGGGGGCGGACGACGGGGAACGTGTTCCCGATGGTTGGGGACGGGGGGGGGAACGGGGGCGGACGGCGGGGAACGGGGGCAGATGCTGGGAACAAAGGGGCGGACGGGGGGGGGGCGGACGAGGGCTAGTAATTTTTTTGCCCACTTTACCTCTACTTTGCTGACATGTCATCACACGTGGACATCTTACATCCTACGTGTCCGAAATGGGGTAATGTAATTACACACAAAATTCGGTAAAATTCAAGTCCGTCGGGATAAAGACAGCATCCGGCATAATGTCGTGACGGATACGTGTCGTGACGGCACGACATTATGCCGAGATTGGCCTCCGTCACGACACAATAGACAACCCTGACGACAAGGCAAAGAGGAGGCAAACAAGAAGATGTTATTGAACATGCAAGTGACAAATGTCACATGCTTACATTAATGCTCAACCTAGTAGGCCATTAGTGTAACCTAAGATAGACCCCATAGTAGTGTAAGTGCCACTATTTGTCAGGTGACACTAAATGCATTAAGGTCTGTAGTGGACTATGGAGAGAGGGAATTATCACATACAAGCATACCTCTTATTCATCCAACATTAAAACCGTGAAATAGTATGTAGTTCGGAGGTCATTAATTTAAGTTGATTTTGACACCGGGATTAGCATGCTTTAACGACCTTGAATTAGTCTAGTCCACACCATTTGAGATGAATAGGCCACCAACCTATAGGGGGTCGAGCTTGTATGTGGGATGGGCGAGAGGTAGGCTCATATTCAA
The DNA here is from genome assembly GCA_964035585.1 of Polytrichum formosum. Classification (NCBI taxonomy): domain Eukaryota; kingdom Viridiplantae; phylum Streptophyta; class Polytrichopsida; order Polytrichales; family Polytrichaceae; genus Polytrichum; species Polytrichum formosum. Next base: position 63,835,812 of record OZ037936.1, read on the forward strand.
TAATTCTCTCTTTTTGTGCATTTCCCTTCAATTGAGTTTATGTGTCCAATTTACTTAAACAAGAAGGGCTGATGATGCTATATTATAATTGATTGTGTTCTCACTTGCACAATAGTGGGTGGGGGCCTAACTCAAAGAACAAGTGTCTAGCTCTTACCAACAAAAACAAACCTCCTACCATTGGCCATTCCATTTTTCTTTTTCTTTTTTCTTTGATATTCAAGTTGTCCCGATCTCCCACCCCAACTAGCCTTACACGAATTAAGGGGTAAATATTTATCACATATCATAGTTAGAATTTATCATTTCTTTCACTCAAAGATTCAATAAGAGCAAGTCTGCATTCCGCGAGCATTCATATGAACCTACAATTTGATATTAAAATCACATCCTCTTCTACTAGCAATGATAAGCATGTTTAGCACAAGTTAATTCAAAATTTGAACAAAGTACCATGTGTTACTACTTTATTAGCTAGAACCTCTACAAAACAAAACAAAATCCCTTTGTCACCTTTAAAAATTAGCAATCCGGCACCAAAGTGTTGAACTTGCTTATTACCTATAGTAGCCAACTTCCTAGCTTGATGATTCCTTACTAGAGTGGTGAGGAAGTAAAAGAAAATTGCAAAATATACAAATTTGGAAGGACGATAGCCTAATAGGAGAGCTCCAATAAGGTTTGTGGTTCTCATGCGTCACTCTTCTTGAGTGGACAATTACTAACTCTAAATCTTAAACCCTAATCCACCCAAGCCCTCGTTTATGTCAGCAGCAAATGCTGCAAATCATCACTTTAAGATACATGGGCCTTATGTGGTCACTTATCATTATTGGACACCACATATTGTGTGGTATATTACAAGGCTTGTAGCAAGGACCGGACACCAAAGAAACATGTGTCATTTTGAGATTGATTTCGATCCAAAGTTTGGGTCTAGCTTCAGTTGATGTTTTATCACAAGGATTAATAAAAGAACCAACTGAGTCGTTATTCGTTTATTTTTCAAAATTTCAAGAAAACAATAATTGGCAACAATCAATATAGTGATGAAGCCACATACAGATGACATTGAATATTTTCATCCAAAAATATGCACATTCCTCCAAAACAATTACTCCATCCAAAACTTTATGATTTTATGGAGAAGTTTGTGATGATTCCATCCATGACAAAACGACAAGACATTTCATTTCTACTTTCACATTTCGCAATCAGGCCTACCCTTTGTCTGTGTTAAAAATATATAAAAATAGGACTGAACTGAATAATGCCCGTATATGAACCTTACCGTAACCAGGGGTTGTTTGCATCATGGACCATGAAGTCATCCCTTGTTCCTCTAAAATATGTGATTGGTTGTTGAACTCGTCCTGGGACCACTTCGGTTTACATCAAGAAAAAAATGTAAGAGTGACCATGAAACTTGAGGTCTCCAAAAGGCCTATTTTCAGGCCTACATTATCCATTGTCATGATCCAATGGGTTTTGGAGTGAGAGAGGCAAAAGAAGTTCTCTTGCTGCAAATGTCAAGGGACCATGGTACAGAAATGCGGTTTTCATATTTTAATCACTTTATTTATTTGTTGCCAAACGTTAACATAGTTACAAGGAAAGAAGGGAAGAATAAGGGGAGAAGGTCAAACATGAAGAAAAATCCCAAAACTTCCGGTTTTGGACATATATTCAAAAAATAAGCAAATCCACCTTTTGGTGCATGGTCACTTCTTTTGGTCCACATTTGATTTACACCTAGTGAGAGGCCCAAAAACTTTAAAAATACATTTTTGGAAAATCGGAATGTGGAAGTGTGACCATGGAAAAAGGCCCTATGACACAGGACAACTTCGTGGTCCACGATGTAAACAACCCCTTTGCTATGACATTTGTGAAGAATGCCGATCAACCAGCTTTAAAAATGCATGTTTTGGAAATTGGACTGTGGAAGTGTGACCATGAAGTGTGACCGTGGAAAAAGACCCTACGACATGAGACAACTTCATGGTCCACAATGTGAACAACCCCTCAACTATGACGTTTGTGAAGAATGCCGACCGACCGGCTTTAAAAATGCATTTTTTGGAAATCAGACCGTGGAAGTGTGACCATGAAGTGTGACCATGGAAAGAGGCCCTATGACATGGGACAACTTCGTAGTCCACAATATAAACAACCCCTCTGCTATGATGTTCGTGATGAATGCCGACCGACTGGCTTTAAAATGCATTTTTTGGAAATCGGACTGTGGAAGTGTGACCATGAAGTGTGACCATGGAAAGAGGCCCTATGACATGGGACAACTTCATGGTCCATAATGCAAACACCCCCTCAACTATGATGTTTGTGAAGAATGCCGACCGACTGACTTTAAAAATGCATTTTCTGGAAATCGGACTATGGAAGTGTGACCATGACGTGTGACCATGGAAAGAGGCCCTATGACATGGGACAACTTTGTGTGGTCCACGGTGTAAACATCCCCTCTGCTACGACATTTGTGAAGAATGCCAACTGACCAACTTTAAAAATGCATTTTTTGGAAATTGGACCATGTAAGTGTGACCATGAAGTGTGACCATGGAAAGAGACCCTATGACACGGGACAACTTCATGGTCCACGATGTAAACATTCCCTCAACTATGACGTTTGTGAAGAATGCCGACCGACCAGCTTTAAAAATGTATTTTTTTGGAAATCGGACCGTGGAAATGTGACCATGAAGTGTGACCATGGAAAGAGGCCCTATGACATGGGACAACTTCGTGGTCCACGATGTAAACATCCCCTCTGCTATGACGTTTGTGAAGAATGCCGACCGACCGGCGGGCGGCGGGAACCCGGAAGATGCGTAACTCCTGGATCCAAAACAAAGTCTCCGGCCTCCCTGTCTAAACCCCACCTACCTCACTTACTCCACGCCGGGTGTCAGCCCAAGAAGCAGCCTCCCCATCCCAAACGAATTCTCGGCTTGTGTGCATGCGAATGTTGTATTAAACCGACCAACAAAAACCATGGCCAAGATCTCATATCAACCTTGTCACCCCGATTCCCAAGAAAATGTTTTGTCCTTTCGTGTCACCTTCATCATGTAAGTATAAACTCACCTCACGCTAATGAATGCGTGAAGAGGCCCCTAGCGTGCCCAAAACTTGGTACCATGAGCTTACATGATCAAAATCCACCTACCTTAACTTAACTTAGCTTACTTACCGGGAGGGAACTTCGTTGGAGGGTTGCACGAAGCAACGAGATAGAGTTACAAAACTACTCGAGAAGGCAAGGATCGGCTACTTAAATTCTTGTCTAATGGTGGATTGAATGTTTACATTGGCCTTTTTGATACCATCTTGATGTATTTCTAGTCTTATAAGTCTTTTTGGCTTCCTAGAGTTTAAAATCAGTTTCATCGTATTTCATTAGGGTCTTAGCAATCGGATATGCCCTAGTAGCTACGAAATGGTGCGATAAGCTTACATGGTGAAATCCACCTATCTTACTTATCTATTGTGAATGAGTGTTGGAGGGTCAAGAAGTGACATAGAGTTACACAAAAAAATCAAGAAGACTCGGGTGGATTCTTGTCTAGGGGTCGATTGAATGTGCACATTAGGGTCCGAGTCCAAGAAAGTTGGGGTCCAAAACACCCCTTCATGTGGATGTTACTTTCATACTCAAGATTGGATCCGAGCTTGAAGATCGGCCTGTCAATCTAGGAGGAGGAGTTATTTTTTTTGAGTGATGGTTGCCAAGATTCAGCGTGATAGTGATGCCACATTAGTGTCGCTTCAATACTTTTCATACCTTGGACCTGGACCCTAATTTAAATTCTTCGGTATAAAATTTTGCGTTTGACCAATAAGATCTCTTGATTTTGGAGTTTCTTTGGTATTGGATTTGCATTGGACCCCATTGCGAAGGCTAGGGATTCGTGGTGTCTTCGTAAACTCATCCCTTGGGGAGGTGAAAACGTAGTGAACCATTCTTTAGCACGAAAGTGACTATTTTATTGATGGTTTCACACCGGATGTAACATTCAAGACCCCAAATCAAGGGTTGTTTACATCATGGACCACGAAGTTGTCCATGTGAGAGGGTCTTTTTCCATGGTCACACTTCATGGTCACACACCCATGGTCCAATTTCTAAAAAATGCATTTTAAAAGCCTTTGGGCCCCTCACTAGGTGTAAATGTGGACCAAGAGAAGTAACCATGCACCAAAAGGTGAATGTGTTTTAAATGTGAATGTGAATGTCCAAAATGGGAAGTTCTATGATTTTTCTTCATGTTTGACCTTCTTCCCTTCTTTTCTTGTAACTATGGTAACGTTTGGCCAAAAAAAAGAGGGATTGAAAATATTAAAACGGCATTTCTATGTCATGGTCCCTTGACATTTGCAGCGAGAGAACTTTTTTTGCCTCTCTCATTCCAAAACATGTTGGACTATGACAATGGACAATGTAGGCCTGAAAATAGGCCTTTTGGGGACCTCAAGTTCCATGGTCACTCTTACATTTTTTTTCTTGATGTAAACTGAAGTGGTTCAAGGATGAGTTCAACGGCCAATCACATATTTTAGAGGAGCAAGGGACAACTTAATGGTCTATGATGTAAACAACCCCTTAGTCGGAAAAGATTCCTCTGGAATGAATTAGTCCTCAACCTATATGGGACTTGCTTTTACCGAGCCCTTTCATCCACAATGGATGAGTTTACACACACGCCACAAACCCGGCCGGGGATTCGTGGCACTCAAGTAAAATCATCCACGCGGATGAAAAAACGTAGGAATCATCTAAATGACTATTTTTAGGCAATTTGATTCCGGAAATAGAGTCAAAGGCCCCGAATTAGTCTAGTGATGTCACATTCGAATGAATCGGCCCTCAACCCCATAGGGGGGCTTTTTTTTATTGGAGCCACTTCATCCACGATATCTTGGATGGATGTTCCTTAGTGAGTGCCACGAATCCCCAGCCCACAAACCCCAAGCCCCAACACAAACCCACCCCAAGTATCTCTACATTAGGTACAATACTCCTTTAGGCTACCCGTCCCGTTTGAGCATGGAATGCCATCGGTGCCAAGTGGGTGTGAATAACTTATATGTAAGGTAGTCGGGCCTAATTCGGTTACTAATCTTAATAAGACATCCACAATATATTTGGAGTGGTATGTGGTTCCCATGTGATTAGGTGTAGATAGTACAAGAACATACACCAAAAAAGATATGTGTTTAAAAGAGATCGGTCTATGTGTTCAAAATTTGTTAACTATTCTAGCTTCAATAGTCAACCTAAATGGGAGGATCTACATGTAACACCTATGTGATCAATTACAAAGTATGAGAGTCTTTTCTTTGGTAATGAATTGATAATTCATATGAGATCCTAAAATTAGAAGGGAAACAATGACAATATTAGTTATGATTTTTACTAATCATATGATATTGATTGTGTGTTAAATATCCCTAGGAGAACTGGGTGCAGAGCTAAAAATGTTTGTTCTAGTTATGCTCCAACCGGTGAAACCCGGCGTTGTCCGGGTATCACCATATTTGGCGCAATTTGGGTCTAAATAATCGGGGTCTATGTACCTCAATACTCAAGGCCACTTCACACATGAGCCAAGAGCCGTGACCATGAAATTGTGAGAGCCCAAAAGAAATTGTCCCGAGACACCTCCCAAGACACCTCCAAAATCATGTAGTGTGAAGTCATATGTGACTGGGCCCTCAACCAAATGCTATTCCAATGAATTTCTATCCACGCGGGTCCTCACGCATGATAAAATAGAATAAACCGATGGTTGTGAGTGTTTGGAGTGCCATGGTCTCCCAGTTTTGTGTTAGCCCTACCTCCAAGAGGTGGTTTTTGAGAATAGTCCAAGTGACCACAAAACATGATCCATTCGATGCCATGTAGGAATCCATGTAGACTTTACATCCATCTTGCATTCACATACTCCGTTGGTCCCTCAAGTGTAGTGTGAAGCGAACTTGGACCGGCTCCGCCTTTTCCACCAATGAGAGTGCTTGAAGTGTAATGGTCACGGGCTCTTAGTCTCATGTGTGAAGTGGCCCTCAAGTCAAATTTCACAAGGATCAATATGACAATGACCCAAGTATTGAAAAAAATCTAAGAATATCCTTCAATCTTATGATGACAACTAGGTATCATGTTTTGCATGGTATTATAATTTTACAACTAGTTGAATATGTTCTCATATACCATTCCACTGGCTGGGGCAAAACAACCCGTACATTGGTTCCTTGGAGGCAAGGGTTTAGGCATCCAACAAGGAATGAGTGTATGGGTTGGTTTGCCCAAATCCCATTCCACCATACCTAAGGTTAGTAGGTCTGACTCAAGTTGCCCACTCAGATTGACACGCATATTTGAGTGTTGTGTGGTTACATGTGGGTCTAAGAACAGATACCAAGAAGACATGAGATTCAAAAGAGTTTGGACTGTGTGCTCAAAATTTGTAAACCATTCTCGGTTTAAGTGGAGGAACCTATATGATCATCGAGTGAGAATGAGAATCTTCACTTTGATAATGAACAAGACATTCATACAAGTTTAGAAAAATATGAGAAAATTGCCAACGGGTGCAATTCTGATTTGCTAAACATCTTGCACTAACTACATATTTCGTAGCCTACGAGAAGTAAGTGCAAAGAAAAAATGCCCGTTTAAGGCCCACTAACCTTGAGTGAGATCCTATAAAGTAGATGTGCCTTGTTTGGTTACTTCTCTTAATCAAACACCTCTATTTGAGTGGTATGTGGTTGGTGTGGCTCCAAGAATGGATACTGAAAAGACGTGTGTTTGGAAGAAATTGTCTTGCATGCTCAAAATAAGATTACCATTCTAGGCTCAAAAATCAACATATAAACTTGTCGGGGGGGGGGACCTATATGACCATTTAATGAGTATGAGAATCTTCACTTTAACAATGAACAAGATATTTATATGAGCTCCAAACATTATGAGGAAAGTGGCTTATGGCCTTGATTTGGATTTGCTAAGCATCTCATACTAAGGTAGAAAAACGGAAAACAATAATAGTGCACTAGACTAGGAATAGAATTATTCTTGTATGAACCCAAAATGGCTAATTATAAAACTGGTGGCCCAAAAAGGATGCAGTGATTGGCCGAATAGGCCCTGTTTCACACCACTTGGGATCACTTTTAGGTGCCATTGAGTTAACCATTTTGTGTGCATTTGTATGCAGAGTAGGATATTTTGATGCTCAAAGTAGGGAGACTCTATTATACAAGGAGGAGGGTTTGACTCACTTGCCTCTTTGAGAAAATTGTAACTGATTGTTTACAGGGAATGAAATTACAAACGACTTGCATTCCTCATGATGTCCTCTATTCCATCTTTGAAAGTATTGCACAAAATTCAAGCCACTCTTTGTGGTTGAATCAACTTGTTTTCACCGTCTTCCATTTTTCTACCTTAAGCACTTGCTTCATATCCTAGGAGAAGCGGACTAGTCGGGATAAAAGTAACCATTTTAAGACCCATCTACCTTACACTCGCACAACACCATTGATGCGAAAACCATGCTTATTTACCCCTCTCACAGACATGGTACAATAATCGCCTGCCAAATATGGCTTGAAAGCACATGTCCACGTTTTAGATGCTCACCCTTTTTCTTTCCTCCATCACTGCATAAGAACAGTTTCAGGGCAGGAGCCAAGGACAATTATGTCTGGAAAAGAATTAATGGTCGCATAAATAAAATAAATAAAATAAAAGTAAAATAAAATGACATGTTCATACACTTGATGTGAATGGGAGCCCATTCTTCTTTACCTTGGTAAATGCTTGGTATAACTTTAGTGTGCAAAGATGATTATTTACATGAAGGAACAATGATGTGCAAAACTGCAACCCTTCTAACACTGGATTAGGGTTATTAAGGACACACTATCGGCAAAGAGAAGAGAAGAGAAGAGAAGAGAAGAGAAGAGAACATTGTTGTTTTCACCGACGTGAATATGAACATGTTTATCTTATACTGCTTGAGGGTTGCCCCTTCAAACATGAGCTAGAAAAATTAAACCACTAGCATGTGATTAATAACATATAAGTTCTACAATTTCCACGCCTTTTTCCTTCAACATTGACATCCAGTCAAGCTGAAATGGTGTTCTCTACAACCTCAAGTACACACACATAAGGCATACATGTATTGAGTGGTTCATTGTTTTAATAAAACCAAGGAGAAGCCATAGCCGCATTTTTCTCGTAAATTTTGGAGTTCTTATGACTATCTTTTACATGATAAAAGTGGGGATTCTCCTTCTTCTTGAATGGTAAAAAAACCCTCCCCTCCCCCTCAATTATGTTGACTATTGACCCTAGGAGAATTTAAAAACTTTAAGAATGAAGTCCAATCTCTTTTAAACACATGTCTTTATGGTGTTCCTTCTTAGATCCACATCTAACTACACAACACTCCAATAAAGGTATATGATTGAGATAATTAACCGTTTTAAGCCAACTTACTTTAGGTGTGTATGATTGGATGTATAGAGAATATGATGTGGATTTAGTTATTGATCGAAGGGACATACCATATGCCTTCTCTTTTGGTAGGTGAGTATATCTTTCATGGACATTTTTTGTTATCAAGTACCACAATCTTCCATTGACCTTCTAGAAACATCGATTTACTAGACAATACGCAAATCTATAAGGAGTAAGCAACACTTTGATTTGCATTATTGAGAGTTTTTATAAATTTTCTACAAAACATAATATTACTTAGTAGAGGAAGGGTCTTTCTACATCATTAGGCTGGCATTATAGTGTGGAGTGTAAAAATGTGCAAGACGTTGTGATTATATTCCTAGAATTCCATGGCCCACCCAACTGAAGGCATGTGCTAACTAATGCTATGAATTGTGAAGGAACAAGGCCATAATCTCACCATAATCCCTATCAAGAACAATCGGGGCCCCACCCATGATGGTTTCCTAGTCGTTAGGGGGTGTTGAGTTGTTGGTTTTACTTCATTTGAGCCAATGGACTTTTTTGGGTCTTTAGAAAACATTCTAATTGCAATCGCATCTGTGGAACGAAGAGGCAACCAAGTGACTTTGGTACCCACAAAAATAGGTGTTCATAATAGGCCACAATCCATGATATCTACACTTACCTTATATCATATCCTTGGTTACATTGACCAAAACTTACATTGACCAAAATTATGGTGGTATGTCAAAATCATAGTGGGCCACAATACTAAGTGTGAAAGGTGCAGTATGGGTAGAGAAGATTTCCATTCTCTCCAAGACCACAAGCTACATCAAAATTGTCCTATTAGAGTGGGTGAAAAATTAATGCGAGATTAGTTGATGGGGACACTTTTGATTGGATGCCCTTGGACGCAAATGCATGGATGGTATATTGATCACTGATGTCATCATATGTGGCCATATCATCATTGTCCCTTGAACCTAAGATAATAGAGTTAACTTCAAAAGGTTGGGAGCAACCAACTGGTGTTTGGAGGTGCCTCGAAGTTGTCTTTTGTTTGAGTTGGGAAGTCTTTGGTTTCAACAAATATTGCGGATATGAGTTTGTTAGGTCCACCAACCTCACGAGTCCCTTGAGATTCCCAAGCTCAATTTACATGTTCCCAAGAGAGAACAATCAATCTCAGGACTAAACTCTAGCAAGGCCATGAATAAGATTAAAATTTTCTTTGACCATGTATTTATTTAGAAGTCCAAACAAAGGAAAGCCAAACTTTACAAGTAATGAAGTACATTGAAAGTGAGGAATTTCTCTTCCGTTTCCGCCTCCATCCCGATCTTTCAAACATAACTATGATTTTGCTAAGAAACTTCCGAACCCACAATTGTAAAGAAGGTGGTTCCGAGTGTAAGGGCGGAAACATTAAGGGACATAATACATAATACAACAATTGTGCGCTCCAAATGATTGTGAGCGCAACCCATACACTACACAACCTAGGCAACCCAAGGGATGAAGAGTAGGTTCGATTCCTCACGACCTTGATCACATCCTCCCACAACGAGGTATTTATGATATTTTCCTTCCACTTTTATTAACCAACAAGTTCTTTTTACTCTCATAACCGAGTACAAAACCGACCAATTTTTATAAGATTAAAGACTAAAGAGCTCAACAGTTCAATTGAACTTCTAAACTTCCCCAAACAAAACGGTTTTCATTTGCATTCAAGTGCATGGGTTTTGTTTTCTTATCATTGACATGGTATTATGCGTATATTTTGTCTCTTCCAACTTTGTCACAAGTTTCAATCAATAGTTTTGTGACACATGGCACTTGTTGTTGTTGTTGTTGTCGTCGTTGTTGTTAGTGTTGAAGATATATGCTATTAGGGTGTGTTATTATCATGGCTATAGGTATATCAAGAAGAATATGAACATGGAGGTGGTTAAATATCTCTTTCACATTCTCACTTCATGAGGTGTATGTTACAATTTTTGATTAGTTTATCATTGATTCAGAAGATGTATTGATAACATGGTCATGTCATTCTGAAATGATGGAGATAGGATGATTTTTCATATATTTTTGTTGCTACCATGTCAAGGATTAATTTTCCAAAGCTTTATAGTCATGACTCCAAGATTTTTCATGTTTTCATATTTTTAACGTGATTAGTAGACGTGATATTTCTAATCCTCTATAAAGCCAATCTCACCCATCACAACTATTGTACGTGACACTAAATACCATTAAACAATATAGTAGGATCATGTTTACATGATTTAAGCACAAACCCACATGGGATTGTTTTTTTGCTAGCAAGACTCTTAACCCCTAAAGGACCACGTGCATAGCAAAGTCGAATTCACAACAATTTTAGGTATGCGATTGGGGACGGAAAAGTGGGTGTTATTTTAGAAATTTTCTCAAACCGGCTTGAATAGAGTAGTAGTTAGGGCATTAGTAAGACTATTCCATTCTTATACCATTTGAGATCAATTTAACCGTCGAGATTAGGTCGTGAAAACCCAATGATGGAATAGTCCAGGGGTTGTCCAAGTCTACTTTTTGGCCGTATTGAAGTTCCAAAGTGGTTGGCCATTGATGACAACATATTGAAAGTTGTACAATGAGGAGATGGCCAAGGACATTTAAAATTTTGCATGCATTTGTGCGACATGGCGAGACGGCATGAGCCCAAGCTACACCTTTCACACCTAGTAATGTGGGTTGAGAGTTAGTGTCAAAATAACACTTCACTTCAAAAAAACAAAAGAAAATCAAACATTCAAAAAAAATTCAAGATCATTAGATCTTCAACCAACAAGATCTAATGGTTCATAATTGTTTTTGGAAAATTTTAAATTAAGACATTTCTTCTATGAAGTCGAGTCTTGACTGCTAAGTTGATTGCTAAGTAGGAGGCAAGTTAGCGGTTGACCAAGGGGTTGACTATGTCAATTTACCCTTACATATATTGTCAAAGTTACCCCCCCCTCACATGACGTGTTTTTTTGGTTTGCCATCACGTCGCAGTCACAAGATATGACACGATGTGACAGATGTTGATTTGTCATCACTGCAAAGGACTACACCAAGTCATAATTCCGCTTTCTAGGACGGTTAATGTATGTGATGACATTGAAATTTGGGCTTCTACCATGCCAACTGAAGCACATGGGCTTGAATGTCCTCACCCCAACACCCACAAACCATTTCTAGAAAATTGGTCCAATTATTTTCCAAAAAAATTTTGGCGCTCACAAAAAATATGAGTCCTTCACTTTTGGGAATTGGTATGTACAAAGGATTTTGTTTATATGCGCAAAAAATCGTGTGCACATACTACACTACATATTGTATTTGGTGTCACTTACTATTTGGAGTTACACAATGCTATATGTTTTTACTATGAATGTAAATTCTCACTGAGTAAAAATCAATTTGACCTTTGTCGGGAAAAAATGAGATATACAGTAAATAGTTATAGCATTGTGTAATTCCACATAGTAAGTGACACTAAATACAATATCTAGTATACACCATTTATGGTATTTGGTGTCACGTACACTATTTGTGAAGGGCCTAAACTAGATGCCTAGAGGTCTCAAAGTGTCACGGCTACTAATTGCTAAAGTGATACTATTCATTAACACAACTGACATTTTAAAGTGAAAATTTATTTACATCATGACATTTAGCATAGCAAATTGGGATACTTGAGATGATAGTTTTTGCATTTCAATATGCAAGGGGAAGATATTATTGAGCATACTAATGCCAAGTATCATTTTGTGTACACTTTAGTCAACTTGTAGACCATTGTGTTACATAGGCATACACCTCATATCGCTATTGAACAGACTCATGCCAAGATATTAGTAAGCGCACTTGAATGCCAAGTGTCCCTAAGGTGACACTTATGGTGAAGTTGTTGGTCATTAGTGTAACCTAGCATACGCCTTAAAATAGGGTAAGTGATCTCACTACTACACATGTGACACTAAATATTGCAAATGGTGTAGTCCCCACAACAAAATTCCCAGTGCACATGTATTTTTAAAACTCATGTCAATGGTGGAATTTGAGTGCCACAATGCCTTCCAATGCTATTCCTACAAAGCTCCTGACATTTGTAAGGTGTCTTCTTTGCACCCTTGCCACAACCACAGAAAATGAGCTCTTCCCCTTGCTGCCTTCCCCACTCCATCTCCCATGCCCAAGATGTCTCGTGCTCTTCTCTTTGGCCATGTCTCTGCATTTAAGGTATGTGGGTGTTATTTGATTCCTTTTTGACATTCTCCAACTTCTACCAATCATATTTACACAACAAAACTCGTGTTGCATTAGCAAATCTACAATGAAACATCTATAAAAATAAATGAGGTTGAAGATTGGAACTCCCTTGATTTACTTATGGTAATTGAGAGCGCATGTTTGTTGATTTGTTAACTGGATACACAGGTCCTTGCAATTGTGTTCACTATTGAGTGTAGAGTAGTTATTAAAATTTGAAGACGTAGTCCAATCTCTTTTAAACATGTGTCTGTTATGGTGTTTGCTCTTTGATCCTCACCGAACTACATACCAATCAAATATGGAGGCCCGATTAAGAAAACGAGCCACTCAAGACCCATCTACCTTGCATCATAAGCTTCACACATTGCATGAAAGCCATACCCACCACAACAAGAAACACAACATGCAGCAAGACCTACCCTATCCAAAAAACACTCTAATGGATGAACCGCTCACGTTATATGTATGTTGGATTTTCCCGGCCATGCCCAGTACGCCTAAATAGTTCCATGAGATTTGGCACGCAACCAACACCCACACATTGAATTTAGCTCAACCCATGTAGCATGTGATTTCCTTTCTCTACTGGGTTGGGTTTAGTTGGCGATAGGTATAATAACCTGCCTTTTGAATATGCCCAATGACACACCACAATCTCCCTGTCTCGGTGCCTTCTTCTTACCACCAGGGACCCTCTCAGACACTTCGTCCTGAACTTTAGCAAGCTCAGACAGGCAATTCTATCGGCCTCTGTTGTGCCCACCCTGTAAAAGCCAAGTCTCAATAGCTCCATGACCAACTTCACCAAAGTGAATCTTTTGTAGGGTGGCGCTTATTCTATCAATGCAATTTGGTTGACCTCACAAATAAGTTGACACTTTATCCATGCAAATTACCCTGGGTCAAAATTAAAAACACAACTTATAACTTTTTTTACTCGACCACATAGTAACCATAGTAAGAATATATTCATATATATTATTATTATTGTGGTCATAAGTATTCAAAATAGTGTCAAGGCCGACAAATTAACATGGGTCAACCTAAGTGTAGGTGGCTAGGTTTTCTCTTCACAGCCCATGCCTCTGGCATCCTACCCGGTAGCCTTTTCAGGAATTATCGGTTGAGGTAGGAGGTGGCCAATCCCCACTGCCATGTGGCACCCACAGATGCTCCCTGCTTCCAAGTTTCAGATTCTGGCTGAATGTGGGGCAAGGTGGCAGGGAACATCTTGGACCCATGTTTCCGCAACTCACAAAAATCAAAAATACATTTCACTTACTAATTCGGGGTTCAAGAATCCAAGATTCCTATACCAGACTTTCCAAGAGTTTTAGAAGGGGATCAAGAGGGGAACACTTGTTTCAGACTATCCAGAGACTATACATAACCAAAACCTGAGGGCAATGCTTGCAGAACTTGCTAATTAGATTGTTTTTTTTTCCGTATTCTATGTCATATGAAACAAGATGCATAATTGTGGCAAAAAATCCCTACACTGGTTAAGTTCATCTGGTGTGATGTACCCACTCTGAAGTATAATCTTCAAGATACCTAGCTACCTATCTACCTATCTATCAAGAGTGTCAACACATGTTTGAAGGGGCTAGTATGTTCTCGAGTGAGTCAATGTATAAAAAAAAATGAATATATCTTCTTGAGTCTACATAGTCTGCTATTTCAATAAAATCACATGCTGTTCTGAAACCAACTCAAAGTTCCAATCATGGAGCAATTTGCTCTTCTAACTCAACTTCACATAAGCATATAGTCCGTCCTTACACCAGCATGCTTTCTCTCCTGTGAAAATTTGGCTGAACGAATCACTTTGGAATAAACTCTGCTCAACATCATCTGCATAAATCTACAGACATGCTGATTGAGACTCATACAATTCAATGCAACTCAATTTCCCTTGGTAATAACATAACCCCTCCCATACCCCACAAATCAGCCAATCTATCCTCTAGTCTGGGAATGAGCAGAACCCTCACCGCCATCTGATTTTCTTTCCCGTATTCTCTCCATAACTGTAGTCTGTAAACGACTCCCAACCATCTTCCCCAACGACAGCATCTTTGTACGCCGTGACACCCTTGGATTGGAGTCTACTTCTCTTGCTGGTTCCTGGTGGGCAACCTGTGACTCCATTAGAAGAGTGCAATCAAAAGAACAATCACCATGTAACTGAACTATTTTTAGACCATCCTGTCTCGGCCCATTGCACCCATGCTTATAAATTAATGTTTTGGGCCATCCCCGCACTGTCCACTGAACATGCCACCGTCAACCATCAGCCATTTTGGCATTTTGGAACGGTGATTGTGTCAACACACATGCACCTTTTCAAATCATATAGTAGACTAGATTGGGCTAGTGTTTTCCCAACCTATTTACACCCATGCATGTGAATTAATGTCAAGGGCCATCCATGCAGTGTCTACAACCTATGACTCCATTAGAAGAGTGCAATCAAAAGAACAATCACCATGTAACTGAACTATTTTGAGACCATCCCGTCTCAGCCCATTGCACCCATGCTTATAAATTAATGTTTTGGGCCATCCCCGCACCATCCACTCAACATGCCACCGTCAACCATCAGCCATTTTGGCATTTTGGCATTTTGGAACGGCGATTGTGTCAACACACATGCGCCTTTTCAAATCATATAGTAGACTAGATTGGGCTGGTGTTTTCCCAACCTATTTACACCCATGCATATGAATTAATGTCAAGGGCCATCCATGCAGTGTCTACTCAACATGCCACTGTCAACAATCAATCATTTTGAAACTTTGAAATGGCGACTACGTCTACGCATCCACACTTGCCATACTTAAGTTCCAAAATGTGCAGTATCTAGACTAGTTTGGGACTATGATGTCCCGGCCCTTTACACCCGTGCAATAAATTAATGTCATGGGTCATCCATGCAGTGTCAACTCACCATGCCACCGTCGATAGTTGGCTGTTTTGGAACTTTGGAATGGTGACTACGTCAAGGCACATGCACCCTTGCTATTCCAAAAGTTCCAAAATGTATAGTAGACTAGTTTGGAACATGGCCCATGCGCCTGATGTTCCAAAATTCCTAAATTTAGAGTAGAATATGCCAACCATCCTCAAAGAAGAGTTAGGAGAAAAACAAACCTGGCTAGACGAATAATGCTGATCATTCTCAGAAGCGGAGCCCTCCGATTGATGTTGGAAATCAATTAATTGAGCATCTACAACTCGGTTGGACATGCCTGCATCAGATTCTCTACTAGATCCCACTGTCTTCTCTTTACTATACTCATCACTGTCTAACAAAGGTCTCCTTAAATCAGATTCTGTGTCTTCCCGTATTGACGGTGTGGAGCCAGTTATTCCTCCTAAAGGTCGAGAAACCTCCGAGTTCAACTGGAACGAACTTGCCGATCTCTGGGGCTGTATCGTCGAGTTTGAGACGTGAACGCTACTTTGAGAGTGGGAGACATGAGGTTGAGATTTTGGCATCTCGGGATGCGGAATCTGTTGTAAAGGAGGCAGCCCTGTTTGTGATTTTGCTGGCCCAATGGTAGTGGAACTTGGTGGTCCTTGAGGAGGTTTCATTGGCCCGGAGAGAGGTTTTTGTGGATTTAGGTTTGTGGATTTATTCTGCCCATTGAGGGTGCTTTGTGAGTGGGTAAGAGCTGGGTGGCCATTCTTCGAAGAACTTTCATCGCCGTTCTTGTGGTTGTTTTGTTTTGAATTCTGCTGCTCAGTCTGTAACGAATGGAACGGAAGTGGGGCAGCACTTTGAGGAAGCCAGTTGTCTCTCTCACCCAGCATCCAGTGAACAAATAAATCTTCACAATACGGCATGACCAGTGACTCACGAATTTGCACCTATACACATGTGCCACACAAGTTTCACATTCAAAACCATCATAAAACTCAGCGAAACCATCATGATATTATACACTGAATTGTTCAATAGAACAAAGCCATGTTACCATTACAGAGTTAATACATCAGGGCTCAGAATTTCTGTACATTGAAGTTATCCTCTTAACTAGATGGGACTTTTTGTCGAGAGTTGGTACCCTGTGATTTTTCATTGTTGTTTTGCATACAATATCAGTAATTCCTTTCCACTTGTGGTGCCTGCTTGGAGTCAGCGCTTACATTTGAATGAAGGGCAACCTATGTTGTTTAATGAGGACCAAACTCATTTTAGCACCTCTCGGCATGCCAAAATGAGTTTGACCCTCAATGAACTGATATAGAAAGTTCTTCAGCCAAACCTCCACACTACCTCCAAGCATGCACATAAAACTTACTCACCATGGAAGATATTGTATCCAAAACAACCAACTCCTGACCAAGAGTCATATTGAGTTAAAGGATAACTCTTATACACAAGGACTTGGGACAATAAGCTGACCACATTATAAGCTACTTAGAATTACAGTGCAGCGGGTGGTACCATAAGTTGATTGGCAATGAGAGCACCCAGAGGTCCGCTGCTGATTTTGTGATCACCAATACACGGCTCTGGCTCCAGATCAATTTCAGGCGGCTCCTTAAAAGCAAACCAGATTCGATCAGAAGGAGGAGCCCTCAGCCTTATTAACATAGTGCCCTTCAGTGACACTAACCTGATTTTCAGCAATAAGGGCACCTGCACAAGAACAAAGACAGAAAAGTCTTTATCCACAAGCTGTATATAAGCATCTCACTGCTAGTAAGGTATGTGGCTCTTGTGGGCACTTCCAACTCCACATATACTTTTGGACATTGAATTGTCTCATGTGGTTAGAATTTGCAATAATTCACCAAGATTATCGTTTCAAGTTTCAGAATCAAAGTGTCATGAGCTGCAAAAGTTGAAAGAGATCAAAGTGAGGATTCTCATTCACATTAAAAGATCGCATAGGCACTCTGACGTGTGTTAACAATTGAACCTACAACAGTTGATTTGATTGATGTGCATAATCCAATCTCATGGTAACAAGTGTACTTTTGTGTCCGTTCATGACTACAAGCCATACCACATACCTCTCAAATATAGACATCTGATTAAGAGTGACCATGTAAGTATGGAGCTGAAACTAGACACTCAATTGCATTGTCCTAATTCCAATGGTAGAGAGCCTCACATTCCTTTCTTCATACAGCATGTGCAAATCCACCCTTTTGCATAACAACTGATTTAGATTAGCTTAAGAAGGTACAGACCTGGGAGACCTGCTCCGCAACACGAGACATCATGGACTTCGCAGACTGCATCCACCCTCGCTTACTACCCTCGTCACCTGTCAAAGGTCACCAAAATGCCACCAAAACATATAAATTAAGTGATGATTGACCAGACACCAAGTTAAAAAGCACAAGGATATCCCCAATGACCATATAACTTTCATAACTCATAGAATCATATACTGATGGCTGCTATGGCTGCTATGGCTGATATATTCACCATGCCTGCTATGCCTGAGGGCCTTGCCTCTGAGGCTGGCATCTAAACATGTATGAAAAAAGCCAAAAAGAAGATTGGGGCCCAGATCCAAGAGCCCAAGTCTTTGCTCACACCTGCACAACCTTAAAGGCACCTGAAATTCTTTGGCCGCTGCCTGCCATGTCCTTGTCTCTGAGGGCTGGCATCTAAACATGTATGAAAAAACACAAAACAAAAGGACCAGTGTCTAAGAGTCTAAGAGACCCCTATGGTCTCTAAAGCTTCTCAGGTTGATGAGATTAAAGAGATCATGATAGCATTAAAAAAGTGACGGAATAACTTGGCGCACTTCAGGTCGAACATGAGAGAGGGTGACACAAGTAGGGGAATGAATCTCTGTACCTGATCTAGGTCTGTTTTGGATACTAGATGCAGTCTCAAGATCCCCTCCAATACCGGATATAATGGCGGCAGCAGCTGCCCCTGCTGAACCAGGTTCTGCAAGTTGGGAAGCCACTTTCTCCTGTGCAATTTGGTCTCGTACATCTATACGTGTCTCACAAGTAATAAAACCCTTACCATGCCATTCCAGGTCTATCTCTAGAGCCAATGCACCCCCGGCATCTGAAGGCAGCATGCGAATTGCTGTTGCAAATGGAGGATAATCTCCTAATTTCAGTTCATTGATTGTGATTCCCTTCATGTAGCTGGGAGTCTTTACTTTTGACATCAGCCTCTGGTACCCCCAAAAACCAGAAATCACCTTAGAACAAGAAAAATTAGTGCATCATTAACTACTACAAGAGGCACGATCTTGGATCACCAGGAAAACTTTGACAAAGACACCCACAAGATGTAGACTAAACAGGGACAACAAGTAGAACAGGTAATAAGACAACACACAGGCTTAAAAGTACAATGATTGTGGGAGTAAGAAAATTGGGTCTCAACAATATGGTGCCCCCAATCTCCAAAGGTTTAATTATGTTGTCAAAAAAATAGCACAAGAACTTGCCTGGAACAGCTGCTGTATACAATCTACTCGGGTTGAGCTGTGGTAGAAATCAAAATATAGTCTTGCAACAATCATGTTCAAGCAGATTAGCCCTTGGTCCATCTCCTTTGCAGGCCTCTCCTGGTCATGATCTTGAGTTTTCACCTCAACATCAGGCGTCTCGGCGGAGTAGTTGTTGTCATTTTCGGGCCCTAAATTGGCTGTTGTATTTTCATCTTCACTGTCAGTCACCACACCTTCATTTGACAACATAACACCAGAGCTTGTGCCACTTGAGTCACTTGCATTGGACACATTATTCACATCATCATGCTCGTTAATAATTGCACTCTCCTTCCCTTTAGTAGCACTCCCCTCATCTTTCCCCTGCGTAAGTAAACTCAACCTTTTGGTGAAATTCCCAATCTCGTCCAACGCACTGGGTGTTTTTGTGTCTTTCTTGTCCTTGGCCTTGGAGTTTCGTCGAGTCAATTTCTTCCAAATAAGCTTTCTTTTAGAAAGACCATCCTCCGAGTTTTTATGGTCATCAGACTTCTCGTCCTTTCGGTTCACATCAAAGTGGTTGGCTCCATGACTCGAATAAAACTTATCCATGTAAGGTGTATGCGTTTCAACTCCAACAGTGTAATACTTGAACTCTTTCTTAATATCTAAAACCCACTTATTTGACTGAGAACCACCTCTAGCTGCAACTCGGAGAACTTCACACCAGGCCTCTTTCTCGTATCCTGACTCTGTGTAAAACAGACAGTTCTTACAATCTTTATACACGTTGCGGGATGGATGATGCAACTTGATAGGAAACTTCTTCCCCCTGCAATCCAGCAATGAAAGTTGTTACATCAATTGTAAACCAGAGTATTGATGATAATACTGGAAGGTGCTTCCTGGTTCATCTTTTTTAGTGCCGAACTATAATTTCCAAGTATGATACGAAAGGGTCTCAAGGAATGTAAGACTACCATGTGGCAATGTTTCATGATTCATTTTTATTACAAGCCACAACAGGAAGCACTCTTACAGTAACAGGATGTAGGTGGACAAGTTTGCTATGATTCTAACATTGACTCGTGAACAAAACACAATGATAAGTAAAAAGTGGGAGTGAAATTGCATCAAGACCTTATTAATCCTCACTGGAAACATTTAGAGAGGGTTGTAAAGGCAGAGAAATCACCATTTACTATTGGGTCCAGGGCCACTTGCAACAGCCACCACTTCGCAACCTTCGAGCAAGATGCTTTCTTCTTCGGTTCCATCAGTAGCTTGCAATATCAGAACCTTGTCCTTTAAAGTGACGTGCATTCGCTTGGGAGTAATCTCCAAAGTTTCTCTTCCACTACCTCCCTTCTTGGCACCCTCCTTTTGACCATCTTTCTCTTTCTTCTTCTCTTTTCCTGGTATCTTTATGCTTGCCTTGCTCCACTCACCCTCCGGAAATGGTACTGGCGCAACCCACAAATCTCCCTGTGGCATTAAAATTTAAGATCAGGAAAGCTGAAAAGCTTGCACACCAGTTACTCATTCTCTTGGGTAGGGCTTAATTAATAAGTGGAAATGATCACATGACAGTCATCACCAAGTATTTTCTCCGTAAATAATCATGCTGTGATGTGTCCAAACAGATTAAAATCTTCAATGACAATTCTACAGTGGCAGTGCTAAGGAGCACAGTTCGTCTCGCCACTGCACGATTGGAGATCCAATTGAATGTGTCGTAATTAAAACCTCATCAACATCATCTTTCACAAAACAACACAAAACAAAAGCAAAGGATAAGGCTAATTAATCTACATCAAGCTGTGTATTTCCTCTCCTGAAATGCATTCTTCCCAAATGTACAACAACAATCTAGGATAACACAAAAACTCAGGTTCTCAAGACTTCTTTTCCCTCGGGAGTCCAAATTTGTTGTCAAAAAAAATCATTGACAATTCTACAGAGGCAGTGCTGAGCTGCAAACTTCACCGCAGCTGCAAACTCAAAGTTCTGAATGAATGTGAGATATATTTAGAACTTCGTCGAGATCGTCTTGAACCAAACACAAAACAAAGGCAAAGGATAAGGCTAATTAATCTACATCAAGCTGTGTATATCCTCTCCAAATGTAGAACAACAATCTAGGGTAATTCACAACCATTCGACTTCTCCCTCGGAGTCTGAATTTACCTCAAGGTTGAAGGTGATGGATCCACCATTCTCTTCGATTTCCACCTTAGAGACAGGGCCCGGGTGCGGCTTGCTCTTCAACAATCTTGAAACAACATACACCAAGAGAAAAAATTCCACCACAGCCAACAACAAAATTCCCCCAAGAAAAGAGGGCAAGCACACGAATGTGCCACAGCCATCCGCTGGTCCATATGCCACATCATTAAGTACCGAGTCTGTCATGCTTTCGACACCTCTGTAGGATAGGAATTGGGGGAAGTGCAGTAACATCAGTAGCAACCAAAATTCCCCTATGGAATTCTCAATGCACTCTTTGGTGTACCTATGGTGGATGGATGGATGATCTTAGGTAAGGATATTCACAATCCTCATGTTGCTTCTAGCTAATTTCTTGTGAGCATTCCATTACTGAAATTAACTTAGCTTGATCGCTTTGGTGCTGGCAACACTTGGTAACATGCCCTAAACCCTAGAATTGGTGTAGTGCATCCTCCTCCTCAAGTGAACACATATTCGGCCATGCCACACATACCAACCGAATTATGTTACCTTATTGCACCGTTTCTCTTCAAATTCAGCAGAATTTCCGTCCTCTGCCCCCTCATTATTCGACGCTGAGACCTAGGAAAATCTGATGAATTCGAAAAAAAAAAACATAAAAATCGAAAGAACACGTTTCAATTTCTGTGCCAGAATTCGGTGGATGAAATAAAAATTCCACAACCTCAATCGCCTCGTGTACTTGCAGACCTGTAATTGACAAGCTGGCACACCACCAATTATCGAAATGAGCTCAATGCTTTCAACGGGAGGTGATAATGATTTCGCAGAATGAAACGAAGACAAAACCTCGCACGATACCAGAATCAGAAAACATAAAAAGGAGAAAAGAAAACAGAAGAAGAAGGATAAGAAGCTCTTGAGTGCACCAACATAACAAAGGAAGAACGCACCCGAAATCGGTCAGAACAGACGAAACTGAGCACCGTTTTCGGCCGGAAGAGCCTCGACGGAAAGAGAATCGAGTCAGTGATGAATAATAGGGACTCGGAAGCGGCGATTTGCGGAAATCTACAGCAATTCACAAACCTTGGAAAGAGCAGAGAAGCAGAAAGCACGCGAGGTTGCCCGCAGCGCTTCCGCCAGTGTGAACGCGAACACCTCTCCCGCAATGGATCTTCCCTCGAGACAAGGTTTGCACCAGTGCGATGCGGACACGTGGCATGAAGCTCCTACGCAGTTTTTTGTGTGAAGTCGGTGCCACGTAGGATGGTTGCCTGGGTCGAGCCCCGCGCTGTGATAGGGACACGTGGACTTCGGCATAACGTCCACATGTCGGTGGCTGGGTTGGCCAACTGCCAATAGACATGAATTTGAGGGTTGTTTAGGGTGTTTACCCATAGCTCTCGGGGGACGCTAAAGGGACCCCAACGAGCTCTGTCCGGCGTTACAGACGCTGGTGGGGCCCACCACCACCTCTGCCCCCCGAAACTTTTCGCGTCCCTGCCCACGCTGTTCAAGCAACGTTGTCCGACATCTCTGCGATTGTCCTTCACTAGGATTGAAGGCCACTTGTCCATATAACCCATATTGACTGCACTTCATCTTCAAGGTCCAAAATCCAATATATATGTTCACTTCCATTGAGTTAATAAGCAATTGATTGGGATTTCCTTTTCGAAGTGAAACCGTCAATAAAACATGTAATTAACTTGGAAAGTTAAAAACATTACAAAAGCCTCATTAGCACTGAGATTATATTTATTGTAACTTACCATTGAAAGGGGCATTGTCATTTTAAAATGGAACTAAAATTAATGTTTTCTTTTTAGTATGTTTATTT
Organism: Polytrichum formosum; assembly: GCA_964035585.1. NCBI lineage: Eukaryota > Viridiplantae > Streptophyta > Polytrichopsida > Polytrichales > Polytrichaceae > Polytrichum > Polytrichum formosum. The sequence continues at coordinate 63,859,069 of OZ037936.1, forward strand.
TATAATAATTTAGTTCATGCCTTTTATTTCCACAAGTATTTATACACATTGTCCTTCAAGACTGCGATTGTCCTTCATCACTCTTGTCCTTCACTGCGATTCTCCTTCAGGATTGCAATTGTCCTTCACTGCGATTATCCTTCAAGACTGCTATTGTCTTTCACTGCGATTGTCTTTCAAGACTACGATTGTCCTTCATGTCTATTGTCCTTCACTAGGATTGAAGGCCGTTTGTTTATATAATCCATATTGAGTGCACTTCATTTTCAAGCTCCAAAATCCAATATATATGTTCACTTTCATTGAGTAAATAGGCAATTGAATGGGATTTCCTTTTCGAAGTGAAACCGTCAATATAACATGTAATTAACTTCAAAGTCAAAAACATTACAAAAGCCTCATTACCACTTAGGTTATATTTATTATGACTTACCATTGAAAGGGGCTTTGTCATTCTAAAATGGAACTAAAATGAATATTTTCTTTTTAGTGTGTTTAGTTTAGTTAATACCTTCTACTTTCACAAAAGTATTCATACACATTCCAACTAATTAAGTGTGAATAAATGTCATTAAGTGTAAATAACCGTATTAGAAGATCATTGAGCGCAAGGCCTAGGTTTCTACAAGTATTCATACACATTCAAACTAATCAAGCCCAATTAAGTGCAAGTGCATTTAGCCTAATAAGCGTAATAAATCCTAAACAAGTGTAATCAAGCACATCATTCCTCATATCTGAATTAAAGCATGATTAATTCCAGCAAGTGCATTTATACGCTTGCTGATTAATTCCAGCAAGTGCAAATTAATTAATTACGCTTAATTAATTTGGTAAGCATACTTTTTGATTTAATTGGGCTTAAGTAGGATTAATTAGACTTAATAACATTCAATCACACTTTATTAGTTTGAATGTGTATAAATACTTGTGGAAATAGAAGGCATTAACTAAAATATTATAAAATAAACACACTAAAAATAAAATAATAATTTTAGTTCCATTTTAGTGAAGGACAAAACTGAGTCTTGAGGATAATTGCAGTGAAGGACAAGAGTGATGAAGGACAATCGCAGTGAAGGACAAGGGTGATGAAGGACAATCGCAGTCTTCAAGGACAACGTGTATAAATGCTTGTGGAAATAGAAGGCATGAACTAAATTATTATAAAATAAACATACTAAAAAGAAAATATTAATTTTAGTTCCATTTTAGAATGACAAAGCCCCTTTCAATGGTAAGTCATAATAAATATAACCTAAGTGGTAATGAGGCTTTTGTAATGTTTTTGACTTTGAAGTTAATTACATGTTATATTGACGGTTTCACTTCGAAAAGGAAATCCCATTCAATTGCCTATTTACTCAATGGAAGTGAACATATATATTGGATTTTGGACCTTGAAGATGAAGTGCAGTCAATATGGGTTATATGGACAAGCGGCCTTCAATCCTAGTGAAGGACAATCGCAGAGATGTCAGCCAACGTTGCCCGAACAGCGTGGGCAGGGATGCGAAAAGTTTCGGGGGGCAGAGGTGGTGGTGGGCCCCACCAGCGTCTGTCACACCGGATAGAGCTCGTTGGGGTCCCTTTAGCGTCCCCCGTAGCTCTCTAGCAGCTTGGGCAGAAAATAATTAATTTTGAAGGTGCCTAAATTTCTAGGAAATTAATTTCGTTGAGTGTTCAAAAAAAAGAAATAATATTCAAAGAGTGCCTAAAATCACAATAATGCAAGTGACATTGTCTCTCACAAAGACCACTCCGTATAACTCTCACACAAAGCAAAACCATGACATACAAGTAAAAGACAAACTTCAAGGTAAGGAATTATGTTGGTTAAGGGAAGTGTTTAGGTTAATCGTAGCCGCCATAGATGATTTTAAGAAAACCATCCATGAATTATAGGAATGACTTGGATAAATGTCTAACTTATTTTAAATTAATTTTTGAATCTACCCAATTTTAAAATATTATTTTTTAGGTTGCCTAACTTACTTTGGCACTTTAATTAATTATTAGGCAGAAAGGTGCCCAAGCTGCTAGAGAGCTACGATATTACTGTCACTTACAATCCGGAGTTACATAGGGGGTTATAAAGCAAAATATGTTACAATGTAAGTTTTTGCCAGGTAACATTTTTGTTTTAATGTTGAGTTGTGTTCAAACAACGTAATTTTGTTTGGTTTCACATTGTTGTTCCAACCCACGAACATGTGGAGGATATTTTGCGCCTCCCATGCAGAAGCACTTTTCATAGTTAGGAACGGGAATGGGGTTGATGACTTTCATACCAAATAAAGTCTTTCATGCTTTTTAGTGTTCAAGCTAAACTAAATTATTTTGTTTCAAAACACTCTTCTTTGGGTCCGCGAATATGTGGAAAATATATTGTGCATCTTGTATAGAAACACCTTCATGCCTTCAGATCCACAATAGACATGAAAGGGATTCATTCTCATGCTACCGAGATGTTGCCACAACTCATATGCCTCCATTATAGTTGAGGTTGAACGGCTTAGTAATGTTATGCATGTCTAATTGTGGTCATCGAAATTGATGTGCCTTCGGGATATTTTATGTAGCAACCAATGTCTCCCGTCACTTTCTCTAGTTGTGATTATGTGATTGCGAGATCACCTACATGAATTGATGATGAATTGTGTAGGCCCTTGGGAGGTGCACTCAATGTTAGAACCATGAATCACATGTGTGCATGACCATGAAATTAATATTCCTAATATACAAGATTTTTCCCTCTTAAAAATGATATATGTACAAATATGTAGCTAGGAAATCCCCTTGAACACATACACAAATGAAAAATAAATAAATTGTATGAACCCCAATCATATGTATATGCCAAAAAGATCATGTAAGCAAAAACAAATGTTGGAAAGCGGGAAGACGAACTCCTACTCCATGAGTTTCTACGATCCATGCAGGGTTTCTAAGAAGGAAGAGGAAAAACTAAAAAAGAAGAGGAAAAAATTTGATGAAATGCGGTGACCCTAAAAGCATACAGGCAAACTTAAAAGAGTGGAGAAATAAAAACTCGCCCCTTCCTTCCAAACCATAGGGCCAAAGACAGCGGGCTCCACGAACTTCGTGCACCCGAGCAGCTGGATCATTTGTGGATGCTCTACCATGTGCAATCTCTGAGAAGCACCTTGGGTACCAAACCTTGTAGTTGTCCATGACACCATCGCTCTAGATGTCGCCATAGCTCGCATGAATGTGCATGAAGGTGTCTAGTGGAAGATATGAAAGAAGTCAAGAAACATTCAAGGGGCTAAGCTAAAACGAGGCAACCACGACGCCAAAGGACTGCCAAGTGCAAGACATAAGAGCTGCAAATCCCCTAATCACCATCACCAACTCCCTTCACACAATGAAGGCAAAAATCATTGTGAAAATCGTTGCTCACCATAAAACCCTAAACTTCGAAGGGACGGCAACACTCCATCACATTTAATCTGTCACCCACCAAGAGTAATTTCCCTACACTCTCTCACCCACCACTCTTAATCACTCACCAATCTCTCATCAATCACACACAAATCGTTGAAAATAAGATCACAAGCCTAATGAAGATAAAGGTAGGCCATTGAGAGTGAAGGACATTAATGAATGACAACATTGAATGACGACCACCCTATACCAGGGTTTTTTTTTTGGTTTTCGGTGCATGACATGGAAGGCAGCAATGTGAATTTTGTTGGGGTGTTTAGGCATTATTTTGATTTTTCCTTGCTGCAATAGTTGGCTACATGACTGCGTGATTCACAGCTAACTGGCAATTTTTTTCTACCATTGACACTTTTGGGCATTACCTAGTTTCGTTTTATTGTAAAAGATGGCTTTTTTTTCTATGGTTTGGTACAATTTAGGCAACACATCTGCATGTTGTGGCACATATCAGGCTCCAATATCAAATTCAAATGAATGTGCTGATGCGATTTGGCAACAAAAAGAAGTAATATGCATGAATTGGTCACAAAAGTTCATGTAAGTTCATTGTCAAATGAACTACAGTCTTGTAATTGGATTGAACCAAATCTGAAACAAAGGAGCTAGTTCTCATGGACCTCTACAAAATGATTCACCATGCTAGGATGACATTAACCTTGCATGCTAAGGTTCTGAGAAGCTAGCCTGTCAAACCATACCGGCATCTCTCAGCCGAGTGGACCCACTGCTCGAAGCACTTGTCGTAAGGGAAGTTACCCAGGGTGTACACGCGCTGCGAATGCATTCCGAGCACCACAGGCAAATGGTCATCCAGCTTGTTCCTGACTTTGTCCTTCAAGAAGGTTAGAGCAGAAAACGCTCTCTCATCTTCTACAGATCCCAATACATGGATCATGGCTATTTCTGCTAACTTCACATACTCAGCAAAGGCTTTGGCCAGATTCACATTTGAGTCCAAATGCCGCCACAGTTTGGTCAGTGGATTCAGATCTTGGGGACCCTCCATAGCCTGGTGTGCATTGGAAATCATTGCTACTTTAAACAAAGGCTGCTCTAACTCAAGCTTGAAACGATCTAGAACAGGTGGGATAAGTTTTCTCTGCTCGCCCTCTCCAATCCATCTGGGCTCACCGAAAAAATCCTTGATGACATCCAAATGCTTGCGGAAGCTGACCTCTGCTGATTGCCCTTGCAGCCAATACTGGGGGTAGACAATGCCCAGCGCATCCATAACAGAATGAGCAGGAAATCGAGCTCTCATCTCATCTAGCAAAGTCTGGGCTGCCTCTGAAAAATCCCACATCACCAATGAGTCTAGGAGTCAAAATTACACAGCTTCATCTGCCAAGCATCTCACGGAGTCACAACAACAAGTAAGAGAGTAAGCAAAGCTTACCAGCACATTCAGCTTGAACAGTATGGACCAGTGCAGCAAATATTTCACGGGTCACAAAAGAACCTTCATGTTTGGCAAAAACGTTCTCACCACCAAGGCAAAAAGCAAGGTGCCACTGCTGAACGGGGTCATTTAAGTCCACGGCAAGGGGAACCCACTGCATGTGGATCTGCTCGTGAGAGCAAGCGACAAGCTGCTTGTAGCTCCAGAACTCATCAGTCTTGAAGGCCGACTCACCATCCTTATACATCTTGTAGATTTGACCCTGGCAGTGATGAAGGGCACCTACTATATCACATATGAAGATGTCGCGCTTTTGAGCAAATTGGATCAGGATGTTTATGGCCTCCATGAGGGGCAGCAAGCATGTCATCCCCAGAGGGATGTAAGGATCAACCAATTTAGACAGCAGAGAAGCAGCCTTCCAATTCGTTGTTTTCTAGAGACCATAAGAACAAGTTAGATTAAAACATAGAGGAGATTTCACTCAGACTCACTGATTCTAATTTCTGGCATACACTCCTTGTTTTGATTTAATTATGCATCAGAAATTTTTTCTTTCACTGAAAAGGATTGTACCTAATGTCTGACAGTAGCCCATGTCCAAATATTTGCTCCTCTACATGCGATTGTGCTTTTAGGTTGTCTAGTTCACCGGATTGCCATTTGGTTGCAAATTAGGGATAGGATGACATGACTGCATGTTAGACATAATTCTTGAATCACCATAGCAGAATTCCTGCCACCTCATGTGATGATGAGGTAAGTCAGGTGGCTAATTTCTAGAGGCATGTGAAGATGTGTAAGTATGAGAGACAACGAGCTCACAAATTTATTGTTGTCACCCTGAACCCTAAATAAATCAAATAGAGCTCGCCATGCTACACAAACTTTAGTTCATATAAAACATTCTCCTTGTTCCCTTTAAATTGCTAAGGTAGACTCAAGCATACATAGAACAAGCAAATAACGTACCAGAAGAAGGCAACAAAAAATTGAATACAACAAAATGGAAGAAGTGTCAAAAACATACCCTTTCCTTCTTGTTATGAGCATCCACGTTCATTTTGGCTATGACAGAACGATACTCTGCAAGGAGTCGCCTCAGGGGCTCAATAAGTGATACCCAACGAGTAGGAACATTTTTTAGCAACTTCAGCCCTTTGGTTTCCATTGTCTGAGCCAGACTATGAAATTCTGCAAATTTTTTTGGACTGTAAGCAAAGTAAGAATGAGCAACCTTCAAAAGATCCTCAATGGCATGCATGATGTCCAGATTACCAAGAGCTTTGAAAGCTAAGTTCAGTTTGTGAGCCCAGCAATGAACAGCTGAAGCAAAAGGGGCATGATCATCATGAAGCTTCTTGGAAACTCCATTGCGAGCACCCTGGATTGCCGCAGCACCATCAGCGCCGAAACACAGTAGCTTCTGTGCAATTAAGTCCTCACTCAGGCCACCCTTCATGGCCAAGGTCGTCAAAATGACTTGCAACAAATTATCTGATGTGCCACCATCACTCTCTAGCTTCTGGATATGTACCAGCATAGGAAATCGAACCCAAAAAAACATGACGTAAATGTGCACACACATGTAGCTGCGATTATCTATTGCAGTTGTCTCATCACAAGTGAGAGCAATATAATTTGCAGCCAAAATCATCTCCTTGAACCTCACCAAAACAAAATCCCACATGTGCTCTGCCATCAACCACCCAGCCCCTATTGACCAATGAACCCTCGGCAAATCTGGAACACCCAACAATTCATACAATCCCAACTTTGAACAAAAATCTGACATTGGTCTACCATCAGTGATAACCTGAAAGAGAGTAGCCAGCTGAACGCGCTTCCTCTTTGCTTCAAGTGAATTGTTTTGATTAACTTGCTCAAGCACGGACGTTGGGCGCCTGGATGCGTACAACAACATTTTTTTTTTGTGCTTTGTTCTTCCATCATGAGACAACAGCGTGTGCCATTTCGGGCCCATGACATGCGGCTTCTTGCCCATGTCGGTACAGACACGGCAGCGGACCATGTGCAATCTGCCATTGTTAGCGAGCACCATCTCTGCCCACGGCAGTTTAGCGGACCACTCCATTTGAAATTTTCGGGCCAAATCGTAACTCTTCTTGGGACGCTTTGTAGGAGGATCCACAAAATCATCATCGCCCTCGCTATCAGAGGGTGCTGCCGGTAGAGTTAGGGTGCAATCAGCATCATCTTCCGAAATCCCAAAACCCGATGAGTCGATGGACACAACCACCTTGCCTGGTTCTCCGACGCGGTTCTCCGACGCGGATGCAAAGGCGTCGTCTTGCCTGTCGATCGTGTCTGTGGACACGAGAGGAAGAAATCCTCCTTGATCCGCCTCACCCGTCACTGCAACCACTTGTGCCGCCGAAGTTGCGTCGCTACTCCCGCCCAACGCTAACTTCACTGGCGTCTGTCGATCTTCAGAGTTTCGAGATGCTCCAAAATAAGCACGCACTGTGTTCTTCTCACGAGCCTTCTTCTTCGCAGACTCTTCAAGATCTCGCTTACTCTGTAGAGACTTCCTTCGCGCAGCCTCCATCTCCTTCTTCAATCTCGCCTTCTTCCTCTCTTTCTGAAGCAATTCCTTCTCTTTCACTGCCGCTTTCGCAACCACCGCGAATCCCACATCATGCGGGACTTCACTGTCTCCCATCTCACCTCCCAAGATCCCCCAAGAAAACCCACAAAAAATCAAAACAAGCTTTCACCTCCCCAGATCCCCCAAGAAAATCCACAAAAATCAAAACAAGCTCTCACCTCCCCAGATCCCCCAAGAAAACCCACAAAAATCAAAACAAGCTCTCACGGTCTCACCTCCCCAGATCCCTCAAGAAAACCCACTTAACCTATTCCATCACGTTTAGAACAATCTCTCAAACTCAAAGTTGCACATCTTGACAACAAAGAAAATTGCACCAAAACCGAATTAGATTGTAGCAAATCAGTGGCGCTGCAAAGTTTATCAGAGTACTTACACATGATTGTTGCCCTGAAAGTTGAAACCTTCACTAGCAGTCCTTTGCACCATAAACATCACCAACTCCGCCACTAAGCAAATACATAATTTCAGGCATCAACACAAACAACAACTAGCTGCCAAGTAACTCCACTTGTAATCCCTCAACCACACACATTACTGCTGGCGATATGGAAGTACAAAGCGAGATACTCTGGCCACAAAGAGAAGCAACAAAGCGCTGCATTGGCCTCACACAAACACCAAAACAGTACCAGAGGCTTCAACGAGGCTTTGTGCAGGGGCGAGTGGGCAATGACTGCTGCGAGTGGATGACATTCCAGGCTCCGTTTCATGAATGACGCACAGAAGTGGTACCGATGTGGCCTGATTCGGAAATCCGGTGGCGCTGAGCAGACAGTCTAACTGGCTCCAAGCTGTCCGTTTCAATTCACATACATCACCTTTCTGGCTTCCCCCTCAAGCTTGCGTCACTGATGTGGCATTTTTACTTGTTTTTTACCCCAATACTTCCCAAAGGCTTGATGCCAGCCAGAAATTTCTAAAGCAATTGGGCATTAAATCGCCTAAAAAAAAAACCCTGCCCTATACCCTAACAACATCATCTCCTTGAAGGATCCGTGCTCCCTGTGAGGCCAAACCGCCCACCCTTAAGCGTCCTAGTCCGGGTGAGGGAATGGATGTCACATTCGTTTCGCATAGCTCCCTCTTACCAACTTCATTGGAAGTCATTACATTTCTCATTAATTCGTACACACCAATTTATTCCATAACAAGGTTACAAGTGTTAAGAAACACTCTTCTCTATCGTGGCGCTATTCGCGTGCTCAAGTACACTCCCCCACAACCGTACCCCCGATTACGCGGAGAGCTAACTGCCTAGTTAACCCATCCATTTACCTCAGGGTACTAGACCTAACTAACCCTCCTTCTAACTGCCCTTAATCCAGCTGCTACTTAGTAAGTTGGTCGCAGCTACCTACTAGTCTGTGGCCGCTCCTTAGTATGTCGCAGCTACCTTAGTCTGTCGCGGCTCCTTAGTCTGTCGCAGCTCCTTAGTCTGTCGCAGCTACCTTAGTCTGTCGCAGCTCCTTAGTATTCTGTCGCAGCTCCTTAGTCTGTCGCAGCTCCTTAGTATTTTGTCGCAGCTCCTTAGTCTGTCGCAGCTACCTTAGTCTGTCGCAACTCCTTAGTATTTTGTCGCAGCTCCTTAGTCTGTCGCAGCTACCTTAGTCTGTCGCAGCTACCTTAGTCTGTCGCAGCTACCTTAGTCTGTCGCAGCTCCTTAGTATTATGTCGCAGCTCCTTAGTAGTTGGTTGCAGCTACCTTACTAATCTGTCGCAGCTCCTTAGTCAGCTAATTTTCTAAGCTCCCCCTAATCAAATCTATTCTCTAAGTTCCCCCTAGTCAAATCTATTCTCTACCACACTACACAACACACACACACTCACTCACACACCCACACGAGAGAGAAAGAGAAAAAAAGAGAGGAGAGGGAGAGAATGAGAGGGGGATAAGAAGAAGAGGAGAGGGCACCCAAGACCACAAACCTCTCAACCTTCTCCTACTTAGTAGGACCTTATCCTATCCACTAACTCCTTACCCCCTAAACCAACAAGAACACGTTCTAATTCAAACATTTAAATCCAAGGACCTCCCCCTTGCTTCATCAAACACTACTTACTTAGCCAAAACACTCCCTCATGTCACTAAGCTTCTAATCAACCACACAAAATAGGCTTAAGGCCTAAAACATCAACCACACCAAGCCTCACTCTTTTTATACTTTTGATTGTTTCAATAACACTCCAAATGCAATTCTAAGTAAATTCTAAACATAAAACAAATATGAGCAACCATTTTGGGCTCATACTCCCACACTCTAACGTGTCCCCTCACTCTAGCGCAACCCCTCACTATGGTGCGTTAGTCCGTATGTCTATCGGTGACCGGCTGGACCGGTTTTCTACCTCAATAGGCGGGCAATTGCATAATTTTATGACTTGGCCCCTAGTATTTTGCGGGGGATACTTTGGCATTGGTTGTGTATAAATCATATAGAGTTCATGCCAAAGCAACATAACATTATTTAGCCATGTGCGTCGGTTCCATGACCCTGGAATATGTCAATTATATTTGTGTCCCCCCCCGGAACAAAGTAAGAATATTCATTTACTATTTATACATCCATGCTGACACTTGGAAATATGGGTGCAGTTATACTCATGGCATTATTCACATGATTCATTGTTCATCCCAACACTATTCACATGAAACATTGTTCATCCATGTATTATTCACTAAAATACTATTCATAGCAACACTATCACTGAAAATACCGACATTATTCACAATATTCATACTATTCATTGTTCATACCAGCATCAATTTCTTCTTATTTTTCTTCCCATGAAGGTAAGATAGTGGAGTCCCATGTTAGATTCTGAATATAGAATGGAATACAACCATGAAGCTGAATAATGTTATGAAAGGGTCATGATAGAACTGATATCGATAAATACCAAGGGTTGGTTCACTTGGGGTCCCTAGTCCCAAGTCCTACTCATGTCAACTAGTCCCAACATGGAGGCAAAGTCCCAACTTCTAAGTCTCAAAAGCTCATTAAATTATGGTTTATACCATATTTTGTTAGATCTTGATGTTTTATGCATAAGAAATCTCAAGACTTGTGTTGTGAGTTAAGAATTAACAATTAACATACGTTAATTGTGTGTCGGTATTTTAGAAAACTACATGAGAACAAATATAGGATCCAATTTCAAGTTGTGAGCTACAAATTTTAAAACTTGTACTTGTAACAAAGCTCAAGTTATATATTGAACTTCATGATATGAATAAATTAGGGTGTTTACAAATTGATCATGTTAGAGAAGTTTTTAAAACTAACATACCATAGGGTTTGGTACATAACGGAATATTCCCCATATCATGAATGAACATGGGGAATATTCCATTAATATTGTCAATCCCATAGAACACTGTTATGGATCTGAATAAAGTTATGTACATTGGGGGAATAAATCAACATGTATTAGGGCCCCACACTATGGGTGAGCATCATTGGATGACATCTCATGGATGTCTCTAGGTAGTTGGATGTAATGTGTCAGGTTAGATGCAGGAAGGGCTCACAACGGGTTTGCACATTTTGTTTGGCTTTGTGAGTTCCCAATTAGGATTAGCGAGAGATTTTGAAGTTTTTGTGTCTATACAAACTCCCAGCATCTTGCAAACTTAGCGAATGTTGATGGTTGATTGTTGAAGGTTGGACAGTAGGTGCACGTGCATAGTTGCGCTCCTCGAGTGCACCCATCTCAAGCTTCATCTTCATGCTTCCAATATTCTACTCACTTGGTATTGAGTAGGGTTTCGAATTCATATTGTGATTTCTCACATTTTTTTGGGAGCATTGTCAACACAAAAGAGGGGGGCAACGTCGGCAATAGGCGTTCATATGAGTGATACCAACTATGACTTGAGATACTTGGTTCTAGTGAGGTTGTTGGTCACAAACCAAGTTTGCAATATTGTTGAAGTTGAAATTGTTCTCACTTGGTGATGCTTGTGCTAGTCCAAAACTTATTGGATCTTGTGAGTGTGTTGAGGGCAACACATATGCAAAATTGACACCACTACTTGAAGGTATTCATATTGTAGATTGGCCCTTTCAAATCTTTGATATTGAGAGTAGATGCAGGATTAATTGCAAGCTTGAGGGGCTCAATAGAATTTTTTCGGATGTTTATGTTATGCCATTAGTTGATCCCAGCCTTGAATCTAGAAAGTGCATGCATGTGGTTGACCTAGATTTTGTTTTTGACTCCCAGCCAACTCTAGAGTGCATAGTAGAGGAGGTTGAAATCCAAGATCTTACCCTCTTGATGACTTTGACTAGCCATTGCCTCCACCTGTTGGTTCTAGAGTTAGTGGTGAGAGCATTAACAATGTGCATCTAACCTCAAGACCCCTTTGGTGGATGCCGAAGTTATGGCTAGATACTTGGTGACCAAAAAGAAACTTAGGAAAGATCCGAAACTAATAACCCTAGAAGATCACCAATGGCACTTGAGGTCTTCGGACCAAAGTTTGTAGGTGTAGTAAAGGTGTATTATGTGGAGTGTTGTAAAGAATTTGGATCCACTAGTGGAGATCATTCCAAGAACAAAATCCACAACCTTTTTGCCACAAAATATAAATATAAATAAAGTAATTAAATCACGTCATGTCTAACACACATATTCGAAATTGGTGCCAAAGAAATGGAGTCTAATTTAATGATCATCCCCAATCACAAGCCTCTAAAGGGAAGTCTATTTTCTTGACTACATCTGACCATCAAGCACTACTGGCTAAAGGCATTCAGATACTAAAATGCCAATGAGAAAAAACCATTTGCTCTAGTCGGGGATCCTGAATTGAAGGAAGTCATGTCATGTTGGAGATCCAGTAGACAATTGGGGGGCATTGTGAGTGATTGCAAGTGAGTATGAGAGCAACCATAATGTGCAAAATGTGGGTTGGTTTAAGAATAGCCATTGCTTATCAAAGCGATTCAAATTTGTGGGTTGTTGTTTGAGTCGTTAGCTCAGTTGAGTGTCATTGAGTTGAAGATTCTCTGGGATGCCTTATGTGATTCTTAATATGACGTGGAGGTGAATTGCAAAATTGGTTTGTTTAAGGAAATGCAGGTGTACAAACCTTTAGTTGCTTGTTGAAATATTTTGGGTAGGATTTTAGGCAAAGGTTGTGGCAATATTTTTGGCAAATTGTATAGTTTGGAGCACTAGAGAGTTAGGGTTTGGACTTTTGTCTTGAGCACAAAAAGCTGGATGTTGTGTATTGAGTGGTTTTAACCAATTGAACTTGAACAATGGCAAAAGTTGCTTCATATTTGAATGTGTAAACCCTAAACAAACTATGTGATTGGGTGTTGGTTGGTTGTATTCTAATGCTACATGTATGTATGCAATTGTGTTTTTAAACACAAATTTTGGAAGCATTTACATATTTTTTTAAATACAAGCATTTTATCACCATTTTCATGTGTGTGTATTCTGAATGAATAGAGTGCATACTAGGAGGCTAATTGTGTGCATGTTGTGTTGATGTGTGAATTATGATTTTGTATGTGTAAGTGTTAGATTTTACATGATATCAACAAAACTATAATTTATAACTACTATATGCCCATGCAAAAGAAGAATAAATACCAAGTTAATGTACCCATAAGGTCCTCAAAAATAATGATAATGTTAGAAAATTACATAATAGTAGGGCCCACAAAAGTTACCTTCTCCAATATAATACCCCCCCCTAAAAACACCTTGTGTTCTCACATGTTCCCACTAACCCCCCCCCCTCCGCCCAAAAAAGCCTTCATGTGGAGTAGGGGGGCCAAAGTTTGAGATAGTAGATTTGTCTTGTTGTTAAAATGCAAGTGGGAATGTGGTTGTCCTCGCACTTACCCATTTTGAATGTTACATGGCTAGATTGATTGAACTTTGACATGCTAGAAAAATGAAAATAAAGACTTAAATTGTGAAAAATTTGGGCAAGGTTTGAATAATAAGAAAATGGCATCATGAGAAAATTCAATGCAACATACTACAACTTGGGATTCACACCAACAATTTATGAAAGTTAATCTTGTTTTGCTCAAAGGAAAGTAAATTTCCAGCTTCCGCAAAAGAGAGGCAATCAAGGCCCCCTTCTCAAACTTCAATGATTCCCTATAGTTGTGTCAACCATTGATTTTTTGTTTTCCAGGGAAAATTGGTGCACATTTTCATGTGGAGAGAAATCCACATTTTTGTTGTCTAGTGGTTTTCACCGAGTTTGCCACCCAAAACAGTCCTTATGGACCTTACTTTTGGACTCAAGATTGGACTCCAGTTTGAAGCCCCTTTGAAGTTTGGTTTGTCAAATTGCGTGGAGTAAGTTCTTGAGTTGGGATTAATAAGATTCGGCAGGAAAATGATGCCATATAATTGCCACTTCATTTTATTTTTCATACCTTGGACCTAGTGTACATCTATAGGGTCCAAAAATTTGCTCGCAACCAATAAGATCACTCAATTTTCAAGTTCCTATAGTCTTGGACCAAACCTAACACATTACCCATGTATTTGTATAACTCTTAATTCGGTCAAGACTTGGGGGTTGAACTCTTCGTTGGAAATCTAAATGACATCCATGGATCACTGTGAAATTAAATCCCCTATATACGAGATGTTTATAAAGAAACGCAAATGCATGCGTACTAACGGTAGGTTAGAAAATGAACTCATGTATTTATACTAAACTTTTCTATTGAATGTGGCAAATACCTCCACTACATATACAAAATATAAATCATGAAATAAATAGGTCTTTATTACATATTGTGAGCCCAAAAGGGTGCCCACATTTAGTCTTAGACCCTTGAAACGTTAGTTGATGCACTTTGAAGTAGCATGTTACTTCACAAAAATATAAAAAGAGTGAAATGTTAGTCTTAGAAGTACCATGTTGTAAGAGGCTAGGATGTGAGTTGTTATTTTGTTTTTACCTTCGGAAGGATTTGAGTGAATGAGGATAGGTAAGGAGAACTTGGATTGAGTAGTTAGTAAGTAGGCTAGTACAAATGGATGGAGACAACCAAAGTGACTCAAGAGGCAAGTGCATTCGAATTGGGATGAATGGAGGATCACATGGAGCGCACAAGTGGACCACCTCATCATGGCCACTTAATGGGGAAGGTCCAAGGAAGAATGCAAGGTGGAGGATAAGCAAATTCTCAAAGCACCAATCAAATCACGAGTTAAGCATCGTGGTTTGAATTAAGTGGTGAGCAACGATTTGGGAAAGTAAGGGGAGAAAGTTATGGCGGCGGAAAGCGAAGGAGGCTAAGTTTGGGTTGAAGCATCCCAAGTTTGGTAAAGTGTGGTAGGTAGAAAGCCAAGGCTAGTTAAATGTTCGAATTAGGATCCTTGTTGATCATTTGAGGGAGGAAGGCTTAGAAGATAGGATTGGCGCCTACTAAGTAGGAGGAAATCTCAAGGGCTTATCGTGAGCCTTGAGGGTGCTCACCCCCTCAAGCTTACTATATAATCCCTCATTCTTCCCTCACTCATCCTCTCTTTCCTTTGTGCTCCAAGGCACCCCACGAGTTATAAGTGTGGGTGTGGGAAGCCATATTGGAGCACATGTGTGTGCTTAATTTTTAGTTTGAGAGCCAAGGCTTGTTAGCCTTGAAGAGGGCTTGACCTCTTGGTAGAATTAGTGTTGACGTGGAGGATTTTAAAGTTAATTCATGATTCCAATTTGTGGTACTTAAAGTTCATGTTTTGAATACACGTGGTTGCAAGTTCCATGTTTAAGAGTTGAGCACTTGATGTTGTGATGAGTGCAAAAATATACTTGTGTGGATTAGTTAGTCTTAGTGAAGTTAGGAAATTCTCTCTCCCCCTCTCCTCTCTAGGATTTTAGGATTTTAGGATTAGAAAAGAATTGTGTGATTAGAAAGGGGTTGTTAGTAGAATTAGGAAAATTAGGTAGGAAGATTAGTTAAGGGCTTGAATAATTAGTGAGGTAGTTGGGGATTACAACTACAAAGTTGTGGGTTCATGAAGGAGCTGGGTTTATGAAGGGGCTGGGTTTGTTTAGTTAGAAAGTAAAGAGCTGGGTTTATAAAGGAGCTGGGTTTGTTTAGTTAGAAGCTAAGAAGCTGGGTTCATGAAGGAGCTGGGTTTATGAAGGAGCTGGGTTTGTTTAGTTAGAAGCTAAGGAGCTGGGTTCATGAAGGAGCTGGGTTTATAAAGGAGCTGGGTTTGTTTAGTTAGAAAGTAAAGAGCTGGGTTTATGAAGGACCTGGGTTTATTTAGTTAGAAGCTAAGGAGTTGGGTTCATGAAGGAGCTTAGTAGATAGCCTACTTAATTAGCTCATAGACAAGTAGTTAGTTACATTATGCTAGTTAGTGTTATGTGTGGCTTTCACAAGTAAATGTATTTGAGATTGACTATAGAGAATAGTGTTTTTTAACACTTGCATCCTCTCTTTAAAAATAAACCACGTGCACAAATTAATGGAGAATGTGGAGCACTCTCGCGATGGCAAGACAAAGGAAGCAAAGACCAAAGGTGCGAGGGAGAGATTGACATAAGTCACATAAGTATTTCTTAATACTTAAAGGCTTATGTACGGTATGGAGACACCAGTTAAATCCAAGACCACTTGAAGGGTGAACCTTGCACTATGGACTCATCCAAGTCCAAATCCAATACCGCGGAGGAATGTGAGCCCAAACCCACTACTCGGACTACGGACGCTTAAGGGTGGGGGGTTTGGCCTCACATAATTGGTGCGTCCGCCGGGAGCGAAGCGGAAGGTAGTTACAAGACTTGGAGGCGACTAGGAGACTTGGAGGCAACTAGGAAAAATTGGAGACACAAACTTGAGAGAAGGGAAGGAGCACCCGAAACTCGGTAAGTATTCTCTCTTTGGGTTACATTTGAATTCATTGTATTTCAACTATTCCTTGGAATGAATTGCATTGTCAATTACGCAAATTCATTTTTGAGGAAGGAGCGCGGCGAAGGTACGTCCTCAACCTTTTTGGGGATTTGCTAAGAACTTAAAAGGAACCTATAACCGAGTAGCTCATTAAAACATTAGAGGGTAAATTCACCTTAGGACATTGAACTTTGACACTCACCTCGGGGTGAGTCTCAAAGTTTTGGGAGTTGTCATTTCATGCTCTAGATTAAATTAATATTTCACAAAGTTTATGGTGTTGTTACATTGAGTCACGATTGAGGGGAGTGCTAACTCACAGGGGGATGCGATTGCTCAAGGTATGTTTATTTCTTCAAAGTGAACTCATTAACTAATTAAGGAATGCCTTTTGTACTCGTGATTGTTGTTATCCGTTGTAGAGGGTAATTCCCGAATTGTGGATGGTGTGAGAAGTTGAAGGGTGAAGCCTCGACTTTTAACATAATCTACTCGGAAGGTCACCCCCTCACAATCGGTATTGTGGTGAGTGTTAATTTGCGGGAAGGTGCGGAGGTGATGCTCCGACTTAACCAAAAAATTAACATGAACATGCCTATCCCCTATTGGGATTCTTTCACCTAAGTGGGCTTGCAGGTTCTTTTCCTCACCTCCTAAAAAAATTATAACCACACCAAGACAAGTGAAAATATTAAGAGGGGAATTGCTAGGATTATGTGTGGTCAAGTGAGGGTCGATCGATTCTTATGGAATGCAAGGTAGGACTCGCTCACAAAAACCAAGTTTGATAGTAGGACTAGAGAAATCTACTCGAAAGAGGCGGTCCTCTAAAATCAGTGATAGATTAGAACAAGATAATGTTAGAATAGAGAGTTGTTTGAACGTCGAACCTAGGACTAGGTCAATTCTAGACACCTTAGAACTTGGAGCTCAACTTGAAGAGGAGATCACTCCCTCCAAATTGAGTGGTGAAACTTCTTCGGAAAATTACACACTTAGAGAAGAATTCCCGGTAGAAGTTGATAGGGGATTGTTGAATAGTTCACCTATCACCATGGCCGAGGAACGGGGGATGGATCCACCACCCATACCCCCAATTCCGCCCATACCTCCTATACCTCCAATAGACCCATTGGTTAGGCCAAGAGGCCTACCAATTGTGGTTCCACAAAATTTAGCGGCGATGGATATGCCATCTCATCTCCCTAAATTTTATGGGACCAAGGATGAGGACCCCTCTCGGCACATGGAACGGTATATCGAACGGTTTGCTAGCTTCCTCATAACCGACCCGGGTTATTGGTTAGTGTGGTTTCCTACCACTCTAGAGGGGGAAGCCTATGAATGGTATCGGGATCATGCCGAGGGACATTTTAGGGGATGGGAACAATTACAAAGGGAGTTTCTTAACGAATTTAGGCCGGAAGTGGGTCAAAGTACCGCATTAAGGGCATTGTCGTCATTGAAGCAAGGAAGGGAGGAAGAAATTTCGGCTTACATTAGGAGGTTTGATTTAGTGTGCACTAGATTTGTGGGTACCATGCTCAACGACGACACGCTAAAGCAATTTTTCATTCAAGGGTTTTTTAAGTCCGGAACTATTAGGGGTGTTCTAGAAAGGAATCCCTTGACCTTGGCGGATGCCAAGCGTGCGGCTAGAGATATTGAAAACTTGGATAAAGATCACGAAAGGCTATGGAGAAGGGAGGATGAATTGATCCCACAATTCATCCCCATACGCCCTAGGGTGGTAGCGGTAGAACCCGCTAAGTATGAGAACCAAATGCCATATGCCATTGTGGACACCGGTCCCCGACCTTTAGCGGTTAGGGAACCGGCACCTCTTTTGGCACTACCGGCCCCTAGAACGGATCCACACTTGGAGGAGGTTGAGAGAAGACTAGGTGCTAGCCAACTAGGATTCCAAGAGGCTATGATAAAACAAATGCAAAGCCTCACGGATCAAATGTCATTAATGATCCGGAGTCAACAACCGGGGCCTCCACCCCCGGTTGAGTCGGGTAGGCATTCTTCCGGATTATGGTGTGTCCAATGTGGCCAACCGGGCCACACGCGTCAATTTTGTAGAAGTGGACAAAACCGTGACCAAAGAGGAAACGGTAACCCACCTCAACAAAATCAACGAGGTCAAGCGCCACCTCACTATGGAAATGGAAGCAATAGAGGACCACAACCTAGAGGGCAAGGTGGCCAAAATTTAGAGAAGAAGGAATTTCATCCCTTTTGTGGAAGGTGGCACGCTCAAGGACAATGTTGGTCCGAAGGTCAAGAGTTTAATTGTAGCAATTGTGGAGGAAGTCATCCCTCGGATACGTGTCGCCAACCGGACAAAATAATTAATGTCCCTTACCCGGTGGCTAATCCACAACAACAAGCAAGGGATAATATGCGAGGTGCTAGGCCACAAGGAGTACCGGCCAATGAACTTAGGCCACCTAACTTATACTATGACCATAGTAATGCTAGGCAAACTTTTCATCCACCGGCGGGCTTGCAAACTACAACCGGTTACATTCCAATACAAAATAGACAAGGAGTTCCACCTAATGGTAGTAACGGGAGACAAGCGCCTCCAACGGATCCGGGACCATCTAACTCCCAAGATGTTAGGTTCATGGATGGAGTGTTGGAGGCCACATGTGATGACATGCTTCCTCTCCCAACGAGAATTGGAGAGGAGCAAAGTCAATGGCCTCCTCACACCAATGCTATTACATATGAGTTAGTGAAGGGTAAGGGTGTGATTGAAGAAGCACCTGCACTAGCGGTAACTACTAGGGCTAGGAGAGGGGATGCCCCGTTGGAGGTAGGAATAGGAGAGCAAGGAAATTACTCTTCGGATGAAGAGATTAATCTCTCCGAGTTGGATAGGGTAGCTAGAAGAGCTACTAAGGATGTGGAGAGGGAAAATATAATTTTACAAGATAGGGAGAGGACTAATGCGGTACATGACTTGGATAATAGCGATGTGGGTGAATGGGAAGGACCGGGGGTTCCCGTAGACGAATTCGACGTAGTGGATAATTCTAAGGTGGAAAGATCTACCGGGTACGACTTGTGGGCGGACCTTAGTACACTCAAGGCGGATATTACTTTCGGCCAACTATTGGAAATTTCACCCACGGCAAGGAAAACATTAAAGGAGGGAATGCCGGTACACAAGAGGATGAGGAAGGTGAAAGCTAAAATAGCCGCTAGAATCCAATCACAAGGTGGAAGAGACGTGAAAGCTATAGAAATAGAAGTTGTTATAGTAGATAAGGTGGTTCCTAATGTGCTAGTCGACGGAGGGAGTAGTCTAAATATACTACCGGAGGATACTATGAAAAAATTGGGACTTGGACTCACGGGGCCTTCACCTTTGGTCATAAATATGGCAAATCAAAGTTCGACTACGCCTTTGGGGATGATCAAGGATTGTAGAATGACTACGGGAGGTGAGGAGTACTCGGTCACCTTCCATGTCATTAAAATGCACTCCAACAAGGACACCTTCCCCATTTTGCTAGGTAGGCCTTGGTTGCGGATGGCGAATGCTATGGTCAATTGGGGTGGACCTAAACCATCCATCACTTATGGTCCGGAGGGTAATAGGGTCATAGTGTCCATTGGTTCATTAGAAGGATGGATGAAGAAGGAGATGTATTTGCCATTGGAGAAGGAAATTGATGACTTAAACGAGAATGAGATTGGCAAGGCATTGGTGGGAGTCGTCCATCCCGAAGGTCAAAGGGTTGTTATAGATTCGGGCTCGGGAAGTCTAGGTCCTAATTTTTACAATTATGGGGATAATGGGGATTATGCCCAATGGCTAAGGGAGTACCCCGAGTCCGAGGTTGATGTAATGGTTACATTTCACCAAGTAGGCTTAGGGAGTGAATTTCCTAGTGTTAGTTTAGGAGAGGGCTCATTGTTGGAGCCATGTGAGGTGCTCACCGAGGAAGAGTGGGTTAGCGGTGGGTTAACACCTTGGGTAGATGACGTGGAAGAGGGTGAGGTTAGTTTAATTCATGTAGATGGGACTCAAGAGGAGGATGTGATTATTGAGTCATCGAAATTGGAGGAGCCTTTACATTTCAAGACCACGTCTACGGGGATAGTTGTAGGTCAAGATGTGAAAGATTACCCCAATGTGCCTTCCGATTGGTATCGGAACAAAGAGGAACAAGCACATGTGTCGGAAGCGGATTGGCGGTACGTGGATGTGAAATTAAAGAATGGAAAAACCCGACAAATGAAGATGGGTTCCAAATTGGGGGAGAAAGAGGTTAGGGAGTATAGCAATTTGGTGGATGAGTTTAGTGATACTTTTGCATGGTCCTACGATGAGCTTAAGGGAATTCCTAGGGAAATGGTAGAGCACCGGATTCCTTTAATTCCGGGGGCGAGGCCAATTAGACAAAAGGAGAGGAGGATGAATCCTCAATTGCAATTGTTGGTGAAAGCGGAATTGGAAAGGTTATTGAAGGCCGGGTTTATCAAGCCGGTGGAAATCACGGATTGGGTTTCTCCTATGGTCTTAGTAAAGAAAAAAAATGGGAAATTAAGGGTTTGTGTCGACTATAGGAAATTGAATTTGTACACACAAAAGGATCACTTCCCCTTACCTTTTATCACCTTGTTGCTTGAGGAGGTTGGAGGTCATTCGCGATATACCTTTATGGATGGGTATGCGGGTTATAATCAAATTTCCATAGCCCTCCAAGATATCCATAAAACGGCTTTTACTACACCTTGGGGTACTTTTGTGTGGGTAGTGATGCCATTTGGGTTATGTAATGCCCCGGCTACTTTCCAACGATTAGTAATGTATATCTTCACCGACTTGTTGTTCAAATCCATGACCGTCTTTGTGGACGATTTTAGCACACAAAGTAATGTGGACGATCACCTACATTGTGTTAGGGAGGCATTGGTTAGGTGTAGGAAGATGAGGTTAGCATTGAACCCGGATAAGACATTTTTGGGAGTGAATAAGGGAGTGTTGTTGGGTTATGTTGTTAGTGAGAAAGGTAGAGAACCCGATCCGGATAAGATTGCGGCCATAAGCGACTTGGCAACTCCAACCAATTCCAAGGGGATCTCTAAGTTGTTAGGACATGTGGGATGGTACCGGGAACTTATTCCTAATTTTTCAAAGATAGCGGTGCCCATTACCCATTTGCTCAAAAAGGATGTCAAATTCGAGTGGACAGATGCTTGTCAAAAAGCCTTTGAGGAATTGCGGGATAGGTTGAGCACCTATCCGGTGTTGATACCACCCAATTGGGGTAAACTTTTTCACGTCTATTGTGATGCTAGTAATGTGGCAATAGGGAGTGCGCTTTGTCAAGCAACGGGAGAAAAAGAGAAGGATCAACCTATAGCTTATGCGAGTAAGCAATTGACCCCCGCCGAAAGAAACTACTCTACAACGGAAAGGGAGTGCCTAGCCATGGTGTTTTCCGTTAAAAAGTTTAGGCATTACCTCATGTGCAACCCGGTTGTATTTTTTGTTGACCACATGGCTATCAAGTATCTAGTTAACAAGGCGGAGTTAAGTGGTAGGTTAGCTAGGTGGGTTTTGTTATTAGAAGAATTCGACTACACGGTGGAATATAAACCGGGTCGTATGCATTTACAAGCGGACCACTTGTCTAGGTTGTCGGAGGAGATAGAAAAAAATCCGGTAAATGATATGTTAGTAGATGATAGCCTCTTTGTGGTCACTTCTACACCAGAGTGGTATGCGGGCATAGTGGAATTTCTAACAACCCACAAGTTGCCCAAAGAGTGGACAAAAGAAGAGAGAAGGAAGGTGAGGGTAAATAGTAGGCAATTTGTTGTAGTGGGCCATAGGTTGTTTAGAAGGGGGTCCGATGGTATTTTACGACGATGCGTGTCAAAAACGGAGGTTGAAGCGATTTTAATCGCTTGCCACGATAGCGCTTGCGGCGGTCACTTCTCGGGTCAACTCACCGGGCAAAAAATACTTAGAGCGGGCTACTTTTGGCCTACACTATTTAAGGACGCCCATGACTATGTAAGGAAATGCGACGCTTGCCAACGGTATGCCCGAAACGACCTTAGAATGGAGATGCCTTTACATGTATCATTACCCTTAATTCCTTTCGAAAAATGGGGCATCGACTATGTGGGTGAGGTCCATCCCCAATCTTCAAAAGGAATGAAATATATTGTGGTGGCAACCGAGTACCTCACCAAGTGGGCGGAAGCCAAAGCGGTGAAGACCGACACGGCGGAACACGCGGCAACATTTATGTACGAAAACATAATTTCGCGGTTCGGGGTGCCGAAGATCCTAGTAAGCGATAGGGGTACTCACTTTTTGAATGACTTGATTCGAGAGATGACAGAGAAATTTAAAATTGATCACCGGAAGACTACTCCCTACCACCCACAAACCAATGGACAAACGGAAAGGGTTAACGGAATTTTGGTGAGTATACTACGCAAGACGGTTATAGACTCGAAGCGGGATTGGGATACGAAACTAACGGCGGCACTTTGGGCATACCGTACAACCTATAAGGTAACTACGCGTGCTACACCATTTTCCTTAGTCTATGGTCTTGAAGCGACACTACCAATCGAATATGAAGTCGAGTCACTTAGGGTGGCCGTGAGTACGAGACTTACCGAAAGTCAATCCTTACGAAATCGACTAACCGATTTGGAAGCACTTGACGAAGGGAGGAGAATGGCGGCTCAACATATTGAGGCAATCCAAAGAAGGAGAAAGATTACTTTCGACAAACGACATAAGAGAAGGGCCCTAACACCGGGAATGATGGTCATGATTCAAGACGCACGAAAGCTTGAATTTCTGGCGAAATTCGATGCAATATGGTTAGGACCTTACCTTGTCTATGAGGTCTTTCCTAATAATTCAATTCAATTGGAAACGTTGAATGGTGAGCTCTTTCCTACCCGTACATCGGGAAGTAGATGTAAGGAGTACCGAGCTTGACTAGGCAACTTACCCTTGGAGCAAGAGATGTTTGGATTCATCCCCCGATGGTCGCCAATTATGTGAGCCCAAAAGGGTGCCCACATTTAGTCTTAGACCCTTGAAACGTTAGTTGATGCACTTTGAAGTAGCATGTTACTTCACAAAAATATAAAAAGAGTGAAATGTTAGTCTTAGAAGTACCATGTTGTAAGAGGCTAGGATGTGAGTTGTTATTTTGTTTTTACCTTCGGAAGGATTTGAGTGAATGAGGATAGGTAAGGAGAACTTGGATTGAGTAGTTAGTAAGTAGGCTAGTACAAATGGATGGAGACAACCAAAGTGACTCAAGAGGCAAGTGCATTCGAATTGGGATGAATGGAGGATCACATGGAGCGCACAAGTGGACCACCTCATCATGGCCACTTAATGGGGAAGGTCCAAGGAAGAATGCAAGGTGGAGGATAAGCAAATTCTCAAAGCACCAATCAAATCACGAGTTAAGCATCGTGGTTTGAATTAAGTGGTGAGCAACGATTTGGGAAAGTAAGGGGAGAAAGTTATGGCGGCGGAAAGCGAAGGAGGCTAAGTTTGGGTTGAAGCATCCCAAGTTTGGTAAAGTGTGGTAGGTAGAAAGCCAAGGCTAGTTAAATGTTCGAATTAGGATCCTTGTTGATCATTTGAGGGAGGAAGGCTTAGAAGATAGGATTGGCGCCTACTAAGTAGGAGGAAATCTCAAGGGCTTATCGTGAGCCTTGAGGGTGCTCACCCCCTCAAGCTTACTATATAATCCCTCATTCTTCCCTCACTCATCCTCTCTTTCCTTTGTGCTCCAAGGCACCCCACGAGTTATAAGTGTGGGTGTGGGAAGCCATATTGGAGCACATGTGTGTGCTTAATTTTTAGTTTGAGAGCCAAGGCTTGTTAGCCTTGAAGAGGGCTTGACCTCTTGGTAGAATTAGTGTTGACGTGGAGGATTTTAAAGTTAATTCATGATTCCAATTTGTGGTACTTAAAGTTCATGTTTTGAATACACGTGGTTGCAAGTTCCATGTTTAAGAGTTGAGCACTTGATGTTGTGATGAGTGCAAAAATATACTTGTGTGGATTAGTTAGTCTTAGTGAAGTTAGGAAATTCTCTCTCCCCCTCTCCTCTCTAGGATTTTAGGATTTTAGGATTAGAAAAGAATTGTGTGATTAGAAAGGGGTTGTTAGTAGAATTAGGAAAATTAGGTAGGAAGATTAGTTAAGGGCTTGAATAATTAGTGAGGTAGTTGGGGATTACAACTACAAAGTTGTGGGTTCATGAAGGAGCTGGGTTTATGAAGGGGCTGGGTTTGTTTAGTTAGAAAGTAAAGAGCTGGGTTTATAAAGGAGCTGGGTTTGTTTAGTTAGAAGCTAAGAAGCTGGGTTCATGAAGGAGCTGGGTTTATGAAGGAGCTGGGTTTGTTTAGTTAGAAGCTAAGGAGCTGGGTTCATGAAGGAGCTGGGTTTATAAAGGAGCTGGGTTTGTTTAGTTAGAAAGTAAAGAGCTGGGTTTATGAAGGACCTGGGTTTATTTAGTTAGAAGCTAAGGAGTTGGGTTCATGAAGGAGCTTAGTAGATAGCCTACTTAATTAGCTCATAGACAAGTAGTTAGTTACATTATGCTAGTTAGTGTTATGTGTGGCTTTCACAAGTAAATGTATTTGAGATTGACTATAGAGAATAGTGTTTTTTAACACTTGCATCCTCTCTTTAAAAATAAACCACGTGCACAAATTAATGGAGAATGTGGAGCACTCTCGCGATGGCAAGACAAAGGAAGCAAAGACCAAAGGTGCGAGGGAGAGATTGACATAAGTCACATAAGTATTTCTTAATACTTAAAGGCTTATGTACGGTATGGAGACACCAGTTAAATCCAAGACCACTTGAAGGGTGAACCTTGCACTATGGACTCATCCAAGTCCAAATCCAATACCGCGGAGGAATGTGAGCCCAAACCCACTACTCGGACTACGGACGCTTAAGGGTGGGGGGTTTGGCCTCACACATATACAATCTACTTTCACTTTCCAATGAGAAAATCATTGAACTCTTTTTCATCTATAGGATGTAAGTCAACGATTGGATCTAACAAAAAAAGACAAAAGCACAATAACTTAGCCACAATCCAGATAGAAAACTCAAGGGAGCCGATGAGCACTCCAAGAACCTCCGGTTTGTGAAAACTTAGAACCCAAATGCAAACCCTAACAAGAATGGCAAGATGGTCATTGAGGACTATTACCATGTGGCAAGAATGGATGAAAATGTGAATTGGATGAAACTAATACATCTATTTTCAATTAAGCTTAGGGACCCCTTTTGTACATCTACCTTTACTTCAAGTTTCTTAATAGCCTTTCAAATGTACAGGCTAAAGAAAAATAATACCTCTCCCTTAGGTGTACTATGTACACTAATGCCTCCAATAATACCCCTTTCTACATCACGTTAGTTTGTACATAGTAACTAGGGATTAAGTATATTTGGATTTAAGCATGGCTTTTGGACACTTTAAACTGCCAATATGACATATACTAGATCGCAAAACTAGACAAATTTGGTGGTTGGCAAACATGGAATACAAACATTCGAAGTTGTGGTTGTTGTGGTTGTTGGTTTTGCTATTGTCAATTGAGTTTTTTGTCCCCACAAGTGCACACCTTTTTTTTTGGACAAGTAGTTTGTCCAAATATACTCAAATGTCAGTTTAGTATGAAGAGTCCACGCCCCGGGAGTCAAGACTTATGTATTACCTCAGGGCTTGGACTCTTCATTGGAAATCTAATTGATGTGTGTGGGTCATGATGAAATTAAACCCCCTATGTTTGAGAAGTTTATAATGAAAAACAAATGTATACATGCTAACGGCACACTAGAAAATGGACTCAAGTATTCATACTAAGATTTCTAATGTGATAAATGCCTCCACTACAATTAAAAAATATGAATCATGAATTAAATAGGCATATATTACATATAAAATCAACTTTCATTTTCCAATGAGAAAGTCATTGAGTATTTTTTCATTCATAGCATGTAACCCAATAATTGCATCAGACAAATCAAGACAAAAGCACAATATCTTAGCCACATCCAGTGAGAAAATTTAAAGGGAGCCCATAAGTGCTCCAAGAGCCTCCAATTTGTAAAAAAATTGCAACCCAAATGCAAATCCTAATGAGAATGGATAGGTTAGTCATCGATGGCTATTACCATATGACAATAATGAATGAAAACGTGAATTCGATGAAACCAACACATCTATTGTCAATTTTTTCATCTAAACCTATGGGCCCGCTTTTGTGCATAGATCTACCTCTACTTCAAAATTCTTAATAATTTTCTTAAACGTACACACTAGGAGAAAAATAATACCTCTCTCTTATGTACGTCAATGCTTAAATAATACCCCTTTTTACACCCATGTTAATTTGTACATGGTATGAAGAGTCCACCCCCGGATATATTACACAGATCAAAATGTTGCAACAAATGTAATGCCAAAATGGAGGTTCCTACCTAGTTGACAAGATTGTCTTAAATTGCACTTATATTGTTTTTTTTGAATAACTATTAAAAAACCATGTTAAAGAACCCAACATGGGCTCCTCAAAATAGATACCATGGCAGGGCATTGTGTGAGAGAAAAAAAAGTGTATTTTCATTGAGAAGCGGAATTGGAACGTTGACATTGTTAAGAATCTATTATAACATATTTTCTCCATCATGCTTTGCAAGTTTGGATACAATGAACAAGGAGAATTGGCCGCTAGTTACAGATGAACCACTTGCATAACATTACTCAGCACTTAGTGCTTGTTCAACGGGCCCTCAAAATACAATAGTCAAATGCTCGAAAAGTTGTGCAAGGAGACTCAGATTTTAACCGAGCTCCCAACATCCGACTGTTATATTCCAAGGGCCCACATCACTGACTAATGTTATGTGAGTTTGTGAAATAATTGGTTAAAGTTCTAGACTTCATGAAAATTTCCCATCATTCTAGAGGAATCTATAGAACATACCTCAAATTAACAAAGAAAAACCGAAAGATCACAACATGTAATAGGTTGGACTTGGAAACACTAGGATTTTGACCGATTATGCCCAAAAATCTTCCCAGACATTGTTTGAATAGCATTTCAACCCCATTCACCTTTGTGATAACTTATGAATTTCTATGTAAAGTGGAACTTGAAGATCAACTATGAGAGAGGTACTACCTAAGTGAGTGGACCTATTCTAGAGACTTTTGACGAGTTTGGGTATTTGAAATGATTAGATATATATGATGATTATCTTGTTGGATTAGGATATCAAAGTGGATTAAGAAGCCATGCAACTAAGGTTATTGAGTCATAACTCAATTTCTTAAGGAAAGTCTACGTCAAAATACTCCATGACCCATTGTGGTCACATAGGGGCATCCATTTATGACACTTATTTTGTTAGCCATGCCCCACCTTTTGCATGAGATTAGATCTTGCCTAACACCTCATGATTAAGAGGATCTAGGATTGAATGACTTCCAATGAACTTATATAACTTCCAATACTTATATATAATCCATTGAAGTGCAAAATTGACAAATTTATGGTTGTACCTATGTTGAAAACCCCACTTGTTTATGTTCAGTACACAATATCCTGACCATGTGTGCAACTGCATACATATCATCCTATGCCTCCACAAGGTCGTTATTTTTTGAAAGACCATGCAACATATGCTTCGTGTCCAATGTCCACTATACCCATGATTTAAGGTATCCATAATGGTTCACAAACCAAAACGGGTGCACCTACCTTACTTGAAGAAAGTGGTACCAAGGTGATATCAACATTTCAAGTGCCATGATGTAAGGTCATATGAGGCTATTAAATTAGGTACTCATTCATGAGTACAACTACAAGGTTGGTTGGTAAGGGAGAGGGAGTTGATGATTGTGTTGACTAACCTCCACAATCCTACATAACTTAGCCACTCGTTTGAAGAATCTACAGTCTACCTGAATCCTCGACCTCTACTGCATACATAGATACAATGGACTCCTTGGTATCATGTCTTTAATGTACATTCCCTAGTAACCTTTAGGACTAAGCTTCATAAGCTTAATAACCCCTTCATGCTTTGAGCAGTTTCGTACTAATTGTGTATTCTCTCTTTATATTGATGATATGAAATCCTCATCAAACTCTTTCCAAGTTACTTTGTGTTTTGTGTCAAGAAGTGTAACCTTGCAAGACAACCAGCATCACTATCTACCCAAAACCACATCAAAAAAACACAATGTATATTCATGTTCTACAGTTCAAAATATTGCATATAAAAGAGATCCAAACCGGGCTTCAAAAGCATTTTGGGGTGAAGAAGAAGCCAACCGGCTGGGAATTCGTGGCCTCACTAAGGAACATCCATCCAAGATATCGTGGATGAAGTGGCTCCAATAAAAAAAGCCCCCCTATGGGGTTGAGGGCCGATTCATTCGAATGTGACATCACTAGACTAATTCTGGGCCTTTGACTCTATTTCCGGAATCAAATTGCCTTAAAATAGTCATTTAGATGATTCCTGCATTTTTTTCATCCGCATGGATGATTATACTTGAGTGCCACAAATCCCCGGCCAAGCCAACCCGAGGACTACATTACTTGAAGGGTATGTACGATGTTCAGTCAAAACAGGTGCCTTTGAAGCCAAAGTAGCCAAGGTAAAGAAATGACCACATATTGCAAAAGATGTTTGCGCAGACCCACTATGGAGGAACATACCGTAGCTCTCTAGCAGCTTGGGCAGAAAATAATTATTTTTGAAGGTGCCAAAATTTCTGGGAAATTAATTTCATTGAGTGTCCAAAAAAAAGAAATAACATTCAAAGAGTGCCTAAAATCACAATAATACAAGTGACATAGTCTCTCACAAAGACCACTCTGTATAACTCTCCCACAAAGCAAAACCCTGACATACAAATAGAAGACAAACTTCAGGGGAAGGAATGTTGGTTAAGGGAAGTGTTTAGGTTAATCGTAACCACCAAAGATGGAATTAGAAAAACCATCCATGAATTATAGGAATGACTTGGATGAATGTCTAACTTATTTAAAATTACTTTTTGAATCTGCCCAACTTTAGAATATTAGTTTATGGGCTGCCTAACTTACTTTCGCACTTATTAGGCAGAAAGGTGCCCAAGCTGCTAGAGAGCTACGGTATCTAGTTGCATTGAGAAATTTAACTGGTTTGCCAACACTTTTAGGTCACAAGCCCAGGGCAGCCTCCACTACATATGATGTTTAGTGTCATATGGCATTTTATGTCACTATGGTAACTTTTCGGATGACAAATGTTATGACTAAGTGAACAAATATTGTCATGGATGGCGGATGAGTTCATCCATTGGCCAAAACTCTACCTTCTCTTGTCAGCAACTTGTGATGAAATATTGTCATGGATGCTTAAATTTTGAATGAAAAAGCACTTGGTAAGTGACAGTAATTGCAACACTGTAAATTTATAATCCCCCAAATTTTTTACAAGGAATGACAAATAATGTTGGGTAAACATTTAGTGTTGGTGACACTATACCACGGTTCACAATTAGTATTGAGCAAGACATTTAGAATTGGTGACACTAAATATCATATTTAGTGTAGCATGGCCATGGTTTAATTGGCCCATAGTGCCAAGCTATCAACACCATTCAGTAGACAACACCAAGGGTGGGCCAATAATGGCAGAGGTGTCTCTCTCTCACTATATACACACACACATAACATATTACAAACATATAGCAATAGGTACCATCTTTGGAATGATCATGTGGTGTAATAATGGAGATGAAATTGCCAAATCCTTTTACAGCAAAAAATTAGATTTCGAGCTCTGTACAAAACTCTAAAGAAAACACCAAAATCTCAAATAAGTTGAAACTTATATATCCAGTTCTCTTGTGACCTGGAGACCTAAACCCTGGAACTAGTTTGAGGTGGTGAAGTCCACTTAAGTGATGGATATCTACCTTGAACCCCAAACCCTAAACCCTAAACCATTATACAGAGGTCCACACTGAAGTTACTTCTCTAACAAGGGGTATCTAATGAGGGATAGTCCATCACTTCCCTAGTTGGCTTTAATGTATTGCTGGGATCCGATGGTTGTTTGAAGCTGTGGCTATGGGAGTAATAAGAGAAACCTACGACTCAAGGGATCATTGGGACCTTGGTAAATACTAAAATTTATGAGCCTCATATGTTATATACACCATCATCATGGCTCACAGGTTGCCAGGATCTCCTACGTGTCAAGTAGATATAAGCAAATATCCCTATCCCATATCCAACTAAGAATGCAAAACTTAATGATATTAATTGCATGGACCAACTCCCCTGGCCTTGTTCCCGCCTGCTAGTGACCTCAAAAAAGGTTTGCTCCTTCTTGAAATAAGTACCTGCTCTCAAGTCATGAATGCTTGGAATCTCAAGCACATCGTGTACTTCCCCATCATGATTCCCAACATATGACAGAGTCATAAGGTGCCTCGTTGCATGTAGCCGTAAATAACCCCACTCAAATGTGCGGAAAATCGACCATTCGGGTTGTGGGTAGATAAGTGCATCAGGGTGATCAACCAGGGGTTGATCAGTGGGTTGGTGTTCGGCACCGCCCATGCCAATGACCATGTAAATAGGAAGCTGGCTATTGGAGCTAGAAGGTTCCACGCACTTAAAATCTTGTAACGGGCACATTCGTTCATACTTGTGTACATGACCACAAAGAACTAGGCTGACCTTGTGCTCAATTAATAAAGGCTCAAACGTTTGAACCAAGTGGCGTGTCATAAGCTTGCCTCGAGAATCTGTTGTATAAATCGGTCTATGGCCTAAGAAAACTACAAATGGGGTCTTTGTCCTATCAACCATTTTCAAGTCATTGGCAATAAATGCGTACTGCTTGCTATCTGGTAGAAAATCTATCTCTGTACAATAATATAGGAAATGGACAACGCCAACATCAAGAGAGTAATAGAGGTTCTTGGTGGCTGGGGAGGCCGTACCAGTATCTAATGACGAGTTTCCAGGCATGTCGAAACGCAAGCTATATGGCACACCACATTCACCGCCCCCATCTTTATGATAAGATGACCAATCCGGCTTGAAAGGCTGCCCCAGCCAGTCATATTCATGATTTCCCATGCAGACATGGTAAGGGGAAATCGCTGCCACAGATTCAATTTGGTCGAAAAACGCATCCCAAAGCCAAGAAAATCCACGGGCATAGCTTATATCGCCAATATGCGATATAAAAGTAGGCTTATCTCCTATTAATTGTAAATCACGTTGGAGCCATTTCACAGTGTTCTTGCTCTCTCGTTGTGTGTATTGAAATGTTGTGTATGGAATAGAAGTACCCATGTCTCCAAATAGAAGGGCGTTTGTCTCAACTGCATGGGGATCTGATGACATAAAGCTGTAGATGGAGCTCCATCCCCCCTCACTACTTCCCACCTGTCACAATATGCAAACCTTAAACACTTCCTTTGGTGCTTTTGTTTGAATGTTTCTTAGATATGGAGATTTTGTTCTTCCCAATAAAAGATGTCCCACCAGATACACAATTGTAAATAAACTCCGATAAAAACTTGGGTTAGAACTTCAACATTTTGAGGAATGATATACCGTAGAGTGGCGTTTGGTTCAACACCTTCGAAGACTAAAAGGTAATTCTTACATCAGATTCAACAAGGTCTTGACCAATGTGAATCTGACACTTGGCAAATTTCTCCCAATAAATAATTACTGTGTTGAACCAGACAGCACCCTACAAAACCCTTCACATTCCT
This sequence comes from Polytrichum formosum, assembly GCA_964035585.1. Taxonomy (NCBI): domain Eukaryota; kingdom Viridiplantae; phylum Streptophyta; class Polytrichopsida; order Polytrichales; family Polytrichaceae; genus Polytrichum; species Polytrichum formosum. Next base: position 63,891,292 of record OZ037936.1, read on the forward strand.
TTCTTCCCAGTAACAAAAGCTCTCTTCAGAATGAATGTGAGATGACTTGCCTGATAATAGTAACGCTTCTTGGGTTGCAACCCTTGTACAAGGGCAGTATGTATATATCCCGGGTCCCGCCATCCAACAGAATTTGCTGGAGAATCACACATGTCAATCTGAGTGTAAGTTATAGCAGTTGTTCCAACCTTAGTACTCAAGCTGCCTTTGCTGACCCCATATCTCACAACGCCTTTAAGGGGGTCTCTGGTGACAAACATAACCTTCATCTCACCCGCCTTTCCAGTAAGAGCAAGATGTACTTGTGTTGGCTCATTGTAGTTAGCAAAACCAACAATGAAGCTTACGGCCAACCGCTGCGAGACATCTGGCAGGTGATTTCCCTCGTGATCCTTGGGGACGTGTTTGCCTGATACAGTAGTATCCGTGCCTCTAAATAGGCGGAAGTTGTAAGGAGCCCGCATGTTCACCATTGGGATCTGCAAGGAGCAGGCTCCTGTGGCCCAAGTTGCACATGTTGAAAGGAGAATATATCCAATATAATTATCATCTGCTGATGCTGGAGGGGTGTATATGCCTAACCAGTCATGGATTGAAGGTGACTCCAGGTCTCTCCAGGCAAGCATGACCTCATCTCCTGAACTTTGTAAAGTTGTTGGTGTGGCATCCAAGGTTGCAGCATCCACAAAACTCTTCTGTATAAGAATCACCATCACAAGAGAAAGAACATGTAGTAGCTGCCACCCCATGGCTACAAACAAATATCTGGAGACACAATCAACCAGCTGAGAAATTAAGTACCCTCACCTCGCATCCAAATTTGACCCCTGTTTATTTTTACTTGTGGTATGTGGCTCATAAGGTCAGAAATCACATGTAGTAATACTTGCGTCTAACAACCTCCACTATCTAACTCCAAATTCCATAGATAGATATCTATATAGATATAGATATACTTACTACAGTATCAACAACACTGATTTGAAGTCCAGGAATAAAAGCATTCAACACTGATCTCACAATATTCAGAAAACTACAAAGTCGTAAGCACCATGACCATTTTCATCATTTTATGCTTAAAGAGTCCTCACAGACCTCCAAGATCAAAGGCAACAAGGTGTGTTCAGCATCTGTCTGCTGCTTAAACCTTGACAATCACATTACATTACAAGGAGAACTACTACCATTGCAATCACAAAATTTGAACTTGAACAAAACTTGCCTACATCACCCAAATCATCAACAACAAACCATATTTTTGGAGGCTGAGGCAATAAGATGGGTGACATGGCGAATAACATGATGATCTAGACCTACAGTAGCACTCCAAGACATTCAAAAAAAGAACATCCACTATCCAAATTCCTGCAATTCTTAACATGGCCTACAAAATCTGTCTGCTACAAGGGTTTCAAGGGAGCTGTGGAAATTACCTGTGCTGCATATCAGCCTCCCAGTCATAATGCAGAGTCAATCATCTGATACAGCATACTGTTAACACTCAGAGGCAGCCATCGTCCCGCTTCAAATGTTTGAAGGAACACTTATATGTAGAAAATTCCTGATGCTGCATTCACCTCACATATCAAAATCTCATGGTAGGACAAGGGAGCCCAGAGTGATTTTAAGATAAATCAATACACCTACCTTACATCTTTTGAAGTACATCTTACAAAAATGAAATAAAAGCCAAATTCCTTAGAAAATTGCAATCTAGGAATTGGTGCCATTGGGCCGATGCTCTGAGAATTATTGCAATTCTGGGGTGTGGGCAGCTAATTGAGTTGGAAATGTTTCTGAGTGAGGGTGAAGTGGTGGGTCGAGCTGTGAGTTTTTTATTTTTTGTTTTTATTACCCCTTCTTGTTCTTGTTTCCTGGATTCACTTTTTTGGCTTGTTAATATTGGAGTGTGCAGAGATCTTACGGCGGGAGAGGAGAGGAGAGTGGTGGGTGGATGCAGGAGAGGTTTCGAATTTAGGTTCAATATTGTACTCTCAAAGTGGTAGTAATGATTTTGTTTGCAGGTTAGGAAGTTGAAAATTGGACAGAATTTCAAGGTTAGGATGGAGGTTTTGAGGTCGCGGCCGTCAGCACTGCCACGAGTGACCAGCATGCGGGAGCAAATGCAGGAAACTCGGCAAGACGATCGAAACCAAGGCATTCGCCTTCTCGCACAGTAACTCAAAAATCCTACCCTTCAACTCATTATTGAACTACTTGTCATGGAACGAATAATCTCCACACTACATTGGCAGATTCTCTATATGAAATTTTGTCAATGTCACTATATTCATTTTTCCTTCCTTTGGCTTTCCACAAATTAGAGAACCAAAATGCAAGGGACATACTACAGTACTTGTGAAACTACACTTATGCAGGATCCAAAGATTGTCAACTCCAAACTTTCCGAACACCTCCATACCTACTCCACAACAAACAATCTCTACACATGGCCCAACCCAGGTGTGTCTTGTCTCTTCTCGAAATCCCAATTGTACCTACCAACCCATCTGCACAAGATCTCTCTCTCCATAGGTAGATACACTCCCAAGGTCCTATCTAAGGAAGGTAACCCTAACCTTGACCCAACTCCGACAAAATTATCACCTCTGCCACATTCTCAACATCATCATCATCATCATCATTAACTTCTCATATCTCACTTCTGCCACAACATCCGCAACCTGCAACCAGTAGCATTCATTTGTCGTGCACCCATACCTGAAAGGTTCGGAGGCAGGCAAGACTCAGGGAATGTGTGCAAAATTCAAACTGAATAGAGCAATTACCTGGTGAAATTTGCATGTGAGGTTGAAGCCCGAGGAAGTTGAGATGGAGATCTGTGCAGGTGGGAGTGTTGTTGTTAATGTTTTGGATGAGTCGATGACGGGCGACGAAGACGAAGTCATGGTGGTCGAGGGAACAGAGAAAGCAGGGACGGAGTCAGAGAGGGGCTTTCCTGCGAAGATCCTTACAGCAGTAAATCACGTAAGCAAGAGCTGTGACCACGACATTGTGAGAGCCCAAAAGAAGTGACCGAAGGCCATTCCAAAGACACTTCCAAAATCATGTCGTGTGGTCACGGGCCCTCAAGCGCATCGTGAAGTCATATGTGACCGGGCCCGAAACCAAATGCTATTTCAATGAATTTCTATTCATGTGGGTCCTCACACATGGTAAAATATAATAAATCAACGGTTGTTTGGAGTGCCATGGTCTCTTGGTTTTGTGTTAGGTCTACCTCCAAGAAGTGGTTTTTGAGATTAATCCAAGCGACCATGAAACATGATCCATTCGATGCCATGTAGAAATCCATGTAGACTTTACATCCATCTTGCATTCACTTACTCCATTGGTCCCTCAACCGTAGTGTGAAGCGAACTTGGACCGGCTCCGCCTTTTTCACCAATGAGAGTGCTTGAAGTGCAATGGTCATTGGGCCCTCAGTCTTGTGTGTGAAGTGACCTTTAAATGGCTACATTTACTTACTAGCCCACTTCTCCTAGGATATGAAACACGCGATTAGTTCGGATGGTTAGCAAATCCAAATTGAGGCCATTGTCGCTTTCCTCGTAATTTTCAGTGCTCAAATGAATATCTTATTCATTATCGAAGTGAAGATTCCCATGCTCATTAAATGGTCATATAGGTCCCCTCGATTACGTTGACCATTGAACCTACAACAGTTGTCATGTGTTGGGCATGCAATTTAGTCTTTTTTAAACATATGCCTTTTGGGTATTCGTTCTTGGAGCCAAAATTTTGGATTTTTTGGCAATTTCATACACGGAGAATGATATAATATGCAATTTAATTTTTAGAATCTCAATTTTGCAATTTTGCCTTAAAAACATGACTAACATAGAGCTATGACTTCCAATTGGCAATGACAAGAGGAAATTATTGCATACAAGTGTACCTCTCATTCATTCAGCATAAAAGCCCTCGAATAATGTGCAATTGTGAGTATTTGTTTTAGTTGATTTCATATCATAATCAAGTTTTTAATTAGTGTAGTCCATATAATTTAAGATAAATCATCCACAAACTTATAGGGGGTCAAGTTTAAATTTATGTTGGATAGATGAGAGGTACACTCATATGCAATATACATAGTAGCATATGTTCATAACTAGGAATGTGGAATCAAAAATAGCCACATTAACATATAATAATGCAAACACTTCTGTCAATAAGAAATTGTTGCCTCACTTACCATAATAGTAGATTATAGGGTGACCTCCTCCAAAACCTAACTAATTGCTTCTTCAACTCAAATCCTACAATCCATCTTGCAGCATTTTTCTAAGAATATGACACAAAACCCTAGAATCTCATAAACCTAAGTTCAAAATTGATGCAGGCCACGTGTTGCAACCCAAACCCACACTTAGTTTGAAGGCGGTCCGATGTGTAACAATGGTGACCACCAAGTGGAACCCAATGGATTTGCGATGGCACTAACTCTACACAACCAAGGCCACACACAAGTTAGTCCAACCTCCCTCTATAAACCTAAGTGCAGAGCGCATGGCATACACCCGCTATGGGACGCCCTAGACCCCTTGCAACTTCATTTTGAGACTAGACCTAACACCTTAGCTTGTTTAGAATGGGTTAGAATATTTTCTAAAAAAATTCCAAATTTTTCAAAGTATTATCCATGTCACATGGACCAAACAGATGTTGCTAAGTAATGTTATGTCCACGTCATGAATGGAGGGTATTATGCCAAAGTGTATGCCCACCCATACAATTATTTGTGCCAAAAATCGTAAATTCTTCATGAGAGTCCATTGTGAAATTTTCTAGGTACAATTCTACCTCTTTAATATGGCACGTTTGGGAAACAAGAAAACCGTCATATTATTGAGGTGTCACATATTCAATAATATGACAAATCGGATTTCTTTGTCATAATAACGAAGCACTTCATGAAAACACACATTAGAATTTTGCCACAAATACGAAATGAATATTCTTTCTGATGTCTTTACAAATATGCAAATTTCTCTCAAAAAAGCTATGTGGACTTGAAGAAGGAATCAATACTCCACTGATGTTGCCACTTCAAATTAGCAATATATATATCTTATTGAGCACCTCCGAGTCTCCGACGTCTTGAAAATCAACTGCAAAAACTTAACATGCCTTTAAATGTTCATAACTATGCCAATACAACTCGGAATTGGACAAAACTACCACCAAAAGAAGTCACAATTCAAGAGCTTTCCAACAATATGCATATCAAAGCCATATGATAAATATTGAGTTCAAAATGCTCAAAAATATATTGTGCACTTGGGTTTAGGGTTTAGGTGAAAAACTACTACAAAAAAGACAAAAATCACTATATTCGTTAATTTGGGACTTTTTCAGCATTTTGAGACAATTACAAATATAAGAACATGGATAAAATCACACAAATATTGGAGAATGTTGTAAGATGCAAATACTTTGAAGCGGGTGTTCATATCAAGAACCCAATTAAGAACTCATATCAAGATGGTTTAGGTAGGACGACCCAAACATTAGACCATGTTGTTGTGGTCCATATATTAATTTGAGACAAGAAAAAGTCTCAAATTAACGAATATAGTGATAAAAACTATGAGTCTCTTTATTAAGTTTTGAGATAGAGGACCTAATTCCCTTGGTCCCCATGTTATAACAACATTTTACATTAAATTTTATTTTATCCACATTTCATATGTGAAAGTTGCACGAATTTAATATTAATTAGGTACTTAGACAAATGTGTGGGACCCACCATAATATGCATTTATTACCTCCATAATATGACATTTTGGGGGTCCAGGATTGTCAAATTAACAATGTCACAGTCGCATTGCAAAGGTTGATTTTAACTAGAAAGTTTGGTTTACAAAATTTGTGTCACTATATCGAGGTTGTCATATTATCGAGTGTCGTATTAAAGGGGTAGGACTATATTTGGAAGGATATCCACCAATATTAGATTGGTACATAGGTGAATGCATGAGCTTGAAAATGTGTCTTTCATATAAGGGGGTCCAATAAAAATCTACTCCCAATAATTTATGATTGTTTCAATTCAACTCAATCTCACTATACTAACTCAGGGTCTTTATGCATAACATTATTCAGATCCATAACAATGGACTGTGGGACTAACAACATTTTTTGCAGAATATTCCATCATTCATGCTAAATGTGAGGAATATTCCACATAATATTGTTAGTCCCATAGAACATTGTTATGGATCTGAATAATGTTATGTGCTAATTTCAACATTAAAATGAACATTTTCAGCTGGAAGGATTTCCCAACGTTTTAATCTTCAACTTATATGAATGGCACAAATCTTCGACCAAATGCATAGTATCAATGCCCAATATCATTGATGGCATCCAAAAACCACTTGACCAGTACCAAAGTTGTAATACCAGTTTGGTACAATGTTTGTTACAAGTAGGTTCTTATATAATTTATGGGTTTCAATTCACAAGATGAGAGTGGTTTTGCATGCATGAATCATAGTTTGTATACATGAGTGCTATTACAAAAAGTGGAATGAGTCCAACATAGATCACACCACGTCTATGTGTTTTCTGTGTCCTCCTTAAAACAAATTGTAAAGTGCTTCATGCTTCGGTTTGTTTATATAAAAGTTCCTAGAAGTACCTATAAATTTAAAAGCCTCAATGTTTTCTTTTAATGCATAGCTTTCATACAACTATATATGATAACTTAAGTTGTAACATTTTTTTAAATATCCATATATCTATTTTAGAATAAAAACTAGAACCATGTGGTCAAGGAAGGGAGCTCTAGATTTATGTAGAGTTATGTTTGATAGCCACACCTTTCCCTCACATATATACTTAACAAAATATTTATTTATTATTTATTTTATATTTTTTGCGTGGAATCGTAATATACCATGCATGGCATGAGATTTTCGAGGAGGAGGCTTGAAGTGCCGTCCAAAAATGCTGCCCTTTGAGGTGGTCACGTTGTCCTACGTTCCCTACGTGTTCCCTGATAGCTCATGCTATCCAATATATTAATATTTGTGAAGTTATACACATGCATTTATGTTCTGTCAATTATTCAAGTGCTCTTCACCTACGTTTTTTTTATTCATAATAACAATCTTTTTCGCACATGCTCATATTCTCTTCGCACTTGTTTATTGGTGATGCATACAACTATGGACGCTTGTAACAACATGTAACATGGGCCATTATTGGTTCATGTTGACTAGAACTAAGATAATGATGGTCTAGAATGAGTTTAAAGTAAAAGCATAGAGTTCATTATTTTTGCGTTAATAGATTTGCACTTTTGCGTTAACGTGAAAACATGCTTTTACTTTGGATAAATTTGAGACAACCGGGAATGGTGGGGAGGTATATAAAGGACTCTTGGGTAAGAATAAGGAGGTTTTATCTTTTCTTTTCTTAAGACATATATTATGATTTGATAAACGGATATTCGAGCCTTAGTGGAGTCCAAAGACCTTTTGGTTGGGTGGTTCATGCCAAATACATTTATGAAGAACTTAGAAGAATTAAGGTTGTTACACAACATCAACCACACATTGTTTTTGACAAAATTGAAGCTTGAATTACCAGAGACAACACTCAAGAAACCAAAGATTGAGAAAACATTTTATCCAAATGAGGCACAAAAACGATTGTTGAACGTTTTCGGCTTCATCGATTTCTTAAATTCGCCAGGATTTGCTTCTTTGGTGGAAGTCAATGAGTTTGTAATAGAGTTCGTGAACAAGCGCACCGAATTTGAAAAGGAACATAGAAGCTTGCCTTGCCCAGGTATGTGCCATATTCTTCCCTCTTTTTGAATTCATGTTCGTCACTTTAATTTATTGAAATTTGATTCTTATAATTTTGTCACCACATGATATATGAAAATACTCTTGCGCATATTCAATATTGATATTCAAGATATCGAGGACATGTTGTCTCCATGGAAAGCTAAATCTATGCTAAAGAAAGATGTAACAAGTGATCTTGCACCCTTTCAAATGCTTCATTTTTATAATGATTTTGGTGCCAAAGACACCTCTATATGGGTTGACTTGTTGTTTGACGAAGCCGAGGAGCCATTGAAAATAATGGCTGCTAGCGAGGACACTGGCACTACATCCTTGTGCTTTGCAGACTGCACAATCCCAACCATATCGTATGCACCTCAACATCCCGTTCAAAAATGGGATGCGATCATAGGTGTCTACACGCTCACATGTAGGTAAGTAGACATAATATCCAATTTCTTTAGATACAATTGTTTGGTCTTTCTCTTGTTTCCACTTCATCGACATTCGTTCTTTGCAAAGACAATGGACATGTAGTGACAGTGTCCTCGCTAGCAGCCATTATTTTCAATAGCTCCTCAGCTTCGTCAAACGACAAGTCAACCCATATAGAGGTGTCCTTGGCACCAAAATCATTATAAAAACGAAACATTTGGAAGGGTGCAAGATCACTTGTTACATTTTTTTTAGCATAGATTTAGCTTTCTATGGAGACAACATGTCCTCGATATCTTGAATATCAATATTGAATGTGGGCAACAGTGTTTTCATATATCATGTGGCGACAAAGTTGTAATAATCAAATTTCAATAAATTAAAGTGACGAACATGAATTCAAAAAGAGGGAAGAATATGACACATACCTTGGCAAGGCAAGCTTCTATGTTCCTTTTCAAATTCGGTGTGCTTGTTCACGAACTCTATTACAAATTCATTGACTTCCACCAAAGAAGCAAATCCTGGCGGATTTAAGAAATCGATGAAGCCGCAAACGTTCAACAATCATTTTTGTGCCTTCTTTGGAGGGAAGCTAGCATGTGAGCATTGAGCGGTGAGCAGTGACTAGTAACATGTGAGCAATGAGCAACAAAGTGACCAATAATAGGAATTTAAAAAGAAAGCATTCCAATATAGTTGGATTATATATTATGAAAATAACATTGTGGGCAAACAAAATGTTGAACTCGGCCCTATTACCATGGATTTTAGGAAGTCTGCCAATCCACGGTGATAGGCATTCTGTTGAAATGTCAAACACTTTATTGTGACAAACAACTAGTTAGTTGCACCATCAGTTTGCACTATGTACATTTCATATGGATGTACAAATATATTTTTATATATGTAAAAATGAGGAATAATTGCATCCATGTCCTTCACCCCTATGCCACTATGCCTTTTCTGCAACACCCGCAATGTCGTGTAAACTAAGATCGTTAAACACAACAGATCGAGTGTCGTCATCAACATCAATTAGCAAAATAAACATAGCAAACTAATATGCTAAACAACCACCTCTTCAAGATGAGGGTTTCTCTCTCCAAGCTCAAGAAACTAAGAAGTCTTCTTACAAAGCTTAAGAAACTCTGAAATTCACACACAAGAGTCAAGCTATCTCTCACTCCACGAAGGGAGAATCCAAGAGTGCAAGTGATGGAGAAAGAATGCAAAGGCTTTACTCATGATCTACTACACCATAGCCACAAGATAGCAACAACAAGCTCTCTCTCTCAAAACACACTCACAAGACTTGACTTGACAACAATGGCAAGTCAAGATGCCTTCCTCTCCACATAACCCCCCGTCTAGGTGGATTTCATCCATGGAGTGGATGAACAACTATCTAGGACTTCCAATGGAGTCCATTACTCATCCAAACACACATGGACTCCTAATGGAGTCCATTGACTTCTAATTTGACGTGATTTAGCCCCCGATGTCACCTCACGTGACAGCTGTCGTGTAAACTAAGATCATTAAACACAACAGATCGAGTGTCGTCATCAACATCAATTAGCAAAATAAACATAGCAAACTAATATGCTAAACAACCACCTTTTCAAGTGCCCCCCTAGCAGATAAGGAGCCCCTCCAATCAGCTAGGAACAAACACACTCATCGGTAGAGGTGTTGAACATGATGAAGTTGTTGTTACATCTGTACATATCCATGTTGGTGTAGTGGTAATCGAAGGAATTAAACTCATGGTTGAGGAAGTAACCCAAGAACTGTAGGCTGGGTGCAATGTGAGCCCCATCCTTAATCGCCTTCAATAATTTATGTTGAATTCTTTGATAACTCTCCCAATGTGATTTTCAATCCCATAAAACTACCGACCAACTAGATAACAACTTCACCACTAAGACATGTGGCAAACATCCACAAAGTCCTCAATCATGACCATTAACGGCCATGGAATGGGAGGATTTCCGACAACGAGGACAAACCCAATTGCCAGAAGGAAGAGTCAAAAGGGGAGGTGACAAACATGCCATGTGTCATCCACGTTGACATTGGTCGCACAATAACATTGTTGCAGCTCCTTTCTTCTCTCCACACACATAACAAGGCAAACCATGTGGTACAACCGCCAACTTGGGATGCACAGAGCCGTCGATGGGAAGGTGACATGGAGCACAATTCTTTGAATGCTCACGACATTCCCGTCCATCCTTGCCTTCAAGCAATAATATACCACTTGGTAAAACATCTTTTACCCACAAAATTGTGCGTCCAGCCTTGACATCCAATGTCGTGGGCGCCTCCCGTTGCAAGTAAACATAATCCCCCTTGGAAAATCTACGAACCTGAGGTCGATAAGCGCCACTGCGGATCCGGGCATACCGTAATGTATCACGATGTTGAGCTATATTTAAGTTTTCCATGGCCATAGGCATGGCCTTCTGAAAGAACACTGCTCGATCATGAAGACATCGAGCCCAAACATCTGGATCATCCAAGTTTACCACAGGAGCCAATTTCTCTCGCACCGAGCTAGGTAAAATTGGCTCCCGACCATACAAGAGTTGGTAAGGACTGTAGGATGTCAAAGATGCTTGCCTGCTGAAACGGTAACCCATTGCTATCCATGGTAACATCAAGTCCCATTCGCGATGGTTGCCATGAAGCAACCCATACTTCCGCAAACCGCGCTTGACAGTCTGAACAACTCGTTCAGCTAAGCCATCTGCCTCAGGGTGATCTCTGGAAGTTGTTCGATGATCAATCAAAGCCTTGGTACACAAAGCCTCGAAAGATCCAAGAAATTATCTCCCTTGATCCGTCAACACCTCTGCAGGTGCTCCAAACCGTGCCCAAACTCGATCAAGAAATGCCATAGCTGCCAATTATGAGGAATTTTGGGGAAGAGCCACGAGTTCAATCCACTTACTAAAATGCTCCACCATCACAAGTACATACTTTGCCCCACGTGGAGTGACAGTAAGCGGTCCGGCAAAATCCAAAGACCAACGATATCCCAAGCCCATAATAGATAAAGGCTGAAGTTGAGGTGATAAAGTATTAAAACTTGACCTGACTCGGTCACATACTTCACACTGGGAAACATAAGTGGCAACCTGTTGATACATACCAGTCCACCAATATTGGTTGCGTAACATAGAGTGTGTCCTTCGCACTCCAAAATGTCCAAACTCCTCGTGTACTTGCCGTACTAAAAAAGCTTTTTGATCTGGCCTTGGAACGATGCGCCTCGTTCCGTCCGGCCACACACGAAATAACAAGCCGTTTGTCCAACGAAACCTTGTTATTCGGTGACTAACTCTATCTCGCTCCATAGCGGATAGTCCAAGGGGATATGTCCCTTGTTGAAGTTTGTGCAAGACCGCATGGTCTTCCCACACATCACTAACAATGAGAGATTTATCGATCTCCTCATCTTGGTGTTCCACAAGGATCTCAGCAGCCAATCCTGACATAATTGTGAGATATGTGGCAGCATGCCAACCCGGCACCGCCTCACGATCACAATCTCCATGCCATCTGGCTCCAGTTAAATCCTCATCTGAAGGACTTGGATTGCGAGACAATCCGTCTGCATCCAAGTTGGCAATTCCTGCTCGGTGGACGACTTCAAAGTCATATTCTTGAAGTAACAATGCCCACCTAGCAAGTTTCCCGGTGAGTTTATCTGATTCCATAAGCCATTTTAAAGACTGATGATCGGTCACCAAAGTAAATTTTTGCCCATATAAATAAGGTCGGAAATGTGCAATGGCCCAAACGGCTGCCAAGGCCTCGCCTTCATAAGAAGAATAATTAGATTCAGCACTATTATTGCTTCTAGATGCATAAGCCACCACATATTCCTTTCCCTCTTCATCTTTCTGTGTCAATACCGCTCCCAATCCCACTGCACTCCAATCCGTGTGCAATTGAAAAGCTCTAGACACATCCGGGCGTCGAAGCACTGGCGCTGAACCGAGCCTCTGCTTCAATGTATCAAATGCATGTTGTTGTTCCCGACTCCAAATTCATGGTTGGTCTTTCCCCGTGAGAATGCTGAGAGGTTTGGCAATCAAACTAAAGTTTTTGACAAACCTTCTATAATAATTTGCCAATCCTAGAAATGCCCGAAGTCGTGGTACATCACTAGGTGCGGGAATTTTGTGCAAAGCATCCACCTTTGCCTGTTGCACACCAAGACCGCCAGGAACAATCATGTGGCCCAAATAGGGCAGTTGATCATGGAAAAACTTACATTTTCCATGATGTAAACGGAGTCCCCACCGTTGTAGTCGTTCAAATACCGCTTGCAAATGTCTCACATGATCATGTGGACTATTACTAAAGATGATAACATCATCAATGTAACATCTAGCAAATGGTAAACCGGCCAATAATTGGTCCATCACCCGCTGAAATTCAGCTGGTGCATTTTTGAGACCAAATGGCAAAAATTTCCAATGATAAAATTGATCCTTGCCATCTTTATCAATTCCCCAAAATGCGGTCTTCACCCGATCACCCAACAACAAGGTAATTGATGATAACCAGACCTCAAATCCAGAGTGCTAAAAATTCTAGCAAATCCCAATGCATCAAACAACTCCTCTGGCATTGGCATTGGGTATCGATCCGATTTGGTCTTGCGGTTGACTGGACGATAATCACCACACATCCGTTTTTCCGTCCAGTTGCCAAAGATATCTTTCTTTGAAGGCATAACCGTAGCACAAGCATACTCTCCATTGGAGAGTTCAATCAATTCCGCTGCCAATAATTCTTGACATCGAGTTTGAACACCCAACCTTTCAGATGTACTAAGTCTGTACGGCCGTCTGAAAATAGGATGGTCGTCCTCGAGTTGAATACGAACAGGTTTACCTTTATATCCTTCAAGATCATGAAGACTAAAGGCAAAACAATTACGGTAAGAGCGAATAAATGCCCGTACCTTTCGTGCTTCGGCACCAGTAAGTTTTGGCCCCACTTCAATTTGCCAATCGTCAAACTCCGTGGTTTCCTTCTCCATAGAAGGATTGCCACTTGGTGCCAGCACAGCCTGTGATTGCTAGTCTGTGGAGAGGGCAACACCTTTGCCCCCATCATCTGCACTTGAAATCAAATGCGTATCCTCTCCACTACAATCAGACACACCAAAATCTTGGGCCAAAGCAACAAAAACACGTTGAGCTCGAAGCTCTTCTGCAGCATGCTGCTTCAAAGAAAATAATGCCTCAGCATCATTGACCTCCATGTGAAATTTGGATTGCAGCTCCATTGCCCCCTGACCATTGTCCTCTGCCCTCAGAGTAAGCAATTGGTCATGAAAATATTGTTGAGCAGCAAGACAAATTCCAATAATCCATACCATGCTATTGAGATCCATAGCTTGTCCCAATAGAAAACGTCTCTGACCTTCTTGAAGCCCGTGAGCAGCTGTGGTACCTGTAGGAAAACCCATGGCTCATTCCCTTTCATCTGCCGTAGGCTCATCATAAGTTTGGGAATTTGAATCCCAAACCATGCCTGGTCCACGAGATCGAAATGCAAAAGACCGTGGATATGTCACAAAAGTCGGTAGTGCACCTCGCGGAATTCCCACCTTGTTAATTACTGCAAGTGGCAAGGTGTCATCCTTGGTAACCGCCAAGGAAACACGATGATCATCTAAAATGTCATCCACCTTGCGATTCATAAGCCGAGGAATTCGAGCGACTACCGCTGAAAGCACCTGAGGTGATACCAAATTGGTCCAAAACCAACGAGGCCGGTGAGCAAAGGATCCCAAGGATGCAGCATCCAGAAATGTTGGAGTACCCAGAAGTTGGTTAATATACTCACCATCCTTCACCACTTTGTGCCGTGTATCACCCAATAATGGCACATTTTCCAAAATGTACCCTGGCGGAGTTGATTGATGGGCAAACCACCATTGTATCAATCGCATCAAATCCGCAAACAAACTAGACCTAGGGTCATCCAAACCTTGGCCAGTTCCTGCACGCGAATGGCCTTGACACGGCCATCCTGCAATAATCAAATCCACATGGCCCAACCTTCTCAAATCCTCATCACTAATCATAGTGACGTCTTGAGGGAGTTGACCACAACATCCATGAATAGCAGAGGCTGACAATTGTGTGGGATACCTCAACAACAATTGTTGGATGTGGTGTCGAACGGCTCTGTTGGCTGCATATCCATTATTCACATGAATATACCGCCTAACTGTAATCCCAGCCTCCAATACTGCAGCCAAACATGTGCCAATGCCCCCAAAGATCTCTACAAGGACGATACCTTCAGGTGACGGTTGCCAACGAATGGGTTGGGCAAAAGAAAATGAGGATGATATTGGAGGTGCCTCTCCAAGCTCCAAAGCCGCTACAATGTGTCGACAATGGTCAGATAACTCCTTAGGAGTACGCCATGGTGGAGATGGATCCTTGAAATGTCGAGCAGGAATTTCGGTACATGGCAAAATTCGTTGCTCTGCTACATTACAAGTGTAGGCTAATGTTTCCTCCAACAAAATTGGTGAACAAGGCAAGTCTGAAACTAAACCACTACAACCAAACATTGCCTCCGCAACCATAGTCATAGAAGTAGCTGCAAACGCTACAGGAATAAATACCTTCCTGCCATCACCAGTAGACCATCCCGGTCTAATCCACGCCTCCTCGGTCCAATTATCCAAACAAAAGCCAAGTGGATAAAGAGCTTGCTGACCAACTAGTATATCATAGTTGGTTGCATTGGTAACAACACACTTCATTGTCAAATGAGTGTAGGTAGGTCCTGCCCCCACGTTAAAAATCAAACGGAGAGGTGCCTTGGTGTAACCTGTTGCACGTTCAGTGCCCCCCACTGAAGTCACAATTGTGAATGGACAAGGATCTAAATTTGTTGGCATCAACTCCAGACTGTCAGCAAGTCCTTTGCCAATCATAACCGGTTGAGCACCAGAATCCATCATAACTCTCAGTGGTGTAGCACGAATAGCGGGATTATCCGTGCGTGACACGACAAACAAAGCTTTGTCGTTCACCAGACGTACAACCCCAGGTTGTAAATTATGCCGCTCTCGAGCAGATCTTGCAGAAACATCTGCAAGATAGGCTGCTCCTGCTGCACAATGTGGAAAAGACGTGTCCATTGATGGAATTATTGGAGGAGGAATATCAGTGTGCTTACCAAAAGCAATGATTGCCGAATCTGCAAGGTTCGCTCGCAAATTGGCTAAGTCCTCCACCTTCTCAGCCACAGGCACGTCAACAACAGCTTGGGATACTTGAAGGGATGGCAAATCCGCCTTGCCTTCTAACATTCTCCCAGCTAAAAGAAAACTCCAGCAGGTTTGAAATCCGGAGCCATCAACTCCGAACCCGAGAAAATTGGCATATGGAGAATTTTATGTGCCAATACCTGCATAACGTCCTTTGAAATGGAATCCCCATCTCTCAAAGGTAAAGGGTTTTTGGCCCCAACAGTAGTGGTAGTGTCTGCCAATCCAAATGATAGAGGTAGCCGTGCTTGACCAACCTGGTCTGCTGGACCGACATGGCGAGGACGTGAAGCCTCGTTGTTCCCAGCACTTGTGGAAGCCACCGAATTTGCCAATGTCTGTGCGCGAATAGAAGCTGCAGCTACCACCTCTCCAGATGCTCCGAACATATACATGTCAGAACCGGAAGTGCCAACAACTGCATGCGGCTCAGAAATTTGAGCAAAAGATGCAGAAGATTTGAGCTTTTGCTCAAGCTCTGCAACCTTAGCCTCAAGAGTCTGCTCCCGTGAAGATTTGCCAGTCACATAACTGGCAGGCCGCCTCTCAGGATGAAGTTGGAAACAATGATCCACATCGTGGTTAGTACCGCCACAATGGTTACATTTCAATTGCCTCTTCTTAGAATTTTCCACCGCCTTTACCGGTTCTATCTTTTGTTTTATTTTTCCCAAAGGCTGGTTTTTCTTCTTCTTGGGACAATTGGCATCATTCTTCGAATGACCAGCTTCTCCACAACCCCAGCAGTACAAAATCCGTTGTTCCTTAACAGGTTGAGTCTCAGCTAAATTACTAGTAGCTATGACAATTCTTTTTGATTTGCTAGTCTCTGTCATCCAAGATACCATATCCGTGGCATCGTATTGACAGAGTGCCCGATCACATCTCTCAACCACGGCAAACGCTTGTGCAAGCGTAGCTCTGCCTTCGTAGTCCAAGATAATCCGAGGTGATGCCAACTCAAGTAGCCGCTTATCAATCTTAGACAAGAAGATTTTGACAAGCTGGCTCTCAGCGAAAACACCTCCCGACTCAACAGCAAATCGCGCGAGTCGCGTGTACATGGTCCGTGGAGTGTCATCCTTCTCCCGGCGAAAATCCTGGATGCGCTGCATCTGGTCTCGCCTAAACCCACCATTTATGTCACCAAAAATCCTCCACCCTTCGATTTCGTCCTAGCCCGAGTGGAAAAGTTTATAATGACATGTAGAGACTTCTCTCTTTGTAATCCAATATATAATTCCAATCTACCCTTGGAATATACACAACTTGATTAACACCACACTATGTAGTTTTACATTCCTTAATGTCGGGCAAGGTTATATCCTTAGCCTTTTCTAATGTCCACCCGGCCGCTTTGGCCACGCATGCCTTCAAAGATATCCCTCTTGTGAATCGAGTCCTTGCCGTCGACTCCACACTACTACATGAATTTTCGCTTATTGATTCCGTGCTATCACATGTCATCGTGATTGATTCCGTATTGGTACATGACACTTCGCTTGTGGATTCCATGAGCACATAGGCTTTAAATACAAGTATTAAAAAATACTTATATACTTATCCTTGCCCTTCCTTCTCTAAGTTCTTTTTGATGTAAATCTCTATCAATGTCTTCCTACTAAACTTCAGAATAGTATAACTCCCACCCAACTTATGTTCTTCAAGTGAAATTTGGTACACTTGTTAAGTACCTTATCAAAAATCTCCACACCAAATTTTGGCACAAACAAAGTTCATATGCAAAAGTTATGCATGAAATTCTAACTCTAACTACTTAGTATGAATGCTGTGATAAAGCATCCGGTCATTAAAACTCTAATAACTTCCAACTCCTACGTCCAATCAATCTAAAATTTTGACACAAGATAGATATATAAGTTCAAAAGGTAGTGTCAAATTTTGGTATCCATATCTATAACCCTCTAAGAGATACATATTTTCAAACCTTGCTGCTTTGTTCCTAGACACCCTCCCCTTCAACTTTTAATAACTCTTTCATCCCAATGACTGAAGCTCTCAAATTTTTACCACAACTCCCATACTTTATAATAAACAATCCCTCAAATTTTCATACCCATTGAACATTCTGATCATCCATAATTGACAAATCTCTCACTATAAAGTTCTGCTCAAGTTCATAACTAATAAAACACTACAAGTAATGCACCTAGTACAATCTAGTCACTCTAAATGCCACAAGTTTAAACAAGTTTGAACTCTCTCACTTCAATATGAATCTCAATGCAACAAGTTGAAGTTTACAATCAAACTCCAAATTCCTTAAACCCAATCTACTTCTAACAAGAGGTCAATCCCTCTTCAAGGCTAAATAGCCTTGGCTCTTCTCCTAAGAACTAAGCACACACATGTGCTCCTATCTTGCTTCCCACACACCCACACTTATAACCCGTGGGATGCTTAAGGAGCACGAAGGAAAGAGAGGATGAGTGAGGGAAGAATGAGGGATTATATAGTGAGTTGAGAGGGAGAGAGGGCATGAGATAAGGATAGGGTGAGAGGATTAGAGCCTCCAATCACAACCCCTTAACCTTCTCCTTCTAAGTAGGGACTCATCCCATCCACAAGGCTCTCGATAAGCCTTCGAAATCTCCTCCTACTTTGTAGGCTCTCATCTAATCTCCTAAGCCTTCCTCCCTCAAATGATCAACAAAGATCCTAATTCAAGCATTTAACTAACCTTGGCTTTCTACCTACCACACTTTACCAAGGTATGTCCTCATACTACTTAAATCCACTCCACACAAGCCTAATGCTTCAAACTTAGCTTTCTTCAAGCTTCACTCTTTTTATATTTTTGTGAATAATCATAAATAAACAAAACACTACTTGTAATATTTTACAAGTGTTAACAACACATGTGGACATCAATTTGGGCTCACATTACTCCACCTCCAAATGTGCGACAAATTCAGCAAGGGGATTAAATGGAGGTGGTGGACCAACAGCCGTCAATGCTGCCTGTGTAGCACGTGCCATCCGTGAAAGGGTAGCCGTGCTACTGCTAGCCGCTATTGGCCCAAGTGCCAGTTCCTTGTCCTTAGGCTCCTCCAGTGGTTCTTCCTCCTTTAAGGTGGGTGGAGCTAAGGTAGCAACCGCCCCATCTTTAAGAGCTGAAATAAGCTCAACCCGAGCCTCCCAATACTGCTCCACCTCCCGAAGTTGGCGTTGATGACCTTCTGTCCAGCGTTCATAGGTTTGGAGTGCCTCATACTCCAAATGCTGAGGCAGAAGTTCAAAGGCATACCAATCATTGAAATTGGAAGACCTTTGATGTTTCTCCTTAATCCAGGTACGAAACCGGAGTTTCCAATCGGGCAAGGAAATGCCCCCAGCTCGACCTGAGAACCGATCATGCACTGAACCGTGGTGATCGTCCTCCATTTCGTCGAATGTGCCGACACTCCAAATCCGAAGCCTATTAGTAGTGTCCAACGCCGAAATAGGCTCAAAAGCCTCGTTGGTATCTACCTTTGGCTCAAAATTTGTGGTATGCACGTCCTCCAAGTAATCTGGTGATGGAGATCGATAATATCGGCTCCTAGTTTGCACCATAAAATAATTACTTGAGTACCTGCAACTATCTACAAGGTAATGGGCAACCTGCACCTGTTGCGGGCTATCTAAATGGCAATCCCTTGCCAAATGCCAAGTGTTTATTTATGCCCCCAGAATTCCAAAATTGTGCAAAGGTTTGAGATTGGTAATTAAAATCAAAAATCAGCGTTGAAAATGCTCATTTCCAAGGTGAATATGGACTCCAATCAACAAACTAATTGCACCAATGGACTCCTAGGAAGATTTCACACAAATTAGGCTCAAATTTCACTCCGTTCGGAGTTAATTTGCTCCCAAAAACAAAAATCAGCGTTGAAATTAATAATTTCAGCAATGATTTTGAATTCCAATCAACAATCCAATTACACCATTGGATTCCTTGGCAAATTTCACACAAGATAGGCTCAAATTTCACTCCAATCGGAGCTAGTATGCCCCCAAATTTGAACCTCAAAGTTTGTGAAATTAAATGCCAAGTTTGAAAGGTGAAAGTAAAAATGTAAAAACAAAAATCTAAAAATTAAAGTAAAAAGGTGAAAAGTAAAACGTAACAAGTGAAAAGGTAAAATCAAAAGTCAAAATCAAAATGTAAAAAGTCAAATGTAAAAGTTAAATTGAAATGTCAAAATCTAAAATGTAAAAGTAAATAAAGTAAAAAGTAAAAAGTCAAAGTCAAGACAGTAAAAGTAAAAAGTAAAAAGTAAACAAAATAAAACTAAAAATGTAGAACTAAAAAAGTAAAACAACAAGTAAAAAAATAAAAATAAAAATAAAAAATAAAAAATAAAAAAAATAAAAAGACTTACCTGGGGGGGGTTGGACCCCCCCGCTGCCCTCGCCCAGCTGGCGCTGCCCGCCAGTAGCGGGGCCTGGCTGGCGCCCGCCCGCCTGTGGGGCCCGGCCGACGCCCGCCCTCCCGCGGGACCCGGCCTGCGCCCGCGCCCGGCCCGCCCACGCCCGCCCGGACAAAGTCCAGGGGCTCCGGGAGGCTCCGGGAGGGAGCTCTTGAAGCTCTCTCCCAAAAATCAAAAAAACAAATTGGAAAATTTTTCTTCTTGCAAATTGCAAGAAATAATTGTTGGATTTTGGTTTCCAACCTCCTAAGCTTGCAAGCAGAAGTTTGCAAGTTGCCAACAAATATAATAATAATAATAAATTTTCTTTTGTTGGTTTTGTTCTCTCAAGAAGGTGAAGAGAGGAAGAAGAAAGAGATAAGGAGATTCCTTGCAAGATTTGTCTTGCAAGCTATAATGAATTGGAAACTAAGCCTCACAACACATGTATTACTCAGTTGCTCATGAGTTCTTGGCCATTTGAACTCAAAATACAAACTAAAATTGAAAATTTCAAGAAATTGTTGTCAAGTATGAGGGTTTCTCTCTCCAAGCTCAAGAAACTAAGAAGTCTCCTTACAAAGCTTAAGAAACTCTGAAATTCACACACAAGAGTCAAGCTATCTCTCACTCCACGAATGGAGAATCCAAGAGTGCAAGTGATGGAGAAAGAATGCAAAGGCTTTACTCATGATCTACTACACCATAGCCACAAGATAGCAACAACAAGCTCTCTCTCTCAAAACACACTCACAAGACTTGACTTGACAACAATGGCAAGTCAAGATGCCTTCCTCTCCACATAACCCCCCGTCTAGGTGGATTTCATCCATGGAGTGGATGAACAACTATCTAGGACTTCCAATGGAGTCCATTACTCATCCAAACACACATGGACTCCTAATGGAGTCCATTGACTTCTAATTTGACGTGATTTAGCCCCCGATGTCACCTCACGTGACAGCAAGCTCAATAAGACGCATCACCTCATTGTAGCTAAATGTTGGTGCATGAATGAACTTGTCAGTGGCATAGTCAACCTTGCACAAATACATGAACACATAATACAAGTGCTTGCATGAAACCCACTAACCCTTTTTTCTTGCTGCTAAAGACAACATTTTTGCAAAGTCTGGGCAAGTGCATTGCAAAATATATGCAATGGAGACAAGGTATGTCTTCTCCTCTTTGAAAACTTTGGTTATGATGCATCCATATCCAGGGTATGGAATGGAAGTCACACCAACTACATACTACCCATCCACGTGTAATGCGCTCTCCCATTTATTCATGTGCTCTGATAATGGATTTGAGGATGTAATATGCCAAAAACTATTTACTAGCAACCATGACAATAGTTGGGTTCTTTGCAATTGGGATTTTAGCCACCTCATTTGCCACACACTGGTAAGCCATGTCTAGTGACTCACGACACACTCCAATAGACAAAGGGTGGTTATGAACACCCAAGTGGATACAAATACGGGACATGTTTGACGATTGTGAATGGACGTATATAATTTTTGCATGGCAAACATCAAAGCATATGGGAGCGGCATGACAAACCTTGTATTGAACCTTAGATTTCTCTGGTGGGTCTGTACCAACCATGAAAGGAGTGGGTGTAATACCGATCCATTCGGTAGAGTTGCGAACTCCACCATTTTGTGAAAGATATTTATACGCGTCGTTAGGGCATTGGAGATGACCAACACATGAAGACCTCTGAAAAGTCAAACCAAATTCATTATAAATGTTTGTTGTTTTGGTTATGCATTATGCATGCCCATCGTAAATCTTGTACATGCCATTCATCGCCTTGCCATAAGCATCTAGAATTCCAGTCTTGACCGGTGGCAAAATGAAAATGACATATTCATTGAAAGAAGACGGCATATACTTCACATCCTCTATAACAAATGTTATCGAAGTCAATCATATTTGTGAGATTAGATTTGGATCTTCTACAACACTTGGTGATTTTGAGGGGTTTTAATATATGGACATTAGATATGGATGACGCAGGATGAACATGAGATTTTTTGAAGCGTATATGTTGTTCAAAAATACTCAAGTTTAGTGGTTTGTATGGGGAGGGGCCATTGCTAGGTAGAGCTTGTCCAAAAGATGTAGAAGTAAAAGAACATGGAGATTGAAATGGATAAGATGAAGTCCTTGCAATGTCCACCACTTGGATGCCATCTTCATCTGAATCACTAAGGACTTTCACATCATCTACCTGAATGGTGCACTCATACCTTGTGTAAAAAAAAATACAAGAATGCACGACTTTTCAAAAATATCATGTTTTTCAGGAGTTTAAGTGGAATCTACATTGCCAAAGTAGACTTATGTCCCACAAGAGTTTTGTCTCGCACATAGGGATTTTTATGAGAGACATCTAATTTGCTAAAGATGTTTTTTTCTCCCACGCAGATGGCAGAGTGAATTTGCAACCCAAAATTCCTTGTTTGGATTGAATTGGATCGAAAGAGCATGTATAACTAGTTCCAAGTTGAACAGTATCATCATCAGTGCCTTGATCCGTGACTCAGATGTATACTTCGAAGCTCTTATGATATGATATGATATGATACCCAATTTTGTGTTTGCATAGTAATTCCCTGTATATAACCATCTTGTGGTGCAATTCGTCACTGCTCATTCTTGGAGGCATTGTGGATCATAAAATGTTTTACTAAGGTAATCAGGTCTTTAAATGTCAATTTTCCCCGATCATTGGTGAGCTCCACTGTCCGCGAAGAACTGGCGGTTAGTTACAGATCACCGATTGAGTTTGAGAAATAACTGGTTGAAAATCACGACTTCAGGAGAATTACTTATCACTTTACAGGAATTTATAGAATATACCTCAAATTAATATAGAAAAACCGAAGGATGTGAACATGTAACCGGTTGGACTTGTAAACACTAAGATCTCAACGAATTATGCCCAAAAGTCTCCCCGATCACTGGAGCTCACGAATGGCCATGTGTATACCTTCAGTGAAGTGGGAAGGCTGATCACCCCCCTCCCCCTTCCAAACAACACAATCTTGACACAAATTTGCACTAGCAGATTTCTGCCATAAGTATGTTGTTTAATTAGAAGGGGGAGGGGGTGATCAACCCTCCCACTTCACTTAAGGTTCACACATGTGTGAGCCTATGTCTGGGTAGAACCGGCATGTGTGATTCTAAACCCAACCGGTTATAGGTTGCCATCTTCCAGTTTTGCTTTATTCATTTGAGGTGTATTCTACACATTCCTCTAAAATGATCCGTAAATCTCCTGAAGT
This sequence comes from Polytrichum formosum, assembly GCA_964035585.1. Taxonomy (NCBI): domain Eukaryota; kingdom Viridiplantae; phylum Streptophyta; class Polytrichopsida; order Polytrichales; family Polytrichaceae; genus Polytrichum; species Polytrichum formosum. Next base: position 63,914,573 of record OZ037936.1, read on the forward strand.
CGTGAGCTTCAACTGGTTATTTCTCAAACTCAATCGGTGATCTGTAACTAACCACCAATACTTCGCGGACAGTGAAGCTCACCAATGATCGGGGAGAATCAACAGTTGGTTATAGATGAACCGGTTGAGTTTGAGAAATAACCGGTTGAAGTTCAAGACTTCAAGAGAATTACTGATCGCTTTAGAGGAATTTATGGAATATACCTCAAAATTAGTATAGAAAAACCGAAGGATGCCAACATGTAACCAATTGGACTTGCAAACACTAGGATCGCAATGGATTATGCCCAAAAATCTCCCTAATCACTAGAGCTAACAAATGGCCATGTGTATGCCTTAACTGAAGTGGGAGGGTTGATCACCCCCTTCCCCTTTTCAAACAACAAAATTTTGACAAAAATATGCACTAGCAGATTTCTGCCAAAAATATGTTGTTTAGAAGGGGGAGGAAGGTGATCAACCCTTTCACTTCATTTGTGGTTCACACATTTGGAAACATGGCTTGTAAGAATTTTACAATTGTGCCCTTGGTTTTTGGAATGTCCGCTCACGTTTTGTATTGCAGAAGAAAAAAAAGAAAGGACTTTGTTGGTGATGATGTTCTCTTTCTCAAATTAAATTTTTTAGAAGTTATTTCTAGTGTAGTTTAAAAGTTTGGTGGAAAACGCAAACGTGGTTCAAAAGTTTTTGTCACTCATTCTCAAGAAAATGTGCTCTCAGAAACATGTAAAACCAAAGAACATGTGGTTTCAAGAATATGTACAACTGATGATTATATGGACCTTGCACAACATAGTAGTTGTGTGCAAATGACCAGGATATGCACAAAGGAAGTATTATTTCATACCCTTATTCAAATTTTATTGGAGAGTATTTTTGTTTTTAACGTCATCATTGGAGTAACTCATGCAGTGTTGTTGAAGACAAACAAATTTGTCAAACAAGTAAGCATTTTGCCAATATTTACATTTTTTCCACATTGTCTTTTTTGAAAGACTTTTAATTGAGGTTCGATTGCAAGCAATGTTGATTATTTGTTGTTGTGTGCAACAATTTAATAGTATGAGATCTACATATGTGTCTAGCAACACATGCTCTTACCAAGGTTTTGATTTGTTGATCATAAACTTGCTTAAAGATCTCCATGTCCCGCATTTTTTTTTCCTCCTTTGGTCATTCCAGAATGGAATAAATATGATACCATAAAATTTGAAGCAATATTTGAGTTCATATTTCCGTTCCTTCATGACGATGTGTCCATTCTTTTATTCATTCCGGAATGAAAAGATGTACGTCAAAATATCCGTACATATTTGGCTTCTTATAATTTTATTTTATTGAGAGATTGGTGGGGTATGAATGGCATAAAATTGTGCTCTGGTATCGATGTTTCTGCCACAGTAAGTATAATTTTTTTCCTCAACATTTTCAATGCAGTTTGAATTTATGTAAAAAAATTATGTAGTTTTTGCTAATATGTGTACATTGTTTATTTGGACAATCATACAAATTCCGAATTTTATTATATTTCCGTGAGAAGAATTCACATGTGAAAATATCATTTAACAAAAATATTGAGTTTGAAATCAAGGTATATGTGTTGGCGAAGACAATGTCTATTTTAACTACACAACTGAGAAAAATCAACTAATGAATGTGCCTTGGCGAGGTGTTCGTGAAAAACATCCTATCATAATGTAGATGTTTATTGAGGCTTTATGTAAGCTTGGAGTGGTGGTCATTGATGTCACAACTTCTACCGATGGATTTACAATCTTAATGTCTACCATCGACATGTAGTAGGTCTACCTTAATGTTTCAATAGACTCTCTACCATCCATTGTAATGCTTATAGAACATATATTGCATATATATATATTAAAAAAAATCAGGTACTTTTGTCCACGCATGTCGTTAGGATGGACGCCATCTTGTTGCTTATGAGGCAAATAATCTTATCTTCAATAACATATTTCAATCGCTTTGCGAGATCTCATCTCAAAACCCCATAGTTGGTCAATCATCACAACCAACTTCATTGGAGGAGGATGATGAACCTCCTCGCAAAATAGCAAGGAAATCACGTTTAAGTACGTGAGTTTTGCCCAACCTATTTGAATTTATTGATTTTTGTGAACTTGTGTATTGTCAAAGTAACTAACCCTCATTATGTATATCTAAATGCAATGTTGGCAAGATGATGGAGCAACTATTATCCCCTCCTAGGTCACTTTTGCTTGCCGTATATGCAGAGAGCGTTGGTCTTGCACAAGCGGCCACATCAACACCTACATGTCGTCCAAAGTCTTGCAAGTTTAATCCCAATGTGGAGACGTTGTTCCACTTAGAGGTGTCGGAGGACAATGGGGCATTTAAATAGTTGACAATACCATCCACCTTATGTTTGATTGGATTGGATTAATTATGGTTGGTTTGGCATGTGAACGGCATTGGATTTGGCATTATAATAAAACAAAAAATTGAGGCCATTGTTTTTTTAATAACCACAACTAGTGGACATTGATTTTATGTGAGCAAATTCCTCTTATTTATAAACAATTTGCCCAAATCACTTAGTTTCTTCCCCCCCCCAACGCCTCCATCAATTCATTTCTCAATACTTGGAATGTGTTTGCATTTGTTTTGTTGAATCTAGCAACAACATTAAGATTCATCATGAAACCCTCATGCCAATCTTGTGGTTATTGATTTTAAAAGTATAATTGTAAGAGATTCATTAGGTTCATTGCATTTTGTTTGCACTCCCCACTACTATTATTATAAAGAAATATGCTACTAATTATGCCAAAATACCACGGTTATAGGATAATATTGGGTGTAATTCCAAATATTTTTCATCTCTCACTGCTCACTGCTCACATGATAACACCCCCCGATTCGTAGAATACCAATTATTGTCCTACTTGGGTGGTTTTGAACCTAAAATTCAAAATTTATAAATTGTCTAAGAATTGAAAAATTTGACATTTCATGAAAAATCATAAGTTCCATCAAACCACCTCACATATAACAATAGGACAATATCTATCGTAGCTCTCTAGTAGCTTGGGCACCTTTCTGCCTAATAATTGATTAAAGTACAAAAGTAAGTTAGGCAGCCCATAAAAATATATTCTCAAATTGGGCAGATTAAAAAAGTAATTAAAAATAAGTTAGATATTCATTCCCGTTTGCTTGTCTCAATTCCATTTTTATGATAGTGTGTCAGCATGACTTGTGGAGCAAATTCATGCTTGTATTGTCTTTAGACCATGAGAGATTAATGCCTCGTGAAGACATTGTTAAAGTTATTTGATGCTACTTTGTTGAATGTCACTTGCATTATTGTGATTTTAGGCACTCTTTGAATGTTATTTCTTTTTTTTGGACACTCAACGAAATTAATTTTCCAAAAATTTAGGCACCTTTTAAATTAGATTATATTCTAGAGAGCTTACGTCAATATATATTGGACGTAAAGCAATGCCAAATCATGTTGTTGTTTGACAAGTAGGTGCCTATTGCGGGGCCTATTGCAATCATGAACTAGTATTTCACGAAATTCATGAATGGATTTTCATCCATAAAATCTTAGATCATGGAATTTGAAGTTTGGATGTCATCAACATGGCAAGTCTACAATAAATGTCACGATTGTCATCGTAAGTCAAGATTCAAGAAAACACAAGTTAGACGCATTTCACTCAAAAGTAGTATCCTAGATTATACTTTGACAAGTACCTTCTCGGGGGCTTCTTGGTAAGCCATGTACACAAAGTACTTTCTAGTTAGCTTCACAACATGTGGACCGATCCATTTTTTTGAAGAATGGGTTTTAACACATCAAAACTTTATTGCCATGGTTCCTACAAAGTCATGTACTTTAGTGAAGTTTCCAAGTATAAATTTACATACTTATGATAAGAAAAACCTAGATATAACATTCGGGATCTTTAAAATGAAACATGCCATCCTTTCAATCATTATTGTCAATTGCTTGCATGGTTATGTACGGGAACCACTTACAAACCTTCAAACATATCCATACTGGCTAATTTGGGTGAAGGGATTAAAATATAAGTCCATTATCCCATATTCTAAATGCACTCAAAAATCTAGGTTTCTTTTACTTTAAGCAATTTCTCTCACTTTACATTTCAAAAACTATAGTAAAAATTTTTTTCCTTAAATTTATTGTGTCCTACAAAAAGTGCACTTAGAAGGCGTAGTGTCAAAGCTGTCATGATGTTCCGTAACGCAAAGGTTGGTATTCATGACCACATTCCATTTTTACATACATGGCCTTTATGTTCAGATTTTTCCAAGATGCTTTTAAAATACGTGTGAATTCATTGAAACATGTTTTGACATGTAGTTGTAAATCGTACCACTAGATGTATATGTGCGTCCAATTTGTATACCAAAGTTAATTTGTGTGTGTTACTTCTCAATGTAAATTTGAACATATATCCTCTACAAAAGCAAACATGTGTGTATGTGTGTGTAAGTGTGGGAAGCAAGATTGGTGATGTTAGTTAGGGTTTAGAAGTCACATCCCATCACACGTGGTCAAAACCAAAGGATGCCGTTGTAGAATCATTGTCTATATCATCTTCTTAAAAAACAAATTGACATTCGGCATAACACAATGTTTTTTTGGTAGCCGGAGTTGGAAGTTTCATTTTGGTATGTAACATTGATATGGCACTAGTGTACTACAAGTTTAAGATCGGAGTACAACATGAGAAGAACGCGATAGACTTTGGGATACGTCACTCACCATCCAATTGAAGATTTTTCTTAAACTTTGAACATTTATAACATTGACATTTTTATTTGATTTTATTTCATTTTTTGAGATAGAAGGCCGACAGGCCAGCGCCAAAGTACAGAAGGCAGTTGACCACTTGGCAAGTTTCTGTCAAGTAGAGAGGAGATTTCACAGCCGGGAATCGAGCCGCCAACCTCTTCCTTGAGATTTGGGTATCTCTCCACCATCATCCAAGTAGTTTAGGGTTGTCTCGGACCAACATTGACACTTTTAACAATGCGTTAAAGGTCTGAGGTATTTTTGAGAAATAAGGTGGTCTAAATGAGGGGAAGGGGGGGGGCAACGGGGAACTTGTTAACACTGAAGAAAGACAGGTGGTTGGTTTCATTCTACATTGATATGTGCAATTAGGTTGCCTCTGTGAATAGGTTGTTTTTTTACTCATGTATATTATCTTGGGTCATAAACACATCACAAAACTCATAACTTTGTTTATTTAATTGTTTAATGATAATACTAATAATCTTTTAATTTGGATTCGTCAATTATCTCACACTGATTGCGTGTTAAATTCCCTTAGAGAAGTGAGTGTAGAGAGAAAAATATTTGAACAACACATGTCTATTTCACACGATTCATTCTCAAACTACCTATGTTTGGTAAGAGTAGCATCATTTGAGGAGATTTTTGGGCATAATTTGTCAAAATCCTAGTGTTTCCAAAGTCCAACCGCTTCAGACCTTGGACAACTAACCAACTAATTCAACTATTAGTTATCTAGTTGTCTTTCGTAACTATAGTTGTTTGCGATTTGGCCTTACCAAAAAATGTAGTTAACTATAGTTTTTTAAAATTTGGTCTGCCATAAAATCTAGTTAACTATAGTTGTTATCTAGTTAACTAAAGTTGAGCGCAGTCTGTCCATGGAATTATGTTGTAGTGTTATAGTGTCACTACACTAAATAGGATATTTAGTGTTTGATACACTAAATACGAATGCATACACTAAATACCAATAACCCTATGAAAGTAAGTAACATAAAATGTAAACTCAAACACTAAATATCAACTATGGTAATATGTGGAAGTTACATGTTTGAATTTAGTGTTAGTAAGGATATGAAAGAAAATGATAAAAGAAGAATTCCAATATATCTTCAAATATCTCCTAACACTATTTGTCAAAAAATTGAAAATTAGTGTTGAGCAGGGTAGGGTATAACAACATTAAATATAATTAAACACTAAATATCCTATTTAGTGTAGTGTGTTATTTGACTTGGTGGTGTTCCGGTGCCCAACACTGTGAGTGATCGTATAAAGGCATTTGATGATCCTCAATGGCCCAAGTATATTAAAGATCCTCAACTGAAGCAAATCAAGAGGCGAACTTCTTTGAATATATAATAATGCTTGGAATTTTTCTAGTTAACTATAGTTGTTCTTGAATTTTGTCTTAAATGTTTCTAGTTAACTTTAGTTGTTCTTCAAATTGGTTGGAATTTGTTCTAGTTAACTATAGTTATTCTTGAATCTTGTCTTAAATGTTTCTAGTTAACTTTAGTTGTTCTTCAAATTGGCTCGAAATTTTTCTTAGTTAACTATAGTTGTTCCCTAAATTGTATTGAAAAAATCTAGTTAACTATAGTTATTTTGGCAGTTGTCCAAGGTTTGAACCGCTTACATGTTGGCATCTGTCATTTTCCTTATAGAAATTTGAGGTACAGTATGTTCTCTAAGATCTTGTGAAATGATGAGTAATTTTCTTGAAGTTTTGAACTTCAACCATTTATTTCTCAAACTCAACTGGTTCACTTGTAACTAGTACACTATTTTGTCCAATAAATGTGGGTTACCATTCAGAGTTACATGTTGCTATATCTTTTTGCCGACATCATCGTTTTTTTTACCAACTAAGTTACATCATATTCTTCGGTGTGCATCCTAAGAGCGTCCCCACCAGCCCGGGCATGGGGCATGCCAACGCCATAAATGGGGCATCCCGGGTTCTTAGGTGGCGGTACCGGCATAAAGTGAGTCCCACCAATGACCGGCACCGCATAATTTAGAACCGGCCCGGTATAGTAAAGGCCTTCCCCCGCCATAAATGGCTCATATAACGGACCTCCTCCGGCCCGCCAAGAGATTATTTTAATAACATATACTCCAATATCCTACTTTATCCCGCCCAAGATGGAGGGCTCGCCAAAGGTATAAAATACTATATAATCTATTTTTCTTATACCCGGTCTGGTGGGGATGCTCCAACTGGGCTAGGGCGAACCGACCCATACATTGGTACCTTACCGGATGTCTAGTGATGTCACATTCGAATGAATCGGCCCTCAACCTCATAGGGGGTCTTTTTGTATTGGAGCCACTTCATCCACGATATGTAGGATGGTTGATTTTAAGTGAGTGCCACGAATCCCCAGCCGTTCGCCCTCCCCGGTAAGGTACCGATATACGGGTTGGTTCGCCCCAGCCCTCTAACTGCTTATGTTATTTGGGTAAAGCATGTTACTCTCAGTAAAAAGTTGAATAGGAACACGGAAGTCCGAATGGTAACCCACACTAATTAGACAAACTAGTGTAGCGGTCGGTTCTCCCCCTTCATTGGAAAGCAGCATAATTCTACAATGATTAACATGCACAAGTGAGCATAATCTAAGGAAAAAAGGAGTCATCTATGTAGGTGATGGGAATCAGATATCCCGGCATTGTGATGCTATGACCTGATTCTCGCTTATCTTACTCTTCAACCACACAACTTGTTAAATGCCGGTTCACACGGGTCCCAAGTCCCAAGTCCCACTCATGTTAGCAAGTCCCAACATGGAGGCCAAGTCCGAACTGGTGAGTCTTAAGTAATCACTAAAATATGGTTAATTATCAAGAAAGTCGGATCTTGATTAATTTAGGCAAAATACTCGCGGGGCTTTGGTTGAGAGTTGGGTCTAGCTTTTGCTCAACCCAACTTGCAACACAAGTCCCAAGCCTCACTTCCAAAAAGTGTTGCCATGTAGACATCCATGTCAGAGTTGGGACTTAGGACTTGGGTCCCCGTGTGAAGTGGTTAGTCCCAACTTCCATGCTCTCAACAGTTGAGATTGCATGGATTGACCTCATGTGACTTGGGAGTTAGGACTTGGGACCCCGTGTGAAGTGGTATGTCCCAACTTCCATGCTCTCAACAATTGAGATTGCATGGATTGACCTCATGTGACTTGGGACCCCGTGTGAAGTGGTATGTCCCAACTTCCATGCTCTCAACAATTGAGATTGCATGGATTGACCTCATGTGACTTGGGACCCCGTGTGAAGTGGTATGTCCCAACTTCCATGCTCTCAACATTTGAGAGTGCATGGATTGACCTCATGTGACTCGAGGCTTAGGACTTGGGACCCCGTGTGAAGTGGTATGTCCCAACTTCCATGCTCTCAACAGTTGAGAGTGCATGGATTGACCTCATGTGACTCGAGGCTTAGGACTTGGGACCCCGTGTGAAGTGGTATGTCCCAACTTCCATGCTTTCAACAGTTGAGAGTGCATGGATTGACCTCATGTGACTCGAGGCTTAGGACTTGGGACCCCGTGTGAACTGGTCCTAAGGTATGTGTGCCATATAGATGTAAGACACTTTTCTAATTAGACACCAATATTTGAGTGGTATTTGGCAAACTTTGTAATTTAAGATGAGCACCAAAAAGATGTTAAATGTTACAACGAGATTGGAGGGTGCAAGCACGGTAAAGTGGACAGCTCTTGATCCTTGCTCAGGTTTAAGTGAAAGTGATCCAAAACAATATACTAACTTTGAATTTTATGAAATAAAAATTCATAAACATTTAGAAAACATATGAATCTACAAAGCCAAGCAATTTATGTTCACAAAAAACAATTTCAAACAATGTATATGTATTTTAGAAGACGGTGCAAGTGGTGGTGCAAGTGGGTGTCATTGAAAAGATAATTGTCAAAAACTTGTTTAAAATACAATTACATTACATTAAATTGATGAATTTTTGAAAAAACAATTACGATGACCTCAAGTTTATAATGAATTCAAGGAATATGAAAAGAAATTCCAAGTTCAAAATATTTAAGGTCATGAAATTTACGTTCAAAACTATATTTAGTCAGTTGCTTTTACGCGTCACTTTTGATGATAGGTTTTGAAGATCTCATATTGATATTCTATATTTGAGTACCTAACTTAACAATAGAGGCCATCATGAAAAATAATCTATTTTAAACAACATTTTGCTACTACTTATAGGCGTTTGACCAAGAAAATCATGGCTTTCATATACCGGAGCACTTTTTTGGTCCACTTTACTATGCTTGCACCCTGGAGTAAGCTAAACATGTCTTAAACATATATTTTTCTTTTTGTAGTGTGCACCCACTTCTTGTAGGATATGAAATATGCAATTAGTGCAAGACGATTAGCAAATCCAAATTGTGCATGTAGTCACTTTCCTCATATTTTTGGAACTTGTATGAATGTCCCATTCATTGTCAAAAGTGAAGATTCTATGAGTTATTAAATGATCGTATAGGTCCCTCCAATTATATTGACCATTGCGTTTAGAATGTCTAACTAATTTTGAGCACATAGACGTCCACTCTTTTCTCGACATATGTAATTTTGGTGTCCATTCTTAGATTCACACCCAATCATAAACCACTCAGATTTAAGGTGAATGGGTCTTAAAATGGTCACTTTCCCTGAGTAGCCTACTTCTCCTAGGATGTGGAACACGTGATTAATACGAGATGGATAGCAAATCCAAATGAAGGCCATAGTTGCTTTCCTGATAAATTTTGGAGCTCATCATCAAAGTGTCGATTCTTGTGCTCATTAGATGGTCATATAAGTCCTCCCCCCCCAAAAAAAAAATTATGTCGACTATTGAGCCTAGAATGGTTACCATGTGGTTTTTTAGCACGTACTCCAATCTCTTGTAAACACATATCTTCTTGATATTTGTTCTTGGAGTCTCACATAACCACATACCACTCAAATATAGGTGTCCAATTAAGATAAATAACGGAATCAATCTATCTTAGGTGACATCCGTGTAAGATCAAACACCGAATAAGGCACATCTACTTTATATACTCAAAATAGACATACACATTGTTCTAGGTTCAATAAAGAAACTCAATTGGAAATGTCTATGTGATCACGTGAAGAGACAAAGAATCTTCACTTTTGCATCTCAATTTCCGAATCTGAAACTTGAAATGACAATCCAGGTGATCCACAATCACTAGCCAGACATCTCCTGATTTAACAAAACGGTGAGAATCGTTTGTGGAGCTGGAGGCAGTGTCTTTTTGGACACAATCGGTCGAGATCCTAGTGGTTTCCAAGGCCAACCAAGTACATCTTGCCATCTTTCGGTTTTTTCTTATTAGTTTGAGGAATATTCTGTACAATTTTTCTGAATGGATTGGTAATTTCCCTGAAATCTTGAATTTGAACTGGTTACCTCTCGAACTCAACTGTTTCATTGGTTAACTACTGGTTGATTCTCCCTGTTAATTGAGGTGGCGACAATCGGGCCACGTACCTTATTAGGTCCCAGTGTCTGTAAGAATTATTGTTGTCTGCAGGAACATTCCTTGGTGATCGACTCAAAGCTGAACTTGGGAAAGTGCAAAGAGATTTACTTCAAGTGTACGAAATCGTAAAGCTGAGGGTTCATTCCAGTGTTGAGATTTGCACTCGCTAGATACCAGTGATCTGCCCTTGGAAAATGTGCATGATGTGTATACATTTGGAGTTTGTGGCGGGGTGCAAATCTCAATCATGGTTCATTGGGATTTGGGTGAACCAACCCATACACTCGTTCCTTGTTGGATGCCTAAACCCTTGCCTCCAAGGAACCAGTGTACAGGTTGTTTCACCCCAGCCATTCATCGGTATGAACACATGAAATATATACATGCAAGAGCCCGGGAATAACAAGCTGAACGCGTGCTGGCCACAAGTAAGGTGGGCTCAATTATTAAGACACTATTCAATATCGGACGCTACATTTGAGTGGCACATGGCAAGTCTTGTATTCAAGATGGACACCAAGAAGACATGCGTTAGGATGCGATTGGAGTGCGTGCTCAGAATATAGGCACCATTCTAGGGTTAATCATTCAAACAATTACCTAATCGATCAAAAGTCAAATTCGATTCTTTTGGTTTTGTTTTGTTGTAACGTTTGCATGTCTACTCCGATTCTAAAACAAGAAATCACAATCTTCATGGTACGCCGTTGCTTATCGGATGAGCCGATTTTCGTGGCTGATTCAATGGCCTAAAACATTGACGGAGATCGAGATACCCACAATAGGACCGCAAATGTGTTATAACTTAGATTGTCCTAAATTGAGGTCCATGGAATCAAGTGGTACAGACACCAATCGGTCTAGGCCTTTGGATGATCGAGGATAAGTGCAAAAATAAAGGTGAAGTCGGCTTATTTTTGGGCTTTAATATGCTCGGGGGGGGACTACACTAAATATGATATTTAGGTTCACTTACTATTTGGAATTATGCAACCCTATAATTGTTTATTGTACATCTCATTTTTTACCAACAAAGGTCGAATTGATTGTTTGAACATTGTAGAACATTAGCATCTTTGCTTGGTCAAAATTTATGTTAATAATAAGAAGATATAGGAATGTGTAACTCCAAATAGTAAGTGACACTAAATACCATATTTAGTGTGGTCTGCTTAATTTGAGGCCCGGCGGCTCCGACTCCAGGGGAACAATCACACACATTCCGAAACGGATGTTGGTGGGTCAAGATCATGCCTCATAAAATTAGGCATTCGCATAAATTAAATATATTAGCTTAATTTATGCACGCTGTGCATCCGAGGCGCATAAAATAACCGTTTTTCAAGAAATGACTGGAAAATGCTAGGGATTGGACAACTGGAGTGTGTTTCGTATGGCGTTGTGTGTGGCATGTTTTATTGTGTTGACACGCTCCCATCTATATGACGGGATAGAAAGTTGTGATCAACGTAGACGACCAACCCTAAACCCTAAATTGCATGTCAGACTACACAACCTCTGGGCATCTTTGAATTTTTTTTCTTAATTTATGCGCACCGCTCAAATTATTTTATGCGTTTAAGGCGTCTATTTATAGAACGCCTAATTTAATGAGGCCTAGTCAAGATACAAGAATTTGGGCTTGAGACACATGCCTAACTTTAGGGAGCTTGATTATAAAGTTGTCTCCTATTTTATTGGGTGAGTTGAAAACTGACGTTTTAATCCAAAAATAGAGGGATCAATCTTGCTACCAAACTTGCTAAGGTTAGGCACATGTCAAGGTTGAGATTCTCTTACCTTGGCCAAGTGAACTGCGTTGAAAAAAAGTGACATTTTCAAACATGTGTGATCTCCACATGTGGTCTTGCTTCTTGAGGAGTAAAACCATGTATGATGGGTAGAATTCCGAACAACCTAGTGTTTGTTCAGCCTTTGCAAATGTTACTCACCCTCCTTTGTAAGATTTACATGACAAGCGACATGCACTTAACCCAAGGACCTAATAGGACAGAGAGAGATATGGGAACCTTCTCCAACATTTTTACCCAACGTGTTTCAACACATGCTTCAAGTTGTTCTTGCTTTGTAAACCCGTTCCAAGTTCACATATGAGCTCGTGGCTATGATCAAGGTGAAGTGTCCCTCATTCACCCTAAACAAGTCGGCTGGGGCGAACCAACCCATATATTGGTACCTTACCGGGGAGGGCGAACGGCTGGGGATTCGTGGCACTCACTTAAAATCATCCATCATAGATATCGTGGATGAAGTGGCTTCAATAGAAAAAGCCCCCCTATGGGGTTGAGGGCCGATTCATTCGAATGTGACATCACTAGACATCCGGTAAGGTACCAATGTACGGGTTGGTTCGCCCTGGCCAAACAAGTCTCTCTCTCTGCGCTTCAAGTTGTTGCTCACGTGATGGTAACTTATGTTGGATGACAACACCCTATGTTTGTGGGAATGAATCTTGTAACAAACCGGCACATTCACCGGCAAGTAGCCGTATATTTTATGGTTCTTGCAGGGAATTTTAAGAGTTGACTCCACGTGCTTGGGGTTTTTATTTGTTATCAATAAAGTATGAGCGGCAGACGGTGAGCAGAAGGGTGAGGGTAGTGAAGGAAAGTGAGTGGGAAAGTGACAAGCTCCCACTTGCACAAGATTAATCGAAAGGTGTAAAGACTCCACTTGGAGTACCACTTCAACTATAAATGACGAGGGCCTGCAACCATTAATGACAAAGAGGCAAAGTACGTCTGCCATATGTTCTGAAACTTTGCAAAATTCAGAGCAGTTTCCATTCTCCTAGGTCATCCATAATCTTGATCTTTGCAAATTTGATGATTGTCGTTCAAGTTGTGCAACGGATCGCGATCCTTCTTCCTGTAAGCTCTGCATATTGGTGATCCATTTCTCATAGGTGGGCAGGCAGGTTTCAAATTTTCAGCTAGGTAGGTGGGCAGGTAGTCAGCTGTTTGTTGACAGCTTCAAATTCTCTCTTTCGATTTCATTTCTGCCGTTTCTGGTATTCATGATCTCCAACGAAAGCAGCAGCAGCAGCAGCACACGAAACTGGAGAAGATCATCAACCGAGACCATACTCCTTCCGAAAGTCGTACAGGAGTTATTATGTGCTGCAAGTGACATGTTCATTGTGTTTGTGTGGCGTATCGGTTAGCACTTTTTGAGACTGTTTTTTGGTAAGCTCTAGCAAGCGTACGTAGCGTACGTAGCCTTCAAGAATCAATACTCTTGAAACCTTGGCTGCAATCAGGTACATCCCCTCCAAACTTTGCTGGATATCAGAAGGTATCCATTTCGTTCCATCAAATGATTATGTCAGCCTGTATCTAGTATAAATTTTGAATTTTAGCAAACTTACTAGTTGGCATCGCAAGAACACTACAAGGAACATGGGTTGTTGCCACTGGTTCTTTGCCGGTAAGGTAGATTCTAGGTATCAAAAGTTTGTTCACGTAACAAATTGTATACATAAAATCTACCTTGTCGTGGAAACGACTTGTGATATGCTTACTAGATCCTCCCAAAGATGTAGGATTCCGTTTCTATTCTATGTTTCACGGCCTGCAAAGGTCATCATCTTTAGAACCTGGTTTGGAGCTGCTAAACGATTTGAAAGAAGCAAAATCTTTCAATCTGCTATTCTTTAGGATTATATTTTCTGAGAAACTCTGTAAGCTTTTCTTGGAACAAGCAGACTCTCCCCTTTAGAACATTCTAAATCATTTCTAATGGTAATTACAGTTTGCTATTTCGTAAAGATCATTACTTGGAAATGCTCCAACTTTGAGGGGCATCCGTCTGTGTGTCTGAATTATAAAAGGTTTGCACTTTTCGAATCATTTGGACGACAGAATCAGAGTGATCCACAAGTGGGAAAAACCTATGTGATAGAGCATAAGTGTGCTTGTTGCAGGTGCACTAGTTCACAAACATGTTATACACTACTCGAAATCATACGACAGCCTGCCTATTGTCCTATTACTTATGTTATTCACTCAACCCAGAAAGTCATATTTTTGGTGGAGATAAGGAACGGGACACATGCCTACCACTAAACGGGTTCCTCAACGAGCCCGCGTCAATCCAAGGCAATTAAGCGAGAGAGAAAAGAGAGTGTAGGGCAATATGGAGTTAGTCATGTAGTTCTTGACTTTGTACTGCTACTGTCTTTCTAGGAGGATGGTGGATGTGCACTTCCCGTCCTTCACTACAATACAAGGTACTCGGTGCCTACTACAAGCGACGGCAATGGCAAGGCAAGGCGATACGTGTCCATTACCGGGTCAGGTCACGGCAAGGTCATCAATTATGGGCATCAATTAATCAAGGATCTAGACACACCATTAAAATCGCTTGGCATGACCGTTACATTGAGGACATTGCACCAGCAGTGCGCCAAACGACGTGAAGATGCATGCACATGATGCGTTTCGGAAACACAGCCCCTGCCGATATAACTTCGACATCTTGGACTACTAGTTAGCAACGTGAAGGAAAGATCATACAATGGAAATTGGATACATGGGGCCCATCTCTTTTTGCACTTCGTTTTTTTGGGGGTAGGTCACTTCGCAACTTACCATGCAAATCCCACGGAGTTGAGCGGACAGGGTTTGCAAATGTCAAACGGTCACCATCCTTTGAGGTTCTTACAAGGAATCTCGAGGGTCGATTCCACATGTTTGGGTTTTCTCTTTAGTAAAATAACGAACATGTAGAAGGTGAACAATCATGGGGATGCAGTGAGATTTACGAGGTTGCCAGAAGCAGAAACCCAAGGGAACCGAAGAATGCTTTGACTTAGAGTCGCTTGTCAACGTCTTTTTGAATAGAACATGGAAGCACAGTAGTGTTTCCTTCTCCTTGGATCGATCGTATTGTGTGTGTTCGAAGTAAGTACCTATACTCGTTCAGATGTTGTCTTTAGTCAGGAACGAAGTAAGTGTTGGGGTATCTCAGATGTATCAGTATTTTTGGCATGTAACCTTTCTTAAGAGGAATATCAACTTGTTGGACAGAATTAGTGCCTTTCATCAAAGGACAAGTGCAAAATACCTATCGATACGAATGATACGTAGGTTTCTCATTCAAGTAGAGAAATGCCAAAACTACTGGATCAACTGGTGACAAGACTGTCTGAAGGGTCGTTTGATAAATAAAGGACATCAGTATTTCTCCTGACATGTGTTGTCCGTTCACCAACCATTCATTGTCTGTGTGATCATGGGGGCGGAGGTGGCTTAGTGTCTATGTGTAATAGTTGTTAGTACTTTTTTTTGATGTGTTAGAGTTTTTAGTTCATATGTGTCAGTGCTTGTTTCTTTTCTAGTTTATTTATTTATTTTTAAAATTTAGGATGGTAGGTGTGAGGTATTTGATGACAATTTGTGAGAAGGTTTCCATTAGTTTGGTTACTTTGTATTGAGGTATTTGCCAATATGTTAGTTGTTTTATGGATGGTTTGTGTATGGAGCCTCTGATCCTAGCTATAAGTAGAATGGGGAGAGGGGGGGGGGAGGGCATTCCACCCTTGTTGTTCTAGTAGGGGTTGTAAGATTGTGTACTTATCATTTGGTATAGTAGATGGAGGCATGTGTCCCATGCCTCCATAGGGTTTGGCATTTGGTGGTGCGCCTAGTATGCAGAGGATGTTTGGGTGTAGTTTGACATGGCAACTACATCTTGGTAGATAGCATGTGCACGGGAGGAGCCAAGATGAGCAATCATACATGGTCCTTGCATTTACAAATGTGAAACAATGGGTGGTAGGGTGTGCCATGAGAGTGTTTAATAGGGCATGGGCAACTTTGTTATGTCTACTTGTGGAAAGATTATTTTATGTGTTGGTTTGTGTAGTAGGAAAGTAGATGGAGGCATGTGTTGTTTCTTTGAGGTTGTAGAGGTTACATACTAGGGAGATGTTGTGTTTTAGTTTGTGTGTGTGTGTTTGTCCCCCCTAATAGTTGCCCATGTATTGTCCATATCGGAATTTTAGTACTTGCAAGATTTGTGCGTCGGTGATCCATTTGGCATCCCATAATAGATTGGAACCGGTTAAGTGGAGGTCTTTGTTGGACAACCATTTATTAATATACAGGATTGTGTAAGTCACGTGAGAAATGAGTGCATATTTATATGATTTTTTTCTATGTAGGCTTTGAGGTTTCTTACCGAGCCATCATGTTGGATAGATGTTGGTGGGATTAGATAAGGGTGTTTGGTGTCCTATTAGGTGGAAGGGGTTGCTATAAGACGGGGTTCTAGTGCCCCTTTTTTGGCAAGTTAGTTAGCTTTGTCATTGCCAGTTGTGTTTGTGTGGGCTCTGACTTTGCAGATTGTGATGTGGTGTTTGGAGGTTTTGATGGTAGCTATGATGTGTGCAATAAGTAGTTTGTCCAGGTGGGTTTATTGTGAAGAGGGGTGTTTGGTGTGGTTGAGGAGGAGGCATGTACAATTTAAACTATTTGTACATATAAATGTGTCAGTAGTTAGGGATTTAGTATGTTCTATTGCGAGGAGTAATGCATAAAGTTCAACTCATAGTATATTAGGGAAGCTCGGGGGAGTAGTTGTTATTTGTATTTGAAAAGGGCCGTTGAATATTCATGACCCTGCGATGTTGCCATTTCCTTCATTATCCGGCGATGTGAAGGATATGGGCAGCGGGGTATCTTAGTGGGAGGATGTTGGTGATTTGTGATGGTAATGGGGAATGGGTTGGGTTGTAAGGTTGGGAGGCGGAGGTAGGCTTTCAACTTGCTAGGTTTTTGGGATTTTAATTTTTTGTAGTTGTGGATTGTTGGTGGTTATGTTTGGGTTTGTGGTGCTTACCGTGAGGAGGGGGTGGGCAATGTTTGGAGGAACTTATGGAGAAGGTTGATAAGGGTGATATGTGCGTAGCCACGTCTATTCCATTGTGTGGTGAATGCAAGTCCTAAGGAGCCGAAGATTTTGTCTCTCTCAAGTGGTGAATAGTATTGTATGAAGTTGGTGGGGGTAGGTCAATGGGCTTGAGAAATATGATTGTGTGAGTTAAAAGGTGCTTATTAATTCTTCTAGTATTATGGGGGGAAGGACATGATGATTGTGTAGATGGGGTATGTTAAGTGGTTGTTTTCTTGGTAGTGGTTATATGTACGTGTTGGTTAGTAGTAGGATTTATGTTGCAAAGTCATGAGGGGGTGGGTTAAGACTGAATGTGGGGTCATTTATATTGGTGGAGTATGTTTCCCAGAGCTAGAGGAGCCTTGCAAGTGTTATTGTGTGTTGAAAGGTGCCATCATGGTCATGTATCTGGGCGAGTGGGGGTGGATTTGTATTGTGGGGGAAATTGCTATAATGCCCTTGTTTGGATTACATTCGTGTGTGTGTAGGGTAAGGTGTGGGATGGACATACTTGGGTGAACATATCTTTTGTCTCGTGATTGTGATGTCTCTTGAGCTTTGAGGAGTTTTGTTTTTTTTTATGATTTGAACATATGTGGTTTGTGACAATTTTGTGATGAGGTGTAGATTGTGTTCGTAGAAAATGTTATCTGGGTTGAATAGGAGGTTTTCAGGCCACCATTTACAGTAATCCCCCGCTTAAGTACACACTTGTTTAAGTACGCATCCCGGTTAAGTGCGTAAATTTTTTGAAAAAAAATCAGGGTTCATACTTTATTGTTTGAACATGCACGCAAAATCATTTGCCGTGAATGCATGAATTTTTTACGCTTGACATTCAATGTCAATTTGTTAACGCTTTGTTGAAACGTCTCAAAGGATTGATCATACATCTATCCAGCTTCCATTTGAACATCAAAGCAAAGCAATTGGTCATCAATGTCGAGGACAATGTTGTGTAGAGCTTCAAAGCCTTTGAAGTTGGTGGCACTTTCAAATTCAACAAATGTCTCGATAAGTTGGATTTCGGTCAAGTGGGTTGCCTCAAGTTTCATCCGTTTCCCATTGCAATTCATCGAATCAGAGGGTTTAGAAAGCGATATGAGTAAAGTACGCACCTACCAACTAAGTGCACACCAACTGCTCCAATTCAAAGTGCATACTTAAGAGGGAGATTAATGTAGTGTGGATGGTTGCTTGCTTGATCCATAGGCATTTAAATTGGTATATGTGCTTCTTGGCCCCCCATTTGTCTTTACGCATGGTAGATTTTGAATGCGACAATATATGAGAGAGGGCAATGCCGAGGGGGGTTGTGTGGTCTTGTTGGGTGATTTGTGGATTTTGGTTGGGTGTTGTTGGTGGGGGGGAGGGGTGGTGGTGGGTGGGAAGATGGTGTTGGCTTGGAGGTGTGTGTGTTGTACGATTTTAGATGTGGTGTGATATTTTGCTTGGAATTCTTGGAAGGTAAGGATATGGGTGGTGGCTGGGTCTTGGAATTAAGTGCAGTGATGTTTAAGGTGGCTAGTTTATTGAGGATTTTTTTGGTGTTGAATTTTTTGTTGGGGGTGAGAGTTGGGTAGAAGGAGCTTCTATACCATTCATCATGTATAGGTGAGTTCATAAGTGGGAAGGTGGTGTCTACATAGTCTAGGGGATGTGGATAGTTTCTTTAGTATAAATATCACAAGTTTGGTAGTTAAAGAGGGGGAGGTGTTTGGCTCCGCCATGTTTGGAGACGATGAATTTAACTAGTCGTTTAATGTTTGTGTGAGTTCTTCACTTAGTGTAGTTATGTATCTTGGGAGGAGGGAGTAGCCTCCTATGCCAAAAGTTTTTCTAGGGAGTTGTGTGAAGATATTAGGGGTACTGATTGGGATTTTACAAATTGTTTTTGTAAGTTTGATAAGTAGCTTGACCATTTTACATATATCAGGTATTGAAAATGGGGTGGCCTAGAATGCCTAGTCTATGCTTGGATGAATAATAGTATTGAGGATTTTGATTTTTTTGTTGTATTGATGCAGGTGATAGAGTAGTGTGGTACTTTGTTTTTTGATTTTTTCTATGGTGATTTCCTTTTGGATGGCCCATTTGAATGATGGGATTAGGCATATTCTTAGATAGGTACAAGATTCATTTTAAGATATTATGGGGAATTGTTGGTTCCTATAGTTAATATTTGAGCTTTGAGGTTTGTGGTAAATGCAAGGGGTTGGAGTTTGGATTTATTAGGGCAACTTGTGACTACATATTTTGATATGCTCAGGTCTAGGTGAGCCCATTCCGAGTCATTAGAAGAGGAAGGGGGGGGTTCAAATATTTCTCAGAGGACCCTCAATTGGTGAGTGAAAATGAATGCTTCTTACTAATTTGATATTTGCCCATGGGCCTAGGCAACTGAGAATCTCATGAGTAGATATCATTAGGGTATATCTCATTAAAGCAAGATACTGAAAGATTGGGCCTTTAGAATGGACCCTTTAGATTATTAGTAAAAGTTGATTCTTCCCGTTCATTGGGTTTGGCGGGGCATGCCGCATACTTGGCGCCAAATATATGAGTAATGATTTTCTTGTCTCGATTTCATGCGTGGCATGTAACATGCCACAAAGGACGAGAAAAAGAGTAGAGTCGGGCAGTTTTCGGGGGGGGGGAGGGGGCATTCACTAAAAATCCCCCAAACTTGATGCCCACTACTATAACACTTCCTCCTCTAAGGATAGTTTTAGTATGTTAATTTGGGATTGGATGTGTGTAATGTTATATGTTAGTATTGCTATGTCAGCGGCATAGGTTGAGGTGGTCATGGTGCTTGGGGAAGTTTTGAATTTATATCCTCTTTGACCTATTTCGATCCAGTGGAAGAGGGGCTCAAGGAATATGATGAATAGATATGGGCTGAGAATGTCTCCCTAGATAGCGTTTGTACTAATTTCTATTGGGGATGTGTTGTGAAGTGCGCTCCGTGGAAGGGCGTGGTGCCTATTGGTTTGATATTATCTAATGGATAGACTAGGTCTTCCATAATGTCAAGTAGTCTTGGGTAGTCAATCGAACCAAAGGCATTTTTAAAGTCTATGTATGTGATGGATATGTCAAGACGACACTTCTATGTGAGCGGAGAGCGGATAGAAAGTAAAAATAGTAGTTTATTTTGATTGAGATTTTTTTGCCAAAAGATTCGAATATCATGGGAATATTTGAGATTCTTACTAAAATAGTGAAAATTTGTGACCTATAACCGTGGAATGCAGAGGCCAAAAAATACAAAAAGGTCCTGAATTTGAAAAAAATTGATTCAGTTTGGGAACTGGGAAATGCTAAAATGATAGAAAATTTATGAAATAATGGTTAAGTATAGAACTGAAACCAAGGATGAGGTCAAGAAAGAATCAATGAGAATGGCGTTTTCGAGATTGGTGCGATTGAAGATTGTGTCAATTAAAATACAAAAGGCGACCAACTTGCTTCATTTTTATTCCATCACTTTTGTCTTTGTCCTATCTGTGGCTCAACTCTACATCTTGGACTATAACAATTATTCTTTGTGGTGGAGGAAGTTGTCTTCAACTGAATATATATGAGGACAAATTTGAGACTCATACACAATATGAAGGTAGAGGCACATGCATTCGATGGGAGAGGAGAGAGGCATGTTTGCTAGCCTAGGATGGGAGAAGGAGATTAAAAGTTTAGGAGATCCTCATGTTCCCTCTAATCCATCACCGGAACGTGACAAAAGTGTTGCAAAGCGATATGGTGATGACTACGAGATGACTCCGTTTTCATAATCCACACAAATATGGAAGTGGAGGGTGGAGGAGGAGGAGCGGCAACGATATGCAGAAAGGGATAAGATGCGGGCGGATGTGATGGAGAAGGATTCAACAAGTTGCATGGATAGTGAGGCAGATGATGCGGTTGATTTGAGTGTTGACAAGTTGATTGATGCGGAGGAGGAAGTCAAGGTAGCAGTCGAATCATCGAGGTTTTTGTTGTTTCGCGAGAGGATGAAAAGATTATCGCCGCATCGCCGTCCATTGAAGGAGCGGATGAAGGACCGAACAGTTTGCTACATCAATTTACTTCGACCGGGTCCACCTCCATCAAGAACAGACGATGAGCTGAAGCCACAAGCATCTAGAAGGTTGGCACAACGGAAGTCTAGTTGATAGAATGAGAAGGCAAGTTACATTGAGCATGTAGCGTTCAATGGTGTGAGAAACACATGGCATCGTTGAGTATTGTAATGTAAAGTTTTCAACGGAATAAAGATTATTCATGCAATTGTATTTCTTATAGTAAACAAATGTGAGTACACATGAGGTCCACAGATGGCCACATCCATGAAGACACAATGTAGTCCTCAGCCGACAGGAAATATAAGAAGTAGAGTGTGTTAAGAGGCCCCCCTCGAGAATGAGTTTGACCTCATTGAAGCTAAATGTTGGGGCGTGAATGAACGAATTTGCCTCAGGATCTATATTAGAAACCTTCACAAAGATGAAGTACATGTGCTTATAATGCATAAACAAATTTCGCTTGCGGCCGAACTTGGATATCATTTCTTTGAAGGCCGCACAATTGCACTTGGGTAGAGAGCTCACTCTGAGTTGGTGAACCAATTGTGTAGGTGCAGGTTTGGACTGCAATATAATAATGCAACCAAATCCAGGGTAGGGAATCATGGTTACCTTCAAGATAATCCCGGCCATAGCTCGTGCGGACGCGACCATCTACATTTGTTTTGCTGATGGTGAGGTGCCAGACTATCGCGTATAATTGGACTACCTCGAAGCAGGGTAAGAGTCTAGGTTGGTTGGAACGTCCACACCACAGAGGTCGAGGGGAGGAGCGGAGGTGTTAAAGAGGCGAGTTGGAGTGATGGGCTTTTTCTGCATGAGTTGAAAGCCGGCGTTTTCGAGATTAAGGATCTCCAGATGAGTGAGGTTAGTGCCAAGCTTGACAGGCCACACGGATGGGATTGGAGGTCTCTCCTGGTCAGCATAGAACTTGTCGACCCACTTGCGATGTGAGCCCTTGACACAACGCTCAATGTTGTCCGGGCAAAAGAAGAACTTCTTGACTTTAGGTGTTGTGAATTTGTAATAGTTCCAGACTTCAAAGTATGTCGGGGCAGGGGTGTTCTTGCCGTTGGTGACGATTTTGGCAACGTATTTCTTCTTGGTGACCACCTGCATGGCCCAACAAGCCTTGGAGGAATTAAAATGAACGCGAGAAATATGTCAAAGCTTCTCGTCCAATTTGGATTCTTGTACAATAGTGACCTGGCGAAAATCAAGACTAGTATGTGGGGGTGGTGCGACCTCCAACACGGACGGAGAGGACTCCTCAACGATGGTGGGTAGAGGTTTAGCGTAAGATCTTGTGGTTCTCTAAGTGACACGAGGGTGAGAGAAATTAACGGTGTTGGGGCAGTGGGTCTCTTCGTCGGCTCCAATGGGACTGTCAAGCTTGCACTTCTGCGATCTGAACACCTCGACACCCTCGAGGTGGAGATTACGAGTGCAGAATTCATCCCCGCTGGGTATGTTGAGGAGAATTTTTTGCAGCATAGCCATGTCACTAGTTTGTTGAGCACAACATTGAGAGCATCTAAGCTTAAGTTCTTCTTTGCTAGGGCCGTCACCGTCAACACCACCATTTCGAAATTGATGGTACGTCACAACTTGGAGGAACGTTCAAATATAATCATCCACAGTCACCACGTAGAGATCGCCTGTCACGTACCTCTCCATAAGGATTGCCCGAAATACCATGGGCACAAGGGGACCCCGAAGTGACACCTGGGACTTGTGGCGCCGTTGGTGAGAGGGCCCAAGTGATCCTAGAGTGGGTGAGGGCCCTGGGCGTTGGGAACGCCTCCCACCCACGGAAACTAGGAGGCATGAGGGTGAGGCCATAAGCTATGCGTAGCTTATGGCGTGCCAATTCTAGAATGTTGAAGAACACCTCAATTAGAGGTGTGAGCTAGGAGATATGGCAATTTGAGTGGAGCGTTGTCCCGAGACAGCGCCCTGGAACAGCAGTGGCCTAGGAGTGGCTCCCGGGACTGCGAACCTTTGAATTCGCATAACTTCCTTGATACTTGCCCAAATGGGGCAAATGAGTAGTCCATCAGCATTTACGTGAAACGTACATGACGATGGAGTGGTCGATTGTTAGAATTGGAGACCATATGAGGAAGTTATGGGGTTCTGAAGTTGCTTGGGGGCTTCCAGCCCAAGCGGCTAAGGAAAAATGTCTACTTGCCCTAAGTGTTGGGAGAGAGACAAAATGTTATTTGACGGTGGGATAGGGGTCCTGCCTAGAGTCCTAGAGGCTTATATGGGTAAGGTGGTGTGGCCTCACCCACCCGAGGTCGAACGACAAGGCCTCCATGGGCATTGGCCCAATGTGAGGGCATAGTTGCCTAGTATGGCTCGGGTTGTTGTAGTGTTGCTCCGGCAACACGATGTGCAACATAAGATTGGAGTTCCATGAATGGAAGTCCACATCTAAGAATTGGTTACCGATTAAAATGATGAGTCTCGAAAACCAAGTAGGAGGTTTGGTCCTCCTCCTATGAACTAATGAGTCTGCGGTATTGGGAGCTAACCATTCGCATCACGGTATGCGAAGGGTTAGCGCTTGTAATTCTTGCTAGAATTGAAAAATGGACCGAGTTAGCAATGGGGACCTAGCAAGGGTTGTGACATCGCCACCCTTGTTGCCAGACACTTAAAGTCATTTGTTGTGAATGGATTCAGCAAGGTTGCAATTCAACATTTGTGCGAATTCCTCGGCTGTCATGATTTTATCCTACATAATGGAAAGGCGGTGTACGAAGTTCAGAAAGCCAGAATTATTGAAAAACCAAAAAATTAAGAAAAAATTAAAAAATTGTAAGTGATAATATAGAGAGGCACCAATTCCATAAAGCCACCCCATTGTTGATTGTACATTGTCGAAAGTACATTGGTGAGGCCGTTGAAATCAATATCATTGACCGGGGAGGTCCGATGAGCATGTTGGAGGTAGTCACAATGAGGATTCTGGCACTAGAGGTGGCCAATGTAGGTCGAGGAGCGAAAAGCAAGGCCTAGGTCATTGTTGATGTTGGTAGTTTGGGTCTTGGTCCAGACATGGCCATCGTAACGCTTGTCCATACCATCCATGGATTTGGCCTTCATATGAGAGGACAAACCGCCAATGGGGGGAAGGACAAACATCCGATTACCATCAAAATGTGGGGGAGGAAATTCACCTCTTCAATTTGCAATGTGTCATAATCTAGCTTTTTGAGGATGTTTTTCTTACCGGGCATAGAAGCTAGAGTACATAGACATTGAAAAATGGAAATGGAGGGTTTGGAGGAGGAGGGAGCAAGGGGATACGAAGGCTCAGGGCGTATAGGAGAGAGGGTCACAAATGGGAGGCAAAGGGTGGACAGAGAAGTCTTGACAATCGGAGTGCGTTCATCGCCATCAGAGGAATCGTATAGATGTATGACAGTGTGCATGTCATGCTCAATCTTAACTCGGACTACGGGAGAGTGTTCAAAGTGGAAGTGGACGACCGGGGAGGGGTAAAGATCTCAATGGATACGCCCATCCGAGATTCTGGGAGCCCGTACACCCTGTAAAGGTAGGAAAATGATAACATCCGATTACCATCAAAGCATGGGGGAGGAAACGTAGGGTATGAGAAGGTGAGTGAAGGGTCATTTTGTGAGAGGAGTAGTCTGATGCCGTGAGAGTAGAAAGCGGGAGTTAGGGAATTGCAGGGGATCCGGGACGCACACATGAAGGAATCAGGCCACACTATAGTCACCACAGCCAATCCAGCAAGCAAGCGTAAGAAAAGAAAGAAAGGCACAAATTTCAGCAATTCAAAACAGAGGATACGGAGTGAACTAAAGAAGAAGAAGCTAACGTGCATAGAGGGACAGAGGACTCCTTTAGACTTGAGCAAGACATTTGCAGTGGAGGAGGGAGGGTCTTGGAACCAGCCTTTGAACCTTCAGCCGATAGAGGAAAAAGGGGAGGACAATGGTTCACCCGCACTATCAATGGCAGAAAGCGAGCATCGTACCAATTCTAATCAGAGCGGTTCACACAAAGAGACAAGAGAAGACTCAGTAAGTACAATAAGTTTCTCTTGCAAGTTATATGCACAAGTAGTAGTCTAGATTTTAGATTTTTGCAAATATGTTGTTTGAAATCAAATTCTCTAAATATGGATGTCACTACGCCACCCTCTTGGCTCCAACAGGGTGCCCAAACATGCATTGCAATTTTTGGAGATCATCGTATAAAGGCCATGGCGGTATATTTTAGAGGATGCCATGTGGGCAACGGAGGATGGGCAGGCCCGTGCTCTTGGCTTCCCACTCCACCCTTTCGGCTCCAAGAGGGATGCCCAAGAGGTGCCCCGGAGGCTAATTCTAGGCTAGGTTAGCTTGGTGAGTTATGTGTTTGACCATAATCTGGAGGAGGCTTTCAGAACTGAAAGAGTGGACCTGGGCCGATTCCAGGCTTGGTTGGTTGGTTGAGGTTTGCCTTGGAAGGATGAGGTTTACTTTGGAAGGATGAACATAATGTTTGAGGGTCTCGAAACTGAAAGGGTGCCATTGGGATTGATTTCAGGTAGGCTAGTTTGTTCAATTTTGTTTTGGTTGAACATATTGGAGAATCTCAATTTCAAATTCATCATGTGAATCAGACAGTTAAACATGGTGGTGGTACAATTTCTATGTGGATTTGTATGATTTCCTGTGGCATGGGTTATATGCGCAAGATAGAAGGGAAGATGACACAAGTTTTATATCTTAGCATTCTTCAAGATGAGGTCATGAAGACAATTGAATGGTACCAAACCCTTCTTGTGTCATATTTCAACAAGATAATGATGCCAAACATACTACAAAATTAGTCAAGCAGTGCTTGTCAATGCAAAATTTTGATGTACTTGGCCTCGTCAATCACCTGACCTAAATTCAATGGAGCATGTGTGGGCACTTGTGAAACAGAAATTAAATGAGTATCCAACACCAACCAAAAGAATGCTTCAATTGTGGGAGTGTGTGCAAGTTTTTTTCCATTCCATCACTCTTGAGCAATGTCAAAAGTCCTATCATAGCATGCCCAATCATATCCAAGCTATTTTAGCTTCTAAAGGAGGGTGGACATATTATTGATCTATAGGTAGATGTAGATTACACAACTGAGTCAATGTATATAGTTCTCATCAAATTATTGTTTCTTCATGTGTAATTTTGCAATAGACATGAGACTTTGGAAATGATGTACTAGACTATAATTATTAACTTACATAAGTGAAAGTTTGTATGTTCTTCTTTTTATTTACCTAGCATTGTGTGTGAAAATTGATGTAGTGAATCGTGACTCAGTATTGAGAGTCAGTCAGAGCCCTGCATTGGGCGCCCATACCCATGCCCAAGCCCATACCCACCCATGCCCATGGGTTTAATGTGGGCATGGGTGCCGATAATATGATAATGGGTGGCCATGGGTGGGCACAGCATCCCAGTGGGTATGGAATGGGCATTGCTTCCAGGTGGGCATGGGTGGGCAAAGGGCATGTACTTATTTTTGTATTAGTGGAGCAAGTTAAGTGGCCTAAGTCCTGACTTGAGTTCTGACTTACTGCGGACTCTCGTGTTGGAATCGGAGTCACTGACTCACAACCAGGTGTCAACAACTTCGACGCACGTGTTGAGGTTGAGATTACTATGTATAAGAAGCACAAAGCGACAGATCTTGAAAAGAAAGAGGTAATTGAGGCGGTCCGTGCAACTCTGCCACCAAATAGTAAGGATAGTGCTAGCTTCCGTATTCTTTGGTGGTGGAATCTAAAAAGGGCCTTGTCTTTCCCGATCATGTCACGCGTAGCACATTCAATTTTGTGTATCCCAACATCTAGTTCAAAATCAGAATGCAATTTTTTCGATGCTGGCAATACGCTCACCCCAAAGCGCTCGGGGTTGAAGCCTGCGATAGTCAATGACCTTTTATTCCTACGATCAAATCAAGACTTGCAGTCCTCATAAATGTAATTCCTTCTCCCAAGCACACATCCTTAAGTTTATAGTATGGGCACAAGCTTGGCACTGGTGGGCACAGCATTGGTATGGGTTGGGCGTGGGTGGGCAAAGGTTGCAACTGATATTAATGGTCTGGGCATGGGTACAACTTCAATTGACAATGCAGGGCTCTGGAGTCAGTGTATATAAGTACTGAACCAACGCTTTAGACAGCTTTTTGCCATTCATCCCTGTTGACTTCTCACAATCAAAATTTCCTTGAAATTCTTCTCTGTTGACCTCCCTTCCCATGCATACCGTCATGCATTTTATCTGTAGCGATATATCTTGATATTTATGCACAAATAATATGAACAACAAAAATACATATCCTACTCTTTCCATAATCGACAATCACTTGCACTTCAACACCACAAAAAGGACCAGTGACTATGAAGTCAAATTAAGGAGCACAGAACACCAGGAAAACCACAAACCGGCATTGGGCAGTGGTAACTTCAGAGAAGAGAAGATTGCCAGCACTGGAAGCTTTTACAAATGTAAAGAACTCATCCTTGAAGCCACTTCATATTCGAAAGGCTTTGAAAGACAGTGTATCAATCTGAAACCCAAAACCTTGCATTGAAGAAATTGTGTCCTCTGATGAGGTTGATCAGAATGCACAAGAGAATGAGGACACAATTTACCGAGCAATCAGAAACAAGATTCAATTTTCAGAACTGAATTAATTTCAGCTGCACATGTATCTGCAGTGGAAATCACACTATGCAAAGTTGCTACAATATGAAAATGGACATCTTGACAAGAACAAGATAGTGGCAGCCACAGGAAAGAGCACAACACCAACTCGAAATACCCATGTTGAGAAAGAATCTCTACAAACTAGTTGACTAGCTTATTTTCGATTTTGGTAATCTCATTGAGAGCTCATCTTGCTTTGGAATATTAAGGCTGAACAGCCTGCACAATGTAACATGCAGTAGCTGTAAATACAGCATTTTCTGTCATGTGTCTATAATCTGCTTGCATTTCATGCTCATTATCAAACGTTCCTTTGGGTAAAGAGCAGATGGAAGAAGAGTTGCAGGCTAAATATGATCACAAGTTCTCAATTTCTTAAAAATATTTGAGACTTGAAAGGGTTGAACTCCAATGATCTGCAGATTTCAAATATTTGCACAGGCTTCAAGAAAGTGGTATACATTGAAGAAAGGTGGGTTGCTCAGTAAACATACAGTACAGGGCCAGTGTTGTCATGACGATCAACGGCAATTGTGCTCTTGTATACAGAGTGAGATATATCCCTGTCCCCAAGATCGGTCAAAAATACAAAATCGTTGCGTCCAGGCACTGCTGCATCATTCTTGATATATGCCTCTTACCCTTGCTGGCTTCTTCATCTGCAAGAAGCTCATTAATGGAATGGTTAGTATGGTGCTATAAAATACCATAAAGATCAGGTAACTTCAAGCAATAATCAGGTTGTTTGCTGCTTTCACCAAACAACCTGATCGTCATTTAATTTACCTGCCTCTATGGGATGAGCTTGAACATGATATGGAGTTATTTGATTTGATCTACCTACTTCGGTGAGATGCAGCAACCACTTTCCAAGAGGCTGACATTTCAGACACCAGATAAAATTGCAAATATATATCTTCTGAACAGAATTCTTAGCTTCAAGGAGAATACTTACAGTAGCAGCAAGCTCAGCAATTTTGTCCTCATTGAAACCAAGGTTTTCTAGTACTTTTTGACCAGCTGAACCTTTTTGAGCCCAAATTCCAAGCACCAGCATTGTTGTACTGAGCTCCTTAGCAGAAGAACCCTCTGCTGAAGTAAACCAACAGTGAGGAAAAAAGTAGTTTACCAAGTAATAGAAGTATCATCTGGTACACTCTCAAATTTCATGAGATAAACAATCTGTAAGATGATCAGAACCTAAATAAAGACCACAGTTATGTAAGTGCTCAAATCGCTGGCATTACAACATGCATCATAACCTCTCTGTTAGGCTTCTGCACAGTCTGTTGAAGGCCAAATCAATGTAGCATGCTTCAAGTCTGACCATGTTAATCTCTATTATGAGCTTAGTAGCTTACCTGGTCTATTCTTTGGGTCAATGGCCCAATCAAGAGCCTTTTGACAAGAGGTAGTAATTGGCGGATGCTCAGGACTGAAGAAATACATGTCAGCTTTGCCAAGCAATTTAATGATTTCATCCTTCACACCAAAAAGGGTGACCCCATTTTTCCGCAGGAACTTCGCTGCTTCACTTGTCCCTGTATCCCAAAAGCCAGATTGATTCAATTGAACATCACAAATGGACTTCAACACAAGACGTGCTTATTCCTTCACTGGCGTAAATGGCAGTGGCACTCAATCCTCTTCTACTCTCAAACAAGAACTCTATTGATCCAGAATCTTTCTGCAATGATTTTTTTTTAATCTTTCGGAATAGGCTCTTTCTACATATTCAAAATATCATACAATCTGAGATGCTTATAGGTTAATTAACAATGAGTAAACCACTTCTTTTCAGTATGAATCTAAACAGAAAAAGACCAGCAAGCACTTTGTGCACTCAGGAAATGTCCATCTAGAAGAACTGTAAAGCACTGTGTAGTAATTCCAGAATATACAGAATTGCAAATCTGGAGTATTCAAAAAGCACCAAGAGCTTGCCTTCGGTCAAAATGCCCATAATAAGTGACTCTGTTCCAGTTGAGGGATATTTCAATTTTCGAGCCTCCAACTCAGCCATGCTAAATGACTTGACAGCTCTTGCTTCCCAGCTGCAATAAATAAGAAAGCAGTGAGGCTAATAATTGTCATGCCCAACTAAACTAGGTGATCGTGCAGTCTACTGATCCTCAACCAATTGTTTTAAATTATGAATAAATTACAAAGTGTACCAACATAAGTTCTTTGAGAGCTCTAGAACAGATCCATGCATGCATTTACATACTACAATGATAATGAGAATATCACATGAGCCTGGCTTAGACTATTTCTCTGCATTTATCCAGTTTTTTTAATTTGGAGTAACAACAATCTCTAAGATGTCCTATTCTTGTAAGGACAGAGGAAAAAATAATGTACTTACGGATACTCTTGAAGGGCAATTGTATCTGAGTTTCTGCACAGCACACCATCAATAAAAAGTCACAATTTAATCAAAATAATGCATTTACAATCTACAGACTAGACTATTTCTTGACCCTTGATCTACACTCCAATTGGAAGAAGGTGTAATGCAGCTTCCATATTCATGGCTCCTTCTTTGATGTTTAAACTGATTCAATTCTTTCATCTTTGAATACCCAATTCACTTTGACAACAAAACTTAATAAAATTGAGCTGCATCTTAACTATTATGAGCAAAAACTCTACAGACTACATTGAGCAAATATTTACTTCAGAAACGTCAAGCATCTGAACGCAAGTTTCACCAAGGAATTTGTTTATTCTTCTTAAGTTCCCAGTAGCCTGTGATATCAATTGATTTTTCAAGGTGTTCACCTTTAAAAGAGGCAGTACTTTTCGGGGTTCTCGTGGAGCCCGTTTCGGATTACATATAGACTCAGACCAACTCCAAGATGAATCAACACCAAAATTCACGGTGGTGGCAACGTCTGAGTCACCTCTTCCTATTTGATTGACACGGGAGCATTGCATTCCAGCGGACAGAAATTCGTAACAACCCCTAAATTCTTCACTCTGTACACATACATCCAATGCCATGTGCATGAATTTTCAGAAAGATATAAAAATCACATACCCTGTTGGAAGGACCATGCACACAGTTGCTCGTCGCGCTAGGGCCATCTCTCCGGAACGCGAAACCCTAGCCACCAAGTTCTTGAGGTCACGGGACAAATTTTCGCCCTGCAGATTTGCTCCAAATTTGGGAGCACCGAAGCTCCAAGAAGCTTGCGCAGAAGACACCACAGCATCCCTTGGGAAGCTCAATTCATGCCTAATTGCTGCTGGCGATGGCGCCAGTTGGCGCAAGATTGACGCCATAGCCATCAGATTATCTTCCCAGCAATCCAAATTCAAACCGAAATGTTGTTGGAGAGGTTCGTGTCTTGCTCCTCCCAGTGAGTGAGGTGGCTCAATCCTAAAACCCTAAACCATTCATTGCTCATCCCCTACGTTCATCCACATCATCCATGTCAGCTTGTAAATGCCTTGGTCATCATGAAAAAACATCATAAGGTAAGATATGGACTAAGCTAAGTTACGTAGATAACCGATCAGTCATAACCAATCACTTGTCCAAGAGCAGAAAGGTTATCATAACTTTGTCCAATATTTTCATCCACGAAGACATAATATCATCTATAATTCTTAGGTTTTGGTCCTTGAGTTGATCGGTTATGACTGATAATAAGCTTCCAGTAGGTGGATGACGCGTCATCCACTGTCTTGTCGATGGTTATCTAATTTACAATTAATATGCTCATGGATGTTAAATATAGGGTACAGATGAAATGTCCTCAGTGTGGATAGAAAAGTGCAAGCGAGTTGTTGGAAGCACCCTCCACTTGGATGAGTGATTGGTGATGTATATTAAAATGCCTCGAGCGGAGGGCACTCGCGCCGGGTAAGATCACTAAGATCAACCAGTGACCTTACACACATGAATGCCATCCATGCCAAGCATTCTGCTACATAAAATCTTACTGTATTTTGATTATGCCCAACCATAAATAGCATGATCAGTGTACTCCACTAGTGGAATGGCACTATGGATAGGACCAATGCATTCTACAAAATGGAATTCTACCATGACGCAAGGGGGGGTGGATTGTGCCATATAAAGGCACAAGAATAAGAAAGAGAAAATAACCAACATTGCTTTATGGTAAGGTGATGTAAATGGGGACCTAAATGGAAACATTTAGCTCTACACCTACTTCTTGTAGGATTTGAAACGTGCAATTAGTACAAGATTACTGACAAATCCAAATAGTGGCCATAACCATTTTCCTCATACGTTGTGGAGATCATATGAATATATTATTCATTCTCAAAGTGAAGATTCTCAAGCTCATAAAATGGTCATAGAGGCCGCTCCCTCCCCCCTCCCCCAAATTATGGTGAATATTGATCTTAGAATTGAATGATAGAGAAGATGAATGTAATTTTTGTCATGATAAGTTGACATTTTGGGATTTAGATATGACTTGTGTAAGTCAAGGAATCATCGAAAGGTGCTACAACTTTCAAGGTGGTACAATGGCTTTGTACCACAAAGCATGCACCAAACCAAAAGAAGGTGGAGTCTCTTGGTTGAGAAGTGCTATGTCGTTTCACCCTTTCTTGCCCGCAAGGCCCCCACGGGCTTTCTCTTAACCCTTAACTTCCCATGCCTATAAAAGGGTTGTTTTGAGTACATTTCACTCAATGTTGGTAGCGGAGTTTTCATGGACAAGTTTTGAGGATAAAATGGATTTATATGTAGGTTTTTGAAACATGGAAGATGAGCTATTGGGGGGGGGCCATGAATAACCTAGTTGAATTTTTTAATTATAACAATTGAAGGAAGGGATGCACAAGAAACGCCATGTTTTATCTCCCAAAAAAGACCTTTGATCAATCAAGTTGACATAGAAAATGTTTGTGTGATATATTGGATGGGAACAACCTAACAGTTGGGCACCTCCACAAATTTTCATGCCAAAATGTGCAAACCACAATAGGCTAGCCACCTTGCATTTGGAGCATGTAAGTTGTCCCATATTTCTAACCACATATATGCAAGGTGAATGATTCCTTGAAAATTAGAGAGTGTCCAAATGCTAAGTTGAATGATCGATGTGAGCACAAAGGCCATTTTTACATGAACATTAAAAATAGGATAAAAATCACTTTTACCAAAATAAACATCATCAATGTTCATGCAAAGTTTCATTGGAGTGGGAACCATTGATTGGAGTCAACACCCTCACATGAGGACCTAACTCAACAAAAACCTGACCACTTCCCAATTTTAACGTTTTTTTCCACATTCTAAATTTCATCTCCAAATTGCACGCCTCATGTGTCTATGGGTAGATATCCATGTTGGTTTGATGTTTATAGTTTTTTTTATGATTCTGGATGAATGAGTTAGGTGGGGTTAATGTAGGGAAGAAACTACCCATCAACCCAAAATGGCTTGCTTTGGAAGTTATAGGGTTGCAAAGAGAAGCCATTGTAAAGCCACATCATGTCTTCATCCACCCCCCCCCCCCCAAAAGGAATAAGTAGGTGCAAGTCTCATTCAATTTTGTGTTGGGTTGGTAGGGGAAAAATAGTTATTTTTTTGCTCAATGTACACATGACTTGGGCCAAAAGGTGTTCCTATCCTATAGAATCATACTTGACAATCTCCCGTCATATGGATCCTCTCTCGTCAAGACCCTCATATGAAGGGGCCAAAGGCTCAATAGAGGTTCCATCTTGGGTAACCATATCAAGTTCAAAGGAGCACGATACTCCAAAGTTTTTTGAAGCTCAAGAAGGTCACTAAGTTAAGATTTGAACAAGGAAGCAGATTTTCATGCTCAAGGTGTTGCCCCAATTCTAGTGGCGTGGGCAACATCCTAAACCAAAAGTGTTTCGTTATTCGATTCAAATGCATTGTAGGAGACGCTCATCATGTGGTCAATGAAGTTTGACCACCTCTAGATAGGCATGTAAACTCCAAATTTGGAAATGTCCATCCTCATATATGTGTACTCAAAATATTTATGATATTTCATAGTTCCATCGAAGGTCCTCATCCATCCCATCATCCAAATTTAGAAAAGCAAGATTCTCACTAGCCGCCCTGACTTGAGTACTTCAATTTGACGACCATTGGAGCTTCTCAATTTTTTTTTGAACGAAAAGATTTTTCTTCCCATATCTTCATGACGGTGTTGGCTTCCACATACAAGTGGCTAGTCATCAAATATGGTTGGTGATAATGGGTTGGATTTCCCTGGACATCAAGGGTGGTATATGAGTTCCAAGTTCGTTAAAGTGCACCTTCAAACAATAAAGGGTTAAAGTACTTAGCAAAAACGCTCCTCCTTTTGGAACCATGACATGACAAATGATTGTAAGAAAGTGGAACAACTTGAAATTTGTCTCATTAGATAGGTGGATAGGTATTATTCTTGATTGTGTTCGTCCTTGGCTTCTCCCACCCAATCATATGAGGAGAGAGGGAATTGTTGCGTACAAACGTACCTCTCATCCATCCAACATTAAAATATGACCTCCTATAAGTTTATGGCTGATTCATCTCAACTAACTTGAACTAGACTAATTTGTGGACTTCCAAACCGATTCATGTGTCAAATCATCTATCAAAAAGAATCCTCCATGTTGCATATTATTTCAAGGTGTTTAGGTTAGATGAATGAGAGGGACGCTCATATGCGTTAACTCCCTCTCTCCATGGTATGAACTAACATTTAAGTATGTTTGGACAAACCACTCGTCCAAAAATTATAAAGGATGTGCACTTGTGGGGACAAAAACATCAAACAACAACAGCAAAAGCAACAACACAACAACCAGAACATTGAATGTATGTATTTCATGTTTGCCAACCACCATAGTTGGAATCCTCCAAAATTCATGCATAAATCCAATTATGCTTGAATCCTAGTTCATGGTATACCATTTGACTTGTCTCTTAGCCTATTAAACCATCTCAAATGTTGGCTACATCCCCACTACCTCATACCATCGTCACAAGTGATAGTCTTCATAAGGAGAGGCCAACCAATGACAATTTGCATACTCTAGGAATAATGCTTTGAACAAATGTTGGGGTGATTCCTATATAACCTCGGAACATGGTAGTGTTGGCATAGAATACATTACGGTAAGATGCAAAAGTGGTCACTTGAGTACTACACGTGAAAGCATTTTCAAAGGCGTGGTTTGTGTACACCTTTGAGAGAAAGCAGCAAAGCAAACTTGTGTAAGTGGCAATAGGTACCATGCTCCAATAAGAAGACGTGGCATTTTGTAAAGTAGGCATACCTTAAACCAACACTATATATCATTAGCTTGGACCCATGCATATGAAGTAATATCTATCTCAACTGAACACAACTCCATATACCCATGCAACCATATGTCCATGTCCATATGCCTCCCCATGTTCGTGTTTATACGTTCATGCGACCTATCATCATGTCCCCATAGAGCGCTTTAACAAAAAAAAATGAGATTTTTATTCTCATAATTAGTTATCCTACTTTATTCTACAGCTCATGCCACGTAGTCACCTTGGCTTCATGCCCGCCACCTCTCTAGGTGTCCCCCACCATTCCCACCTTTTGCATTTGTAGTTCCTCCACCTTTTGACATTTATTACTTATCTATTTGACCATGTGTTTGTTTTGAGGCGGAATCTTTGGCATGTAGTGCTTTCTTCTTTGGAAACCTTTTTGTTCTTTAGGCACGAACAGTAGGAATTGGTGGGACGGCAACCTCACAACCACCACCACCACCACCACCACCACCACATCTTCATTTGTATAGAGATTGTCATACATTTGATTGACCCAAATGTATAGGTTTGGTACATAGTGTTGGTTTTAGGCTCATAGGTAATTTTTGGCACTGTATGTGCTTTTAGCTGATAAGGTGGGTCCCACATATATTGTTGGGTGCACTCTTGAAAGCAAACTTGTGTGATCGTGGTACATAGTTGTAGTCTTAGGTTTTGTGGTGATTTTGGGTATGCACATTGATGTTTAATATTGGTTTCCACGTATATGTTGTTTGCACCTTTGCAAGAAAGCAAACTTATGACGGTGACAATTGGTACTATGAGAAGAAGTGGCATTCCATAAGGTAGGAATGCCCAAGAGCAACACATTACCTAATGTCATTACCACTACAATACACTAGTATGGCCATGTGCATAATGACACATCACTTTAACATGGTCTCCCCACCTTGCTTTAATAGTAGGCAATGATAGGGTGACGGCCACCATCACGAACACATTGTCCATTGTATTTTAGAATCAAAGCTCTCAAATGTATGATTGTCATGCATGTTGTTTGCATGAGGTGAAGTGATGGTTTTGGGTGTATGCACCTTAAGTAGATGTTGGTTTACACATAGTTTGTTGGACATGATCAGTTCACTAGAAGAAAAAAAGGTGTCCGTCTTAAGTGTTTGTTGCAACTTGTCCATTGCGGCTCCCAATGAGAAAATGTACTAATAAATAAGTTTGGTTGTATTTTGAACAATTGGCAACCAAATGATTTATTTATGCATTTTGGAGTTGAGAGTTGGAATCAAGCAAGTTTTAAAGAATGGAATGCATGGTTCCATGCTCAAAGCAAAAAAATTGTAGATTCATGTGTTCAATAACATTTTTTTACTATACTAGGTATTGCACTAAATGGTCCTAATGTGAGCTATAGTAATTTTATAGAGTGCACGCTAGTTCTTATAATGACGATTCATTTTTAGCCCATGCTAAATTTGTAGAAGAAATTAGCATGGACCATATTCAATTATTTTTAGAAAACTAATATGGGTGAATTTTTTGTGTTGTTTTTTTCTAATAACTAAAATATAATATATTGGCTAGAAGTCCTCATGAAGACATAGGGGAAGACCTAGGGTCTTGAACCCACGTTAATTTCACTTTGACTAGGAAATTAGTGTGACACATGCTAATTATTTCCACGTTACTTTTCCACCCACACTAATAAGACTATTTAGTGTAGTGTAAAAGGTTATGGTGTCACGTACTTAGTGTCAAATGTAAATATTATGAGGTATGTTATAGGGCCACCATATGTTGTTGTTGTTTTTTTTTTTTTGTATTTTTTCCATCCGTTTCTTCAAAATTTAATCAAACACAAGATGGATACTAGGTAGATCTCTCCTAAGAACGATATCGGCTTATCAGTAAATTTCAACACTTCTTGGCAGGGACATTTTGACTAATTAGTATCGGCCCCCCACCGTGTCGCCGTTGATAGCCAACCATTTGGAAGTTTGGAACGATGATTATCTATACAACCACCGTTCAACCGTTTCAATGTGTATAGTTGATCTCCCATGCGATCTAGTACCTTGGCGGGGATACTTGTACAAGGCCCACGCAAACAACACACATTTTTGTGGGATCCTCATATGACTATGGAGATGGGGTGGATGAGTCATCCCCTTTATCAATCAAATACTATGTCATTTTTAAAAGGCCAGGATCAACCATCTGGTGTTTAGAAGTGCATCTTGTTTTTGGTGTGTTAGCTTGAAACTCTACGATTCCAACAAATACTCTAATTATAGGCATGTTAGGCCCACGAAACCTTCTAGCTCCCAAGAAGTACCCAAGCTAAATTTACATATTTTAAGAGAAGACAATCAAACTCAAGACTAAATTTCAGCGAGGCCAAGAATAGGGGGAAAAAGTCTTTGGCCATGTATTTGTTCGTAGGTCCAACCCTATAGAGGCCAACTATACAATATGGATTTATATTGAAACTTGGGATTTTTTCTTATGTTTCACCGTATGTAGCATTTGTGTGTGAATATATCTATTATAAGGAGGTGGAACTAGAAGCCCCCCCCCCTATGTGAGTGAGAAGTGATTGGTTATGCATGGCCTAACCACAGTAGACAATTCAAAGAGAGAAAGAAGAGGTTGAATTTGTTTTGGCCTACCAAGAAATGCTAAATAAATTTTTATCCTCAATTGACTAAGATTTGGTTTCTACAAACAATGTTCAAGGTTGAAGTCCTCACATGCATTTCAAGTTGAAGGGAAACAACTATGTTTCAAGTAATTCTGGACTTATTCAGGAGTTTTGGACAAAATGAAATTTTATATGTGCACTTCTATAGGAGGACCCTATGATAGAAATGACAACAACTACTCCTAGATGTGGACCGCATCTTTTATTGTAGCATATGTTAGTTGCATGCACACTGTGTCATTTATGAAAAAGAATTACACATATAGAGGGAATATGCGATCATATTGCTTTTCAAAGTATGTTAAATTAAGAATTTCATCATCGTCTTCTAGTTTCTTTCTTCAAATAACTTGTTATGCAATGTGTATACCAGTGTTGGACTGGTATCACCTTTAAGTGATACCAGTAGGGTCATGGTATGACATATATGAAAATGCAAACCATAAGCAATGGTATGGTAATTTTTATTTTTTAAAATTTGGAGAATGGTATGTGCAACAATAATTGGACATTTGTGTTATTGCAAGGGTATGTATAGCACAATATTCAAAGTGTACATATTGTGCCAATAGCAATAATGGTCTGGTATTTAGTACGGTCCACAATACTTGTATTAAATGGGAAAAATTTATAAGTGATTTGGAAAATGACTTGAAACAAACATGCATATTATTGAATATATTCCGGGAAACTCGAGCCTTTTCATTCAAGCATCAAAAACATGTACAAAATGGGAAGGCCGCAACCTTATCTTATACTAAATCACTCTACATCCTCTTCAAACATCCTCTACATACCCTTCACAAAAAACCCACTAAAATCTTGATCTCTCACCGCAATATTGGTCCTGGAACGGTTCCTCATTTTCAAAACCAGCCTGGTAGGGTTTTGGGGAGGTCCCCGCCTCCGACCTACCCGCCCATTAGGGTTTGCCTATGGTATCGTTCAACGACCTACCCACGGGTATGGTTGGTTAAACCCATACCCTTCCCCGGGCACATACCCATGTTTGACCACAATACCGGTCCAACACTGGTGTATACCTCAAGTGTGCAAAAAATACTCTCAAATGCATGATTGATTTTGGACAAGTGTTTTGTCCATATTTACTTGAATCCTAGTTAGAATAAAAGAAATTGCACTTCACATGAAACATTTTATACTTTTTTCTTAAACCATGTCACATAATTTTTTCCAACTTCCAATTCTACATGAACTTGTCAACATGCTCTAGAAGCTTTAATAGCAACACTTGTACAACAACATCATGAGTTAGAATGCACTTAACATAACCATTCTCTTTCAAGTATAGATCTCCAAGACAAATAAGAAAGAGTACTCCACATGTAAGCTAATCAAGAAGGAGAAGAAGTTATGCAACATGACATTAATATGCACATGATGGTACCGATGATTGTTCCCATCCATGCTTAAGCATTTCAACCCATTGGGACACTCATAGAAAATGGAGCCACGGCATGTCGAAGGCAAGTCTCGCCAAAATGGCAATCAATTCTTCAATGCCTTGTGTACCTCAATTTGGATCAAATGGTCGCATGATGTGTGTCATGGTTTATTTAGAACCAAGTGTCCATGGATGTACATTCACTACATATATGACAAGTTCAATCCAAGAAGAGTTTCGTGCTCCAAAATCCAAGCAATCTTGACATATGAGATGGAGACACAAAGTTGTGCTTGCAAGCTTTCTTGATGAATCGCAATCGCCGTTTGTTTCATTAGTAAAGCTAAGTTTGACCCAAAAACTAAAAATAGCAAGATTATTACAAAGTTGAAGACCACTTTTTTCATCAACCTTCACTATGAAAGGCTTGAAACATGCACTTGCAAGGGAGAATGATTTCATTGATTTTGTATGCAAATCAACCAACAAAATGCTATAGGGATCTCTTTGGGCTCCTAAACCACCTCAAAATGAGAGTGTCACGGTAGCTTGCCATGTCTTACTGTAGTAGTAAATTTGATTTTTTTGGCTCATTTCTGAAACAAGTGAAAACAGAGTCTTTATTTACTTAGATATTGCCTAAAAGGACTAGTAGGAAAGGGCAATAATCTTGTGAGATTGGAAACAATTATTAGTAAGGACAATAGTCTGATGTAGCTGAGGTAGTTACGGGGACTCGGCTGGCTCTCGCGGGATATTGAGGAGTTGAGAAGTCATAATTATCTCTCAAGGAAGTTGAGCAGGGTTGTGAGAGCCGTGAAAGAGAGATAGGCTTTGATCTTAGAACTTTCTGAAATCCCTCCTAGTTAATTTTTTCTTTGAATGATTTTGTTGAAATCAAAATACAATCTGAAATAATTCCAGGGTGAATGTACTGGATTACATTAACATTCGAGTTAACTCTGTGCTTTGCTTTTTGTGTCAAAAGACTTGCATAAGTCAATGCAGTTGAGAGGTGGGATTTTCTGGAATTAAAGGATAATTTATGAGTTGAATATCAAGTCTATTGTCTGCAGTTCATGAGTGGTTAAAGTAATCCAGTCTGTTGGAATCCCATACCTGCATTGAATTACAAGAACTATAATATTGTCGAGCATGTATGAATTGTTGTGTTGTTGGATTTGCAAGCTGATATAGAATCCAGCCTATCCATGTAAGAGGCTTGTATTTAATTCCAGACTATGGCCTTGGCTTAATTAGTTTCGTAATTGTAAATCGGATGTTGTGATGTATAAGAGATGGGGCCAGTAGATTGAATGATTATGGTCGCAGTCTATGTACGAAGTCAATGAGAATTTTATTGCATGATATTGCCTGGTCCTATTATTTAAAACAATTGTCAATCTGTTGTAAGTTGTTATGTGGCCATTGTCTGGGGGTAATTAAGTTGGAGGAAACCTGTTTTGGACTTCGTAATAATTACAGTGGATTATCCTTGTGAGTTAGGGCTGGTGAGTCCAGAGATTTGAGAATATTGAGAGTAAATTACTTGCTTATGTGGCCTACTCGAAAACATAAAGGAATCTGAGAGTATCAAGATGGATTTATTGTTTGCACGGTAATCACAGGCGATCGACTGCTTTTCTACGATAAGGTCGGGTAATGACTGATGTCTTCCAATGAGCAATTTCCGCAAACCATTAACCTCAATTGTATATTGTGTTGACTTCGTGTTAATCAAACTTGATGTCGATATACTGAATCAACCTTGTATCAATTAATTTAACTCTTTGAGGTTATGATCAGAAGGCAAAGGGGTTTGATTTGACATTGCACGGAATTGTTTGATTGAGTAAATGAGTAAGTCTATGGTCGTTGTAGTGTAAATGGAGAAACTGTTTCTTTCTAACCTTTGATATAAGATGAAGCGCCAACGGGTCAAGACCATTGACTGCAAAGTGTTACTCGTGTGCGGAGAAGACATAAGGACGTGTCGCTTATGATATTGGTAAGTTGTGCTTGCAAATTAAAACCTTAAGGGAATTAAGGCTAATGTATAATTTTATTACCTTTACGAATTGGATTGCTTAAGCATTATTTGTAAGAATGGTAAATGGAATGAATTGATGAATTAAATGTCTTGAGATTTAAGAATGTGGAATCGGAGTCTTAAATAAACTAAATGAGTTTATGAGTGATGTGAGAATATGTTAACACGCATAAGTGGTTTTGACGTATTGCCTTGAGGAAAGAGATTATGATTGCCTTGGCCGAGACCAGGTAAGAGACTATGGTCGGACCGCATAATTAAGATTGGACTTAATCAAAGAAGACTGACCATCCTGAAAGGATTACTGCACTGTCTTTTTCAAGTTACATTAAATGGGATTAATTAATGAAAGATTATGGACTACGCCGAAGTGCCCTTGGCTTCGGTAGAGAGACAAAAATGGGTTACTTTTTGCAAGACCATTGACTATGGCTATGCCTATGCTTGTGCACCGCACTTGGTCCAATTACAATGAACTCACTGCCATACTATTGCCTGGGAAATTAGAGTGAGGTGAGAGACTGTCACATTTGCATGTATTGACATGGAGAGGTTTTTAGAGTTTTTTATCCCTTGCCCGTAAATCAATTGTCAGTCATAATCCAAAATAAAGTGAAATAACCTTGTGTTTTCCCTAATAAAACTTATATAAGACACCTAGATGTTGTACAAGTCGCCTTTTAAGTCTTCCCTGAGTTTTTCCCTAGGTTTGTTTGTTAACCAAATTTCTACTACACTTACTCTCTTTGGAACAATCTTAGTTTATTGTTCCCTTTTTTTATTTACGTGCCCGGTGATTGATTTGCCAAGGAGCTCGTGGCCACCGCCATTGAAGTTGTAGATATAATTTGTTCTTTGTAGATAATTTAGGTGTCCTTGTCACTCACTTGTTGAGTTTGTTGTAGGTCCACGAGGAATTTGAAGAAAAAAGGGTCCAAAATTTAGGGTTTTAAGTATATTTGGATTTATGCATGAATTTGGACAATTTTAACCACCAGTATGACATACATTAGATTGCAAAACTATACAAATACAGTAGTTCACGAACATGGAATACAAACATTTGAAATTGTGGTTGTTGTGTTGTTGCTTTTGTTGTTGTCGTTTGATGTTTTTGTCACCACAAATGCACATCCCTTATTATTTATGGATAAGTGGTCCAAATCTACTTAAATGTCAGTTCAAATTTTATTAAAAAATGCTTTTGAGTGCATGACTCCCCAAAATAAGATGTTTATAATTAGGATGTTAAGGTAGACGTGTGGTTTCTGGATACTTTTCTCTCTGCACCCACTTCTTGTGGG
This sequence comes from Polytrichum formosum, assembly GCA_964035585.1. Classification (NCBI taxonomy): domain Eukaryota; kingdom Viridiplantae; phylum Streptophyta; class Polytrichopsida; order Polytrichales; family Polytrichaceae; genus Polytrichum; species Polytrichum formosum. The sequence continues at coordinate 63,957,374 of OZ037936.1, forward strand.
ATATGAAATACGCAATTGGTGTGAGATGGTTAGTAAATCCAAATTGTGCATGTAGCCAATTCCCTCATGTTTTTGAAGCTCATATAAATGCCCTATTCATTATCCAAGTGAAGATTCTCATGCTCATTTGAAAAAAATGATCATATATAGTAGAAAAACAAAAAACGGTGAAAATAAGGTGATTTGGCTAGAAAGAGAGGCTTGAAATTTGTGTGATAATTTACAAAGATGGAGTAGTGGAAGTGATGAGGAATGCAAGTTGTTTTGTAATTGCATTCCTTGTAAATAATTATTTACATTCCCCAAAGAGGCAAATAAGTTAAACCCCCTACTTGTATAGTAGAGTCTCCCTAATTTAAGCATCAAAATTCATGCTCTACATACGAATGCACACAAAATGTTCAAACTCAATGGACCCAAAAGTGATCCCAAGTGGTGTGAAACATGGCCTATCTGGCCTATCACGACATCATTTTTGGACAAACACTTTTACAATTAGCCATTTTGGGTCCATACAAATAATCATTCTACTCCTAGTTTAATACACTAGAGATGGTCATTCGCCATTTTCCGTTTTCCTACCTTAGGTCCCCCAAAGTCATGTTGAGTAATGAACATAGAATGGTCAACATAGTTTAAGCATGTAGTCCAATCCCTTTCAAGCATACGTTGTAGATAGGTTTTGGTTTGGGTTCCAATTAAGAAAACCACACATGGAAGACTAAATGAGTGTCAGATTGAACTCTAAAGGTCACTATTAGGTGAATTGATAGATCCCAATGGTTTAAGAATGAGGTCATCACGATTATCACGGAGGAAACAACTTATTAGACGAGTTATATGACTTATTAATTTGAGGGATGGGGGATAAGGGTCATTCATTGCTGTACATGCAATTACTCAGTTTCTCCCTCACAACCATGGTTTAACAATTCATTTCTTTTTTAAATGAATTTTTAAGACAGTGAGTCATAGCTCAACAATAGTCTTGTAAGTAACCAGCGATCCCCATATAATTGGGGCCAAGGGCATTCTAATATGAGCAATAGTCTTTCCTTGATTTAATGATAATTTAGTGAATCATGAACTACTGTAATTCAACCCCCAAGGATTGCTCAATTCCTTGATTTATCTTCCAAATTTAATGAGACAATGAGAACATTGTTCTTACATGTTTTACACAAGGTAACATCCTTGTAAGTATCTCATGACTATAGGCCATACCACAAGTATTCTACTCACAACATATTTCCATCATATCCCTCGGGCTTTTTAAATTAATTAATTAAAATTGATAATATGACATTCAATCACTTCTTATCTCTTCAGCATTATCAAAACAACATTTAACTTAAAGCTTTTAAAATTGATTGTTGTAATTTGCAAAAGTCTAGTTGCAAGTGACGGGAACTAAGTATCGGAACCTAAGCAAACAATAACTAAGCGAGCATGTCTAAATTCCAGGGTCCACAATCTAGTGAGGGTCGACCATAGTCTTAGTATCCAATAACAGTAACCAGTTCCAAGTAACAAGTCTCATAGAGTGGGCCATAGTCTTAGTAACAGTCACAAGTAAGCGTCCAGTTCCCAATGACAAAGCCGGCCCTTTCTCCTTTTATCCTAGCTCTTAGGCCTTCTACCAACCGATATGGGATAATGGCGCGGCTTTCCTTCTCCTCCGCGATTATCTTCCTGCAGCCATGCTCCTCAGTCTTCCCCACCTTTCGCCTTTTCTGTTTCCTCACCTCCGTGGAAGACACGATGAGATTGACAACCATTTCTCTCTACCAGGAAATTTGCTTCATACACAACCACACCACACCCATCACGCTCTTTCATTAGGATAATAGTGGTAGGCTTTTCTTTTTGAGGACATTATAATTACGAATTCGCTGGTTATCAGATGGCTCCGACGACAAAGGAATTAACACGAAGGTGTCACAACACCCAACATCCACATTTATTATGTCGAAGCTCAACAGGTGATTAGACCCCCTTGTTCACCACCTTCCTAGAAATCATCACATTGGGAAATTGTTTAAATGACATTTCTCACTCGCAACATCACTAAGTTTCTCTCCCTGGTTGATTAATGGCAACTGTGTGACATCTACAGGTCTATTCGTCCCACAAGTTCAACGAGTTTCATGAAATCAGGGAGGAAACCATCGGACAGATATGACACTTAATAATTCATCCTGATACAAATGTTTTCCCACACTGACTAGAGACAAGGGATACGATAAACTTCCATTCTCCCTTTAGGGATATATAAAAGTAGACATGGTTTCACACCCTTCTTTGCAAATTGATACAATCCCCCCTTGAAGAAATTTCATGCTTTCACTCTTCACGAGCGAAGGAGGTTACTTACGTTGTCTTTTATGTCATACTTTCATCTGATTCTACAGACACAACCATCATGATACATCGTTACTTAAATTCTTTCATAAAAGACTCTCATAATCAACAGAACAAGGCATACAATGACATATTTTGAGAAGACATGCATCACACTTTATATCATGAAGAGCTTCTTGTTACGAATCCAGGGCTTCACACATGTAGAGATTCTCACTCTATGAATGTAGATAATTATTGAAGGAGACCGAGAGCTACTCTCTTCTCGAGAGGAGCCTCACACACACAATATATGTCTATATCTTGAGTCTTTCTGGAATGTTTATTGAAATCACTCTACTCCAAACAATCATGAAGAGCTTTGCAAATCTCCTGAGAAAAACCTACAGTAAAACTTGGGAATAAAATTCATCAATCTTTTATATCATAAAAGGATAGTGTTTACAAAACAAGGGTTTCACATCCAAACAATGTCCTCTCTTTATACACCTAAGGCATGACTTGAAGAAAAAGCCCCGAGTTTTCTCTCTTCCCGAGAGGTGAATGAGAGTCTGCACACCCCCTCTCCTCTTGCCCATGGTCCCCTTCTCAATCAGACAAGTCTCTCTTTTCGTATCCTGCCTGTAACCAGATCTTCCGAGTCTCTTCTTTTTTATCACATGTCTATGGCCCTACCCATTCGACTCTCCTGTCCTAATATTTGGTTTAGGTGAGTGAGAAGAATTCACTTCTTACTCACTTCTACTAATTAGTCACTGATTTCCTATTCCCTTGTTCATCTTGCATTCTAACTTCCATTTTGAGTTCATATTTCATCAAAATTCAAAAATTCATACATCCTGACCAAAAATTTGTATCACACACGTCATTTTAAAGTTCATTCTTGGATCCACACCTAACCACATACCACTCAAATCTGGGTGTCCATATTATTGCAATGTTCCATTCATGCACATCTTGCTTATTGCGAAAAGTACATCTACTTGTGGCAAGTTCATGTGCAAGTTTCTGGTATGTGTGGACTTGTTTATGCATAAGTTAAGTTAGATTACACTCTTGTTTGACTTGTGATTCCTTGTGCTTTAGCATATTTCATAACATTATTAAGCAATGTGCATTTGTTCATGTGGGTCCCGAGAATAAAACCATGGGATGCCCTAGCTAGTGCAAAGTCATATACCTATTCGTGAAGGCAAGCTAACTGCACATATCAATGTAGGGAGGGTTCATTTGACCATATGGTGTTACATGACAGATCACAAAGACCACTCTAAAAAACATGGCATATGAAGTTTTTTTTTGTCACACTAAGATTAGATGTTTAATGTAGTACATTACTTATGGTGTTTTATGTCACCAACATAATAATGTCACTTATCTTGTTATGAGATCTATGCGTACATTACAAAAAACTTGAGCAACAACTTGACCAATAGTGTAACCACATGAAACATGACATTAGTGTGCTTAGGGTGAGTTTCCATATACGCCACTCGCCCACTAGATTCTAGATAATAATGGGTTGGAGGTGTTCTCATGTAGATAAGCACAAGCCACTAACCAACCACAATATGGTGGCTTACTAGAATGTGGAGGGTTGTGGGCACGGGCTGCTAGACTTCCATGCGCCCACTAAAACACTTTTTAGCCTACAAGTGCATGTCACCGAAGGATTAAAGACGGCTTGGAGGAAGAGGAGGTCAGTAGGTGTGCCCAAATTTGAGAAGACGAAAGCAGTTAGTTGGCACGTACAAACCCTACCCCACCAAATTCCATTTACATTTAGGTGAGTTTGTCCTTATTCCCACTATAATATGGTGGAAAAACAACCTACATGAAAACTCACCCTTATTAATATCTTGACATGAGTATGCTCAATAATATGTGAGGTGTATACTTGCTACCTAGGTTACTGTCAGCCATAAACCCCCACCCTTTTGTGTCTGTAGTCCAAGTGGAGGTTCATGGCTCACATGCCTTTGCTGACTCCTTAGTGTTGGAAACCTCTTGCTAATACCCCGATAACCCAAAGATTAAACACACTTTTTTTGTTCAACTTCACAGAGCGTTAGTATTGACAAAATACTCCCAACCGCGGTTTGGAGTCTCCCACGGGTGAACACCCGTGGGGTATCTCACTGCGTTTTGGTGTCTCCCACGGGTGAACGCCCGTGGGGTCTCCCAACTGCGTTTTGGTGTCTCCCACGGGTGAACGCCCGTGGGGTCTCCCAACTGCGTTTTGGTGTCTTCCACGGGTGAACACCCGTGGGGTATCTCACTGCGTTTTGGTGTCTCCCACGGGTGAACGCCCGTGGGGTCTTCCAACTGCGTTTTGGTGTCTCCCACGGGTGAACACTCGTGGGGTCTCTCCTAAGATAGAAGACACCCCGTCACCTAAACGGCCACAACTTTTGCTCACGATCTCCGATTGGAATATTTTTTGGTAATCTAGGAAGCTAACAACAAGACCTATGAATCGTTCAAATTTCAAAATAATTGCATGTGTTGTTTTTTTGATACGCTCTTACAAAGTCAGCGTTTGAAATTTTAAGGGCAGCTTCAGACATTTTCATTCAAACTCTCATAACTTTTGCTTACTAACTCCGATTCTAACAAGCTTAGGCTTTTTGGAAAGCTAATAATGAGGGCTACATTCACTCAAAATCTGAAGCCTAAATTATAATTTCAGAGTCCACTACACTTGATTGAACGTGGTCCAGCTACTTAGGGGTGTGTTCAAAAATACACTACCTTCTCTCAAGAGTTCTAACTCTAAAAATTCTAAGTTATGTCTACATGAATGCTTGCTGATTTTCCTAACAAAATGAAAAGAGATAGAGAGAGAGCTTCCTAACTAGAATTCGCAAGGGCTTCGCTGTGCTAAAATAAAAATTCGGGGAAGAAGAATGAAAAGAAAATAGGGGACTTTTATTACCCTTCAATGAAGGGTTGGATCCTTTCTCCCTTCCTTTCAATCGAGGGGTCTCTTTCCTTAAATGGTGCGAACCGGACCATCGGTGGTAAATGGGGGGAGGCAACCGCCACCTCGCACCCACTTGCTTCAAACCCTTAGAAAGGCTTTTCTATTTTATTTTGGATTGCAAGGGTGGCAACATGATTTCCTTGCCCTAGTTGGCAAGATTCCTTATGCTCGTGGTTGTCACCTCCTCTTCTTTCCTTGGCCGCTTCCGCAATTTTTTATTTTTTTTCGCCGTCGCTTGACTTTTCTTGTTTGAATTGGTTGATCCTAACTTAACTCACCTACTTACTAACCTATAACCTTAACATTCCGATTCGGGTAAAGGGCATTTCCCTTTTACACCTTCGGTTCTAATTTCCTACTTGCCCAAGGTTCTTACCCCAAGGGTAACACACCCCTAGCTTTTGCCACCCGGAACAACGTAATTCCAAAACAACACTGAATCTAATTTCTAACTTCTTTCTGTAAACTTCCATTCAACCCCTTAAATCTACTTAAATCTAAACTCGAAATCCACCCCCAACAAAGCATTCAACTAACTCAGTCATCATTAATTTTTATGTTTTTAATGTTTTAAAAATGTTAAACGAATTGTGAGCACGAATTTGGGCTCACAGTTACGCAATGATCAACAAGTTGACCAAAGTGTAAACACACGACACTTGGCATTAGTGTAAACACATGACTCTTTTAGCCATTAACATTAAGTAACAATTCTAATTTAAGCATTTATAGTGATCTGGCTACTTTAGCTACATTTTGTTGTCATGGAAGCCGTATGGACAAAAGGTAAAACAACTAAGACATGTCATGATTTTTGCTCGCCAAATTCACATCATAATTGCATCCTTGAACCATGTGTTAGCCAAAAACCTTCAAGTCCTTTCAGAAAGGATGAAGGTGTAGTAAACACAAGAATGTGTACCGAACCATGTTTGCAAGCGGAGTTACATGTCGGAGATCATGAAGCAAGACCATATAGGGTAAGATAAATTGGTTAGCTGCCTGCGAATGTTGTCATTCTCAACACACAAATATGGTTAAGACGCAATGGGATTGTTTGAGTTCAGTGTTTCTTTGGTCTTGGACCTGAATGTTGGTATGGCTGGATGTTTGAGGTTTGTGGACCAAGTCAAATAATCTCCCCTTACTAAACATTCTTCTTCTTCTTCTTTAGTTTAGTTTAGTTTTGTTTGTTTGCGCAGTCACAAGATGTCCCAACAAATCAAAACTACAACTCCTCACATTTATCACATAACTAGAAGCCCAAAAAATTAATTTAAAAAAATAGTATCTCCCCATCCTCTCACAGAACAAACCATACACATGCCTAGGAATAAGACTAGTCCCATCCCTAAAATGAGCCATGCAAAAAGAAATTACTATAGCAAAAATAAAATATAAAGCATGGCTTTATTACTGTCACTCGCATCAATACAACAAAAGATAAAGATTCTTAACATAGTCATTTGCCCAGGCATTGAATATGCCTTTTATGCCGCCCCATTTTCTATCCCAAAGATCAAGAAATTGGATAAACTCCTCATCAAACTCACAAAATCCACGTGTAACATCCCCAAAGACTCCGCTAACATCCTTGCCCAACTACCCTGCAAAACATTCGGCATTGAAGCATTCTCCCTGCTCCTAAGATATGACACTACACTTAGTGAACAACTCATATAGACACTCAATGACCATGCCCATTAGGCTAGATATACCAAGGGATAGTGAAATTTATAGCCAACAAATACGGTGCAGCTTAACACCTCCCACAATTAAAATACCAAGCGTGCTCTAGATCACCAACCACTAGATCCCTATACCTACTAAAAAAACACTTCAACATCCATCTAGATTCCATAGACACCACCTTTCCTCTCAACAAGTCCCTGCTATTGGAAGAATGGCACAAAAGCCCATTGTACCCCACTCTCACCTAACAACAAAGATCCGATACAAAAAAATTCCTTAAAAAAACTCTTATCCCTCAACATTACCGCCCTACCCCAAATCCAAGATCGCACCAACGAACGCATATTCATCATTAAAGAATTCCAAGATAAATACCATACCAAATATAGAATATTAAAAAGTGCAAGCCACTACAGTCTTCCCACCAAACACATACCACACACCCCCACCACCTCACACAACCCCAAACTCTACCCTACACCCAAGACATAACACAACCATGCAACCCCTAGGCACCCCCATCTCATACATCTTTAGCTTTAAATCCACACACAAAAAAGACAAATGGGGAGCCAAACAACATACACATAAATTTCATTGCCATTGGCTCGGGGGGGACACTTAGGAAAATTAGTAAACATGGTGCGTTAAAATATAGGGTGTGTTTTATTCATGAGCAATAAAATTTAGAAAATTATTGGATATAACTATGGACTATTTAAATTGAAAATCCATATTATAAATAATATTGGGGTATACTAAGTATTGAAATTTATCAAGATTTTAGATATAATATAGCATAGGGATTTTGATAGATGATAGTTTGTTTCTGAAGTTCTTCCTTCCACTTGTGTGCAATAGACTAAAGTGTTGATTTTGGAAAACAACAATGTTGTTTAGACTCTGTTTTCTCATCAATAGATTGCAGCCAACTTCGTTCACCCTAAACCTTGGACCCTAAAGTTCTAAATTTGTTGATCTGCTTATGACTGCAGTGCACAGACTTGTGTTTCTAAACACAAACATTGTTGTAGTTCATGCTAGTAATTCAAGTTCATAGTTCATTGATTCTCATGGTGGTGATGATTGTTTGCATTGTTATTGATTTGTGGTGATGCTTGTTCATGCTAGTTCTCATTGCATGTCAAATGAATTTTGTAATGAACATAGGCAATCCTTAAACACAAATTAGGGTGAGCTAATTTTTTATAATGAACATAGGGTTGAAAAAAAAATCTTATGTGAGTTATAACTATAGTAAGGCATCATAATAATACACCATATTAGGGAATTATATAATTAAACGGTGTGTTCAAATCTAACATCTAGACATAATACCCCTACATTAAATACCCCTTTAACGCACGTGTTCACACAAAGTATAGTGAAGTGTCCCCCCCGAGGCCATTGGCAAACCCCACACACCAACCACTCCTAATGGATCACACAAACACAACTCTTAAACCATGACACCATCCTCTACAAACACAACCTACTGCTTGTCACACAGATCACACAAAAATAAGACAACAAGACATAAAACAATAAATTACTCAAAAGCCTAAAACCCCAACAATCATGCGATTGACAAAATGTTTGCCCCAACCTTGACATCCTACACTTTACCCTTCATACTCAAGAATATAACCCGGAAAAAAGGCATCATCGCCACATCACCCACAATACAAATACACCCCCCTGGCCCAAATACACAACAACGTGGGAAGCTGCCAAACTGTTGTACCACTTGAAATATTAACATGATTATGGCAAAGATACTCACTCTATAAACCCATTGAGAACCACACCCTTTCCCTTCCTATACAAGACTTTGCCATGGAAATTCTCCTTCTCATTAACCAATACATCAAATCACTTCCAAGATGCAAACCACCCACCACCACCCACCACCACACGCTTCCATCATCAATTCTAGACAAACTCACATGAACATTTCAAATCACACACTCATATTTCTCCAGACCACTCACATGTCCCATGCAATTATCACATTACCACTCCCCATATGAAAAAGATGTAATATTTGGCTCACTAGGCCCAACCTTCTCCACTCAATGGAAAGAACGCGGGTATGCCCATATAACAACCCTAGACTTACTCCCAAAAATTATCAAATGGGCAAGACTAGCTACACACACCAATCACAACTTCATTACAATTATTACCATCACACACGATGATTGACAAACAATCCAACCAACCCACTTCAACAACCACATGAAACTCCTATACCTACCATCCCACCCCTCACTTTACAATATACCGAAACATTGGCCTTTCTTGCATACTACAACAACAAAGAACCCCTACCCACCTTCATTCTAATACTCTCCCACACACCCACCACACCACAAATACCCACCTTCCTCCAACAACTGTAACATCAATCCTCCCCATACACTTCCCACACACCCAATTCTACTATACAAATGGCTCATTCACACCACCGGATTGAGAAGGAAAAGGGAATATCACAAGAGCTGAAGTTTTCAATGGACCACTACAAGTCAATCTCGTAGCTCGCCTACTTGGATACCCCAATATCTCACAACATAATTATACGCACTCCTGATTGCCGCAGAACACACCAAACCTTTCACAACATATACATTCATATTTATAGATAGCCTCAACAACCTATATCTTCCTCTCAGCCATATAAGAAACCCATCCTCCGAATATAACCACCTATATGAGCTCTTCATAACCCGAATAATAAATACGCTAAAAACCTCCCACCACAATATCACCATTTGCAAAGTCAGAGCCCACACAAACATCGCTGGAAACAATGAGGCTAGTAAATTGGCCAAACAAGGAGTAGAACAACCATGCATTGTAAAAACCCCTTTCCACCTCATCAGTCATCAAACACCATATTGGCCATCTATCCCCTTGGCATGCACACAACATGACGGCTCAGCCCGCAACCTCAAAAAACTACATAGATAAAGAGCACGTAAACGCAATCATCTCCATGCAAAAATTACAATACCCTATATAGACAAATGGCTCTCCACCACAAACATACACATAAAATGGCCAAATCTATTATGGGATGCCCCCTGGAATATCCATGCTCAAATAACACAAACCCTCAAATTTAGATATGGAAGATACTTAAGGAACTACCGGAGAAAATAATAAAAATAAAAATAAAATCCTCAATCAAGACATATCCCCAATATGTAACCTATGCACATCCCCACCAAAATAACACATGCCTCCACCTACTATCATGTTGCACCAATAAACACATAAACAATCCAAGGACAAACCAACACAATAAAGTTGTACACGCACTAGCAAACACACTACTAGCCCACCCCACAACCCGTCGCTTTACCTTAATCAATGCCAATAACATTAAAAACCACACACCTGACAACACCATACCCTCATGGCTACTCCCATGCACATACTATCTACCAAGATGTAAATGCCTTGCTCGATTTAGACCCGATATATTATGCATCTTAGGAACCCCACCTACAGATAAACTACCCTTCACACCCAACCCAAACCTCAAAGTACAAATAATTGAATTCACTTACTGTAATGATAGATTCCTCGCAGAAGCCACAAACTGAAACTTGACAAATATGCCATTCTCCACCCATTCCTATCCCAACTAGGATGGATTGTACTACCACCCATTGTAATCACGGCATGAATAAAGGGCACTATCCATACAACAACTATTAAACTCCTACAAGACCTACAAATCCCCAACTCCAAAATCCATAAACTAATGGAATCCTTCTCCCAAATTCCTATAAGGTATGTAACACACATAATCCTAAACAAAAGGAAGTAGAAAATTACTAACACTAAATCCCAAAACTAACATAAAACACACAACCCTAACACTAACCACATGGTCCACCTATGAAAATAGGCACTAAGCTGCCCTCACTCACATGCTCATGTGGACATGAGAGGGAGGTGGCAAACGAACATCGCATGTCATGGTAAAAGACTTTGATTTTCTTTTCTTTTCTTTTCTTTTCTTTTTTCTTTTCTTTTTGTTTGTTTGTTTGGTTTGACTACGGAACTTAACATTATTCAGCTGATGAGTTGTGTTCTCGTGAGAATAATGGGTTTGATTGAAGCCCGCCACCCATCCCGGTGGGTATAGCGGGTTTCCCAACAAGTCACCCTTTTCTCTTGCCCGGTTTCCTACCTACCTACCTACCTACCTAGCCGTGTCACTCATGTTTGCCACCGAGGCGGGGTGGGGCCGTGGGCCTCATGTCTTTTTTCGGGGAGCCCAGCTTTAGGGTCTTGTCGGAGCTAGGTGGCTAAGCGGGCTCGGTGGCTAGGCGGACTAGGCTTATTTTCTACGTGGCTAGGCCTACTTACTAAATAACTAGTTACTAAATATTAGGTAGGCCTAATATTTAGTAACTAGTTATTTAGTAAGTAGGCCTAGCCACTTAGAAAATAAGCCTAGTCCGCCTAGCCACCGAGCCCGCTTAGCCACCTAGCTCCGACAAGACCCTAAAGCTGGGCTCCCCGAAAAAAGACATGAGGCCCACGGCCCCACCCCGCCTCGGTGGCAAACACCACCCCCGCCCCCTCCACCTAGGACCACTAAGGCCCTTGGATGGGCTTGTGTGGATCAACGGTGTAGATCCACCATTCCCGCGATAGGCTTGGCAGGTCAATTTCCCTTTGGCCTCATCTGACAAGGTCTCACATTCAGTCTGAATGATGGGGAATATCCGGATCCTAGACAAGATACGGGAATAGTACATGGAATAATGTAGGTCCCACAGAACAAGCGTGTGCAACTGAATAATGTTATGAAGCAACCATCCAAATCTATCTAGAAAGCAATCAATGTAAGTTAAGTGCATACTATTGTCCCACGGAAGTGACTCGAGCGCAATCATAGTAGTGGGCCATGAAGCATTGCACTTGAGTAACTTGTAATATTTAAAGAGTCTTTAGAACCAAAAGAAGCGTAATACCTGCATTGATATGTGCAAATAGGTTGCCTTTCCCGGGGGGTGCACTCCATTGTCAAGTTGGACACCACGTGCGATTAATTTTTAAAAAAATTAAAAAAAACTTTTTACATAAACCATCACCAAAATGGGTCAAAATTTTATCAAAGTTTTTCCATGAATGGATATACATGGTATATATTACATAGTAGAAAATGGTAACCAAATTTGATGATTTTTTTAAAGATAAAACATACCGTTTCTAACTAGAATGACGGAGAATTGAACTAAAACAATTACCACAAAAATGAAGATTACTAAAATTTTCAAATAAATATAAAAGATACTATCAATGATTATGTATATGTAGAGAAAGTATCATAATTTTAAAAATGATCTATGGCATATAATATAGGGTAGCAAAATTTTATCCCACGTGGTTATGAGACGTAAGGGGGTGTGATCGCCCCGAGTTGCCTTTGCAAATAAGTGGCCCTGTTTACCCATGCAAACTACCTTGGATCGAACTAAATCATAAAAATTATAAATTTTATTTATTTGGCCATATATCCACCACAATAAATAGAAGAAGAATATCAATATATTTTGTTATTGGGTGCAAGCGTAGTCAAGTGTACCAAAAAAGTGCTTGGTAAACTAAAACCGTCATTTTTTTGGGTCAAAAGCCTAGAAGTAATAGCAAAGTGTTTTTTTTTTAATGGTGACCTCTATTGTTGTGCTAAATATTGAAATTCAGAGTATCAAGATGAGATCTCCAAAACTTATCATTAAAAGTGATGCTCAAAAGCAATGGCTAAATATGGTTTTGATGTAAATTTCATGACCATAAATATTTTAAAGTTGGATTTTTATTTTCATATTACTTATTTTCATTATAAACTTGAGGGCTTCATTACAAAAAAAATCAACTTAATGCAATTTATCATATTTAAAACATATTTAAAACAAATTATTGTTCAATATCACCTACTTGCACACCACTTGCACCGTCATCTAAAATATGTAGACTTTTCTTGACATAAAATTTTTCAACATAAATTACTTGACTTTGTAGATCAATGTATTTTTGAATTTCTTATGATTATTTTCTTCACAAAATTCAAAGTTGGTATGTAGTTTGGAATGTCGATAAATCAGAGTGGGCAACCTAATTGCACATAGCAATGTAGTGAAAGTGGGCTAGAGTGTTGTGGTAGTTGGGTTATCTTATGTATAAGGAAGGTGAAAATGCAACAACTTATTCAATAGTGTAGATTTAATGATTTTAGTTTGGTTGATTCTTACAATGACACACGGGGTTTGGTTTTAACCTAAGCCCCTTCATCCACAATACATGAATTCACCTAGACCCATGAAGTGTAGATTCAAAGGATATGAGGGAGATAAGAACCATATTGCTTGTGGTGTGTACAAAACCGGGATGGACAAAAGATTTGTCCAAATTTAAGAATGCGTATAAGTGCATATTTTGCGATGTTGAGACACATACATTGCAAAAAAAGACAATATGTGGAAGAAACTAGGACGATATGATGATAATCCTATTTGAGATTGATATAACATTATTCAAATCCATAACAATGTTCTGTGGGACTGACAATATTTTGCGGAATATTCCATCATTCAGATTGAATGTGAGGAATATTCCACATAATATTGTCAGTCCCACAAAACATTGTTATGGATCTGAATAATGTTATGGACTCGAGAACATAAATATAAATGAAGATCTTTGCTTTGTGAAAGCCTGCTAAAAGACAACCGTGTATTCGTCATCCACATGACGCTTTCATAACCAAAAGTGTGTACTTTCCCAAAAAAACACAACCTGCGTGCAACTAAAATTTTATATAAGTTACAAAAGATGCACTATACATCTAATGCCCCCTTCCCACTCGACTTTAGCTAAGTCTAAAAGTTGGTTCTAAAAACACGGCCTTTACACCATCGACACTATCTAGTCCCGAGCCTAGTTGGCAAATGATGTGGCATGGTTTAAAAGTGGAGGTTTTAAGCCTCAAGCACTGACCCTCCCATCGGTACCTAGACGTGAGGCAAGAATGTAGGACCTTTAAAAGTGTCACCTCCCGCCCTTGTGATTGGTTGCTTTTAGTCTTAGCTATGAGGGCACGAGGAGCTCCATTAACAAAAACCAATGGTAAGATAGATGAGTGGTAAGGCATTTGGGGATGGGACAAAAACCATCCAACATTCATTGCTTGGTAGATAAAACAATGAACATGTGTGAAAACTACTTAACTAAAACCTACTTGAAAATCTCCAGAGCAAGTTCTTGTAGGTGCATTGGGATAGCCGGCATTTGTTATCGTCCAATATAGATATGTTGCTTAGCATTTCAAAAAGAGGCGTGGTCTGTAGGCGGATGCCTTCGCTATAACTGAGAGAGCTTTACCCGGTTTTTAAGAAAGACTTTGGTTATTTGGTAAAGTTAGGTGGGCAGGGGGCATAAGAGTATTTTATGTCATTTCAATCATAACGATTCGTCCATAGAAGTGTCTGTTTATAATTTCAATACGCCCAATATTCATGCATAAATCTAGATTTGTTCTACAAGAGTTTGCCATCAACCTTCATTCAACAAACATAAGTGGACTCCACCAGTGTTGCCTATATTAAGGTAGTTGTGCCTAATTTCCACACAACATTAATTTGGACACCTATATTTAAGTGGTATGTAGTTAGTCATGGATATAAGAACGGACACCAAATAGACAAATGATCAAAGTATGCTAACCATTCGAGGTTCATGGTCAGCATGATTGGGGAGACATGTATGACCACTTAACGAGCATGAGAATCTTCACTTTGCTAATGAATAAAATATCATGTGAGCTCCAAAATTTGCGAGGTAGATGGTTGCAGGCACAATTTGGATTGGCTAAACATCCTGCACTAATTGTGTGTTTCATATCTTACAAGAAGTGGGTGTAAGAGAAAATTATCCAAATAACATACGTCTACCTCACTTAGATTGTCTTGGCTCAACAACTATTCCTCCCCACTGGCAGTTTCAAAGGCAAAGGGATCTAAAGGAGAAATTGGAAGTTAAGGTTCCTTCTTCTTTGGAATGGCCAACTTACTTATCATTGTTACAAAGGACATTAAGATATGATTATGCACCTAATTATGTAAGTAGTAATCATATCTAATAAGATCCTATTATGGCAAATGCATGGAAGAACACACTACTTATTGACATCATCTGCCATGGATCTAAGTTAGAGACAATTGGTTTTCATTTTTCTTTCGGACACCCAAGAGGTGTTATTAATCCACCAACAATTGCTCCCAAACTTGCACAATTTTATTAAAAGACTTGAAGGAGGAGTAAGTTACTCTCTTCCCAAGCCATCAAGAAATCCTACCTATATCAATGAAACACAACCCCAATAATCACTAAATGGGTAAGAGTATCCCAATACCTCCACCCATACAATATCACATTAGATGACAACCTATTCTTACTTCAATAAATTTACACAAGACACATACAATTAAAACACACTAGCCACGTATAACTCATGTATCAATTTCTCCCAATCCAAAAATCGGAGATTCATCAAACTTCCAATAGAAGCCCCACACTTAACCTTCAACATCAAAGAATGCAACCCATATAATGACATCCATGTATCTCAACCCACTCACTATCAAATCCAAAGACCTAATGCACACATATTTGACCACACATGAGCACACATCATCTCCATTCCACTCACAAGACTCCAATGGATGTGGGAGTGATTCACACAAAATAAAATACATCATTGGCTAGCTTCATCCAACCACCCCCACAAGACTTTGCCACCTAAATACTTTGGCTTATACATTCGTGACATATTCTTTGGCTCATCCAGACTCGCAAAATTCTCGAAATGGATGGGTGTCGAAATAGCACACCCACCATACCAAAAATACATCATAGAAGCTATCCACTGGGCAAGCATGGCCACCAAAGAAGACCCCTCCACCACAACCATAATCGTATGCAACCACCACGCCCCAAAAATCCTAGAAACACACAAATATATGCATCCAATCTTCACCATCCCCCCAAACACCTTAGAATACAACCCCATACTTGAATGGCCCCAATTCTTACACCAACATGAAAACTAGTACACATCATTAATATGCATCCACAACCAAAGAACCCCTCCAAGAAACCAACAACTAATTCAAAACCTCATAGCCAACATCTTGGAATTTCACAACAAACATGTGAGCACCAACCCCACACAACCCACACCCATATATTACATAGACAAATTCACAAAACTATGGCAAACAACCCCCAAATACAAGCCACAACAATGCATATACACATATGCTTCCTTCATATTGCCACATGAACACGACATAAGAAACATTGCTGGCTCAAGAGTATATAGTCCAAATAATGACCTCTGTATTGCAAAAGGACTCCCTGGACTACCAAACATACTACGCATGGAACTCTATGCTCTATTCAAAGCCCTCACCACCATAAAAGACCAACATACATATTTACTGACAACCTCAACATCATATATCTCATTAACAATCACATCCGCACCCCTCATCCCAGCACGACCACCCGACAAACACATCCATAGTCCACCAAATTCTATGGACCAAACACAACATAGCAATACAAAAAGTTAGAGCATACACCAGAATCTCAAACAACGAAATTGCAAACCAACTAGCAAATGAAGGAACCACCCGCAACAAACCAACCCCCACACCCCACATACACATCGCACACACCGTACCTTATTGGCTCAATGGAATCACAACAAGAGAACATCACGAAGAAATCAGCAACCTCCAAACATACATACACAAATACCATTGTGAACAAGAACTATGAATTGCAAAATCCAAATTCACATATGTCGACAAACGAGTGCCTAACGTGTAAAGCAATCAAAACCTCTCAAACCACTTCTGGAAGCCTCATGCATATCTGATGCACAAATTACACAAACCTTAAAATTGCGATATGCCCAATACATGGGAAACCAACAAAAGAACATCTGCTAGCCATTGACATATCCCAACCCCAATTGCACACTTTGTCCAAACCACGAAATTGACACATGGCCACACCTACTCTCCACTTGCACCCACCTACACATAAATGACCTTTGCATAGACTGACACAACAAAAGCAATACACCAAATAGCCTGCACACTCCAATCCAACAAACAAACACACAAGGTGCTATACCCTAGTAAATGCCGGCAACCAACACAACCGGCCTCAAAACATCACAATCATGTAATGCTTAATACAATACACATGCCTCCCCAACACATACACATGCATGGCCCGGCTAAGACCCAACATATTATGTATACTAAGGACCCCCATAGATAGCCATACACCCATCCCCCAAACCCATCAAACACCATACTGGCATGATATATTCCCAAATATTCCCATAGGATAACAAACAAACATATATGACCCCTTCATTCAGATGTTAAAAACTGTGGGATGGAATGCTAACCCCCTTATTACCATCACAACATTGGAACGAGGAGCCATACACAAACAATCACTCGAAGCCCTAGAAGAACTCAAAATACCCCCTTAGGAAGTCAAAAAAACTCATGAAACACATACATCAAATAGCCATAAAGTTCCTCACATACTTTGTAAATAAAAGGAAGCTTGACAACAACCAAACCCTAGTTGACATGCTCCCATGAACCCAAACACCCACACCTGATTCATCAAAAACTCACAAACAACACCCCCCCTTTAAACTATTAATTAACGGAGCCCACCTCTAGAAGGTAGGGAGTGCACCTACCTTGTCACTAGGTAAAACGGGATCATGATAAGGAAGAATGTGCTCCCATTCACGTTGGTGCAAATAAGAAGCACCAATGTTTTTATTTTATTTTATTTGCCTCTCTTCTAAGATAGGGCTAGACGCCCATCTCTTTGAGCAAGGCCCCACCAACATTACCGAGGCATGTAAAAGAGTCTTTGTATAAAAATGACCCCCGTAAGTTTGTGATAAATTCATTCAAGTGCATCCTTTTGAACTAATTTTGGGGCAAACCCCCCTTCCCCACCCCCCCAAAAAAAAATATGAAAGAAAGAAAGAAAGAAAGAAAGAAAGAAAAGGCTATAATAGAAATGTCTTCGTTTACAACTCGAGAAGTTGTGGTAGGGGCCAATGTGTATTTTTGACAAAGTTTTTGGAAGTTTTTGACATTTGACACGCAAGAACTTGCACAAAAATAAACTACATGTCAAATGACACGCATGATTTAGATTTTGACATGTAGTGTGACTTGTGAAGAAAAAAACCACACGTCAATTGACACCTTAGAAATTGAAATGACACGTACTACTAGGCATGTGACATTCATTTTTATTTTTGAAACGTCACGTGACACTTTGGATTTGAAGTTGAATGTCAAATGAAATTTGTCAAACATACACACTGGTAGGGGCCAGCCCAAAGCGGTGGATGTCTAGCACTGGCCTATTATGGTATCCTAGCCTATGACCGAGAGCTACACATTGGTGAATTTTCTTGATGACCTCTTCTATGGTAATGAACGATTTAAAATTTTCCATGCAAGGTAAAATGGAATATTTGTCTATTTCAAAAATTTTGAAAATAAATTTTGAATTAGATATGATTTTTTTTAAAGATGTTCCCTAGGGTATCTTATGATAGACCTAAAGAAGACTATGTCAAGAGACATCCTAAACGAACAACTAATCTCATCCAACACGTTGTGGCAAGGTCTCATGTGCCTTGAACCGAGACCTATGGGCCTCAATGACCACCTTCCTCTCTCCCACCACACCTCTCATGTGCCTTGAACCGAGACCTCCTTCCCCCTTCCCCCTCTCCCTCCTCCTCCTCCTCGGGAATGAGTCAACCTAGGGAACATTATTGTCTAATTTGTTCCCTAGAGCTCGGTTTAAGGTCAGGTATCGGTAATAGGCTAGGATACCATACACATCTGCCCAACCGATCAGAACCTGTGGCAGGCATGGCTCCACATCATAGCCCCAGCCATCTCCAAGTCCTTGTTAATTTCTATATCTAGACACTCCAAGTTATCTGGAGTCTGTGGCTGCCATGGCCGCAGTAACTTAGAACCACCAGGATTGGATTTTTTATTTGGTTTTTTACTTCTATGGTAACTTCTCACCAGTGATTCCTGAACGCAGCCTACCTATGGGCTAGGGCGAACCGACCCATACATTGGTACCTTACCGGATGTCTAGTGATGTCACATTCGAATGAATCGGCCCTCAACCTCATAGGGGGTCTTTTTGTATTGAAGCCACTTCATCCACAATATGTAGGATGGTTGATTTTAAGTGAGTGCCACGAATCCCCAGCTGTTCGCCCTCCCCGGTAAGGTACGGATATATGGGTTGGTTCGCCCCAGCCCTACCTATGTCCAGGAAGAACCGGCGGTTAGTTACAGATGAATTGGTGGAGTTTGAGAAATAACTGGTTGAAGTTGGAGACTTCAGGAGAATTACCGATCATTTTAGAGGAATCTTGGGAATATGCCTCAAATGAATAAAGCAAAACCGGAAGATGTCAACATGTAACCAGCTGGATTTACAATCACTAAGATCTTGACCGACTATGCCCAAAAACTTCCCGGGCACTGCAACCTACTTATCTGATGAGTTTTTACCCCTGGAGTGCTCTCATTGCCTTCATAACATTATTAAGCAGTACACCTAACAATGTACTGGTACTGATCCTCTTGAATGAGATAAGAATACAAGACGGAGAGTGTCGTGAGGATGCAATCAAAACAACTTGCCACCCTGCCTGCGGTAGGGAGTGTGGGAAATTTGAAAGAGCAAGTTTAGATCACTATGGATAACGACGATGATGATTCTCTCTTCATGAAGACTTGTTAAACCCTAAAACTTTGCCCAACATAGTTGCCACCTCTAACTCTCGCCTCATGAATCTCATTGTTGGAATATCACAAAACTATAAATCATTTGCTGTGATGGACGTTATACAAAATCATGAATTCAAGTTTCTTCCACAAGGATTCTTCACCCATGTATTCTATATTTGAGGAGTAACTCCATATCGTTGTTGGCGTTAGAATCTAGACTTGCCTAAATGCTAAAACCCTTGAAGTAGGAAAATGGTGTGCAACCCCCCAAATGTGTAGGAGGTTTGTGTGGAGCTTGAAATTCACAGTTTCGCAAATTGCCAAGTTCTCACTCCCATTATCTTAGAGCTCCATGATGAATTGATTGGCGATATTTTAAGGTTTTGCTTCCCACGCCTACCAATTTCGTACAAAGGAGTGCCTGGAAAATTGAGCACTTTGTAGCTGCACAATAGAACACAATTTCTCTTCACTGAACTCCCCACAATCAATTATTTTGCAGATGTAAAATCACGCCCGACTATTGCAATTGAAAAAAGAATTTAACACATGTTGTCGGCAGGGATTGCACGTCACGTCACGTCACGTCACATTTTGTGACAACGACGTGATGGCTGACCAAAAAACGTCACGTCCGCGGGGGGGTAAATCCGGCAGTTACCCCAGGGGTAAACTGACGCGGTCAACCCCCTGGTCAACCCCCTGGTCAACCCCCTGGTCGACTGCTAAGTCGACTGCCAAAAAAAATTAAAAAATTCTGGACCGTCAGATCTTCTTGCCAAGAAGATCTGACGGTACATAATTTTTTATGGAATTTTTTTATTTTTTTTGGCAGTCGATTGCTAATTCGACTGCAAAAAAATTAAAAAAATTATATACCGTCAGATCTTCTTGCCAAGAAGATCTGACGGTCCAGAATTTTTTTTTGAATTTTTGAATTTTGTTTTCGTTTTTGTAGTCGACTGCTAATAGCAGTCGACTTAGCAGTCGACTGCAAAAAATTACTTTTGCAGTCGACCAAGACCAGTCGACTGCTATTAGCAGTCGACTTCAAGGAAAACCAAAAAAAAATAATCAAAAAATTCTAAAAAAATCATGGACCGTTAGATCTTCAATCCAAGAAGATCTAACGGTTCAGATTTTTTAATAGATTTTTTTAATTTTTTTAATTTTTGTTTTCTGAAGTGGACTGCTCGTAGCAGTCGACTAGAGCAGTTGTCCCAAAAAGTTAAAAAAAAGTTACAAAAAATTGGTACAGTAACTTTTTTTTACCACGTCAGTGCGCGTCACGTCATTTGTGACGTGACGTGACGCAAAAAGGCCGCGTCACGTCCATTTGCACATCCCTGGTTGTCGGAATCTTGCATGTTTTCTAGGACAAGTATTGAGCTTCAAATTTTTCCTAAACTTGATCAATCCAAGCTTCCTCACCAACTACCTCGAAACTATAGAACCTTAACCCCTCCTTTGCATCACCCAAACCCCGGCACACCAATGATCACCAAACCCCTCAAAATATTGATCCAATTTGAGAAGTGCAAACACATGGTGCAATGTGAGGGTGTGGGTTGACTTCTTTGGTGGTTTGCATTAATGACAAAATCCATGATATAGTAGAGGTGCCTATTCCCGACTAGGACCCCATCAACAACCTATAGAGTACTGGAATTTTGATAAGGCTCGGACTAAATTTCGATTAGTCTGGAACCAATAGTGCTATGACATATGTCTTGGTTTTGCGTGTTAAAGTGAGAAGGAACGAGTAGTTAAAATGAGCGGTTATGATAGACTCTAGACATTGGTAATATGTTCGGTCCAACTTTTGACTTAAAAAATTCACAATAATTTTAATTTATGGAATTAAATTTCCAGATTGTTTGTAGTCCTCTTGATTTCTATCTTCCTACACGGAAAAAATTGCACTCCCTTATACTACTTTGAATTTGGCGTAGAATCTCTTGAGTGATCAGTTATAGGTGCCTCTACTCTATAAGGGAGAGAGATGTGACAATAAGGAGTGAGATTTGAAATGGGAATATCCATTCCCTTGGGTTTTGGGATATTAGAGAGTGAGTGACATTACTGGGGTTGATATGAGGGAGTTTTAGGGTGTATTTAGTGAAACTATGTGTTTATGTCATCGATTGGCTTGATTGAACCTGAAAGGTTGACAACCCCCAAATTTCTATCTGAGTCATAACCTTTCAAGACTTCAGTAAAATACATAGAAACTTCATGCAAATGTTGAACTGTGTGTATAATGTCCTGAAGTGCTGGAATCTGGATGCCAAGTCACCTGAAATAGCATTGTCAACTTCCGCGATCTCTTGGTAAGCGAAGTTGACTGACTCACAAACAATGAACGGGGAGAAACTGCAAACACTAGGGTCTCAACCAATTATGCCGAAAAATCTCCCCGGACACTGCGCACAAAGTTTATGATTTAATTAATAATTCAAAATCACCATTGAAGACTGTGGAAGACAGTGATCGGGGAGATTTTTGGGCATAATTGGTTGAGATCCTAGTGTTTGCAAGTCCAACCGGTTACATGTTGACATCCTTCCGGTTTTCCTTTATCAAATTGGGGTATATTCTACAAATTCCTCTAAAGTGATCAGTAATTTTCCTGCAGCCTTGAACTTCAACCGGTTATTTCTCAAACTCAGCCGGTTCATCTGTAACTAACTGCTGGTTCTCCCCGATCATAGGCGGAAGAGATAGAATGTCGGGCCTTTTAGGTAAGTCAATGGCAAGCAATATCTTTTTTCTTTTTCTTTTTTTTGAGACGGAAGGCCGACAGGCCAACGCCAAAGCACAGGAGGCAGTTGACCACCTGGCAAGTTTTCCGTCAGGTAGAGAGGAGATTTCACAGCCGGGATTCAAACTGCCAACCTCTTCCTTGAGATTTGGGTATCCCTCCACCATCATCCGGTAGTTTAGGGTCATCTCGGACCAGTGGCAAGCAATATCTCGTCGATTTCTTAAATGTGAAGGTTAATAGGGCGAAGGTTGATAAGATGGAAAAGTAAGTTTCATTAGTAGTGTAGATCACTGGTGGATGGATTTCTATCCACATATCCTGAGAATTGTGCAGCAGACATGATAATCAAATCAACAATTCTGCTTTAGAAATTCTTCGTGGGTCCAGATCTTTTTGTTACTCTTTATGTGGCGGTGTGATGCGTTCGAGGGTCCCATCTTTCCTTGAAGTGGGCACGTCTTCCCTTCTTCTTAATTCACTTTGACGTTAGCTTCACTTTGGCAACACTTTGGTGGTCTTCTGTCTCAAAAAAAAAAAAATCTGATCTAGAAAGCAGCAGGAGCTCTTTTCTCGTCGCCGGAAAATTGCTTTACACATCTGATTGCCTATTGAAATTTTAGAAAGTGTAATGTATGCTTGAAAATGCATGATATATGTGTCTCAATGCCCTCAAACCTTGCCCACCTTCAACCACAACTACATCTTTATAAAAAAGTTGTAGATGTTAGTTGAAGAATGGATTTGATCTGAAATATCGTCCTTTGTAAAAGACAAACAATTTACCGATTCTACTAGCATAAAGTTCGTCCGAGATGTAGTCATTATGGCCTTCTACAACCCCATACACGGCTTGGCCTCAAAGTTCTCTCATTGGTGCTACACAACACCTGCAAACATCAAAAGAGAACCAGGGAAAGCAAAGTGCAACTATCGCAAGTTCCACCCTCGTCCACTACCCCTTGTTAATGGCCGTTGATGTAGTTAGAGACTAGACTAGTTGTGATAGTTATCATTAAGTGCACCTTATCCCTTCTTCTTTTAGAATAGGGTTAAAGGAAGTAAACTACAACCATCACAAGTTCCACCCTCATTCACTACCCCTTGTTGATGGCGGTTGATGGAGTACACTAACTATGATATTTAGTGTCACCAATTGTAAATGTCTTGCTGAATACTAATTGTAAACCACAGTGTAGTGTCACCAACACTAAATGTTAACCTAACAATATTTGTCATTCCTTGTAAAAAACAATCGGGTATTACAGACTTACAGTGTTGCTAGTATTGTCACTTACTAAGTGATTTGTCATCCAACTTTCAACCATCCATGACAATATTCAATCACAGATTTGTTAGGATGCAAATTATATCAAACTTTGATTCAATAATTGGCATTTGGATGATTTGAAAGTAAGTTGAGATGACATTATGTCATTATCTGTAAACTTATTCATAGAAAGTGCCACTGAAAAAGTTGCCGCGGTGACATTAAATGCCATATGACACTAATTATGCTCCCTTTCCACTTGACTTTAGCTAAGCCTAAAAGTTGGTTCTAAAAACACAGCCTTCACACCATCGACACTATCTAGTCCCAAGCCTAGTTGGCAAATCATGTGGCATGGTTTAAAAGTGGAGGTTTTAAGCCTCAAGCACCGACCCTCTCATCTCATCGGTACCTAGACATGAGGCATGAGTGTAGGACCTTTAAAAGTGTCGCCTCCCGCCCTTGTGATTGGTTGCTTTTAGTCTTAGCTATGAGGGCATGAGGAGCTCCATTAACAAAAACTGATGGTAAGATAGATGAGTGGTAAGGCATTTGGGGATGGGACAAAAACTATCCATCATTCATTAGAGTTATCCTTTAACTCAACCGGAGTTTTAGTAGGGAGTTGGTTGCTTCGCATGCAAGACTTTCCATGTTCGGTAAGTTTAGGGTGCATGCTTGGAATCAATGCGGCGGCTTGAAACACTACAAGAAAAACGGTCCTTTACAACTTGTCCATAGTGACTTAAATGGTCCAGAACGACTTATTTCCGGAAGAATTGAGTCGTTCTGGACCATTTAAGTCACTATGGACAAGTTGTAAAGGACTGTTTTTCTTGTAGTGAAAGAGGGATATTCCATATTGGTTCATTGGGTGCCAAACTTGTTTTGGCATGCCTTGGTAGCTAAAACGAGTTTGGCACCCAATGAACCAATATGGAATATCCCTCTTTCAAGCCGCCGCATTGATTCCAATCATGCACCCTAAACTTACCAAACATGGAAAGTCTTGCATGCGAAGCAACCAACTCCCTACTAAAACTCCGGTTGAGTTAAAGGATAACTCTATTGTGTGGTAGATAAAACCTCGGGGGGGGGGGGGGCAGTGTGTTAAAAAGTTAAGGATATAGGTGCGAACAACCACTATTTTATAGGGGGGTATTACTTCCAATTCTCTTCTTTTTTTCACATGCTTTCATTATGTCAATTTCTACTTTGGGTTAATAGAAAAATGGCTTGCATTACTTATAATTCCAAATTACCTATTATTCCATACCCTATAGTACTTTAAAGATGTCCAATGCCATTTTTGATACCCTATATTACTCTTAAGTCCATTTATAATTTTTAGCTCCCATGTTTTTAAAATACCCTATCATTTGTTCGCACGTATATTGCTACTCCACCAATGACTACCCCCCCGAGGATAAAACAATGAACATGTGTGAAAACTACTTACCTAAAACCTACTCGAAAATCTCCGGAGCAAGTTCTTGGAGGTGCATTGAGATAGCCGGATGCCTCCACTATAACCAAGAGAGCTTTACCCAGTTTTTAGGAAAGACTTTGGTTATTTCGTAAAGTCAGGTGGGAAGGGGACATAAACATCATATTTAGTGTAGTTAGAGCAATGATCGGGGAAAACCGACAGCTAGTATAGATGAACCGGTTGAGTTTGAGAAATAACCGGTTGAAGTTCAAGACTGCAAGGAAATTACCGATCATCTTAGAGGAATTTATAGAATATACCCCAATTCAATAAAGGAAAACCGGAGGATGTCAACGTGTAACCAGTTGGACTTGCAAACACTAGGATCTCAACCGATTATGCCCAAAAATCTCCCCGATCACTGAGTTAGAGACTAGAGTGGTTGTGGTAAATGTGGTTGTCATCATCAAGTGCACCTTATCCCTCCATACAGCCCACCTGGCACATGGCGAACGTCTGACATTTTGGAATGTCAAGGATCCCCCCAACAAGCTAGGGAACCACCTTTTTTCATCCACTTTAACGTCCGGTGACCAAAATGTTTGACGACCGATTTTGGAGTAACTGGGCTACATGGTTGTCGAATGTTTTGTTTGAAACGTTCTACGAACTCTCAAAGTTCGCATTAAACAAAAGACCAAGTTGATTTCCTTGTTAAAAACCCCGGCTTGCGATTGGTGACAGCTTTGGTGATTTCTTGTCTTCGTGTGTGTCATGACTTTCTACCAGAATGCTTCACCTGAACGTTGAGCAATTTGAAAGGTGCACCATTTCATTCCCCCACCAGAAACCCTTGCACCAAAACTGACCATACAATTTATAGAATTTACACATTGTAATGACAGATTTGCTGTAGAAGTGCTCGATAGGAAAACCACAAAATACCAACCGCTCATTAACAACATCAGAACCAGGGGATTGAACGTAGCCCCGCTCATAGTCTTAGCCGCATGCGCGAGGGCCACAACACACATTCCATCAATGAAAAGCTTAGAATCAATGCTCAAACTCCCTATCATGAAAATCAGGAGTACATTTAAACAAAATTAACATAATCGCCGCACAATATGCACACTCAATACTAGTTCATAAATGAAGACTAGAGAACCGACAACCTATCACAAACCTCCATAACTTAACATTATAAATAAACAAATAAACCTACAACCCGCTATACCTTGCCCCTTGGAGTAGTGCCATGGTACCGGTTACTGGTAGCGGTTATTAGTTACTAAATATAGTGTCTACTCCCTGCAAAGGTGAAGTAGTTTCACATCTAACGCCATTGCCCTCGGGCATGGCCTAGGATGTTCTATGAACAGACACTCTATTCACTCCGGCCTTCTCCGGAGACCGGAGTTCTTCTCCTTGCACCATTTCAAAAAAAAATTGGCACTTGCACTCACGAAGCTAATTATTTTTTAAAATGTGGATGACCGATTACGTCAGGAGAATGTCCAACATTCCGCATGTGCGAGTGGGCTATTATTTTTTAAGAAAAGAAGGAAAGGAAGCAAACTACAACCATCACAAGTTTCACCCTCAACTATGCCTTGTATCGCCATTGATGAAGCACTAAGAAGAGAAAACTTTAGAGCTGTAAGTAGTCGAGGTAATTGTGGTTGTCATCACTCACTGTGTACTTTATCCCTCAGAAATACAGTAAAAGGAAGCCAACATCTACAAGTTGCAACCCTGATTCACCCATTGTTGTTGTGGTAGCGTATTGATATAATACACGCCACTTCTAATCACATCACTACAGTAGTTGATACGAGCTCATGAAGATCAACATCAATTTTTCCTTCTTGATCTACTAACATCGACTTGTCACTGGTGAAAGATAAGCAACTCATTCACATGTGACCTCCGGCTCTCCCTCCTCAAAGGTCTTTAATAAGACTCTCTAGAAACTTAAAAGTGATTTAAGATGGAAAATCTCGGGACCTTTTGTTGGAGGCAGATACCACAGCAGAGTGTCCCTTCTCGCGAACATGCTCAACCTCCTAGACTTGCAGGAAAGAACGAACGAAGGAAAGAAAGATCCAAAAAGCTCGACTTTTTAGGCTTCAAGTTCAAGTCAAAACGGCCTTCAAGTTATAGGCTGCTGCGTCGTATGCACATAAAGCCACCAATTTAGGGTACGTGAAAGTAAGCATATTCCACAAAATAAATAAAAATAGAACCGGTTTCTTGCTGCAGGAAGTTCAAGTTTAGGTCGGGACTCATGTGAGTGTTCAATGCCAAAGTGTAAGAAGTCTAATAAGGTTACAGTGCAGGGTTCCTCAATCGGTAGTTGCTCCTTCCACGAGGTGAAATATCATCTTGATCCTTGGTTCTTGATTCTTGATTCATGCATTTAGTCCGAGTTTAAGGAACTTCTCAAGAACTTGGCAGGATTCTTCTTGCTGATGACACTCTCCTCGGTAATTGCTATCATAAGGTCCAAGTAGTAATTACTAGCTGTATTACCAGCTTTGCTGTTTCTGTTTTTAAAGTGAAGCATATTGAACAGTAAGAAGAAGTTCAGTTTTGTGGCGGCTACTAGATGACATATTTGTTGTCAGAGGATGTGGTCAGTCTGATACATCGTCATTATCTCTTGCGTGCACTACAAGGAATGGGGGTCCTTTCCCACATCAAAATGACACATAAATGACAGTGTTTATGTGTCATTTTGATGTGGGAAAGGACCCCCATTCCTTGTAGTGGTGTTTGGCACTTTGCATTTCGAAGGTCAGTCTTGCAAGCTTGGGGGTTCCAGAAAGGTGGCTGTTCTTAAAGGAGAGGATTTATACTTTAAGGACCGACAGAAAGAGTCTGCCAACTTTAAGTTCTCTTCTGAGCTTTCATGAGGAGTGGGAGTACGGGTGGTAGTCAGACTAGTACTCTCTACTAGGTGAGTTTAGTTGTTGAGCTGCATGGTCACCAAGTTTCATGAATTATCATGTTGGCCTTTTTCTGTTTTTATTTTATTTTATTTTTATTTTATTGGTTTTCTTCATGAATCATCATGCTACCTCTGTAGTTTTTTGAGGTTCAATGCAACCAATATGCAAGAAGTCTGTCCTGGTGCTCGGAGAAATTTATGTGTCACTCACCTGGTAAATTGTGTATGTGTTGCGTGCCGGTTCAAGAATTCTTGTGCAGGCGAACAACTATGTGAGGTGAGGCTCAAACTTGGAACTATACGAGTGCTGTTTATTGTTTCTTACTTCACAATGGAGTTAATAGGTAATCCACCTCGGCTTCCAGGGTTTTGTAGTTTGAAATTAATCCTGACAGCCTTATGGAGAAGGAACGGCAGAGAGGAGCCGATGTTTGAGTTTTCTCTGATGATGTTTCGAAAACTTAATTTGGAACATCACGCGAAGATTTCAAAAGATAATTTTCTAATTTCTGTGTGATACAAGACTCTAGAAAATTCTAAATCTAGTGTCAGTGACTTCTAATTTCCAGTCTGTGACCAGATTCCAGTTTCATTGTCGCTGTAAAACTGGAGTTGATAGATAACCCGCCTCGGTGTGCGAGGTTTATAACTTAGTCCCGAAACACTGAGTCACTGACCGATGGAGAAATTAGCTCAGAGAGCAACCGGCGTTTGAATTTCTTTGATGTAGCACAAATACAAGAATGGTTTCTCGAATAATCTCAACTTTGGGCTTTTGACTTTCCAATTTTCCAACTTCAGGGTTTTATTTGATCTCTCATGGTTTCTTGTGTCGAAACGGAAGTCTTACTACACATGCTATACAACAATTTGCTTGAATGCTCACCCTCAGCCAATTGGTCCCCAAAGATATTCAATTCAATTCAATTCAATGCCACCATTTGGGCTACCGCCGCACTGATTCGGTTCTATTTCATTCTACTTCCTGTTTCGAGAGCCTTCTTTAGATTGTTGTGTATTGAGTACGTATATCTAACTATCCCTCTTATCTTTGATTTTTCGATATACTGGTTCTCTGTGTCTATAAATGTCGATGTTTGAACATCGATGTACTGCTAAGGACACATTCTTCAATGAGAGACCGCGTAGGTCGATACAATTTCGTGTGACCTTGTAAAAAACAAGGTTTGAAGAACTTGGAATGTGAAGGGACAATATCAGAATCCAAAGTTACAGAATTGAAGTTCATTTTAATTTCTCTATTCTTCTTTTCGATTTTTGTGTGTGTTGAGTACGTAACTTTAAGAGTAGTGGATTACAAGCTATCTCTCTCGATTTTATTTTATTTTATGATAGCATGGTCTCCCCTCTCTGCAAGTGTTGATGTTTCTACATCGATGATACTCACAAGGATATATGTCGGCTCACTAGAGTTTTCCTACACAACGAATTTTTCTTCTGGTAAGCCGGACGATGAGAGATTACAGAGTTCGATACAATGTCGTGTGATTTGAGAAGATGGGTTTGAAGAATTGGAATATAAAGACACGATGACAAAACTCTACAAACTCTGAAAGTTACTGAAGCTGAGTCTGGATGACTCGTAGTGTCAAGAGTAGAAGTTGTTGTCTGTAGTATATTCTTGAGTGACTTCCGGAGCCATAATTCTTTTTTCTTGCGATCGCTTGGTACCGAGTGTGTAACTCCAAAAGCTTTGTATTATCTATTCTCTCTTGATTTTTGATTGTATGCTATTTTGGTTACCTTTATGCGTAAAGTCTCGATGTTTGAACATCGATGTACTTACACGTCGGTCACTTGAAAGAATTTTCGCGTGACCTAAGAAAGAGCGATTGGAGTAATTGTAACGTGATCCGCTGCTGCAGGGACGATACCACCGAAGTAGATAGAAAATTCCAAAGTTGCAGAAGAGGCTGGATGAAGAGCTGATTTGCATAGGTCATTTGTTGAGGTTGACTTCCGGACCCCCTCCCCTCCGGAGCTATGGAAAAATCTGTGAAGGATTCGGGGCAGGTGGTGGAACAAGAAGATGAATACACCGACGGCGAAATACCGATGCGATCGAGGCGGATCTCGCAATCCATGTCGCGAAGCGTGCGGGGAGGAGACACGGGGATAAGTGGTAGTTTGGGGCGGGCGGGCTCCTACTCGCTCTTCGGAGGGAGCAATCCTTTAGAGGCCGCGGCTATGGGGAGCACCAACCGCGCAGGCGACGATGAAGAGGCCCTGCGCTGGGCGGCTCTGGAGAAGCTTCCCACTTATGACCGTGTCAGGACTTCCATCTTGCAGAAGCGCACTGGGAGTATCCGCCAGGTGGATGTGCAGAAAGATCTGTCCATGGACGACATCCACCATCTGCTCCACAAATTGCACCGGACCACCGGTGAAGATGAGCAACTCTTGGTCAAACTGCGCAAACGATTAGACAGGTATGGATGTATATGTGTTGTATTAGCAAATTTACGATGAAGCATAAGCAAAAATCGGATTCAAAATCGGGTCTTCCCTGATTTAGTTACAGTTATCGGAAGTGCATGTTTGTTGAGTCATTCCGTCACTAAATAGTACAAAATGTCCTTCCGATCGTCACGGTGGAGTAGTGGATAAGATTTGAAGACATGTGTAATCGAATCTTTTTCAAACATGGTGTCTTTATGGGGATTGTTTCTTAAGTTTGATCCTGACCTAAACACACACCAGTCAAATATAGGTGTCCGATTAAGAAAAGTCACCGAATAACACCCGCACAGTGCCTTAATCTACACATGTCAAATTCTCTTATGAAACTTGAGTCAATTCGTCTTCAATTCAATGCATTGTCACCTCTCAGGGTTCAACCTGTTCCTTGGAACTGGACCAGATGGGATTATGGGAGTGTCCATTCTTAGATCCTCACCTAACCACATACCGCTCAAATATAGGTGTCCAGATTATTCTTGTGTTTGATTTAGTCACGTCTACCTTGTAATGTGTATATATTGTATACTATACATATACATGAGCTCTCCCAGCTTCACCTTCGATTCGTTCTCAGTTCAATGGAATGGACTGGAACGTGGTTGAGCTTCTTGTGATGTCTCGTCTGTTTTTCGTGACGACTTGAATTGATCAAACTTTCACACGTCAGTTGAATCCCCCAGTAGAGTGAATCATTAACTAGCTTGTGATGATTTTATGTGAACGAAACCAATCCGTGGCTCATTTCTATTCTGTAGGAATTATATTCAGAAACTGTGAGATATTCTTACAAGGCTAATTTAGAATCAACATTATGTGGCGGCAAGATAACCTGATTGTATAACTTGAAATTTTATGTTTCAGGAAGTTTTTTTATCATGCAGGAGAAAGTTTGACAGTTTAAATGGCTTTTGTTGGGATGGTCTTATAGGATTGGAATCGAGCTGCCCACAGTCGAGGTCCGGTTCGACAATTTATCTGTGAAAGCAAAATGTCATGTCGGGAACCGGGGTCTGCCGACTCTTTGGAACTCCTTTCTGAATATCATTGAGGTACAGTACATTTTTTCTTTCCGGTTCTTTTATTCGTAATCCAGCCCATTCGGTCCGGAGTGACAGCCGACCTTGTTTGTGATTTGTAATGCTGTTTCGGTGTCCATGTCATTGATGTGGAACCTTCACGTTCATAACCTATTGTCGCCTAAAATTTGAATTTCAGTAACCATGCTTAAACTTGCTCTGAAGTGCATCATTCTTTCCTTTCTACTTATTTTTGTCAACGATCGGGTCGTGACGATGACAGACGGTTCTCGACGTGGTTCATCTATCTCCAACAACAAAACACGAGCTTACCATTTTAGAGAACATCAGCGGTGTCATCAAACCTGGCAGGTAGTACTGATCTGCTTCTCTAATCCTTGGCATACACCTTTGCCTTCTCTACCAACGTCATCGATACATAGCAGTGTTCATAAATTTAGAATTCAACTTCAACATGACCTTTGAACATGGTAACACATCTTTGAATATCTAAATAGTGAAAGCGATCAATCAATGATGACCCTTTTTAATTAATTATTTATATTTATTATAATTTTTGTCCCCTATGTTGCTCTCTAACCTGGGAATTACGCTCTTTTTTGACAAGAAGTTTGATGGTGTAGAATGACATTGCTGCTGGGACCTCCAAGCTCAGGAAAGACAACCATGCTTCTAGCTCTTGCTGGGAGGCTTAGTAGCAGCCTCCAGGTGAGACACGAAAAATAATGGAACTGAGGAATTTAATTGGAAATTACGAACTATGTTGGAAACAGTTGACAGGTCACAGAAGTTCAAATTGCACAATTCTTTCATTCATTAATGCCTACTTGAAGTGACTCTTTTTGCCATGACTGGAGTTTGACATAGTTTGTTCTTCGCATAAATTGCATATATTGCTTCTTTCACCATGGCATCCATGATTCATCAGTTTGCGTTGGATTTGTCTTTGTGTGTAGGTCGAGGGGCAAGTGACATTCAATGGTCACAAACACAGCGAATTTGTGCCACAGAAGACTGCAGCTTATGTCGGCCAAAACGACCTTCATGTTGGCCAATTGACAGTTCGTGAAACCCTAGATTTTTCTGCAAATGTTCAGGGCGTCGGACCACTTTACGGTACATTGTTTTCTTCATGCTCGCTTTTTATCAGAAGTTGATGTTAAAATCTTAAGAGCTCTGAGAGCGTGAAATTACTGACCTGCATGATCTATCCTTTCCTCAGTACTTTCCCATGGCTGATGTGATTCCCATGGCTCTGGGCTTTTAGAATTGCTGGAGGAGGTTACAAAGAGAGAGAAAGAGGCTGGCATTCGGCCCGAGGCGGATGTGGACACCTACATGAAAGTGAGCTTCAAAATCCTGCTGATGGTCTTCCATTAATAAATAAGTTCTTGAAATGGGAGGCTCCTGAGGCATCCTCTCGAAGGAATGATGGCACACGGATTTCTGAATTGTATCGTAGCACTTGTTCAATGATAGCATTCTGATGGCTTATGACATCCCTTTAATAAGCTATGTAGGAAACCAACCTCGTATGATGTGTGTACTGCTAATAATCTTCCATTGATCCATTGAAATGGGAGGGCCTGAGGCATGCTCTTGAAGGAAAGATGACATACGGAATTTTTGAAATGTACTGTGGCTTCTGTTTAATGGTAGCCTTCGATGGGTTATGAGATCTCTTTAATAGGTTATGTAGAAAACCAATAATATATGATGTTTTATCCAGTATATCCCTTTTCAAGATATGATGATGATGGTGGATATTGATGTCTGGTAATTGCTCTGTAAATCAGGCATCGGCCTTGCCAGGATTACAAGCCAGTCTTGCGGTGGAGTATACTCTCAAGGTGGGTGCACGAAACACGATGTTGCATGTCTCGTTGTTAGAATTTTCACTATGTGGTCACAATCTTGTGTCAATCTTGTATTCTGCAACTTGTGATCGACTAGACGAGCTGTAAGATTAAGTAGGTTGGTCGTATGCTTTGGCTATGTGCTTTCTGGTAGTTAATCTTTGGACTTTGAAGGCCTTCTTCTTCTCTTCTCCTGTTATGCGTCCGAGGTTTTCTTGAAGGTCGGAGAGGACATGAATGGACGATTGATTTCAGTGGTACTTCGATGGGGATGTGTGTAGATATTAGGGCTGGACATTTGTGCGAACACGCTAGTTGGAGATGAAATGGCGCGTGGAATTTCGGGCGGGCAGAAGAAACGAGTGACTACAGGTGAGGTTTTGGAGTGAGTGTAATAACTACGGTCTATGTCATGTGTATATGCCAGATGATCCTTGTGGGTTGCTTGTTTACTCCACATCAGATCTTAACGATTTTCGGTGAATGTCATAAAATTCTTGGATAGACTATGTAATTTCCGGGCGCAAATGTAATTATTTCTCAGGTAATCCGGACAATCTACTCAAGAACGATATATATGTCATTCACTGAGGTTTGGGATGACATTCTTGAGTAGAATGGGCAAAACATTCTTTAATGTTGGTAGATGGGAGAACTCAGGCTTCATGTTTTGAAGAGATATTTTTGAGTAGAAGGTGCATCATAACATTCTTGAATGTTAGTAGATGGGGATAATCGGCTGCAAGTCCGAAATTTGTCAACAATCTCATGGGAGCTTGCCACTTCATGCGTGTTTGCTGAATTTTTTCGTTGTGGTGCTATGAATGCAGCGGAGATGATCGTGGGTCCAATGAAGACGCTGTTCATGGACGAGATTTCCACTGGCTTGGACAGCTCTACCACATTCTCCATAGTGAAGAGTTTTGGCAGGTTTGCCCATGAGTTGTCAGCGACAGTTCTGATCTCACTATTGCAACCGGCTCCGGAGACATTCAACCTTTTTGATGATGTACTTCTGCTCTCAGAGGGGCAGGTGGTTTACCATGGGCCCATTGGAAACGTGATGGAGTTTTTTGAGTCATGTGGATTTAGGTGCCCTGACAGGAAGGGCATTGCCGACTTTCTACAAGAGGTACGCCAAATCAAATGAGCGCAAACAGAACATGATCACTGATCATCTATTGCAAAGAACTTTCTTGAATAGGTAGCGACATAGCCTGAGAAATTTGACATTCTGACTTGGCAAATGACCCTAGACAGAACATGATCACTGATCTTTTATAGCAAATTTTTTCTTGAACAGGCGACATAGATAGCCTGAAGGAAATTTGACATTCTGACTTGGCAATGTATCTGCATGTATGTAGGTGACATCGCGTAAAGACCAAGCACAGTATTGGGCTGATAAGCGCAAACCCTACCGGTATTTCCCAGTCAAGAAATTCTCGGAAGTGTTCCAAGACTTCCACGTCGGCAGGAAGATGAACGAGGAGCTTGGAGTCCCATTCCCTAAAGAGAAAAGCCACCCCGCCGCTTTGGCGAAGAAGAAATATTCAGTTTCAAACATGGAGGTGTTTAAGGCCGTCTTGGCACGGGAGAAGATCCTCATGAAACGAAATGCCATTGTTTCCATAGTCAAGGCTCTTCAGGTATGTGAGTGAACACCTGATGTATTTGTTGAACACATCGACCTTTAGTGCAGAACCACGAGGATTTGAGTAATTCTGGTCCTTTCGTGGACGTGCTCCTCTGTCATCGGAGATATTGCGTGTAGGTTGTTCATTTACTCCATATCAGATGTGAACGACATTTGGTGAATATCATAACATTCTTGATGCTTATGTAGTCTCCGGGCGCAAATGGAATCAATTCTTAGGTAAACCTGGATAGATGGGAGAACACCCTACTCAAGAATGTTATGCACATTCAGAGGTATGGGATAACATTCTTGAATGCTGGTAGATGGGAGAAGGCTTTATGCCCGTGAATTGGCAACAATCTAATGAAGTCTTTCCACTCGACATTGCTCGACATTCATGCATGACAATCAAGGACTTTGATTCTTGCGCAAATGGAATTAATTTTCAGGTAATACAGATACATGGGAGAGCAATCGACTCAAGAATGTTACGCACATTCAGAGTTTGGGATAATTTATTCTTGAGTAGAATGGGGATAACATTCCTGAGTGTTGGTAGATGGGAGAAGACTTCGTGTCTTGAGAGGTATTCTTGAGTAGAATTTGCAAAACACTTCTGAATCCTGGAAGATTGGAGAAGGCTTCTCCATGTCCGAAAATTGGTAACAATGCAATGAGAGTTTGTCACTTGACTATGTTCGACCTTGATGCATGTAATGAAGGACTTTGATTCTTCCAAATTTATTCTTGAAGAAAGGGAGCGTCCCTTACAAGGCTTAAAACGTTACAATTTTGACATGATTCTTGAGCATGTGCAGATTACGATAGCTGCATTCATTTCGGGGACCACCTTCTTCCGCACTCGGTTACACCAAGATAATGTAAGCGACGGAGGCCTATATTTGAATGCGCTCTTCTATGCAGTCATCATTATGACCTTCACCGGATTCGGCGAGCTCGCATCGACAATTGGTCGGCTTCCCGTGCTAATTAAGCAGAGAGACATGCTCTTGTCCCCTGCCTGGGCATACTCGGTGTCCACCATGTTGTTGAGCATCCCAACTTCCATACTGGAATGTGGCATTTTTGTAGGCTTGACATATTACGTCACAGGGTATGCACCGGAAGCCAGCCGATTCTTCAAGCAGTTCCTTACCCTGTTTTTGATCCAACAGCAAGCAGGCGGGATGTTCCGGTTCATTGCTGGGCTATGTCGAACGATTACACTGGCCTTTACCCTGGGATGGATTTTGATTCTCTTAATTTTCATGCTCGGTGGATTCATTATTCCTCGGGCCAACATTCCTGTGTGGTGGCGGTGGGGTTATTGGTTGACAAATATGGGATATGCCGATGAAGCCATGAGTAACAATGAAATGACTGCTCCTCGGTGGGAGGTAAATCATTACATTTTATTTTCATAT
This sequence comes from Polytrichum formosum, assembly GCA_964035585.1. NCBI lineage: Eukaryota > Viridiplantae > Streptophyta > Polytrichopsida > Polytrichales > Polytrichaceae > Polytrichum > Polytrichum formosum. Next base: position 63,994,156 of record OZ037936.1, read on the forward strand.
CGTCTAAATTTCAATCTGATCATTGCAGTAACTTCAAATGGTGGTTTATCATAGCACTCGATTACAGGCACTAATGCTCAAGTGACTTTCGTTCAACAGTTTCTGAAATTCACCAGGTGGCTCTTTAAAACAGCTTCCTGGAATGTGGTATTGTTGACGCTTCTCATGACTTGTTTGAGAGGAATTGTTAGTTTTGTTGATTTAATCTGGGTGCTTATGAGTTACCTCTTGTGGGGCTTGTCAGACAAACAACTTGGGAGTTGCAGTTCTACAAAGCCGTGGGCTGTTTACACAATCATACTGGTACTGGATTGGCATTGCTGGCCTTGTTGGATTCTACATCGTGTTCAACATTGGGTTCACTCTGAGTCTTGGGTTTATGCCTGGTGAGTGACACAATGACAATTCTAACATTATTTAATTAACATTCATTTTTGGACACAATCATGTTGATTACTTTGATATGTATTTGTAAGGGTATCTCTTTGTAAGAATCTCCCTTAATCTCAATTGTGTCGATCGTGTCTTCAGAGTAGTCAGGCAAGTAGAAGCAAAGTGGGGTTTAGGGTTTAGTACATATCTTACATCTGATTTGCATTTACGTGGATGTAAACCTGGTTAATACACATTGCGAAAGATTGTTGTTGAGGAGGGATTGCTTGCTGTCACGTTGAGACTGTATTATCTCACAAATTGCATGGTAAACCAAATGTTATGCAAATCGAGTTTCATATTCATTTGTTGATGAATGATGTAGTTCAATGTGAGAGCGATCAGATGACGAGAATAGTAAATATCTTACATGTGAATTTGCATTTGCGTGGATTCAAGGAGGTGAACTTGTCAGTACACATTGATAAAGATTGTTCTTGAGAGGGTTTGCTTGCTGTTGACAAGTTGACACGTTTTCTCACAAATTCCATGGTGAACCACAGCGATTGGAAAACCCCAAGCAATCATGACAGAGGAAGAACTTGCCGAAAAGGAGGCTAACAGAACAGGCCAAACCATGCAGCTACGAAAGAAGAAGGGGAATGAGTTACGGTCCCGGTCCCATTCATTATCCGCCATTATGAGTGCAAATGGAGAAACAGCCATGGAGGGACACAGTAGAAGCCGAAACAGGAGGGACACGGTAGAAGATTTGGACTATGTCGATGACGACGACGCTGCGGGGTCAGGAGATGTTCAGAAGGAGAAACGTGGAATGATATTGCCGTTTCAACCGCTGGCAATCTCCTTCGACGATGTCAGTTACTCTGTCGATATGCCAGCAGTACGTGCACTCATCATCCCTACTCCTCTCCTTGAAATGCATCATCATGTTCTTGTTGGAGGATTTTACATCCTAGAATGTTAAGATGAAAGTCCTCATTTTGCAAGACTCCACATGGGAGCACTTGAATATAGGTATTCATAAATCATATTCACTTGTTTATGTTATAGGTTTGCTTTGCATATCTTTATACGAAGTATTTAAGTATGATAGAGTAACTTTACAGTTCTTGTTTGTTTGTTTATTTGTTTGTTTGTTTGTCTGTATGTTTGTTGAATCTCCTTGGTTGATCCTAAATTGACAACTGCACCATCAAGTACACGGAGAGAATCTCAGACTTACTCAGTTGTTATCCGTTAAACTTATCAACATATAGCTTTTGGTTGGGAGTTGGTTGTTTGCATACAACACCTTACACGTTCGGTAAGGTTTCGGTGCATACTTGGAAGTAGTGTGGAGGTTTGAACAAAGAATATTCTATATCAGTTCATTGAGGGTCAAACTCAAGGTCCTAAATTGAGTGCTGTTTGTTTAAATTCAAGTACTACCTCCGAGCATACACCACAAGCATGCAGAAAATTTGACATTGTATGCAGAACAATCAATGGAAAATCATAGAGATAAACTTTGGACGAAAACTCCCATTGAATTAAGCCCCTACCAACCGAGTTTTGGATGTTTAGAAAAAGAATCATTGCTCACTCTTCATTCCGAATCTGATGCAGGAAATGAAGTCAGCAGAAATGACCGAGTCGAAGCTTCAACTTCTGTCCAAGATTACGGGAGCATTCCAACCAGGCGTGCTCACAGCCCTTGTGGGAGTCAGTGGAGCTGGGTACATCCATATTTCTGGCATTCTCAGTTATCTGGCCTTTCAAGTTTCTATGCATCCGAAAACAATTAGAGACTTCCGAAATTTAATTTTGTGTCCATGAATCAACTCCTTCTCAAGCCATGATGTTGTTTTCGTCTTTCAATTCCTATTAGATCTACTTGTGATGGTTATTACACAAGGTGAGCATCGCATGTCATTGATTATGGTTACTTATTGCCTTGAACTTTTCAGGAAAACTACACTCATGGATGTACTGGCTGGGAGGAAAACTGGTGGCTACATCGAGGGTGACATCCGCATCTCCGGGTATCCAAAGAACCAGAAAACCTTTGCCAGGATTTCAGGTTACTGTGAGCAAAATGACATCCATTCCCCTCAGATCACCATCCGTGAATCACTCATCTACTCGGCCTGGCTACGTCTTGCTAAAGATGTCGACGATGCCACCAAAATGGTAAAGTAAACCTGCATCACCATATCTTGTAAAGAAAGTGGGAAAGCTCACAGTTTAGAGAATGATACAGTAACGTAAGGTCAGGAGGGTGGATTTAACCAAAGGCCTGAACCTGGATCCCTTGCGAACTCGCCCAAGGCCGAATAGTACTCGGATGGGTGACCTTCTGAGCACTTGTTTTCTGGTGCACCCTATCACCTATGTTCCACCCACTCATAGTGGGGTACCTGGATGAACCGCATATTTTAACCAACCAAACATGTGGGAATCCAAAGGCTTGCCCTTGGGGAAGATGGGCGTGGACTGTCATGTCCACGCTAGTTCAAGACCTCTGAAAAGAAAATTAGTGGTCTTTGCGGCCCTCTAATTCTCGTGATGCCAGTTTGTCATTGCATATAGACTTAGACCAAGTCAAAGTTGAAGCAACTTCATAATTCACGCTGGCGGCAACATCGGAGTCATCTTTCTTTCTTTACACTAGGCCCCCACCCGTGAATGGTGACCTGAGGCTAGACGTTCTACTTGGATAGGTAACCTAGCACTTGATTTGGGTGCACCCTATCACCTATAGTCCTCCCAGTTATCGTGGGGTATCCAAATGAGCTGCATATTTTCAACAAACCATGTGGGAGCCTAGAGGTTTGCACTTGGAGCAAATAGGTGCAGGTCGTCTTGTTCGCATCGGTTCAAGATGTTCACCTTTGAAAGGAGGCAATAATGGTCTTCGGGTCTTCGGGGCCCTCTAATTCTCATGATGCCCGCTTCGTGATTACACATAGACTTCGACCAACTCCAAGTGGAAGCAGACCATAATTCACGCCGGTGGCAACATCTGAGTCATCGTTCTTTCCTTCTTTCTCTACACTAGGGTCATTCACCCCCTTATGAATCGTGGCTGGCACTAATACCAGCAGTCTTTTTGCAGGCATTCGTAGAAGAGGTTTTGGACTTGGTGGAACTCAAACGGTTGGAGAATGCTTTGGTGGGGTTGCCGGGCATCACTGGATTGTCAACAGAGCAAAGGAAAAGGCTGACAATTGCAGTGGAACTGGTTGCTAACCCCTCCATTATATTCATGGATGAGCCGACCAGCGGTCTGGATGCTCGTGCGGCCGCCATTGTGATGCGAACGGTTCGAAACACGGTCGACACCGGACGCACCGTCGTATGCACAATCCATCAACCCAGTATCGACATCTTCGAAGCTTTCGATGAGGTTTGTTCTTGTTGTCTGAGACCGTTTTTTCAAAAACATTAAGAAATTTAAGGACTCCTTTACACTAGAGCTCGAGTTCATAGCTAAAACTTGCAGTTTTCCGTTTATGCTTGGAGTTGACAAGTTTCATGCAATGCTTAAACTATTGAGAGGTTGACCAATCTTGGAGCTGTCAATAGTTCGAGCGAGCAAGTGTAAAAGGCCATGCTCAAAGTGAGATATGAAGGGAAGAATAATTGTACTAAACAAAGAAGCATTCATGACAACCTAAAGAATGCTTGAAAGCCCATTGGTTCTCGAAATCTTGTCCTTTCTAAGCTACGTGACGGAGGTACTTTAGGATTTTGACTGAGAGCTTGTAAAAGAGGACTGAGCTTATCGTAGGCGTTTCGTATGGGATCCTTTAAGGCGTCATCTGAACGCTGCAAGCACGTTATAAAGCTCAAGCTCTCAAACTGAAAGCTCAAATCTCAAGTGGTTTTGAGCGAACAAGCATGCTTAAGTGGCTCCCTGCGAATGAGAAGGCAACTTTCTTGCCCCTCTCTTGGAGCTCTTTCTGGGAGCTCTCAACCTCTCTAGTGTAAAGGAGGTCTAAAATGATTGATTTGCCCTCACCATTTGACATATATGTATGATGTTCTGGGAATTTCAATATTGTTTGTGTTGTTGCAGCTACTGTTGTTGAAGCGTGGTGGAAGAGTCATCTATGCAGGCGAATTGGGACACAACTCCCAGAAACTTGTTGACTATTTCGAGGCAAGAAGCAGCTATTAACTTTCAGATTTTTGTACAGAAAATGTTTCCAAAGCCTGTTAAGATTATGAAGCTGTAACAACTTGTTCTGGAGGTTATTATAATCAGCACTTACATATATGTAGTTGTTGTCAAGGAAGTGTGTTCATTTACAAAAGACGTACTATTGACAACAACGCACTTGTCGTGCAGTCCGATGGCACTTGTGCTGATAATTTGTTGTGGTTGGTTGTATCTTGACATAGTTGTATTGGGTATTGAACAGGCTATTCCTGGGGTCGCCAAAATCACAGACGGGTACAATCCTGCAACGTGGATGCTGGAAGTGACCAACGTTGATGTTGAGTCACAGTTGGATGTGGACTTTGCAGATTTGTACCTAAAGTCTTCACTCTACCAGTAAGTTCAAATCTGAATTTCCAGGTCCTGCAATTTCCCTGCTTCAATTGTTTCCATCACTACCTGCTTTGTGGAAGACCATCCTAAAACCATTATTAAGCCTTGTGAGCTCTTTCCCTCTTAATTAGACTCAAAGAACAAATCTCCAACAGGGCACTCATTCTTAGGATTGAATAGGTAGAGCACAGTCAAGTGGCAACCTGATCCTATTAATCCTCAACCCATCATGAGCCTATCTTAAGACGTCAAGCCTCCAAACATTCTCAGATTAAGGCTTAAAAATCACCATATTCTCTTACTCAGGTTTTGATGCTTGCGTCGAAGTTTCTTCGATTCCCCGTCGGATGGAACACTAGTCTAATGATGTTTATGATTGGGTATCAGTGTGTTTTTGGATTTTTTTGGAACTGAAGTTAACAGGACCCTACTTTGAATTACAGGCGCAATAAAGATCTCGTGCAGCGATTAAGTGTGCCGGCTCCAGGCTCAGAGGAACTGCAGTTTCCAACCGAGTATCCACAAACATTTTTTGAGCAACTCTGGTGTGTTCTGTGGAAGCAAAAACTGACATACTGGCGATCACCCGACTACAACCTCGTCCGTGCAGGCTTCACATTCCTCACCGCGCTCATTTGTGGCAGTATTTTCTGGCAAGTGGGAAAGAAAACGTAAGCATTCAATACCATCCAATCCACTTGGGCATGCATGTGGAGGAGGATTATCATTCGTCGCTAATATCAATTGACTGCGGTTCAGTATAGACATAGAGACCACGAGACGTTTCTTTTCTGTCAGAATCTTCACACTCATAGCAAACTCAATAAGTTTGGTGATCTAGCGACTTCGTCGGCAGTCATGGACAACCATAGATTTGTGCTGGACCACAGAATTGGCGAGAGGGAATATAATATTCTACTGGTCCTTTATTCTTCATAAATAGCCTGAAATAGGTTGAGGTCAGTCGTGAACTGTAATGGGACTAATCAGGTTACTCATCATAAACAGATACCTATATTTAAGTGGTATGTGGGTAGGTGTGGATTTAAGAATGGACAACCAAAAAGGTATCATGTGTTTCACAGAGAGATTGGATTACATGCTTACAATTTGTTATCCTTTCAGGCTCTAGGCTCAATGGCACCTATATGACCATTTGATGAGAAAACGAAACTTCACTTTGATAATGAATGAACAGATTCATTTGAGCTTCGAAAATAATGAGGCAAATGGCTACAGGCATGATTTGGATTTGTAATGTTCTTGCACTAATTTCGTGTTTTATATCCTACAAACGCTTAACCTAAGCTTTTGTAGGATGCAGAGCTAAAAGTTTTAAGTGGGTGCAGAGCTAGAATTGTCCGTTTAAGGGTCGCCTACCATACATATTACATATTGAACTCTTTCTGACTCTTTGGTTTGTACATGTTGTGGATCTTGTGTATTTGCAGTAGCACATCAGGAGACTTGCTCACTACAATCGGTGCTCTGTACGGTGCAACGCTGTTCTTATGCTTCAACAATGCGGGGACAGTGCAAGCTATGGTGAGCATCGAGAGGACTGTCCATTACCGAGAGAAGGCGGCCGGGATGTACTCTGCAATCCCTTATGCGTTGGCACAGGTATGTTGTAATGATCATACCCAGTGTCTTACAATTACGTCCATAATTGCTTTTGCATTGAGGAATCAGGATGACTCAGCTAAAGCCTTTTCATAATTACTACAAATCTCAGAAAATCGACAGAACTAGGACAAGGACAAGGTAATATTGGCACTCCACTGCTTATGGTAAATTCTGTGGGGGCACACCCTTTACCAACCAACGGTATTCAACATCAGAGATTCACACTATAGGCTTAGTATTTCTATTTGATTGATAATAGTGTGCATTTGAAAGACTTCCAACCTAGGAGAAGGAGATGGGTATATCACAAGGGGTTGACAAACGTAACTAGGATTGCACATTATTTTCATGGTTGGTGATGTATAATGTGGCAACACTCTAGGGTTGTCCATGGAAAATCACACTATACTTGTCCACCCTACTCAGCAAGAAAGATGACTACGATGTTGTGACCTACACAACTCATGTTGTTGCTTCATCTTCGAGTTGGTCTAAGTCTATATGTACTTTTGAAATGGGCATCATGACAATTAGAGAGCCCCCAAAGACTATTGCCTCCTTTCAAAGGTGAGCACCTTGAAGGAGCATGGACAAGCCGCCCTACATCTATCTTCCCTGAGGAAAAATCCCTAAGTTTCCACATGGTTGGATGAAAACATCTAGTGCACCTGGATACTCCACTATAATTGGGCAGATCATAGGTGGTAGGGTGCACTAGAAATCATGTGCTAGGAAGGTCACCCATTTGAGTATTATTCCGGCCTTAGGCGGCTTAACCTTCGCCAGACTATTACCAAATCAGTGTAGCAGGATTGAAACCACAATCTTAATTCTAGTTCATAACATTAATTTACTGTATCTGACCTTTTGTTGCGAACTTTGGACACAGGTGTTGATTGAGGTACCATATGTGGTGCTCCAAGCAATCTTGTATACGAGCATCACATACTCAATGTTTGGGTTTGAATGGATGCCTGCAAAGTTTTTCTGGTACATGTACATCACATGCATCAGCTTGCTCATGTTCACATACTACGGCATGATGATGGTGGCCATCACTCCCAACTTTGTACTCGCGTCCATCCTCAGCACCTTCTTTTACACGCTCTTCAACCTCTTCTCCGGCTTCTTGATCCCACGGCCAGTAAGCCTCCCCTCCCTTCATCTCATCATTCAAGCTTAGTATGTGGGCCTGATGTGGTCACTCTTCCTAACCAGACACCTACATCTGATTCGTATACGGCAAGGTTTGTTTTGAAGAACGGACACCAAAATGACGTGTACCAACGAGATTGGACTTTGTGTTCAAAATGTATTAGCCTTGATAGGGTCAATATTGAATGCATTTGGGAGGACGTATATGATCACATAAAAAGAGCCAGAAAGAACATTGACTTTGACGTTTTATAAATTCTATATGCTAACAATCAATTTGAAACTTTTAAGGACAATCTTTGTGGAGTTATAAGTGCCCACAAATAGGGCCATATACCTTATATATTGTGGAATGCCAAGGATTTGTTTCAGGGAGTGTTTATTGGAGTTCTATTCAACTTTCCATGCCTGGTATGTTAAATTAATGGTTTTTTTTCTTTATTCCTTGTCTTGGCAGCAAATACCTGGGTGGTGGATATGGTACTATTGGTTCTGCCCTTTGGCCTGGTCTGTTTATGCACTCATCGCAGCTCAATTTGGTGACGTGACAACAGAAGTTGCGGTGGTGGGCTCTAACAAGGTGTATATTGTGAAAGATTACTTGGAACAACAATTTGGATTCCGTCACAGCTTTCTCCCGGTTGTTGGACCAATGCTCTTGGTGTGGATGGTATTCTTTGGAGGAATTTTTATCTTTGCCATAAAATTCCTAAATTTCCAAAAACGATGATACATGAAAAGAAGAAACAAGTTTGTAGCTAGTACTTATACCATAGTTAGTTAGCGCACTATTGCTTTTGTTGAATTGAGGAGTTTCGAGTACAATAGGGTCCAAAAATATTTCGAATTTTTGGCCTGGAGTTGAATGAGAATGAAAACTACAAACTTTGAAAACCTCTTGTAGGCTCAAAAATTCATCATTTCTCAACCCGTAAATTGTGTTGGAAAGATAATAGAGTCTACTTTGACAATATGAAAAAAAATCATTACAAAAGTAGAAAATAATACATTTAAATAAATTATCATAGTATAGTATCTACCGTCTAGTGCTACCACCTCTTGTTGAAATAACCGCTTGCATTCTATCAAGCCTAGTTCTAATCAAAGTTTGGAGTTGCTCCAAAGCTATTGTATCCCGTGTTGATTGAATGGTTTGCGCCATTTCCTCCTTGTTTTTGGGTCTAGGACGATGTCGTAACAAATCTTTGACAATCTTCCATAAATTTTCTATGGGATTCAAATCTGGAGAGTTTGAAGGCCAAATTAGTTTTGCCAGACCATGAGTTTGTCTCCATTGCAACGTGAGTTACGGTGGACTGGAGCACCATCCTCCATAAGTTTCAATTGTTGAGGGTGATCATGTAAATTGTTGTGTCACATTCAATAGGCTTGATAATTCCGACAATGGTTGTCTTCTATCATCTCTAACATAACATGCCAAAGCTCAGCATCGCGATCACTCAACTTCTGATGCCTAGCACATCGGGGTTTCAAAGATTCTACACTCCCTCGGACCTTCCAATTTGTCAAGATAGTAGAAACAATTGATCGTGGAACATTCAATACAGATGCAATGTCTGAACTCTTCATTCCACTCTCACGTATTCCCACAATGCGACCCCTTTCTTCATCACTCGAGATTTTGTACGGCATGGTACCTCTCAACGAGCCAATGCACAATCTAAAAATCAATAGATTCAATCACCAATAGAACAACAAAGGCAACTCCAATGTTGCTGGCCAAACTACCTCCAAAACAACTTCAAGCCACCATATCTCATATGTGCAAGCCAATCTCCATTGCAATGACACTCCATGTTGTAATCTTGAACTTTATACACTAAACCTTGCAATGAATAGATGCCATCAAAACAACGAGGTGGCGCCACGAGCTCCAAAAGGGAAGTTGCATGTTTGAGCTCTTGACAACACAATTTTCTAATTACAACCAAATCTTTAAATTTTTGACATGTGCTCATGATTAAGAGGTGGTGACTAAAGACCACTAATGGCTTCACAAGTTGCAATTGATTTGGTGAAAAAAGAATATATAATGAGGTAGCTACATGCAATTGAATGCAACTAGTTTTGAAGCACAAAACTGGGAGTACATCCAAAATTCGAAATATTTTTGGACCCTATTGTACATGTCGAAATCATCAATAGGGCATTAGAACTTTTCTCAAGTAAAATCATGGATACTAAAGTGGGAAGTTGATATTTTGCAACATCCATTAGTCGCAGTCTAATACTATAAGCTTTTCTTAAACTCCTCTTTATTATTTAGTTGCACCAATACTATTTAAGGTTTGGAGCAACTGCTTTGACAGATGCAATGTGATAAGACTTTAAAAATTTAGGATCAAGGAAAAATATGGTATAGAGTTGAGAACAAGTTGTCTATGAAAGCACTGAAGAGTGGCATTGTCAAGGATATAATATTTCTGTATTCAAATGCAGCAGTTACAAAACCGGGCATCACGCTCATTGTATCCATAATACTAAAAGATATGCTTTTTGTTTTGAGTATTTGAATAGAGTGAGAAAACCTGTTGTAATGTTAGTGAATTCTCAGGGAATACTATATGCATAATCAATTGCTGCAAGAAGGAAATATCAACTTTTTTGGAACACAAGACACATGCAAGTAGGTGATGATGGAACTTTGCACAAGCAACTTTATTTGAGAATACATTGACTTGTTAGTTAGTAGACATGATTTGAACAGGTTCAATTAATTAGCATTGCAAAGAAATGATTTGTCTGACTAGAGTAAGATGGGGTTCAACCCAATGGGTCTTTACGAGGGGACTTGGTTGCTTAAGAGTTATGCTTTAATTCAAAGGTCCTCTTCATTGAGGGTTGGTTGTTTTGCATACAACATCTTCCATGTTCAATAAGTTTAAATTTCATGCTTGAAAGGTGTGTAGAGGCTCAAACAAACATCTACCTATATTGGTTCATTGAAGGTCAAATTCATTGTGGCATGCCAAGAGATGCTAAAATGAGTTTAGCTCTTACTCAAATTCAAACACAACAGGGTTCAATCCAATAGGTCTTTAAAAGGGACTCCATTCCTGACAGTTATGCTTTAATTTTTACACCTGGATAAGTAGAGAGATGTGACTGAATTGGGCCGACAGAGTAAATAGAGATATGTGACTGGATTAAACATCACAACACAAGTCAATATTTTCCTTTCTTCATCAATGCTGAACTACATGGGCAAGATAAAGATAGAGAAAAACCCATTAGAGCAATCTTTTTTATTTAGAAGTAGATATTTTACATCGTTTTTAACAGGATCGTTTTTTCGTCCAAGATAACACTAACACACTGTAACAACCTCCCATCTTTGATGCCTTCAAGTAACCAAATTTGTAGTACAGCATATACAGCTCACTTAGACAATGCCTCCAGAACCAATTCAGCCACTTTGGCCGAGCTTCCTGGATTCTGACCAGTAATCAACTGCCTATCGGCCACTGCATGTGGTTGCTGCACAGATCAACCAAATTATTAGGAAGATAAAGTCGGGATTTAAAGCACAAAAGTCAATGAGGAATACGATAACAATACATTACAACAGCCACTTTAATACCACCAATAAACAAAGTTTAACAATATTCAAAGCAGAAGTTTTATATGTCTTCCATCCGAAAAGGTCCCTAACAACATCTTTTGGTTCAGTATCACCTTTTAAAAGTGTTAATTTTTAACGGTATGTAGGAGGTAGATATTTTGGTAATGATGACTCAGCCACATCCGCCATTCAAGTGAAAAACGTACTACTGAATGAAACCTTAAATAGATAAATAAGAGAAAGAACACCTATGAAATGTTTAAAAGAAAGCATGGCAAAGTAAACATACCCAATTAGGGCCACATTCATACAAACCACCCAACTCTTTCAGCTTATCTTCCTGCAAGAATGGCATATACTTGGTCTTTTGAACAGCTTCCTCTTCAGAATTTGAGAAGCCGGTCACCTGGCAATCAGCACTGAATATATCAGATTCAGCTGGCATATGACCGTTATTGTAGGCACTTCCAACTTTACAGCCAATTTTAGCCATTGAATTGAACCAGCAATCATCTCATCCAGTTAGCAATTGCAACGATTCCCATTGTGTTTTAAAATCAGAGTTGAGATGCTCTTTGAATGATCGCATAAAACCTTCCCAACTGAGTTAACTATTAAACCTAGAATGGTGTTTATATTTTTACGCACTAAGTACAATCCTGTCGTACCACATATCATTGTAGTATCTGATCTTTGACATGCGCCAGAAGCCAATTGTGTCATATACACTTGACCACCTTGTAATATAAAGTTATTGATATTGATTAGAGAATGCACAGATTCAATATTTTTTTAGTCCATTAAGGACAGATAACAATACCTTATGCCCTTTCACAATAGGAGAACCATCAGGTGCAGTCATTGATACAAGGCCAGCTGGCCCGTGACACACAGATGACACAATTTTCCCCTCAGCCCAGAATCTGTTTCCTAGTGTAATGAAATCCTTATCCTTGCGTCCATCGAACACGATTCCATGTCCACCTGCAATGTCCAAGACTTTCCGTTCAGAACAGAATTGCAACAACACATGAAAAAACGTACAGAGCTCATCAAAAGTCTGATATGCCGTAGTGTGAAGTTTGGTTCTACACAAAATAGATATTTTAAGGAAAAATAACATCACGTGTTATAGCCACATTGGTCAACACTATATTCGATCCGACATGGAAATTAGCTTTCGGCACTTGGAAGTGTTGAACCAGACAGCACTCTACAGTAATTTCTGCCTGGAGACACCAGCCCATAAACATTTAAGTTTACTCAGCCTCTACATTTCTAAGTCATCAGTGACACTACCAATTGGCTGATAACCTTCGCCAAGATGGAGAATTGAGCAGATCAAACATAGTAAAAAGAATAGTCGTGTATGAAGGAACATATTACCAGGAACAAACAGTGCATCATAATTGCCTGACACATCTTTCACAGAGAGAGAATGCTCAACGTATTGCTTCAACTCCTCTGCAAACATTCCCACCATGAGATCATTACTAAACATGGCATACAAACACAATGGCAGAGTAGGAGCATATCAAAATCAACAAGATTATACCTACCAAACAAATTATGCATTTGACACAGCAGGTAAACAGGAACCAGGATTACATTTCTAAATTCTATGTAGGCTACTTTATAAGGAAATGTTTCATCCAGTATTATATTCTACTCGTTGCTGAAGAAATATTGACTGCCAAAACTCAAATAAATGAGGTTAATGTTCACATCTATCCCGCAAAGAAGACTAGAGTATAAAGTTTCTTTCAATTCACGAAAAGATGACTAATTGCACCAAGGGTAAAGGTTTTCCACATAAGAGAAGCAAACATACCATCATCGAAATAGCGTTTCACATGGTCAGTCACAAATCCTTCTGCCAAACTACCCTTGTCTGCCACCACATACCATACATGTTACATGCAATCATCACAATCTCGACCTGCTAGCAAACAAAGTGCTAGATGAACCAGAAAATTGAAATGTTCAATCTCTCGCGTGTTTAACACCCTCACTAATGACCTTTGGAGAGACTGAAATTGAAAGAAACGAACTTGCAGGCTTTGAGTTTCTTGGACACTGGCATATCTTGATCTTAAAATCTTGAACTTGATGATCTAAAAATTAAAGGTCTTGGTCAACAGTAAATTAAATAAATGAGGTTTCAAAACAGAAAACTTAGCTTACCGATGGGGATAGGACCGCCCTTGATGCTCACAACGTCTACATGAGCTCCCGCATCTTTGAAGATGTAGTAAGGAGCAGCTAACTCCTCGGCCCTACACACAAAAACATCACACATGAGAGAAGTGTGAATTTTCTTTAAGGTCCAAGTCCAAGAATTTTAAATCATTTTTCGACCTAACTTGTGAACCTGGGTGCCCACTGAAATATTATGATCAATGTTGGCATTGGACCCTAGTTTGAAAGCAAGCCTCTTGCTCATGATCCAAAGAAGCCACCCAAGATTCGTCAGATCTTTGAAACACGACTTACAAGATTTACAAGATTTCCAAAATTTACATTCTATGCAATGTTCATATCATGCTCAACTCTTGCTTAAATGAAGCAATTGGGGACTCTTATCTCCCGGGGAGGTCACTCTTTGTGAGATATTGAGAACCACATGCAAAAAGGAATTGAGGGTAAATTAAAATCAAAGGCGCGAATTTCATAAAACAAATAACATAAATATAAAATACTAAAATAAGTTTTGAGAATATGCTAGGTACATTCCAAGAATATTCATCAAATATATAGAACATGTATATTATTTCATAGCCCCCCTGAAAATACCCCTTTATTGCACATGGCTCGTATTTCTACAAGGGAGTTAACCCCCTCGAGCTCTATCTTTCTTGCCTTCCAAGAGTTATCACGCATAAAATTCCACTCAACCCTTAGAACGAAGTGAGCCCCAAAGTTCAGATGTGTGCATTCTTATATTTGTTACTCAAATCTCACAGAAATGTTGCCAAAATAAAGCAAATGAGGAATCAATCATGCAGACCTTTCCAAGAGCTTTCCAGCGAACTTTCACACTTTCAACACTCAGTTCTTAATGTGACCACCTTATGCTATCACAAACCATTGTGGAAACCAGTGGCATACTAAGGCATGACCTAATAATCACCTGGTTTAGGCCGTAAGGAGAGTGTAGAGGGTTACCAGCATCCTGTGGGCTCACTAGTGTCACCCAGCTTATCACACGAAGTGGCCACAATCAGAATCCTCTTTCCTGCTGCACTCACTTTCTTCACACCTAGCTTTTCAAGGCCAGTGTCCACCTTCTCCTTGATTTGGGAGCCAACCCCTGCCATTGTTTTCTCTTTTTTTCTACACTCACAAAAAGTGACCCAATTCAGAAGAATGATAGGTATTGTTCAGTGTCAATACTGTGTGCGTAAACATGCTCCTATCGTGATTTCCATGAGGAAGAGATTATACCAACGTTGGATCAGTAAATAGGTGAATATGCATGGGTATCAATAGTGGTATCAAAGAACCCACCCATGGGTATCAAATTTGTAATTCCAGTCAAATATTGATATTTCGTGGGTATGTCAAGGTGAGAGAATCTTTGTATGCCCGAATTGTTATATGCGTCAATTTGGTTTAGAAACCATATGGATACTAGGGTGATTTTTCCTAGGTACAAAGGTTCTTGCATGGTAAATAGAGCCACATGGTATCGAAAACAAAACTAACGTCAAATACCCATGTCCCCCTTATTAAATGTGAAACTCTCATTAAAAATACCCACATGGTATTAAAAAAAGAAAGATACTAGACCAACACCGGATTATACCCTCCACCCAGAATTTCTTAAGATGATCCACACATTCAAGCGCATCCACGTCACTCAGAGAAGGTCGTATAAGACAAACGGTTTACATTCAATCACATGATTCTCTTTTCAGCACACATTCAAGCACATTCACCTCACTCAGAAAAATGTCATATGATCTACATTCAAGCATGTCACTTTCTTTTCTGGACCCCAAGACATAACCAAGGCATCCCTCATAATAGCAATACTGATAATCGGCGTTTAAAAATAACAATATTGCATCCGTCGACATGCTCCTGTCATTAATTCCATCAGGAAGAGAATTGTGCACCCCAAAGTTTATTCGGCTAAACCCCACATTCAAGCACATCCACCTCACTCAGAAAATGTCATCTGGTCCAACAAATAGTCCACATTCAAAACTCTATTTTCTGCACTACCAAAAAGTAGCCCAGAAAGAAAACCTCAAAATCAATGATAGGCTTTGAATCACAACACATCCGTCAACATGCTCATGTCATAATTTCCATTAGGAAGAAATTACACCTCCGCCCAAAGCTTCGGATGACAACAAATTCCAGCACATCCACATCAAAGACAATGTCATATGGTCCAACAGATTGTCTCCAAAGTTCTAAGTGACGTGCATAATGGCCAAGGGGTGGGTCCGGCTCGCGGCCACCCAATGGCGATTATCTCATATGTAATCAACAACGGAGCTGTTGGCACAAATATTCTTTGAATCCTCAATTCAAAAGACTCTTAACATACTCTTACTTGGTTCAACAAGCTATTTGCTTCCCATTCCAATGTTCTCAGAAAGCAGGAGCTTCGTTACAAGTGATGAACAAAACCTAGCAGAATTTAATACAGGAATTCCTCAACACATACAAGGATATGTGTACACTTGAAGCAGAAGCTGAAGAAGAAGAAAACTTGAACTCGTTACCTGCTAAGAATCAAACTCTGAGTTCTCAAAGCCGCGCTTGGAATTTGTCGCCTCCAAAACCCACAATCTTCTGAACGGTGAACGAGCTAACAAATAGAGTTGCAATTAATCTGTTCACACAAAGTCAGATTTTATATAGAGTGCGGCATCCTACTTGTCAGCCTACATGGGAGGGCAGGTGGCGAGTCTAAAAGTGAGGGACTAATGATAGTAAGTATATTGGGAAGCTTCTCGCGAGCTTGCAGTCTCAAACTTTATTTCCTGACCTTCAAATATCTCGGTACGGCAGACATTAAGTTCCCCCCTACGAACTATGGGGGCTGTCAGTTTCGGGCCGGGGCAGCCCTCCAACGGAATTTCTGAACCCGACCGAAAACTGCTGCCCGCCCCGCCCAACTTCGAAAAAAACATTGCCCTTGCATTCTTGAAGGGCCGCTTGGCTACAAATCCCATATTGAGTGCACTTCACCTTCAAGGTCCAAAATCCAATATATATATGTTCACTTCCATTGAGTAAATAAGCAATTGACTTGGATTTCATTATCAAAGTGAAACCGTCAATAAAACATGTAATTAACTTGGAAGTCAAAAATACTACAAAACCCTCACTTGCATTGAGGTTATAATTTTTGTGACTTACAATTTGAAATTGTCTTTGTCATTCTAAAATGACACTTAAATTTAGTGTGCTGATTTAGTATGTACATTTTATAATATTTTAGGTAATGCCGTCTACTTTCACAAGTATTCATACGCATTCAAACTAATTAAGTGTGATTAAATATAATTAAGTCTAATTAATCTTGATTAATCCCAAATAAATCAGAAAGTATGCTTACCAAATTAAGTAAACCTAATCGATTATAAAATGTACTTACTGTAATTAATTCCAGTGAGTAAATTATAATAATTAATTTCTGGAATTTAATTTCAGTGAATTAATTCTAATAATTAATTTCTGGAATTTAATTCCAGTGAATTAATTCTAATAATTAATTTCTGGAATTTAATTCCAGTGAATTAATTCTAATAATCAATTTCTGGAATTTAATTCCAGTGAATTAATTCTAATAATCAATTTCTGGAATTTAATTCCAGTGAATTAATTCTAATAATCAATTTCTGGAATTTAATTCCAGTGAATTAATTCTATGCGTTAGAATACTTGTGAAAGTAGACGGCATTACCTAAAATATTATAAAATGTACATACTAAATCAGCACACTAAATTTAAGTGTCATTTTAGAATGACAAAGACAATTTCAAATTGTAAGTCACAAAAATTATAACCTCAATGCAAGTGAGGGTTTTGTAGTATTTTTGACTTCCAAGTTAATTACATGTTTTATTGATGGTTTCACTTTGATAATGAAATCCAAGTCAATTGCTTATTTACTCAATGGAAGTGAACATATATATATTGGATTTTGGACCTTGAAGGTGAAGTGCACTCAATATGGGATTTGTAGCCAAGCGGCCCTTCAAGAATGCAAGGGCAATGTTTTTTTCGAAGTTGGGCGGGGCGGGCAGCAGTTTTCGGTCGGGTTCAGAAATTCCGTTGGAGGGCTGCCCCGGCCCGAAACTGACAGCCCCCATAGTTCGTAGGGGGGAACTTAATGTCTGCCTCTGGGTACAGTATTTGGAATCCACCTTGCCAAAAACTGAATATCTTAGGAATATTTTATTCATCATCAAACCGACGATTTTCATGCTCATTAAATAGTCATATAGATCTCCTAATTATGTTGACTACTGAACTTAGAATGGTTATCTTATTCTAATTTTTTTAAACGCGTGTCTTTTTGGTTTCTGTTCTTGGAGCCACACCAAACCATGTATCACTAAAATGTAGGTGCCTGACTAAATTAAAGTGACCGAATTAGGCACGTCTATCTAAAGTTGTTGTCACAAGTTATGTCCACTTTATGGAGAGCTTCAACATGACATATTTAAATAGCCTAGTTGGGTTTTGATACAAATCAAACCATTCTTACTAAATCCGGATAATTTTAGAAAGATTCCATTGGGACGCACCTCTTCGAATAAATCTTGGTAGATAGAACTTAGAAGAAGGTTTTGTGTCCAATAATAGGCAACAAAGAGGTGTGGACTAATGAAAGCTTGTCACTTTGACTGACTATGCTCAACATTAATGCATGTATGCTTACTCGAGGACCTTGAATCTTGAATTTTTATTCTTGAAGCTGGATTAGAAAGAGAATGTCCTTACACATGCTTGAGAATGCTACAAAGTTTTTCTGAAGCCAGATTGGGACTTTATTGCCACTCATACTAGACATCAGAGTTGAAACATGACATCCTAAATCTCATAGAAGTCTTTGACAGCTCTCTTAACTTTGTAGAGTTATCTTCATGCCCAATACATTTGTTGGTATTGGGAATAGGTAATGGAGTATATCTACACCATTTATGGTTTTTAGAGTCACGTACACTATATGTGAAGGGCCTAAACTAGATGCCTAGAAGTTTCAAAGTGTCACGCCCACTAATTGCCAATATGATTCCATTCATCAACGTAAGCAACTTCTTTAAGCAAAAAATATCTACATTATGATATTTAGAGTGGCACATTGAGATACTTTAGACGATACTCTTGCGTTTTTGTATGCAAGGGAAGATATTTATGAGCATACGAATGGCAAGTGTCATGTGTTTACATTTTAGCATGCGAGAGGAAGATATTCTTGAGCGTACTAATGGCAAGTATCATGTGTGTACACTTTACCCAACTTGTAGACCATTGTTTAACATAGGGATGCACCTCATAACACTATTCAACATACTCATGCCAAGATATTAGTAAGCGGACTTGAACGCCAAGTGTCATGAGGTGACACTTATGATGAAGTTGTTAACCATCAAAATAACCTAGCACATGCCTCAAAATAGGCCAAGTCACAATATTACACACGTGACACTAAATATCATAATTAGTGTAGTACTTTACATTTTCAATGTGAGGTGAGAAGGTGAGGGCCACCAATTTTACAACTAACCTTTTTTGCATCGTGGTATCCAAGAGGATCGTATGTAAGTACCCACATTTTTGAAGTTTAGTTTGGTTGCATTTTCATGGCTGCACCCAACAAACGATTTGCCCATGGCTTTTTATAAATGAAATTCACACTGGAGTATCAAAAAAAATTTCATGTGCAGCATATCCTAGCCCATCATGTTGTGATTACCCTTGAAAGTCAAAGGCATCTACCTAAGGTAAAAATACCATAAACCGTGAACTACCCTCTACCCGTGCAGTAGACTTCCGTCAGAATAGTGAAGTGCCATTTCTGGAACCGATAATTGTGAGGTTGGCAGCTTGATGTGCGTGTACAGTTAGTTTATCCAAATTTAGTCATGTTTGACTACCATCAATCACAATTTAATGTACTCATGAGTTAACCGGTTTAGGTGATGTTCTGTGTGGAAATGAGCAGTACCATGTTCGGTTTAACGAGAATCTAGTGAACGAGTAGGGGGTTTGACAAACTTTCCACTTTGAAAAATTGTAGAATTTTTTTTACAGGGAATAAAAATATGAAACAACTTGCATTCTTCATGAATCCTTCTCTTCTATCTTGGAAAATTATCTCATGATTTTAAGACCATATCTTCAATACGAATCACCTTATTTTCATGGTTTATGGTATTTCTACCTTATATCTCGTACACCAATAGATGCTTGCAATCTCTTATGAGATGAAGTTTACACTTGTTACAAATTTAAACAATCAAAGACAAAAGTTCACCAACTTATAAGTTTGTCAAGTGCACAACTGCTAAATATCAATATATAAGCTAGGTACATGTGAATAGTCTCCACTCCAATGGGGTTGGTTATCCCTATCAAAAAGATAGCAGTGCTTACCAATTTATAACATCCAAGGGTGGCTTAACTCCTAACTTCCCACGCCCAATTTCCCTTCAATCTGCCCAGAGAATGTGACCTCAATTTCAAGGACTGTACTTGAAGATATAAAGTTTTTTTGGACGAATCCAACCGTATAGATGTTTGCATGTTAGAGGTGACTACTCACAATCCTAAATTTAAACATTGAAGTTCTATTGTGTAGAGATTATATATAATAGGAATGTCAATAGTGGTCTTGAGAGGCAGCAATTTAAAAACTAAATTAGGGTTGGTTTTTTTATCGAACCTCCACTCAAATCATCTCCAAATGACAAAATGCTACCCTCATTCAAAAGAGGGGCAATATACTTATCCAAATCAGCTCACAAATCTTGAATCCTTTCTCAGGGAGGTGACTACTGGAATTTCAAAAAACCATGTGAGATAAAAAATAGGATCAATTTAATTCATTTAGGGTAAAATTTATAGTTTCGTTAGATCTACCATAGCATTGGAATATATGTCCCTACATGATTATATATAAAATAGGGTGGTGGATAATTCCTCCATTTTAGTAATTAGTAGAAAAAGGATAGGATCATAGACATAGGTGCCCCCTAAAAGTATGTAGTAGGATCAGTAGAATAATTATGGGTTTGACTACTTGGATGAAGAAGTGTGAAACTACATGTGTCCTCAATGGAGTTGATTGGGGCACATGGTGTATAGGACGAGTTCATAAAATGAGACGGAAGGTAGGTACAAGGTGGGGAAATTGTAGGCAGCCTATTGACCTTCAAAATCAGGAGGTTAACAAAGATGAAAAAAAACAAGTATTGCCGGATCCGGTTTATATGGTCTATCCTAATTATTTTAGAAAAGTCCCCAAACATTTCAAATTCAAATATGACCATTTAGATTCTATTTGGATTGATGTGCATAACATAATTTGCATAGTGACTATATCATTTAATGCAGAGAAAGATGTTTTTGGGTTTGATCCGGTTGATGGAAACTTCTTGAATAAATTTGTTGAAAAGTCTAGATGAGATTGATATTGATGTAGGATATTCATAACATTATTTAGCGCCCTTTATGAGCCCAAAATGAGTGCTCATATTTGTTTTATGTTTAGAATTTAATTAGAATTGCAATTGGAGTGTATTGAAACAATCAAAAGTATAAAAAGAGTGAGGCTTGGTGTGGATTTATGTTTAGGCCTTAAGCCATTTTGTGTGGCTCATTAGAAGCTTAGTGATATTAGGGAGTGTGGTGGTCAAGTGAGTAGTGTTTGATGAAGCAAGAGGAAGGTCCTTGGATTTAAATGTTTGAATTAGAACGTGTTCTTGTTGGTTTAGGGGGTAAGGAGTTAGTGGATAGGATAAGGTCCTACTAAGTAGGAGAAGGTTGAGGGACTTGTGGTCTTGGGTGCCCTCCCCTCCTCCTCTTTTTCTCTCTTCATTCTCTCCTCTCCCTCTCCTCTTGCTCTCTCTCCCTCTTCTCTAGGAATTTGAACTCTTAGAGCTAGAAAAAATGTGGGAATTAGGTAGGGGCTTAGTGGAATTAGTGGGTTTGGTTAGGGTAATTAGGTAGGGGGCTTGGTAGAATTAGGTAGATAGTTAGTGAGGCTGCTAGGATTTGAGACTGTGGAGCTTAGGCTGCTGGGATTTGAAGCTGCCGGGCTTAGGCTGTTGGAATTTGAAGCTGCTGGGCTTAGGCTGCTGGAATTTGAAGCTGCCGAGCTTAGGCTGCTAGGATTTGAGACTGTGGGCTTAGGCTGCTGGAATTTGAAGCTGCCGGGCTTAGGCTGCTGGAATTTGAAGCTGTGGGCTTAGGCTGCTGGAATTTGAAGCTGCCGAGCTTAGGTTGCTAGGGTTTGAGATTGTGGGCTTAGGCTGCTGGAATTTGAATCTGTGGGCTTAGGCTGCTGGAATTTGAAGCTGCCGAGCTTAGGCTGCTGGGATTTGAAGACTGTGGCAGCTTAGGCTGCTGGGAATTGAAGATTGTGGCCGAGTTAGGAGTCGGGTATGGATCCTTGATGGGCCCGGTCGTGACTAAATTGGGTTAGGTAGCTGCGACTGCAGCTGAGGCTTAGGGAGCTCGGATGGTGGGCTAGCTATGTCTATTACCCCAAGTTGAGAGGGATGGTTTGGTTAGATAATTAGATATTCATATAAGCTGGTGTGCATTTGTGTGGGAAGTGATAGGGGTTGTTAAGAGAGCACTAATAGCAGAGTGTTTTTAAACACTTGTAACCTTGTTATGGAATAAATTGGTGTGTACGAATTAATGAGAAATGTAATGACTTCCAATGAAGTTGGTAAGAGGGAGCTATGCAAAACGAATGTGACATCCATTCTCTCACCCGGACTAGGACGCTTAAGGGTGGGCGGTTTGGCCTCACACCCTTGGATTGATCTTCTCAAAAGAGCATCAAACCGGCACGCGCCGGTTTAATGCTTTTTTGAAAACTAAGGTAGCACTACATTTAAAATTTTATTTAGCCTATTTTTTGTCGCAACCCTTGTTAGGTCCTCTTATGTCATATACCTCTCCATGAGGAGTGCCCGAAACACCATGGACACAAAGAGGACCCCGGAGTGACACCCGGGACTTGTGGCGCCGTTGGTGAGAGGACCCAAGTGATCCTAGTGTGGACGAGGGCCCCAGGCGTTGGGAACGCCTCCTATCCACGGAGACTAGGAGGCATGAAGGTAAGGCCATAAGCTATGCGTAGCGTATGGCGTGTCGATTCTAGAATGCTCAAGAATACCTCAATCGAAGATTCGGAAGTGTGAACTAGGAGATATGGCAATTTGAGTGGGATATTGTCCCGGGACAACACCCTGGTACAATAGTGGCTTGGGAGTGGCTCCCGGGACTGCGAAGCTTTGAACATGTATAACTTCCTTAGGACTTGCCCAAATGGGACAAGTGAGTAGTCCATCGGTATCTACATAAAATATAGATAACAATGGAGTGGTCAATTGTTAGCATCATAGATCACATGAAGAAGTTATGAGATTCTGAAGCTGCTGGGGACTTCCACTAGAAGAAATCGTGTCCATTTCAACCCTTGGCCATCGCGACTCGCACCAAGAAAATGCATAAACAATTCAATTGGTAGGCAACCGGAAGGTACCCGTGGTGTACCCATGGAAGGTGCGCCCCGATTCCCACCCGAATTGATTTGTTTATGCATTTTTTTAGTGGAGGTGTCACCCGATTCCCAACCGAATTGATTTGTTTATGTATTTTCTTGGTTTAGTCTTGATGGCCTAGTCGCAAGGAGGGTTGAAATGAACAAGATTTCTTCTAGTGTTCCAATCCCAGCGGCTAAGGGAAAATGTCTACTTGGCGCCAAATGTTGGGAGAGAGACAAAAAATTACTTGACGGTGGGATAGAGGCCCTACCTAGAATCCTAGAGGCTTATATGGGTGAGGTGGTATGGCTGAACCCACCCGAGGCCGAACGGCAAGGCCTCCATGGTATTGGCCCAATATGAGGGCATAATTTCCTAGTATGGTTCGGGTTGTTGTAGTGTTGCTTCGGCAACGCGATAATCAACTTAGGATTGAACTTCCATGGATGAAAGTCCACATGTTATCATTGGTTACCGATTAAGGAGAAAATCCCGAATGAAAGAGTAGAAAGGTTGGTCCCCTTCCGATGAACTAAGAAGGTCCACGGTATGAGGAGCTAACCATTCACATGGCGGAATTGCTAGAGTTGGAAAAATAACCAAGATAGTTAAGGGGAGCTAGCAAGGGTTGCAACACTTTAACTATCTTGGTCGTTTGTCAATTCTAGCAAGAGTCACGAGCGTTAACCCTTCGCATTCCGCCATGCAAATGGTTAGCTCCCCATACTGTGGACCTCTTAGCTCATACGAGGGGAATCAACCCTCCTACACTTTTATTCGGGACTCTCTCCTTAATCGGTTTCCAATGCTTAGATGTAGGCTTCCATCCATAGAAGTCCAATCTTTAGTTGATCATTGCATTGCTGGAGCAATTATACTATAATAACCTGAACCATACTAGGCAACTATACCCCCACATTGGGCCAATGCCTATGGAGGCCGTGTCGTTCAGCCTCGGGGAGGTTTGGTCGGCCACGCCGCCTCA
Organism: Polytrichum formosum; assembly: GCA_964035585.1. NCBI lineage: Eukaryota > Viridiplantae > Streptophyta > Polytrichopsida > Polytrichales > Polytrichaceae > Polytrichum > Polytrichum formosum. Next base: position 64,018,182 of record OZ037936.1, read on the forward strand.
CCCATATAAAGCCTCTAGGACTTTGGGCAGGGCCCTTACCCCACCGTCAAGAAGAGAAGGCTAAATCCCCTGTAGTAATGTATAGCTGGCTTGCGCATGGCCATTGTGGCACGCGGGCCCCGAGGCGGTGCCTAGCCCATTTTACCTCCAAGATGACAAATACGGTTGTAACTCGCTGACGTCCGGGACACTACGCAGTGTCTCGAACCCGAGTTGCTGGAACATTACAATGCCAGAACACTAATGTATGTGGGCATGGCTGCTTGACTACAAATCACATATTTAGTGCACTTCACCTTCAAGGTCTAAATCCAATATATATATATATATATATATATATATATATGCACTTCCAATTAGTAAATAAGCAATTGATTGGGATTTTATTCTAGAAGTGAAACGATCAATGAAGCACGTAATTAACTTGGAGGTCAAAAACATTACAAAATTCTCATCGACATTGAGGTTACAATTATTGTAACTTACAATTTGAAATTGTTTTTGTCATTTTGAAATGACACTTTAATTAGTATGTTGATTTAATATGTATATTTTATGATATTTTAGATAATGCCGTCTACTTTCACAAGTATTCATATGCAATTAATTGTAAAATGTGCTTACATGAATTAATTAATCATTGAAATTCATTCCAGTAAATACATTCTATAAAGAATTAGGCTCACTTCATTTGGTAAGCATACTTTTTTATTTATTTGGACTTAATTAAAATTAATCATGATTAATTAAACTTAATTACATTCAATCACACTTAATTAGTTGAATGCGTATGAATACTTGTAAAAGTAGACGACATTACCTAAAATATCATAAAATATACATATTAAATCAACATATTAATTTGTCATTTAAGTGTCATTTTAGAATGACAAAGACAATTTCAAATGGTAAGTCACAAAAACTATAACTTCAATGTCAATAAAGATTTTGTGATGTTTTTGACCTCCAAATTAATTACGTGCTTCATTGATGGTTTCACTTCCGGAATGAAATCCCAATCAATTGCTTATTTGCTAATTAGAAGTGCATATATATATATATTGGATTTTAGACCTTGAAGGTGAAGTGCACTCAATATGGGATTTGTAGTCGAGCGGCCATGCCCAACTATGCCCACACACATTAGTATTCCAGCAACTCGGGTTTGGGACACTATACAATGTCCCGGGCGTCAACGAGTTACGATCATATTTGTTACCCTAAGGGAATAAAATGGGCCAGACACTGCTGCAAGGCCCGCGTGCCACAGTGACCACGCACAAGCCAGCTATGTATTACTACAGGGGATTTAGCCTTCTGCCTGTCAAAAAACCTTCTGTCTCTCCTCCAAAAATTGGGGCCGAGTAGACATTTTCCTTGTTGGGGCTAGAAGCCCCAACAGCTTCAGAACACTATAACTTCTTTGTATGATCTCTGATGCTATCAAGCGACCACTCCATCGTCATCTACGCTTTCATGTAGATGCCGATGGACTACCCCATTCGGGCAAGTATTAAGGAAGTTATGCCTGTTCAAACCTCGGCAGTCCCGGTGTCGTAATGTAAATACGTACACTACATAGATGTGTACTTATTTAGTATTGCATTGTGATTATTTGATTTGAAGGAAAGTAAAGAGAATAGAAATAGATTACCTTCTTGTTTACTATTAGTTTACTCTTAGCTTACCCTTTTAGTCTTACCTTTTTGTTTACTCTTAGTTACTCTTTGTTATCTTTTTAGTCTTACTCCTAGTTTTATCTTTAGTTCACTTTTGGACCAATGGGTGATTAGAAGCCCATGTTATCTTTTTAGTCTTACTCCTAGTTTTATCCTTAGTTCACTTTTGGACCAATGGGTGATTAGAAGCCCATGTGATGAGGATAAGAGGGGGACTTTGTCTCTTTCATATGGAGGGGACGAAGAGGAGTTTTGGAGAGTTGTTTTTGTTGTGAGGAAGGAGGTTTTTATGAAAGCTCATGGTGTGAGTTGATGTTATGAGAATTTTGAAATGAAATAAGAAGAAGTTGTGTTTCATGTTGATTTGTTTCTAGAGTGATCTCATTTGTTTGATTGGAAGTAAACAATCAAAAACTGTGCTAGTTTGAGTGGAGGGAAGTCTGTTGGCTCTTATAGAGAAGAGCTGAGACTTCGACCGACCATAGAAGACGGACATGTTTTTTTTGTTTGCAACGAGACTTTGAAGATTTGAAGACTTTTCAAGATTCAAGTGTGTTGTGGCTTGTGGTTCGTTGTCAATTTTGTGAATCCCAGCCGGATTTGGAGGCTAGTTGCATTTGATTTTATTGCATCGTAAAACTTGTTGCGGGCTTAGTGGGAAACCATAAAAGTTCCATTTTGTGTTCGTGACAACGAAGTGAGATTGATGACCCACAAGGTTGTTTTCTGTCGTTCCCATTGGTGAGGCGCGATTGCTGGTCACCGTGGGTTTGAAAGTTTAGGAGCCAATCTTTCGGACGTCAGCTCGTGATCTGACGTCCCGTTTTATCCGTCCGAGGCCTGTGGTTTCTTATCACCCTACCCTTACCCTTAACCCATTTAGAGCCGCAACATGATAGGCCGACGGCAGAGAGTTTGAAGATTTGAAGACACTGAAGACCAAGACTCTTGAAGATTAGAAGATTCGACGATCCGATAAACAAATCGAGTTGCAACCAAAAGCCCAGTGCTTTCCCAAGGCGGAACCCTCTCTACCCGACACCGGGAGCCACTCTCAAGCCACTATTGTACCAAGGCACTGTCCCGGGACAACGCCTCATTTAAATTATCATATCTTCTAGCTCACACCTCCAATTGACGTGTTCTTGAGCATTCTAGAATCCGAACGCCATAAGTTACGTATAGCTCATGGCCTTACCCTTGTGACTCCTAATCTCCATGGGTGGGAGGCGTTCCCAACACCCGGGGCCCTCATCCACACTAGGATCACTTGGGTCCTCTCACTAACGGCACTACAAGTCCCGGGTGTCACTCCGGGGTCCCCTTTGTACCCATGGTGTTTTGGCACTCGCCATGGAGAGGTGCGCGACACTTTTGATCGATTTAGGTAGTTATTTTCATTATTTCACATTTATTATAAAAATTTCAAAGACAAAACCAATGCTAAAGTGAAAAAAATGTATTCACCTAGATTAGGCTAATTTTTTTAAAATCTAAAAATAAATTTAAAAAATATAATTTTTTAATGCAAGTCAATAAAGTTATTTTACTTTTCAAGAAAATATCTGGTATTGATCTAAGATGGGTACTAATCTAAATTTGCAAATAATTTTTTATTAATTAATTATACTTTGTATAAGGCATTAAATTTGTGCATTTCACTTTTGCTTAGCCTAGTCTTTATCTACATTAAAAAGTAAATTTTTCACTTTATGTACATTTACCTTGTATTTGATCACGGACCTAAAAGATACCTCGGTAGCATTGCTACTTAATGTTATGTTGTTTGTGATCCTAAATTCAAATCACAAAAAAAATTAAAAAAATTAAAAAAAACTCAAATGTATAAGTTATGCTCATCTTACTTAGGAATTGTAAATTATTTTTTCATAAAAATAATTCATTTTGTCCTAGGATTCTGAAATCATAGCAGTATTTCATGAATGGTTGGTGTAGAATAAGTTTTCTAACTTAGTAGGTGTTATTAAAACTATGAAACTCTCTTGCTTTATTTAAGGATGTTATTTATCAATGAGCTTTTGATGATTGAAGTGATAAGCATGTATTAGACTTTTCAAATGCATGAAGATGATTGGTCTTGTATAGATTTCCGAATGAGCATGTTCAATTTTTTAAATATAAAATATAGTTTAATGGCCATAGAATTATGAGAATTAAAGGTGGCATGTGGTTCATTCTTCATCATTTTTTGTTCTTGCTTGTACTTGTCTTGCTAGTAGTGTCTAATATGCCAACCTTGTATTGATTGCCCTTTTGCTACAACAACCATTTCCAGATGATTGATTGTGTACTACAACACTTGGCAACCTCACCGTAGTAGACTTGGAAGATTGCGCTTTATCTTGGAGGAAGACAAATGGGAGTGGCTGGAGACTTCGAAGGTTGCCCCCCTCATGCCATCAACTAATTTTAGATATTCGTCATCATTGGTGCTAAACCTCTAACAATTTATTAGTCTTATCATGACATTATACAAGATATTGAACATGTATCTTGACAGTATTGAAAGGTACATAGTTGTATCCTAACCCTTCACATTGTAAATGTTTGTTACAAGGTTTGAATGGAACTATAGTTGAATGTGTTTGTAAACATAATTAAAGTAAATGTTCTTAATTTTTTGTATTTAGTTTTTTTTGCATTTGAATGCAACATTTTTTTGAGTAGGTAGTTGTGTAAAATGTCATGTCTTGTCATAGTTGATTGTATTTTTTGTATTGTTCTATCTATGTTTACAACGTGTCTATTTCAACTTGTATATTTGTTATCTCCATGTTTATCGATAACCCTTTAACTAATATCCAAGTGCTATTGGTTGTGTTTTGAATGGTAATTTGAATGATTTAGGATCGGTATTACTAATTCAAACCAAATGAATGACAATTTGAATGGTATGGAATGTTTGTTGCTCACATAGTCGGTTTCATAATGCTATAGTATTTCGTCCATTATTTGGTATTTGTACAATTTATAAAAAATATTGTGCCAAAAATTAACCTCTCTAAACAATTACAAATAAATATAGGGTGCTAAAAATACGTCAAATTAGTTTTTTATCTTCAAATACGAAGGGAGGAAATATTGAGAGGTGCATAAATATCCCCCCCATTAAATATCCCATTATCACATATGGTTGCAAAATACAAAAGGGTATAATTGCCCAGAGAATCCTTTATTTTGTGGATTTTTGGGATGTTTTGTAATTTGAGGCAACGATGCCACAATTGCGCACCTTCCACATGGATTTACACCTACCAACACAATGTCCAACTAAAAATTCCACAACAATAAATGTTTAGGATGTGTTGCGTTGGAGTGTCCTGCATGTTTTCAAATCAATTAGGAATCATCTGCACATAGAGATCAACAAAAAAACATGTTTCGAATATGCTACCCCTAATCTGCGGAGGTGACAAATGTCAAGTTTTGGTTCATGGACCGGTTCTATTATAAACTAGTTGAGAGCACACTCCCATATTTAAATTAATCCAAGAATAACCAACTATGTTTAATCAAAATTATCCACGTGGCAAAACATAGCATACTTGAACATGAATAAGGATAGTAGTTGTAACAATCAAGAAAACAAAGGGGTCAAAGCAAACTACTCACGACCAAATTATGGTCGCATAGGACATTAGGGGTTAAACCCAAGGCCTTGACCTAGATCCCAATGGGAACTTTGAGTCAGTGTTCAAAAACACTTGCTTACTAAGCAGGCCAAGGTAAAGTGCTTAAGCCCGGAAAAGTGCTCGGATGGGTGACCTCCTTAGCACTTGATTTCCATTGCATCCTACCATTTATGGTCCACCCAATCATAGTGGGGGTAAATGAATGAACTGGATATTTTCCAACCAACCATGTGGGAACTTAGGGGCTTGCCCTTGGGGGCAATAGGTGTCATCCAATTTGTCTCTGCCCGTTCAAGGTGTTCATTCACCTTCAAAAGAAGGCGATAGTCTTCAGGGCCTTCTAATTCTTGTAATGCCCGTTACGGGTTTACATATAGACTTACGTCAACTTGAAAAGGAAGTAACACCATAATCCATGCAACATCAGAGTCATCCCTCTTTCTATAAGCTCCTGCCTAGTCATTTCCTTCAAAGAGGAATTCTAAGTCACCGATGCATCCCTTGGGGTTGGCATTTATTGTAGCCAAATCTGTGTGTCATTTGCACTTGAAAGTTCTAAAATACAAGATAAAAAGGTGATACATATCATTGTGCATAATTTCTTAAAGCTCACTGTGACGGCCCACAGGCTCTGGGCGTTTGCAGATTTTGTACATTGGGAAAGGCCGGGACGGACGGCAAACATAACCTTGAGCGCAATGGACATCTTCCTCACAATAGCACCCATACGTCAAACTGCATTCATTCGAGTACAGCGACCCACTCCTCTCCATGACATGCCTGAAAAGCTCGGGCTCAAAAACCTTGGCTGGGTCGTGACGCTTTTGCAGCTCCAGCAACTGCGCAATGTTGGATTCGGGGAAATTATCTCGCAAGTGGCACTTGTGGTGACGGAATGCACGCTCGTAGTTCTTGCCCCAGTGCGGGCGTGCCTTGTACTTACACAAATTCAATTGCTCGATTGTTTCGATGATTGCGGCGTGCTTGGAGGGGCGGTTGGGTGTCATCACGGATTGCATGGTGGACCATTGCGCGTACACGACATCTTCGGAACCTGTGTTCATGGACAGCAAGGATTTTGATTTCTGGCCAAACCGGAGCCAAATTAGCCCCGGAGACGTGCACCTCTTGACCTTACCATCGCCATACCGAGCATTCAATCGTGCCTGGGGCTGTTGGAGCTCGGCATCGATAATGGCTCTCACATCCGTCACCCAGTCTTGTAATTGGGAGATTTTGATGGTGTATGAAATGTCATCGGTGATGGCGCCCATGCGTTTCGTTTGGGTGCTGCATTTGGGTGCGCACTCCAGAGCCAGCATTGCATTGTTTGTGTAGACGGTCGCATTGTCATAAAGCGTTCCATCCTCATCTCTAATGAAGGTCCCACTGAAGAAATTTCTTCCGATACTGCAAATACCTATTAAGCACATAACAACACTTGACTTCAGATTGATCTGCTTGCAGGAGTCCAAGGCAAAGCACAAGTACACAGTGGTCAGGTCAAGCAAAGATTTTGCTGATTCTTGAAGAGCACATAGCTATTCTTGATTGGATATGAGGACGCACATTATCACTCGTAATTGATGACCATGCCATGGCCTGACCACTACATCCGATAATGGACACGTGCACGGGCTGTAGTAAGCACCCTAATACCTACCTCACCACTATTGGGGGGTCAGCAGGCAGCCCATGGCAGGTCTCCCCACATCCATTACCTCACATCTGTACCCCCAAGTAATGAAGCATCTAGAGGTGGCAAATGTCCAAATGGGTTTGTAATATGTTCTACTCCAACAAACAGCAGTTCTCCTGACCTTTTACTCATGTTACCTTCAAGCCGAGGTAAATTCCTATGAGCATTTATGGACCCAACAACAAAAACTACTACATAAGAACCTTCAATTTACAATAAAAAAAATGCAATGATAAATATGCCCTCCCTGCACAAGAGGTTCTCCTCTCACACCCTGGCCCTATAGAACACATGGTTCTTTCATAGACACTGAGGAGAGGGTATTCTTTTGCAAGCTGCTGGATGGTGGTGATGAAGTAGTTCATAGCAACATTTCATCCGTTTACACTCATTGCTTGAATGATGACCACATCAAACACAATGTAAGGCCCCGTTGACCAATCTTCAAGCTCTCATTATTTTGAGCAAATGTAAAGTGGCCATGCTCAAAGTAGATATCAAGGGGAAATGGTGTTAAAACAAAGGAGAGGTCGTGGTAAGCCAAAGAATGCTTCGAAGGCTATTGGAGCTCAAACTCACAACATTTCTAAGCGACCTTCCATGAGGTACCTAAAGATTTTTACAGAGAGCTTGTCAAAAATGACGTGAGCTTGTCACTACCGTTCCACATGGAATTTATCAAGGTGCCATCTAAGTGTTGTAAGTCTGGTACAAAGTACAAGCTCTCAAGTTGAAGGTTCAAGTGGAAAGTGGACTCGAGTGGACAAGCATGAGTAAGGGACTCCCCTTCACCAACGAGAAGGATACTTTCTTCAAGCTCACAATCTTTGAGCTCTCAACCTCTCTAGTATAACAGGGGCCTGAGTATATGTGAGAAGTATGGTATATATTAGTCAAAGGCAAAATGTTTTGAAGAGCTAATATATTCTAAGAGTGACCCTCTAACTCAGCATGACTTTTGGTCGGGAGTTGGTTGTTTTGCATACAACAGCTTCCAGTTTTGGTCAGTTTTCGGTGCATCCTTGGAGGTAGTGCGAAGGTTTGAATGAAGAACATTCTATATTGGTTCATTGGGGGTCAAACTCATTTTGGCATGCCAAAAAGGTGCTGAAATGAGTTTGGCCCTCAATGAAACGAAATAGGTTGCTCTTCATGCAAATTCAAATACCACCTCCGAGCACGCACCATCACAAATTGAAAAGAACGAAATGATTGATATTCTATGTGAAACAACCAATGGCAAATCATAGGGGACCAACTACGATGAAAAGTCCCATTGAGTCAAAGGATGCCTCTCATATTGAAGACAACGATTATTGCATGACTCACCTGAATTGAGGACATCGGCAACAGGTGATTCTTCGTCCGGATCGGCGTCCCAAGCAGCCAGGACATCCTTCACAACACCAGCAATCTCATCATCCGCTGCATGCATGATATTTGACTTCGCGTTGGGGAGAAACGGCGGGGCACCCGAGGCAGGCAGAGAATCAACCTCCTTGAACAGCACAGCCCTGTACTCCTTGAACTCAGGCTTCCACTGCACCATGCTATTTGGATTCTCAAACCTCAACATGCTTATCAGCTCAGACACCATGTTGGTGTCATCCAGATGGTTTCGTGTCTCCACGATTGTGTAGGACAGTGGACGCAACTGAAGAGTGACCTCTGTTAAAATCCCCAACAGACCCAGCCCACCTACCAAGGCCGCCACCTCCTTCGCTCCTTGCTCCGTCGCAGTATCACTGATGATAACCTCGCCCCAACCATTCACCCATTTCAGCTTTGTCACCAGATCACCGATGATGCTGGCGACACCGAGCCCCGAGCCATGTGCAGATGTGGAAATAACCCCACCCAAAGATAAATTGCCATAGGCGGGTGAAACACCGGCTGTCATCGACATGCGGTTCGCTTGGGCTGCATCCACCAAGGTCTGCAGTGTAATCCCTGCCTCCACTGTCAACTGGTGCAACTCAGTGTCAACTGAAATCACCCGGTTCATTAGGTGGAGAAGCATGGTGACAGATCCAGGAGGCTTGTTGTTGTCCACATTTTCATGCGAGTTAATTTTAGGGTGGGTGAACTCCCTCTTCGTGTTGAACCGGTTTCCAGCACACACAAAGCCTGCAAAGCTGTGGAAGTCGTGTCGAGTGGCACGGATTTTCAAAGAATGTTGTGAGGTGCTGTTGTGAGACACAACAAGGAGCTCCTTCACCAGGTGACTCACTTCTTCGGTGCTCTTTGGGGCCAAATGTACATCAGACGTGCACTTGAGGAGGTTGTAGGCAGAGTACAGGGTGGTACCAGAATCACTCTGGACATAGGCCTCGCTCACTCCCTCTGTGGATGTGAAGGACTCAGGCATCGTCCCCAGCTGAGCGCCTCCATGGCCACTCAATGTGGTGAGCACCAACAATACCACCACTCTGTTGTGGAACATCTCTGCACATTTGTCACCTACTCTAGTTAACTTTATCCCAAGGTAAGTCATCACAACACTAAATCAATGCGGATTAGACTTGCAAGACCGGGAGCTTTCAATTTAGTGGCTTTTTAGTGTATGCTTGCAAGCCTATGCTTTACTTTGCAAGTGAAGATTGTCATGTTCACATACAACTGAGAACAAAGTAGAACCTCAACATCTACATGGACGAAGAAAGCATCATCAGGAAAAGCCCATATACACTCACACCATAACACAATTATTTGCTCTCATCAATTCACCCAAGAAATCACCACTCTGTTGTGGAACATCTCTACACATCCGTTATCCAGTCTAGTTAATTTCATGCCAAGGTATCTGATTCACAGCAGGAACCAAGTGGGATTACTAAAACAACATCCTTCTAAGTATTGAGGTTGAGACAACATCTACAGAGAAAGGTAACAAGTGAACCGTAATGAGAGATGCTTAACCCAAAGCTTTTAGAATTACATACTCAATTCCAAGTAATCAAAAGGAAGTAATCTAAAACTAGAATGAAATAGAAAACATCAAATCACACCTGTGGCAATAGCCATATGGTGGCAAGCCATCTTTCTGTATGGAAGATGCCACTTCCCACACAATCCCCACTGATGAAACTTCATCAGTTCCGGACTGTGGACCTTTGACTTGAGATTCTGCTACTGATCTCTAGAGGTAACGGGAAGTCTCAAGCAATTGTTGTCTAGCATGTATACTACAGCAGAAGAGAAAATCTGTAAGTAGGAAAAAACAATCCGGAGTATACTTGCAATACTGGGAGCATTCGCTTTGGAACATATGCTTTGGTTTTGAAGTCAAGATTGTAATCCGCACGTATAGTTGAGAACAGAGTATAACCTCAAACATCTTTATGGACGAAGAGAACATCATCAAGGTTATTGTAACCACCGCGAGCACACCAGGAGAAGGCATCTATACTCACATAATACAACTATCTGCTCTCGTCAAACATACCCAAGAAACCCAGCCACAATTTTCAGAAACACTCCATAAATTGCTTTGCATATTTAAAAGATTGGTTTGATCTGATTTTATATTGGGGTGATTGAATGGAAAATTACTGGAGCACAGCTGTCAATACTGAATCTAGACCATGCTTTTATCAAACACTCTTGAAGTTACAACTTGACTAATGGCTCAAAACCGGCACTTCCATTTTAAATCAAGTCATACATAATGAAACTCTCACAGCTCCAGCTGTGCAGCACTCCTTATTGATTAGGAAACATTCGTCTTGTCGAAGGGCAAAACTTGAGCCCGCTATGAGCCAAGAAAAGAAAAACCGATGACATACTTCATGCTCAACGCAACAAAGCCACCACCACTGAGGTTACAAGGGGATGTTTGAACCTAATCTCCTGACCCATAAGTGCTCAAGACATCCCAAATACACTAGAAATATAACCTCAGTGATCAACTTGAGGCCACAACCTGGAGGTCCACAAAATAATTTGTTGCATTGACCTCATTGACTAGCACTATTATGGCCTGTCAAGATTGCTAGGGCGGGTGGGGTCATGTTGCCATACTTGTCACCGAACCTACACTATTGGTCTGATTTAGTATGAACTAAGAGTTGGTGTGCCAAGTTTACTAGATTCTTCATGTAAGTTAGTACCAGTTATCCATGGCCAAATTCTATGCTTGCCAGCCAGAGACGGGACACTGGCTCAATGATGCACAGTGTGGCCAACACTAAGTGAGACTAATTTAACAGTGTGCATCGTACTATGAAATTGCATGATTGTACATGAGTTAGCAACTTGGTGTAACGATTTTATTCTTGAAACAACTTTCTAGTATTTTGTGGCATTATTTTTTAACAGTGTAACAGTCGTAAATCAAGAATTGGAAGATGCCGATCCTAACTTCGAACAATATTGGATATTCCACATGTGAATCCTGTAATTCCATGAAGGAAAAATGAATACCGACAGCGAAGTTCGGAACATTTACAATCATCCGAAGTTGCGAACATTCATCGCTGAGAATACGTTCTCTCAAAATAAAATGAAACCTGCAGCTCTAATGACTAAGTGTCACTGGAAAAGGTCGTTAAGTTCAGGTAGCAGGCCGGTAATTAATGTAGTCCATAGATCACTTAAACGTGTGAATCAATCTGCTCCAGTAATGACGTATCATTCTTAAGCCTAGGCGAGCTCATTCTCTTTCCATTTAGACTCAAGGAACAAATCTCCAGCCATCAGGTCATCATATCCAAGAATAAATGCCGAGTATACTCACATGGCAAGCTCCTATTAGTCCTCACTCCATCATGCACATATCTTAATTAGTAAAGCCTACATAAAATCTCAGATTAAGACTTCACAATTGCACAACATTCTCTTACATAATTTTTTAGTCCCAGTCCCAAGGAACACTCTTCTGAAGCATCACAATGTTAAGAGACATGTGTAATACGAGAACTAACCTTGTTGGACGACGAATGCAAGAGACACGTGTCCTCGATAGTTCACAGGCGTGCCAGATGTACCATAGCGAGTCTGAGGAATCCAAACCTGTGCACATCAGTGAAGAAGTCTTCAGATAAGTCTGAGTACCTAAATACTCCACAAAAAACATGAATTCCTACACAATGCATGCGAATGGCCTCAGTTGCCTCCCGGTACAGCCAGTGTTCGTACAAATTACACATCGACTCACATCGCATCTCATCTCCGGAGGCCAAACATGAGAAAGAAGAAGATCACACAGACACATCCACAATCTGATTCTAATAATCCATCCGGTGCCATAGCTTGCACAACATTATACCTCCACTAAAAACTGATGATGGCCAAATCAAGCAGATTGAAGCACGGGCAGCCCCGGGGTGGATAGATGGCCTAAGTACCTCTTTGACAAATGCGGACGCTTCTGCCAATTTCGATTGCGATTGCGACCTAATTCGAAGTGTTTAGATTACAACAGCTTCACAGCTTCTAAGGTCGCAATGATTGAATTGAGCTCAGCTATTCGATGCTCGGGGCGAGCGGGGCAAGCGAGTCGCGGGATTCTTCTCTTGGGAGGCGAGAGAAGAGGCTAAAGACAGAGGAGGATGCGTGGAGGGATGGATGGATTAAGTAGAGGACATGGATGATGTTCATTCGCAGATGTCGGTTAATATTCGTAGACAGCCCAGGGCATGCTCCAATATAAACCACAAAGGACCCTTGGATTGGATCAGTAACCATATTTAAGATGAAGGGGTTAATTATTTCTGGCTGTGCACCTCTCATCCATCCAACATAACCAAAAAACTCTATTGCGTTTATTATCCATGCAGACAGCATTCATCCACAACCTGTAGCTTACATCCATGAGCAGATCGATTATGATTGACAACCAAATTCAATGAGGTGGATGACTCTCATCCGTATGACATCAAACTTGACCCCTAGTTGTAGGTTTGTAGTTGATTCATTTTAAATGGCTTCGCCTTTGACAAATTTCAGCTTTTTGAAGTGAATTGTGATGTCAAATCAACTCAAAAAACTGGCATTTGATCTACATGATTTATTTCAAGGCTTTTATGTTGGATGAATGAGAGGTACGCTTGTATGTAATAATTTTCCTCTCGTCATTTCTCCAAGATTAAGTGTTTTTGGAAACTCTCTTAGTAAATATTACACCCAGGGGTGCACACAATATTGATTGTATCTACTCAGGTAGGTGCATAGGAGGAGTATCGTTTAGGGGTAGGGGATACAAAATACACATAGTTATAGGTTACGTAATGATTTCTTCACCTTGTGGATATACTAGGCTAATTCTAATGCAATAAGAGCCATAAGCCTACGTTGAGGGTTCTTGGCATCATGTACTTGGGGATATACATGTTAGGCATTTCATTATCTATCATCTTCCCAACTTGTGTAAATATTTGAGGCTATTTCTTATCATTTAGGGCATGGCTTAGGATGTTCTACGAACATACACTCTATTCACTCCAGCCTCCTCCAGAGACCAGAGTTCTTCTTCTTCTATAAGTTTGTACATATACCTTTTGTGGCCTAAACTTTGTATGCAAGGGTGTTGATCTATGAGAGACGCATGTGCGTCCTTTTTTATTTATTTCAACTATGTGTACATCCTTGGGCATGTAGCATAAGCTTTGTGTCTATGACACCCTTAAGTTTAGGTTTTCGTAATAAGTCACAAAGTAAAATGGGTACATGTACTTTAGTAACGTCACTTATTCCCAACACTTTGACAAATTTGGGTACATACACTCATATGATAGTAGGGCCAAGGCAACATCAATTCTAACTCCATTTTAATTGAAAATGGCTACTATGACTACAGTCAATGTAGTGACCAGATCTGACACCTCCAATCAAATAGTTGTCGTTTGGGTCACGTCGCAATGACCATGATCATTATCACACTTTTTATATAGTAAGTAGATTATATTGTATATATTCTAACACCATGTGTTGCGGGACCTGCTTATTTTTATTATTATTCTTTATTAAATCACATACATTTTGACAACATGTGCCCGCTACCATTATTTGTCCGTTTGATTTTAGTAAGGTGAAATTCATAGAAATTTGATTAATATTAAAATTCATGCACATAGTAAGTGCTCAAATCTACTAGTAGGTAGGGCCCAACATGCCATTTCCAAGAACCTAGGGTGCTAAGCCTAGAGAAGTGGTTGGCAAGGGGGCTTGACCCCTGGCTATGATCGGGGAGAACCAGCAATTAGTTACAGATGAACCGGTTGAGTTTGAGAAATAACCGGTTGAAGTTCAAGACTGTAGGAAAATTACCGATCATTTTAGAGGAATTTATAAAATATGCCCCAATTTAATAAAGGAAAACCGAAGGATGTCAACATGTAACTGGTTGGACTTGCAAACACTAGGATCTCAACCAATTATGCCCAAAAATCTCCCCGATCACTAACCCCCGGATGTCATGGATCCCAAATCAACCCTTTAGCCATAATCTCCAATCACACCACATATGCACATATCTATACTAAATATGTTATTTAGTATCATATGGTATTTAATGTCACTATGGTAACTTTTTGGATGACACTTCTTATTAATAAGTTTACAAATATTGTCATGGATGATGGATAAATTCATCCATTGGCCAAAACCCTACCTTCTCTTGTCAGCAACTTGTGATGAAATAGTGTCATGGATGACTGACATTTGGATGAAAAATCATTCAATAAGTGACAGTAATTGCCACGCTGTAAATCTATATCCCTCCAAAAAACTACAAGGAATAACAAATAGTGTTGGGTGAACATTTAGTGTTGGTGACACTATACCATGGTTTACAATAAGTATTGAACAAGACAATTAGAATTGAAGACACTAAATATCATATTTAGTGTAGTATGAAATATAGTTATTGGGTAAAGGAGATACTCACCTAGTTACTGCACATATTTACTTCACATACGTACTGTATGTAGTTATTGCACATACTAGTTATCATGCAATTACTACATAGAGTTGTTGTATACTTTGCAAATTCTTGAAGGCTTCATAAGAATTTATTTTATTTTTGAAAATATTAATGTAGACTCTTCGTAGATTTTCATATCTATGGATGTTTTTTGGAATTATTTCAAGCCATTTAACTTGCCTAAAGGCTCATTTCTTAAAATAACTTTAGAAATTCCTTTAGGTTGCATATGAGTTTATTATTTTTTGAAAATAAGTTTGTAAACTCTTTATGGGTTATTTAACATGCCTAGAAGGCTCATTTCTTAGAATACTTTGCAAATTTATGTAGGTTGCATATGAATTTTTTATTTTTTGAGAAAACAATTGTAGACTCTTTAGCCTTTCCCGAATCTATTTATAAATTTTGGAAATTTTCCAAGCTATCTGACATGCTTGAAAGTTTGTCTTAGGCTTTTATTTCTCATTACTACCTTAGGCTCTGCGAATCTGCCATATGTCGTTTTACAATGAGTGTTGTGATTTGAAATACTTGGATGCATTTGAAATAGATTAAGTGTGTGCGACATGGATAACAACTGGGTCCTGTTGTTGTTTACCTCGTGTACATAACTAATCCTCAAATGTTTGTTGGTTGGTTGCATGGGCACATGTGAGGTAGGCCCCTTCACACCTTCAATACATTGATGTATTGTGATTATGACATTTTATGCATATCTATTGGTTGAAGTTACTAGGAACATTTCCTTTGTAAGTACTCCATGCATGTGGTGGATTAGTTATATGTGCTTTGAAGTGAAGCAAGAAGATAAAGGACTAAATTCCAAGGTATGGGGCAGTCAGAATCAAACATTTGTTGATGGATACCATGTGATAGTAGAAATTCTAAGTAAGGTGCATATTTTTGCAAAGAAAATTAGATTATGACACAAACTATCTATGTTGTACAACACATTCAGTTAGGCATAATTGCAAATAACTCTATTATGCAAAATGTTATTGTGTTATCAAATAGGAAGATGCAAAAGAAATAGAAAGAGTCTAGTGGACATTCCCACCCACCAAACCTTGTATTGCAATGAAGAAATTGAAGGATTTGGCCTCTGAAAAGAGGAAGTTCAAACTTTGTAAAAGCTTTGAAAAGTCATCTCTCTCTAAATAAGCAATTGACTAGGATTTCATTCCTGAAGTAAAACCATCAATGAAATAAAATGAAAATAATTTTAAGGTCCAGGAAGCGGAAAACATAGTAAATGAATGTCAATTAAAATAAATCATATAACGAACATGGAAATAAAAAATATTACAAAATTCTCATTCACATTGAGGTTATAATATATGTGACTTACCATTTGAAAGGGTTTTTTGTCATCCTAAAATGAAATTTATATTTAGTGCGTTATTTTCAGTTGGTTTATTTATAATATTTTAATTAATTCATTTTACTTTCATAAATACTCACACATATTCAAACTAATTAAGCTGAATAAATGTTATTAAATGTATCAAGCCTAATTAAATAAAATTAAATCATGATTTATGCTTACCAACGTAATTAAGCCTGATCATATTTAAAATGCACTTTCTTTCATTAATTATGTTTTATTACATTCAATCACACTTGATTAGTTTGGATATGTATGGATACTTGTGAAAGTAGAAGGCATTAACTAAACTATTCTAAACTAAACAACTAAATATAAGTTTCATGTAGAATGACAAAAGACCCTTTCAAATGGTAAGTCACATACATTATAACCTTGATTCTAATGAGGATTTCATAATACTTTTTACTTCCACGTTCATTACATGTTTTATTGATGTTTATTTACATGCTTTTGGTTTCACTTCAGGAATAAAATCCCAATCAATTGCTTATTTACTAAGGGGAAGTGAACATATATATAATTTTGGGCCTTCAAGGAGAAGTGCACTCAACATCATTTGTGAATAACAAAACCTTCAAGAATACAAGGGCAATGTTTTTGGAATCAGGTGGGGCAGGCAACAATTGTTGGTCAAGAATTTTTTTTATAGAAAAAAAAGGTTGCCCATGGGTGCCGGAGTGTGGGCCCTGGCCCTGACATCCCTTCCCTCCCTCCATGATAAGGTCATGGCTTGGTCAGCTAGGGCCTGCCCAAAGTGCATGAGCTTTAGCCCCAACCCTCTCCAAAACCCATTATGTTGATTGAACCTTGAATAGCAAGCAAATTTTGAGCATGTAGTCCAATCACTTTTGACCCATCGTCTTTTTGGTATGATCTATTTTTAGATCAGGCTTAGATTCACATCTAACCACACACCACCTCAATATAGACTTATGATTAAGACAAGTATTTGATTTAGGCTTGCTTGTCTTAGAAGCCATGGGTTGTCTACACTACACTAGGGGTGGATGTGGTTGTGACTTACTTTCTTTGGTTCCACTTCCCATGGTAAAAGCATAATAATGTTGAACATAAGCACACTCTACCCCTTCAACCCCACTACTATGCATGGCCAACCACCTATAGTAGGGTGATTGTTCATACTCATGTGGCACTACTAAAGAGCTTCAAGGCCAAGGTCAGGGAGAAAGTTGAGGAGGCAACCATCATAACACTACAAGACAAAGCCCACCATGATATAATCACTTTAATTTGGAGTCTTGAGTCCAAGACATGAACCAATGCAAACTAGAAGATCGAGCCCACATTGACCACAACCACAAGGATTTACACAAAACAAGTGTAAATGAAAAGTAACTGAAGTGTGATTGAATGTTGTGGTTGACCTCAACCTCAGCTACAACCACCTTTGAAGTGGAAAATGACCATTCAAGGGTTGTTTACACTGGGGGTGGTTGTGCTTTACTTTTCTTTGGTTAGATTTCCATGGAAAAGGCATAACAAATGTTCATCATGCAACCACAACTGCCCTCTACCCCATGAACCCCATTGCTCCACGTGGTTTACCATCCTTAGGGTGGTTGGTCATGCTCATGTGGCACCACTACAATGAGCTTCAAGGCTGAGGTCGGGGAGAAAGTTGAGAAGGCAACTACTTTACACAACAATTCAAAGCCAACAAGAATAATAATCATTATTACTTGCTTGACATCGAGCCTCAAGATCTAAACGAATGATTAATTGCGGTTTAGAAGACCAACCCCACCAATATCCACAACCACAACGATTCACATAAGACATCTATGAATGGGAAAAAATCATAGTTGTGGTTGAAACTTGACCCACAATCACCTTTGTAATGTAGAAGCACCAATATATACCAATCACTTTAAGCACTTGACATCTTAACATGTATAAAATATTCACACAAAATTTCTACAAGGAGACTAATGCACTTGAGTTCATCAAATTTCAACGTCATATAATTCAAATAGGATTGATGTAATTAAAGACACTTTTGCAACCTCGAGTTGTTACATAGCCCCCCCCCACTACCAAGTAGACAATGTTGATCGCTAGAATGTTGTCTCTTTCAACCAACGAGCTACATTTTTAGTTAATAAACTTAAATTTATATAATCGATGCTCATGATAAAATACGTAGCTTGATTTTGTAATAAAATTTAAGAGTATTAATGGGGTCGCCGACGAAATTGGGCGCTTCTACCAAGTTAAATAAATTCAATAAAAAATGCTTGAATGCATTCTTAAGGTATGTGGGTGTTCAATGGCTCGTTTTCCATGTTCTCCAATTTCTATGGAGATTTAGGCAACAAACTTGTGTCGTATTAGCAAATATGTGATGAAGCATTAATAAAATCAACTTGAAAATTGAATTTCCCTTGTCTTAGTTACGATTATTGAAAGTACACGTGTCCCGATTCTTTGAATAAACACCCTCGGTCCTCCCAATTGTGTTCACAACTATGATGAATCTAGAATCGTAAATAGATTTAAACATGTTGTCCGATCTCTTTTAAATATGGTCTTGTTGGGTTCCATTCTTAATAGAGCTAATCTAACCACACACCAACCAAATTATACTAGGTGTCCGATTGAGATAAATAACCGAATAAGGCTTGAGTACCGTGAGTTAGGGCCAATTTAGACTATGGTGAAGAACTGCACTAATGAAGAATTTAGGGACTTGGAGGAATACGATTGGCTACAAAATGGGTTCTTCATTGGTTGGGGTTTACACTACTTCCAAAACTTCTCCAGTGGAGGATTTCAAGCTTGGATGAAAAAATGACATGACTCCTAACATGGCAACACTTTTTGATAGGGGAGTTCTTCGGAGGTCAAGTTTCTTGGGCAACCTCAAACCCAGCGAGAAAATTTGAAGGGTTACTCGTATTTCATGGGGAAGGGTTACTTAAAATTTTGCCTTTCAAAATGAAGGGTTACTTCAAAAATTGCCCTTCACATATTTACAATTTTTTTCTTTCAAAAATGCACAATGTAATGTTTGAATCTTAGGTTATATTGTAAACTGAAGTGAAATGTAATTTACATGGAACAAAATCCGAAAAGAAATATGATTAGAACATATATTTATTTCATGTATAGAGCTCACATAACAAAAGCAATTTTGTGTCGAAAAACATTCTCCCGTCGCCCAGGCCCCAAGGATAAGAGCGGCCTGTAGTTCTCACCGGGTGTGGGAGGGTATCTACGGTTCTCCCGAGGGTATGAGCGTATCTGCAAGACTGCATCAACCACAAGCCGGAGCCTCCAAGGAAATGAGCTAGCCGGATCTCTTGAGGGTATGAAGGCCCAAGGGACCGGTTGTTTTAAAAATGCCCTTCCCTTTGAAGGTTTCATGGAATTTTTGCCGGTCCCTTTTGAAGGGCTGGCCCAGCTGTTGAAGGGAAAGTGAAGGGCTGCACCCCAGAATAAGGGGTATAGCCCTTCAATTTTATTCGCTCCTCAAACCCTTGGACAAGAAACTTGACCTCTAGATGACTCCAACTTGAAGCATTTATAAAAAGAAGTTTTTCCACCTTGTTCAACATACCAACCATTGCCTAAAATAACCTTGTCTCGGAATGAAAGTCTTGACCGACTGGTGCACTTCTTCACCATAGTCTAAACTGGGCCTTGATAGATCTAACCTAACCATACACCAATTAAAATATACTACATTGTTTATGATATATAGTATCACATGCGTAATAGTGTCACATACCCTACTTTGAGGCGTATGGTAGGTTACATTGATGATTAACAACTTCGCGATAAGTGTCACCTCATGACACTTGGCGTTCAAGTGCGCTCATTTGAGAATTTTGAGCATATTTGAGGGCATGGGTATCTTCAATAGTGTTATGAGGTGCATGCATATGTTACTTAATGGTCTACAAGTTGACTAAAGTGCACACAAATGACACTTGGCATAAATATGCTCAAGAATATCTTCCTCTTGCATACTAACATGTAAACACATGACACTTGCCATTAGTACGCTAAAAAATATCTTCCCCTTGCATACTAAAATGCAAGACTATCATCTCACGTTTCCATTTTAAATGTCATAAAGAAGTTAAAGAAGTTAAAAATGTTACTTAGTTGACGAATGGAATCATATTGGCAATTAGCAGGCATGACACTTCGAGACCTCTAGGCATCTAGTTTAGGCCCTTCACAAATAGTGTACGTGACACTAAATACCATAAACAATGTACTAGGTGTCCGATTGAGATAAATACACTCTAAACTCCGTAATATCAACCTCCTTAATGTCACTCCTTCTCTTATATCCCAAAACCCTAGGGAATGAATGTTCTTGGTTTTAATCTCACTCCTTGTTGTCATGTTTCCCTCCCATATATCATGGGTTTTGACATTAAAGTAAACCACTGAAGAATTCAAACCACACGCTTGCACATATCCCATTGTCATCATTACGATCATTGCAATGTTACACTTTGTTATTCCATAATATCACATGCTACACTAATTCTCTTTGATCGTGCACCCATGTTAACACTACAAAACTCCTTAACAATTAAGTGCACTTTGGTCCTCACAAGCGTGATATTACGGAGTCTAGAGTGTAACCGAATAAGGCCCGCATACCGTAACTTAGTTGGAGGTGAGGTTTGCATGGTAAGTTGATGAACAAGGGCAACTCAGGAGCCACACCAACCACCAGCTCACAACTGGTGTTCAA
Source organism: Polytrichum formosum (assembly GCA_964035585.1). Taxonomy (NCBI): domain Eukaryota; kingdom Viridiplantae; phylum Streptophyta; class Polytrichopsida; order Polytrichales; family Polytrichaceae; genus Polytrichum; species Polytrichum formosum. The sequence goes on from OZ037936.1 coordinate 64,039,253, forward strand.
GATTGAAGTCTTCAATGCCCTTCAAAATGCGATTTGGCCCTTCAAAATATACCACTCTCAAAACAACCCTTCATAACCAGGGATTGCACGTCACGTCACATTTTGTGCCAGCGACGTGACGGCTGACCAAAAAACGTCACGTCCGCGGGGGGGTAAATCCGGCAGTTACCCCAGGGGTAAACTGACGCGGTCAACCCCCTGGTCAACCCCCTGGTCAACCCCCTGGTCAACCCCCTGGTCGACTGCTAAGTCGACTGCAAATAGCAGTCGACCTAGCAGTCGACCTAGGAGTCGACTGCCAAAAAAAAATTAAAAAATTCCAAAAAAAATTCTGGACCGTCAGATCTTCTTGCCAAGAAGATCTGACGGTACAGAATTTTTTTTGGAATTTTTAAATTTTTTTTTGGCAATCGATTGCTAATTCGACTTAGCAGTCGACTGCAAAAAAATTAAAAAAATTATGGACCGTCAGATCTTCTTGGCAAGAAGATCTGACGGTCCAGAATGTTTTTTGGAATTTTTTTAATTTTTTTTGTTTTTGTAGTCGACTGCTAGGTCGACTGCTATTTGCAGTCGTTTGCTAAGTCGACTGCAAAAAATTACTTTTGCAGTCGACCAAGACCAGTCGACTGCTAAAAGCAGTCGACTTCAAGGAAAACCAAAAAAAAAAAAATCAAAAAATTCTAAAAAAAATCATGGACCGTTAGATCTTCAATCCAAGAAGATCTAACGGTTCAGATTTTTAATAGATTTTTTTAATTTTTTAATTTTTGTTTTCTGAAGTCGACTGCTCGTAGCAGTCGACTAGAGCAATCGTCCCAAAAAGTTAAAAAAAGTTACAAAAATTGGTATAGTAAATTTTTTTTACCACGTCAGTGCACGTCACCCCCCGACGTGACGTGACGTGACGGCGTCACGTCATTTGTGACGCGACGTGACGCAAAAAGGCCGCGTCACGTCCATTTGCACATCCCTGTTCATAACACAACCCCAAATTGAAAATGAAGACGTCACTTGAAGTCCTCAATATAATATGCCTGCCACAAGAACCAACAAGCGTAGGGCATTGTCACTACAAGAAGTGGAGTTAGATGGTTGACTCTTAATTCTTCACATTGTACTGGAAACATGTACCATATAATTCATGCACAAATTTAATACGAGTTTTGTATTTCATTTCTATATTCTTGGATTGACATCTTGCATTTGAACCAGCCCTTTAGCTGAAGGGCTGAAATTTGAGAGCCCTTCAAAATGAAACTCATATGAGGGCTTCAATCTTGAACACTGCTCACAACGACAGCAGTTGAAGGACAGTGAAACACCATGTCCACCACGAAGTAACGACACTTGTTGGGGACACTTGGCAACAACCAACCAGGGGCTGCCACGCGGGCACCATGCACCCTCCCTCCCAACGAAACAAGCTCAGATGCTTCACTACTGTACTTACTGATGTCGCGGGCGCCGCTCCTCTTCCTCCCCACCCTTCCCCTCACTTCCACAACGATCTGGAAACTTCGCCAAGCTTCAACCGATCCATTCGCAGGTTCCATCCATCACAAACTCCCCCTCACATACTTCGACATTGATTGCATGCTTGCTCTTCTTTACCTATCAAAATTTTGGTTACATCGAGAGGCGTGGTGCTGTGCTGTGCATACGTCGTGATTTTCAAGGTTGGTGCGCCGCTTCGGTTGGGTCCGTCGGGTTTTTTGTTCGATATGTTCTATGCTCTGAGAGAGGTGTGTGTTTGTGGTCTGGCTGTTTTGTGATGGTTGTTGTGATGGATTGGATTGTCGATCGGGATGGAGTTTATGGTTCCCTTATGTTTTTGCATGTGGATGCATGTGTGTGTGTGTGTGTGTGCAGCTGTGACGGTGTGCTCTTGTAGAGAGGGTTAATTTTGAGTGCTTGTGAGGTTGCGGAATTTTCGAGTTCGACAAGATGCCAGGACTTGCGTTGGGAGATTTGGTGCCCGATGTCCAGGCCGACTCGACTATGGGACACATTAAGGTTCGGGATTACTGCAAAGACGGGTGGACTATTATCTTCTCTCACCCTGGTTAGTACCGGTTGTTCCTCTTGTGTTCTTTTTTTGGTTTTTTTTTAATCCTACTTCGTATCACTGGATGATTAATTATTTCCTCATTATTTGCATGCCGAGCTGTTGTTGCATTGGGATTGAGCTTGGTGGAATTCTTGACGCGCATGTTTCCCTTCATGGTAGGATAAGGATTCAATTATCGAGATTGTTGAATCTCTTCGGCAGAAAGTTACAAGGTTGCGTTCTATGTGGAGATTTTGCACTTTAAAACTTGTAGGTACTAAATTTTAAATGCGGGATATTGTTTGGCTGTATGGAATAGGTGATTTCACGCCAGTGTGCACCACGGAGCTGGGGAGAATTGCAGCGTATGCACCTGAGTTTGAGAAGCGTGGAGTTAAGCTGTTAGGACTTTCTACTGATTCTGTAGAGGATCACCAGGGATGGATAAAAGATATTGAATCATACACGGTAAGTCGACTACTACATTTCCTCAAAACATACGGTAGCAAAATCTGTTGGATATTGAAAATTGCACGTCCCGTAAGCAGCGCTTTAGCAGACAAAACTTCAGTAATATGATTTTTGTGTGGCGAGTTAATGACCTCTATTGGAGTTGCTGTCAAATTCTACGCGTAATGATTATGCAATGTTGTTTGAGCAGCCGGATGCACCAGTGAAGTATCCTATTCTTGCCGACCCGGACCGGAAAATTACGGTTGCCCTAAACATGCTGGACCCTGACGAGAAGGACGCCAATGGAAGGCCTCTTGCCTCCCGTGCATTGCACATCATTGGCCCTGATTGCCGTGTAAGTTCTCCACTGTTTGCCTTTAATGAACCATAATTCATCTGCCATAAATTCTCGAGAATACTGCATGGAGCTTCAAGGAGTTGATGAAATCTTCAACGTCAGTTATTAATGGCTATAACTACCATGTTGGAGATTCAGATTGTAGACAGTAGAGTTATCCTCTTAACTAATCTTGACTTTTGGTTGGGAGTTGGTTGTTTTGCATACAACACCTTTCACGTTGGGTAAGTTTCCGTGCATCCTTAGAGGTAGTGAATGAAGAGCACTCTATATCGGTTCATGATGGTCAAACTCGTTTTGGCATCCCAAGAGGTGGTAAAATGTGTGTGGCCCTCTAATGAACTGAAGTAGGTTGCTCTCATTCAATTTCACACCACCTCCGAGCATGCACCACGAGTGGAAATTTCTTTTTGTGTGCCAAACAAGAATGAAGGATTTAATCGAGTTAGAGGATAACTTTAATGAGCATTATTAGTCTGACTGAGACTTAGAGGATACTAGTGGACTTGTGTCTGTGTCCTTCAATTTATGTAAGTATGCTTGGCGTTAGAATGTTATGAGTATGCGATTATGGGAAGTTTGAACTCACCCGGGATTTGCTTGTTTTTTTGGGCAGTTGAAACTAAGCTTCCTTTACCCGGGTACAACTGGTCGTAACTTCGACGAGGTTATTCGTGTTCTGGATTCTCTTCAATTGGCAGCCAGACACCGCATTGCTACACCAGCCAACTGGCAGAAGGGTGAAGCTGTAGTTATTTCACCGTCTGTGTCCGACTCCGATGCCAAGAAGCAGTTCCCTCAGGGATGGGAGACTGTGAATCTGCCATCTGGCTTACCATACCTCCGGCTCACCTTCGCGGATTGAGTGAATACCACAACCGTTTCGTGAGGCATCCGTACATACATGTCTTTGAGAAATTGGTGTAGGACTCCGGACACCATTGAATTGTGCTGCCTGCAGCTGAATTGTAGAGACAGTTTCAATCCCTGTGAAATTTCTGTTTGATACATGATAAAATTGTGATTATGTAAGCAAGTATCATCAATTTTTGGATTTCCAGTGCTTTTACAAGGCTCTTTGTCGGTGCATAGCCATGTTACAATTTGTAGGAATGCTTTTTGAGTCGCAAATTGCATCACGTTTGTCAAACTTTGGTATCATCTGGATTGTTACCTAGCCAATTCGCATTTACTTGAATCGTTTGTATTGAGTCCCTTCCTATCTAGCCCAGCACATAGAAAGGAGGTGTACTAGATTAGTAGTGTCTAAGCATACACATACTCATAGCAATATAATTATCTGTAAAGTTCCTTCGAACAAGGACAAAAGCTTGGGTTTGATCCTTCTTCGAGAAACTTTCTATTAAGAGCTTGTTAGCTCGTCGTGCTCGTTTTGAAAGTTGGGTGAAACTTTAGGGACTTCCTCTTCCACCTCAAACTTTTGAAAGAATTTTAGGATCTAAAATAGAGCATGTGCATGGGATCCATTATCCTAAATATTGGATCGTCTATGCAAGGCTTAGCTTGGCTCAACCATCCTAGTAGGACAAGCTAGAAAGCCAGTTTTTAATAGCATGACACCACTCTTCGTGTATGATAATTTAAGAATCAAGAAAATGTTGGTGTGGTTTTGTGTTTATTCCCATAAATTCAGAGGTTTAGGACTAAACCTCTGGTTTTCATCTACTTTATTTTATACAAATAACTCTAATATCACTATATTCGTTAATTTGGGACTTTTTCGGCATTTTGAGACAGTTACAAATATAAGAACATGGATAAAATCACACAGATATTGGAGAATGTTGTAAGATGCAAATATTTTGAAGCGGGTGTTCATATCAAGAACCCAATTAAGAACTCATATCAAGATGGTTTAGGTAGGACGACCCAAACATTAGACCATGTTGTTGTGGTCCATATATTAATTTGAGACAAGAGAAAGTCTCAAATTAACGAATATAGTGATTAATGTGTGAAGGTTAATTTTGTAAGTAGACTGGCATCTCAATGCGACACTTAGTAAGTTTGCTTTTTGTGTATCCCATTTGTGAAGTAAGCTTTCAATGTTGATGTTCAACCCCAATCAGTACCACTTGAATTGAGCCTCACAAATCTTCATAAAAATAATTTAAGAGTTTACACTTAAGGAATCTACATCAGCAACAACTTGATCGAAATTTTACAGGCTCTTTCAGATATGAGTCAACATTTACTTACAAAGCTTCATGGAAAATCTGATAAATACATGCAATGTGAGGTTCCTGCATCACTGTTCTCAAATGATCTCATATGGAACGACTTCTACTTCACAAACTTGTTGTGGATTTTACGTGTATGCAACTTCAAAATGTTTACAAACTTTGGATGAAATATCTCTTGTGTATTGTGTTGATTTGATTTTTCTAAGGATTGTTGCATTGAAATTGATTGTGGACGTATTTAAAGCCCAATGTCCAATTTTGTTTACAAACTAAGGTCCATAACAACAATTGTGCTTCAATGAACATCACAATCTTTGAAAAATAATTCTCTATCCACATTAACATTTAACAGTGGTGATTTGTGCTCACATTTTTATACGTGCACACTTTGTAATCTTGAACCATACATCCAATGGCCTGAATATGCCTTCAATCTGTTGATTTGAAGTTGGAGTTGTGGAGTAATGTGTCCTTATAGGCATTTAAAACAGTAGCATGAGCAATTTGAGTTGGTGGTGGACTTATCTTGAGTTTCCATTAGCTAAGGGCATGTTTACACCAGTGACCAATAACCATGACCACTACTTTCTAAATTCTCTCATTGGTTGACAATGAGATGTAGTCCCACATCATTTTATACAAGGTCACCAAAGATTGTAGTGATCGTGTCATGAGAATTGGATGAGAAAGTAATGCGGAAATAACATGGAATCTTACATGTTTGCCAATGGTCACCCAAATTTTGTGACAAGAGAACCCAAATACATTGTCTCAACATAATATAAAGACCAAGACTATGTCGGGGGGAAAATTCTCTTAGTCAAAAAAATGATTCTTTACAAACATTTATCTTTGCTTTCTATTTTATTTTATTTCATTTTTCCCATAAAAAACACTACGTCCTAGTCCAAGTCCGCTTTACACTATGTCATGTGACCAAATTAGCTTTTGAAGAAAGTGAAGTGATGAAATTCTCTTCATCATGATCTTTGAACTGCCAACTATGACCATGAGAAATCATTATTTATATATATATATATAATATTTTTTCCGGTGGCCCTTGGTCTCATGTGTAAAATGGACCTAAGCATATCATACCAGGACCTTGTTTTATAATTCTCTTGGTAACAATCCATAAGATGATGGAGAGAGGAAATTATTGCATACGGGCGTACCTCTCATCCATCCAACATAAAAACTTGACCCCCCTTAAGATTTGTTACTGATTTATCTCAAATGATCTCAAGTACACTAAATTGGGGTCTTTCAAAACTAATTCCAGTGTCAAATCAATTAGAAAAGTAAACACCATACTGCATACTATTGCAAGGCTTTTATGTTGGATGAATGAGAGGTACACTCATATACGATAATTCCCTCTCTCCTGAGATGATCATGGACTAAAATTAACTAAACTACGGAGTTAAGAGTAGTACACTGTATATGGTATTTAGTGTCACATGTGTAATTGTGTCACTTACCCTATTTTGAGGCATATGCTAGCTTACATTGATGATTAACAACTTCACCATAAGTATCACGATGACACTTGGCGTTTAAGTGTGCTTATTAATATCTTGGAATGGGTATCTTCAACAATGTTATGAGGTGCATGCTTATGTAACTTAGGCTTAGTTTCCATATTAGCCGGTTGCCCACCATATTCTAAAGGAAATGTAGATGTCAACAAGTGGAATCTACATTTCCATTAGAATCTAGTGGGCTAGAAATGCTACCTTAAATGCTCCAGCAACCCGAAATGGGTTGCCGCCTAATATTCTCTTGGGTTTTCGACCCACTAGGTGGCAATCTATGTGGATGGAAAGGTATCAGTTGGTATAGGGTGGTGCCCACTACCATGTGGGCCAAAATAACATATAAAAATCTCATACTCCAAGCATGTAGGATGTTTTGATAGGTTGGCATTGCTTGTTTTGGGAGGCGGTTCCATGTGTTGCTCGAATGCAAGAGCCAAATTTAGGAGCCAATATCTTTCACATACGATGCCCAATTTGGGTGGGATTTTTTTCCTTCGGACAAGGTGACGGTTGTGCACAACTTGACCAGGTGGATTTCGGAAAAATCTTAGTGCACATGTTGCTTGCTCCATGAAAAAGGGAAAGTCTCCCAAAATGACCTCATGTGGCCCCTCCAACTTTGAGGGTGATGGACTTCATCTAAATTTGCTAAAAGAAGAAACTTTATGGGAGTAGCTCATTTATCATCCACATAACAAATTATGGAAAAGTTGCAAACTTTCTAAAATTTGTGGGCATGACCAAAATGGTCACGAAATGAAAATTTCCAAAGTTTTCTATAGTTGCCCCCCGGATGAAGGCCATGTTCATATATCAAGTTCACCTAGCAAATGTGGTCCAATTGACTTCAAATTTTCATAGAAAGCATATATGGTAGTATAGTTCACATTCATACAGTTGGATTTGAAGAAACAAAGCTTTTGTTGCTACATAACAAAACAAATTAGCATTGGTGTTGGGAGGTGCCTAACAATGGAATGTGAAGGCTTGAGCATCTAGGGGTTAATGGTCTACTAGTTGACTACAGTGTACACAAATGACACTTGTCATTAGTACGCTAAAAAATATCTTCCCCTTGCATACTAAAATGCAAGACTATCATCTCTAGCAGAGGCGCCCATACTCGATCAAAACCCCACGGGCAATCTATAGTGTACAAGAAATTTCAATATGGTTGGGATTGAATTCCGATCAGGCCAAAACCAATAGTGCCATGACACATGTCCTAGTTTTGAGTGCTAAGGTGAGGAGGAATGAGCAGTTGAAATGAGTTGTTATGGTAGGCTCTAGATATTGGTAATACGTTTGGGCCAAATTTTGGCTTCAAAAATTCACATTAATTTCAATTTAAGGAATACAATTAATTACCAAAAAAATTGACGTCTTCCTATTTTCTATCTTCCTACATGGGAAATGTTTGCACCGCCTTATACTTCTCCATATCTGGTGCAAGATCTCTACAGTGATCCGTTATAGATGCCTCTACTCTAAAATATCCCAATGTGCTACTCTACACTTCATAATGTAGACATTTTTTCACTTAAAGAAATTGACTTATGTTGATGAATGAAATCATATTGACAATTAGCAAGCACAGTTCGAAACCTTTAGGCATCTAGTTTTTAGCCCTTTACAAATAGTGTAGGTGGCACTAAATACCATAAATGTTGTAGTACTATGTTAGCTTCAATAGTTTATTTCAAGGTCCAGTGTCCCGGGGAGATTTGTAGACATCATCAGTCGAAATCCTTGTATTTCCAAGTCAAACCGGTTACACATTGACATCTTTTGGTTTTCTTCCTTATGAAGTTGGAGTATATTCTATGAATTTCTATTAAAATGGTCAGTTATTTTCCCAAAGTCTCGAACTTCAACCAGTTATTTCTCTAACTCAAGGCCACTTTACACATGAGCCAAGAGCCGTGACCATGAAATTGTGAGAGCCCAAAAGAAAGTGTCCAAAAGCCGTCCCAAGACACCTCCAAAATCATGTAGTGTGGTCACGGACCCTCAAGTGTAGTGTGAAGTCATATGTGACCGGGCCCTCAACCAAATACTATTTCAATGAATTTCTATTCATGCGGGTCCTCACACATGATAAAATAGAATAAATCAACGGTTGTAAGCGTTTGGAGTGCCATGGTCTCCCGGTTTTGTGTTAGGCCTACCTCCAAGAGGTGGTTTTTGAAAATAGTCCGAGTGACCATGAAACATGATCCATTTGATGCCATGTAGCAATCCATGTAGACTTTACATCCATCTTGCATTCACATGCTCCGTTGGTCCCTCAAGCGTAGTGTGGAGCGAACTTGGACTGGCTTCGCCTTTTCCACCAATGGGAGTGCTTGAAGTGTAATAGTCATGGGCTCTCAGTCTCGTGTTTGAAGTGGCCCTCAGCCAGTTCTCCCCCGTTCAGGGCCACTTCACACACAAGACTAAAGGCCGGTGACCATTGCAATCTAAGAGCTCTCATTGGTCCAAAGGGCGGAGACCGTCCAAGTTCACGTCACACACAAAGGTGAAGGCCTAAAGGCCCAAAGAAGACTTCATGGATGAAAAGGCTGCATGGAGTCTTACATGACGGACTATGGATGAGGTTTCATGGTCTCCCGGAATTTTCGTCAGGCCCACCTCTTAGAGGTGGGCTTGACGCAAATTCCGGGAGACCATGACTTTTTTTAATATTTTTCCAGCAGGACAGATTGCAGGACAAATTCCATAACAGATTCCAAGACAGACAAACACCACCAAGTAATTCTCTCAAATTGGTAGAGTTTGAAACATTATATTATATTAAACCAAACCCTCCCCTCTTTTTCCGCCAACAAAATATGCAATGGTCCCGCAACATGGTCCACTCTCACTTCACACTATGCTTGAGGGCCCGTGACCACATAAAACGGCTTTCCCAACACCCATGGTACGGCCTTTGGATGAGAATCAAGGGTCCTCACCATTACAAGGTCACGGCTCTTGGCTCATGTGTGAAGTGGCCCTCATAATATTGTCAAGGCTCCTCAACAATTGTGGTTCGGTGAGTATTATAAACTGGACAGTGGTGTGGGGGTGGGGGGGGGGCCTGTTAGACTGCTACAATAAAGGGATGTTGGTGGACGCATTCAATGGCCTGCAGATGACACATACGTACAAAATTAGTAACCAAACTTTACAAATGATAGTGTCATGCACATTCCCTGTCTCTTCTGTAGACTGCATGGCCGGAGCAGCAAGCAGCAGCAGGCTTCTCTGGTGTTTCCACCGATTGCACTCTCCTTATGTATGCAGTGTGGCAAGACACCACTTATCACTCCCGCACTCCATCATCACCAATGATTAGAGCTTTGCCACTAATGTATCACATACTAATCAACCTAAGATTACAATGCACGACTTAGCAACAAATGACATGTGTTAATAAATGGGGGGAATTGGGAATGTTGCATTGGAATTTCACCGTAAATGTTACGGGTGTGAATTAATCACGTGGTAAGCCACGTGTCCAAACATGATTTGGCAGATGGAAGGGGTCCGAGAGACCTGGGGTCCAAAACATGGGTTAATGGACGTTATTTTTGGGCTCAAGATTGGATCTTTAAATTATGAGGAGTTTTCCTTCTTTCAGTTGGGAGTGGGTTTGGTTTCACGACACCTATCAAGGGGGTAAATAGTTAAAACGTGCTCCTTACATGGTGGTTGTTGATTTACCCCAATTTAAATCCATTCGATGAAAGCTTGATTTGGGCTCTTTGACCCCAATTTGGGGGTTGATTTTTCCCTTAAACAACAATAATCAAGCTCTACACTAGTAATTGGTGTTTTCATCGTCCCTCCCACAATCTACCCTCCCCCTTGGTAGGTATTCAAAACATGAACACCTGTTGAGACAGTTAAGATTTGACATAAAAGTGACGCCACATTAATACCACTTGATTTGTTTGTATTGGACTCGGACCCTAGTGTAAACTCATTGGGTTCCAAAATTCGCTCTTGATCAATAGGATTGCTTGATTTCAAAGTTTCTCTTGTCTTGGAATCTATACCTCACCCTAAACCCATCCTAAGTACCCAACTTCAAACCCTTGAGGTTGTTTTGAGTTAGCCTGTGGCATGCCCATGCTTACTAGTGTTGGGGGCTAGTGGACGCCTCCAACCAGCAGGGGCCTCTTGGCCAGTGATGGCCATTGGATGTAACGGAGCTCGATTTCAAGCACTTGCCGACCCATTCCCCGGTGACCCATGATACTAAGGTAGAAATATCCAAACCGGTTAACCACCCTCTACCCGTGCACTAGACCGCCGTCATAATAGTGAAGTGCCATTTCTGAAACTGATCATGGCGAGGCGGCAACTTCGATGCATGTACACTTAGTGTAGCCAATGGGAGTCAAGTTTAATGTACTCATGAGTTAACCGGTTTAGGTGATGTTTTGTATGGAAATGCGGATTACCATGTTCGGTGTAGGGAGAATCTAGTGAACAAGTAGGGGGTTTGACAACTTTCCACTTTGAAAAATTGTAGAATTTTTTTTACAGGGCAAAAAAATATGAAACAACTTGCATTCTTCATGAATCCTTCTCGTCTATCTTGGAAAATTATCTCATGATTGTAAGACCATATCTTCAATGCGAATCACCTTATTTTCACGGGTTATGGTATTTCTACCTTAGTAAGTGTGGGCATGCTATTAAGGAATGTTGATATGTCCGTTGAAGTGAATGAGTTTATGAAATGATTCTGAGGTATTATGCTCAAGAGTTAACTTTAAGTCTTGCCTCGGCTGGTGAAAAGCATTGTAAGAATGATAATGAGAGGGTTACTAACTCCTCCACATGGAGTCATTAGTACCCTGGTAAGTACTAATGATTTCATGGAGTTGGCAGTAGTAAATGTTCCTCACTCGGCTCTGTACTATCATTGTTTGTGGGTACTCATGTTTCTCATCAACTTAATTAGCTTCCCGACATGACTTACATGCATACGTATATGGTTAGTACCTCGAGTAAGTGAGAATTTTTAAAACTAAAAATAAAAATAAAAATCCTTGCCTGTAGTTCTACATTGATTATTTTGATTTGGTATTTGATTTTGATAATTTCCCATTCTGAGGGTCACTTCGCACACGGGCCAAGAGCCGTGACTATCAAATTGTGAGAGCCCATAAGAAAGTGTCCAAAGGCCGTCCCAACACACCTCCAAAATCATGTAGTGTGGTCATGGATCCTCAAGTGTAGTGTGAAGTCATATGTGACCGGGCCCTCAACCAAATGCTATTTCAATGAATTTCTATTCATGCGGGTCCTCACACATGATAGAATAGCATAAATCAACGGTTGTGAGCATTCGGAGTGCCATGGTCTCCCGGTTTGGTGTTAGGCCTACCTCCAAGAGGTGGTTTTTGAAAATAGTCCAAGTGACCATGAAACATGATCCATTCGATGCCATGTAGGAGTCCATGTAGACTATACATCCATCTTGCATTCACAAACTCCATTGGTCCCTCAAGCGTAGTGTGAAGTGAACTTGGACCGGCTCCGCCCTTTCCACCAATGAGAGTGCTTGAACTGTAATGGTCATGGGCTCTCAGTCTCGTGTGTGAAGTGGCCCTGAGTTCTTGTGCAGTGGTACCATGTATAACCACCCTTCAATGTAATATCCGCTTTGTGGGAGGCAGTATTTTAATATGATGCTTGACATAAGATGCTTAGGTTTTTATTGAGGGCCCATGGCTTAACTCCTAAATGCATTTGGGGTCATACCCCAAGCGGCGTTAACTCTTTCAATTTTGTATCTTGAATTATTCAAATTGAACTAGTTTTTTTTCTCTCTCTCTCTCTAAAGTTGGGCATTACATATGATCAATCTAAGGTCAATAAACTTATCATTTCAATCAATTGTCATGTGTACGAGATTTCTCTAGCACGACACATGTTGGACAATTGGGTAGCTAAAACACTGACGATTGTTTTCAGACATTCTCCAAAACCGTGACACTGGGTTTAGTGGTTTCTAAGCCAAAATGCCCAAGTTAGGTCTTTGCATCCACTTCAGTAGTTGGCCTTGGTGAGTTCCATTGCATAATGTACCTATTAGCCTTCCTATGTGCCTTTATTAGCCATAACATAGTTGAGTTTAATTTTTAAGTCGATTTATTATTTGCTCTTGCCTCGAGGCATGGGTTAGTCATTCTCTGAAGGAGCTCTCAAGCCTATACTTTGAGATGGCAACTATCTATAGCACTTGCAAAAGTTACCATCTTCATAACTTGGCTTAGAGCTACTAGACTATTGCTAAGAAGTATTATTTTGGAGTTGCTTTCACATTATAATCATTTTTAGCAAAGTTGGCAAGTATGTCTCAAGATCCGCTTGCCTCTTCATCATGTCTTCATAGTGTAGGATAGGTGAACATTAGTCATCATCATGACAATGAGTTAAATGAAGATTACATAATATCATGTAGCAAGCTGAGCTTGTTTTGTGGCCTCATTAATAAAACAATGAGATTCAAGAATAAAATACTAAGTTCCCTGATAGGCTAGAGCTTTTCAAGTGCATTTGAGTTCAACATAGAGATATCAATGATGGCTAGAACTTAAACATTGTAGAGCATGGAGGTTGTATCCAATATTAGAAAAGCAAACAAGACCCCACCTCTTAGTAATGTTATGTAGAGGATTAGATGGTTAAGTCAATTCCAATAAAAACTTATCTAAAGCCACTCTTGAGTTCTAAGGGCTCACTTAGCCTTAAATTACTTACCAACTACCATGGGTTTATTTGGTAGTTCATGATCCATGGGTTGGTTGACATGGGATCCCAAGTCCCACTCGTATTAGCAAGTCCCAACTTTTGAGCCTCAAGAAAACATTAATATATGGTCAATTATCATTGAAGTTGGATTATTTTATGCAAAAATATTTGCGGGACTTCAAAGTTGGGTCTAGCTTTTTGCTCGACCCAACTCTCAACATAAGTCCCAAGCCTCACCTCCAAAAAGTGTTGCCATGTAGGCATCCATGTCATACTTGGGACTTAGGACTTGGGACCCCGTGTGAAGTGGTAAGTCCCAACTTCCATGCTCTCAATGATTGAGATTGCACGGATTGACCTCAAGTGACTGGGGACTTAGGACTTGGGACCTGTGTGAAGTGGCCCTAAATTGATGTCGCTCACTGCATGTTGATTTCCTTCACCCCACAACCTAATATTAAGGCACTCTTCATAGGCATATCACTCATTCATCCAACAAAAATGCTTTTGAAATATTCTGTAGGCCGGGAGTTGCTTTTTGGCAATAATTTGACATCGTAATTAGCTTCAAATTGAATGTCAAGTTAGTGGAATGGTACATGTTTGGCCACAGGGGGGGGGGTACACCTTTCATAACACGTACGAGTATAAGTGAGTGCATTATAATAGGGGTATAAATTTGAGTTACTTTACCGTACTACGTGTACATATGGTACACAAATTATAACTCATAGTTATGTACATGTATGAAGGACTTTTAGAAAATATACAACATTTGTACTTGTATGGTAGTGGATGAAACTAAGATGAATAATTTGATCATTTCCTTATCTCATCCACGCATGTATGAAAGAGGTAGTATTAGGGTTTTGAAAGGAGTCATGAGCTGAGAACAAGGCCACTTCTTGCTTAGGGTTGCAAGAGGAACAAGTTGCACTTCTTCATTGGAGGCTAATCAAAGGGGATGCATGTGGTTGATGGAGGTAGTGATTGCATGCATTAGGTGACTTAGAACTTAGGTCTTGTTGCAAAGACTAGCAAAAAAGTTTAGTGAAATTATGAAGATGCTCAAAATTCCTCCTTTTGGGCGCTCGTCACATTAGTGGTTTTGTGTATTTGATAATGGCAGCAACAAAATTTGTTTATAATAGATGTATTCTTCCACCAATTGAATTCATGGTTTTGAATAGAGAGTAGAATGCTTGTCTTGTCTTTGAATTAAGATGTTGCTATCATTAAAGCATCCATGGTACATATTAATTAACAAGTGGAGTAAAATGGGTCAAGTAGCTATTTTTTGTTCAAGATATTTTGAGTTTTGATTGCTATCAAAACTACAAGCCCACTACAAGATGCAAGCAAGGAAAGTCAAGAACACACTTGGAGCTAAACTTGTCAAAACTTGTGAATTATTGATTATACAAAAATTTCAGCTCCAAGTGTGTTCTTGATTTTCCTTGCTTGTGAATTATTGATTATACCAAAAAATTCAGCTCCAATTAAGCTTTGGTTTGTTCGGAGGGTTTATAAGATGCGTAGGAAATTTGGTAATCATTGGGTGGAGTATAGAGATCCAATTGACTTGATGGACTGTCCATCAAACATGGAGATTGGTTTATGTTGGTATCAAAAAGGCCAACAACAAGTGAAGTTACGATCATACTGATCATTTGATGAAAATCTTTTTATGATCTTATTGATATTTTGAAACAATAATTGCATAGCTTCTATGACACATGTTGTAGACTTAGATGCTTATGAGTTACATCCAGGGGATGAAAGTCTTCAACAACTTTATGATGAAAGCTAAGGTTTTGCATTTTACATATGATAGGGGCTGATTGTTATTCAAAAGTATCCCGGGTACACAACTCCCATATTATATGCAGGGGGCATCGGATTAAAAACATCTTAGAGGACGGTTTTTGTAAAAATTATATCAAATTATACAAAATTAAAAGGACCAAAAAGTTGGGTGAAGACCAAATTAAATAAAATGAGATGTAGAAAAAGTTGGGTTGCATATTAATTAATTTATTAAAAATTCTACAATGTATATAAAGAATTGAAACACCTATTTTTTAACCTATGCCTATGCATAATTTTAAAAGGTCCTCACGAGTAGTTGCCTCCAATCAAAATTAAAAGTCATTAGCAATGTTTTATTTATAATAAACAAATCCTAATTTTTTATTAAAAAGCCCAAAAAGTTGGGTAGTTTGACCTATGGTACTTGTATTAAAAAACTCATATAATTAGGTTTTTAATGAAATTTTATGCTTCAAGGAATACTCATTTCCTATATATAATTACATTTTTGGATTCCTTGTTAGAAGGGCTACAAGGGTTTCCTACATGAAAACAAATTATATCACTTGAGATTGGACTAAAATGCAATATAAGTGATTATAATCATGGCCATATAATATGGGAGTTGCGTACCCGGAAAAAGTATATTTGTATACTTAAGTTAATGATTGTATATGAATGTAAGGTTTTGTATGGATTCATATTGTTACTTGTATTTTTATCATTGAAATTGTATGTGAATTATTGATTTAACAAAAAACTTGAATATAGGAAATTTTTAGAATATGTTACAAATACATGTGATTCTTTGGTTATTAGTGAAAGGTGCACCCCCAGGGCCTGTTTGGAATGAATAAACCACAAACTTATAGGAGTCCAAGGCAAGTTTATAACATGGATGGTTAAGAGGTATGCTCACATGCACAACCCCATTCTCTCTCACCCTCCTTTTAGATGGACCAGGTGGTGGCTTGCTGTGGAGGCATGTCATTGAGAAAAACATTTCCAATGCAATTTCCCATTAACGTCCATTAAAAACCTAATATGTAGTACGAGGATTTAAAGGGAGTAACCTAACGTCGTGATTTGAGGTGGATTTTGATATGTTCACAAGTTGATTCCGTCATGCCATGGTCAATGTCCCAATGAACACTTAACAATGTTGTCTTTTGCATGTGAAAGAAAACATTGTAGGTTGAGGGGTTGATCACACCGGCCACTTCTAGCACCATCCGTCAACATCTCCGGCTGTAATAGTGTGAAAAGTGGTGGGCCAACATCTATTTTTCAACATAATCCCAAACAATTTTATAGCTAAAACCAGATAGAAAGTTTGGTGTGATCGGGGCTTGAGCTATTGTATGGACATCTAGCAACTTTCTAGTTCAAACCTAGACTTTTGACAAATCTTCGACAACTTGACACCATTTCCTTACTTCAAATACTTACATAACATTACTCAACCTACTGAGAGGCTTGTTCATTTTACAAACCTACCGAATCCTACTTCCTATCTTCCATCCAATAGAGATTCAAGCTAAGATCAAATCAAAATTATGCATCTTGTAGTTTTAGAATCAAAATAGAGCCATCTAGGATACTTATTTTTGGAGGAAGTGAGTGAGCTCTCCCCACTTATGCAATGTAAAATATGTGCCATGTTGACAACCTTGTACAATTCATAATATGACTCGATGTAATAGAGGACCTAATACCTAGGTCCCAGTCCATTTCTTTTTAGAATGACCAAATTAGTCATACAAGTTATCAGATAAGTGGACCTAATCTAAATACTTCTCAAATTCAATTGATCACCTAGTATGCATTTGAGTGGTGTGTGATTAAGTGTGGATCTAAGAACAAACACCAAAAAGACACGTTATGACATGAAATATTTTAAGTTCAATAACACTTCAATAGTTGACACAATTATTGAGACTCAAGAACCTACTATATGATCATTTGATAGCAAAGAATAAGATATTCTTATGACCTCCTAACATGGCTGCATCCTCAACTTAGATTGGCTAATCATCTCGTTACGTACTAATCAAGTGCTTTATATTATCCTAGCTAGGAGTCTAAGTGGGTGCAGAGCTAAAAGTGTCCATTAAATTACGCCCACTTACGTTAGCGCATGTAAAAGCTCGTCTCAAGTTTAATAGGGCTCACCTAATTGGCAGCCTCCACCACGACGGCCAACTCGATGGCGCTCGAGTGACACGAGTAAATGCAGCTGGAAACTAATCAAGCGCGCTCGAGTGATGGAATTACAGACCTCACATACAAGATAAAGTAAAAACTGCGTGCCTCTTTGGTGACATTTCATTAGATAGCAAAAAAGCATCTCTCTCTCTCTCTTCCTCAGGCTCTCACTTCTCACTTTCTCCACTTCAAATCTCTCAAAACCCTCTGCTCACAGAGCACGCAGAATCACTTGGTGAAAGCTAATTTCGTGGCATCCTGAAGTGGAGTTGGAACTTGGAGGTACAGCGGCTTCCATTTCAGGTATGTGAGGGCAGGTAGTAGTTATCTTTCACTTTTTTTTTTACTGCCTCGGCAACGTGGTTACGGATGCACAGCTGTGGTGTGCGATGATCATTGTGAGCTGGTAAGGATTCGGGGGCTATTTGAGCTCGTTTACGGCAGCGCTACTGGTTCCCTTCCCGTTCCTTTAATCATTCAAGAAAGACAGGTGATGTTGGCGAAGAGAAGTGAGGTTCGACTCCAGCTGCAAAGGCCCTAGCTAGCGGATCACTATCGCATTTGTTCTTTCTGTGTAAGTAAGTCATCAGAAGACTTATTTTAGCTTTGTCAATCTTATGGTCCATGCGCGGATTCTGGTCCAAAGCTGTCGGATCGAGATACCTGCACGCACGGCCTGGTGATGAAATTGAAGCCTGTTTGTGAACCAACAAGGTCTCGATAGTGCTCAGCGTTATCAGATCTCTCTTTGCAAGGCTCCGCGTTGCAAGTCAGATTGTGATAAAGTTATATTGTACCTAGAAAATTAAAGCTATCTCGTGAGTCATCTTGCTTCTTGCCTTGGTAGAGTACACTAGTGTTAAGGAAACCTACAATATTATACTGTTGTCGACGCCATTTTCATCTTACCTGCAACCTTCAAATAGAATTTTCATGTAGGAAAGAGTTTTCAAGGGGCTTTCATTGTTTCTCAGATCCGAGATCGATGCGTCAAATAATCAACAATGGACTTTGCATGAGCACATCCTTAGAATACGTTCACCCGGCTACCGTAGTACAGAGGTTAATAGAGCTTCGATCGAGTCACTATTTATCCACTAACAGATCTGCTGGCTTATGGCTTAGGCTGAGGTGAGTCTCGACATAGAGGATTACTGCATCACTGTGATATCATTATCGAAGTTTGCGTGCCTTGTAGGGTGTTACAAGACAGTCCTGAGGACGAGCTTGGTGAGTTGCACTAGTGATATTCCAAAGTGCATAGTATATATGGAGCAAATAATGTACTTGAGAATAATTAATTGGATGCACCACTTCGTCCACATAAGCTTTGGAAGTGGAGCTGCAGCAGCTGCTGAATATGGAATTTTGCAAGCTTAGGCTGGTGGTTAATTACTTCGATAGTTAATAAAGCCCCGTGAGAAAACTACAGTAATCGCAGTATATAGATTGTTGCAATCGATCTCCCCTGCACAAACAAGATTACATCGAAAACAGGCGGCTAGGACTCTTACAAAGTCCTCCAGAGGAAAATTCAGTCTATCCATATTATAACTCTCTGTTTGCTGAACCACAAAGAAACGGTGATCACTCTCTTCTAGAGTACAGTATGTATATAGGATGCACAGATATTGCACCGGAAACGCAACGGGTGACGGAGGTGGCTTATGCTTGAGACGACCTAAACTTTTACCTAAGTGTTGCATGAGCTAGCGATGTTTCTGGCAAAATATTCTAGCTTTTCCTTGCAGATCTTGGTTGATGATGACCTTACATGAGACGATTCCAATACATTTGACAGACTTGTCAGTAAAAATGACTAAAGTAATGGAAATAGGAAGTGCTCCAGTGGTGTCATCATTATTCTCTTAGTGGTTGACAAAAGCATTTCGAAACATCTAGTTGAAAAGGCACACGACTGATTTCATTTTTCTTCTGGAACCTTGCGATTGCAGCTCCAAATTCGAGCGTCTGAAGAAGGATGAACCGAGGGTTTTGTTTACTTGTGGAGACCGACAGACTGAGTTTCCGTCAATTCGAGAGGTTGAAGTACAAGCAGCCGTCTACTGCAGTCGACGGACAGAGAGATTACAGTCAGAAATTTTGTCAGAAATTAACTACAGTAAACCGATCGACACGAGTTCTTCACCGGAGTCTAGAGGAACCGAGAGAACTCCACTCTTGCTCGGAGCTCCGTTACTCAGCAGGAACGGCTAAAGGGACCTCAGGCGAGTTGAAGAATAGAAGGTAAGAGAATATGGCGAGAAACAGAAGTGGAAGAGATTAGACACGGCCGGAGATCGATAGAGCAATGAAGAGTCAAGGTCGACAGACCTGGGGAGACATGTACATGTATGGCTATCCTAATCCGATCCCGTCAATCATCGATCACAGATCATGTGCTCAGAAAGACATCAGCTTCCTGAAACACCTCCACCAGAAATAAAGCTCCAATATATATTGCAGCATCCCCTTCATGTTTGGAAAGCTTCGTAGGTTATCAGTTCATCAGTTTATCAACATAAGAAATACTGTAAATATCAATATTAGTGACATCAGATCGCCATCGACGTTCGACTTGCTATTATATCCATGGAGGATGCTTTAGCGCTTCTGCAAACCTCAGAGTTAGACTTTCAGGATTTTCAGTACTATGATGAGCGAGAAGAGCAGTTTAATCCGAGGCTTTGGAGTCAGCTCCCAGAGCAAGTACTGGAAAGGATATTGGCATTTCTACCACTTGCGAGTTTCTTTCGGCTGCGGTGTGTATGCAAACGGTGGAATTACCTCATCTACACGCACAGATTCCTGCATATATGCTCGCAACTCCAAATTCCTCGGTTGTGGTTCTTGATGTTCAGAGTTGGAGGAATCTCTACAGAAGGATTTCTTTACAATCCTTTGGACAGAGAGTGGATAAAGCTTCCTCTTTCTTTTCTCCCTCCTAAACACCAGGTGGTGGCAACTGCCGGTGGCGTTTTCTGTTGCATATCGGAGGTTGCTGGATACAAAACTTTGTACATTTGCAACCCGTTCACAAAGGCCTGGGTAGGGCTACCTCCAACGCTCAAGGAACGCTTTGTGCCAACGGTGGGCTTCGTTGTCAACAATCAAACGAATGAGTACAAAGTGATGGTTGCTGGAGATGATATGATCTCGCCGTTTGCTGTGAAGAACCTCACAACAGAAGTTTATGATTCGAGATTCAGAGGTTGGCAAATGACGGGCGCTTTACCTCGCCTCTGTAACCTTGAATCAGGAAAATCCGTGTTCCTCCATGGTTTCCTTTACAGTATGACCTTTAGTCCTTTCAGTTTGCTAGCATACCAAATCGACGAAGGTGTGTGGAGTAAGATTCAAGCGCCAATGCGGCGGTTCTTAAGGACACCGAACCTTGTTGTCTGCAGAGATCGTCTACTTCTCGTAGCTGCTGTTGAGAAGAATAAGCTCAACGTCCCCAAAAGTATTCGCATCTGGGGATTGCAGACGCCGAATAATGTCTGGGTGGAGTTGGAAAGAATGCCCCAGAGTTTGTACGATGACTTCATTAGAGTCTCTTGCGACTCTGCCTTCACTTGCATTGGGCACGGAGATTTGATACTAATCACCATCCGAGAGAGTGCTGATGAGATCTTGGAGTTTAATTCACTGACCAAAATTTGGCGATGGTTGCCGCGATGCCCTTACATAGGGAATTTTGAGCGAAAAGGATTGCAAGGCTTTCCTTTGGAGGCGCGACTGGACGGTCCATTGTAGCTTCTCGAAATTTTGAAATCTCTGAAGAACTAGAGTTATAACACCCAACTTCTCAACTACTTTTTCCATCTTGATATAATAGCTACTCGTTCTCACATACCTTTCTGATCATATGCATGCATTGAGCTTAATTTGTTCAAGCCTTGATCAAACTCCTCCTTATTCTACAGTGGTTAGCAGGTAGTGTGTTGTCATCAGATCACAGATCCAACTTACGAAGTAGAAGAAAGTTGTGTAAATCATGTGTCAGATCCATATATTATACCTTACCATCTATGACAATAATAAGCCAGGACGATCTAAAATTACCGTACAGAGATGGTCATTCGTATTTTCTTACTATCACAAATGTATCTACCGGGTATCTTTTCTAGGATCAGTCGTCCCTGTTCCAATTCATCATATGTTCAGTCCACTTCTCTGTCAATAAAAATTAGCACACGCTCGTTGCTCCTGGTTCCGAGCTTAACGAGTTTCAAATAGTACTATGATCCACCAATAGGTACTTCTCGAATCCTGATCCTTGTTTTGGTGTCTGAACATTGCATCACATCCAGCTTAATACTACTCGCTCGTTTCTATAATAATCATGTGTTGTCTGTAGTTTATTAGCATTGCAGCATCCTTTGTGCTCATAGATCATTTTTGAGCATTTGTTCACCGCACGTAGAGCTTTTCATAGTTGGTTGAAATTGCCAAACGTGGTGTGGAACACCAATAGAACCGGCTACATAATTTGAAATACCGAAATACTGCTCGACGCTGAAAATCATGAATACCATAGGATTTCGCCAAGGAATATATCGGATTAGACTCTAGTTACTCCTGTCCAGAATATAATTAAATGTAATGATTTTTACACGGCTAACCGTGATGCAACTGCTAATTCTGCTTCTTGCATCAGAGCCTGTGCGTGATCGATCTGCCGGGGCAACTGCGAATGGTGAGCAGGTAAGCCTGTACATTTACCTTGGAATACAACTTTCTGTGTTTGCAACCAGATAGTGTATCCAGGATTTTCCCAGTGAATCATAATGACGTTTTGCCGTCCAAGCACGCTGAAATTGTATGCTTATTTATAGATGTGTTGAGATTATTACCTTCGATCTGGGTGCAATTTGGTGAGCAGTCTTCCACTAGTTTTTCTGGGACTATGAATGTACTAGAGAGCTTTGTTCGGATTCCTCTAGCTGGTTGTAGATATCGATTCTGTAACGAATTGCAAAATGACTCCTATTCCCTCCCTAATGCATTGACATAGACTGTGGGTAGGTTGCCCGGACGTAGAACTGTGAACATCTCTTATTTTATTTCAATAATTCTGTACTACATTTTCATCGTTTCATACAATGGGCATTCCATTAATCCAGCAAATATCCTGGATGGTCAGAAGGACAGGCTCTCTTCTTACATTGATTTTCGAACGGTAATGCATATCATGACTTGAAACCTGGAAGAGACACCGCAGTATTAATGTAATGCGAGTTCGAGTTTACTTTGCAGCGGGATGACAACTTTCGGTCATTGCTGAGCAGGTGGTTGGAAACCTTTCACTGAATTTGAGAATGTTAGTTGAAAAATGTCTCCGATTTCAGAATCTTAAGTGGCCTCGAAAGGAAGTAAGGATTTGCCAACAGTTGAACTTAGCTGTTGCCATTCAAGTCGAACAGCAATCTTCCTGATCTGGCCAAAGTATGGTTGGATAATATCCTTGCTGCCGGTGCTCTTCCAGTGCCACTCGCAAATCCTAACCCTTCCAGTTAAATTGGGTTGCTAATTTTTTTTTACATAAATTCGCGAGAGATTTGTGAAGGAACTGATGATCCAAATGTATTGAGCTCGACAGGCATTCAGAGTGTCCGTTCTGAGGACTGAATTCGCCCCAGCAAATTTGAAGTAAGAGTCCTGCAAAGCACCTCACTCCGAGTCATAATTGCGAGAATAACTTGTCTGGAGTGATGAATTTGTATCCACGACAGGATGGCTGCACAGAGGAGGCAGAGGGGGCACTGACTGGAACCTACATGCACAGAGGCATGCACTGGAGGTTTGCTCACATTACACCGAAATTATAAGGTTGTCATAAATCGTTTTGTAGCTGTCACTTGCTAATTTAAATCTAACTAATCATACTGTACTCTATCCATCAAGGCACGGGATCCAAGGGATATGTGTGTATAAATGCGCTGGGTACGTTCTTCATACACATAGTTAACCTTGTACTGCAATAAGCTCTATAATTCTCTCCTAACCATATATTATGTCCCTGTCAAACAATATCGTTGCTGCCAGCTTCCTTTCCTTGAAGTCCTTATAGGATGTCTACAAGATTTTGCAGAGATAATTACATATCGTCCAGAGTCCAACCTTTAAAATAGGTTTGTCCAAGCAAAAAGAGGTCTCATCCTCAACGCCATGAAATTTCACTCGCCTTTTTATATTAGTTTAAAGGACTTATTAAGAAATCATTAATTAGTGTGAATTATAATCTGGAAGTACAAAGTGATCTCAGGAGGATACTATTCTTGGTGTAGGAACATCTTAATTCAATTAGTGTGGATTACCATTTGGAGCTACTCCAGCACCAAACACAGTGTTCTCCTGAGGTGAGTTTTTCTTTTTCTAATTTAGTTTTCTTTTTGAAACACAAATGGAATTATGGGCGTCCTGAGGACTTTGATGCTCTGTATAAATGTGGGTGCTGTGAACTCCAAACTTGAAATGTATCGATGAATACATGAATATTGAACCACAAGTTAGGTACCAACAAAGTGTCAGAAAGAATACTATAGTTTTTGTGAAATAGAACAGCTCAATATTGGTTTGACATGATAATGGCCGAAGTCACATTTAATAAATACAAAGTTTTCTATAATTATGATAATTTCATGAATAGCATTAGCAGGAATGCATCATCATAATTTGTCTGCAGAAATAAACATCACATTTGTTTGTTAGTATGTGAAAATTTGAAATTGACAAACAATGTTTTCTTGTGGACAATTATGGCATGTAATTAATTTGCAACGAAGATCATTTGCCTAAGTTACACCAAGGGTCCCAGCATCATCATTTCAATGTAGAACACACTGAAGCAGGTATAATTTATGTCTAAAGTTACTGAGTCAATTATTTAGCATGGCACTTGAGGTTTTGATACTCACAGAATTTGTGAAAAGGCCCTCTTATTAATGCTCACGTACAGGATGGATGTACAATTCTATTATCCTCATCCCCACATAAATAAACCACACTCATGGTACAGTACTTCTTTGTTCTGATTTCTTATTTGTACTGTACAGCCAAATTTGGGAAGATTTCCTAATTTTAATTTGGTTATGTAGACTCAGTGCAGGGCTGCAATTATAAAAGAGCATGTAAGCGAAATGATGAGAATCAACTTAACTTTAATTTGTCCATGAGTCAGCTATCCATGCAGACTCCAGAGCAAATGAGTTAAAGTAAGTTAAGGCCCTCGGCCTCTTCCATCATTCCACCATGAAACATGGCAGTGTTGGGGGCGAACATCTTGACATTCAAAAAATCTCTTGATGATGTGGTGAGTCACATTCAACGGTTGATTGTGTGGCAAAAGGAACTCAGTTTGTCATGGAGCTCGGTTTGCCTTCAGGAGGGGCATCACCTCGGCTGGATAATGAGGCCATAGATGCTCAGGTTTCATGGCAAGCCGCAAAAGAAGGTACCGTGGGTCTCCTCATGAGAAAACGGGTTAAATAACCACCTTCAAGTAAATCAAGGGAGTAGAAATTTTCAACAAAGTCTGTCCCCAGTGATCATTGTTGTTCTATGCTGTTGATCCCTAAAATTTACATGGACATGTATGATGATGCATGCTCCATGGCACATGCCCCACGCTGCATGGATAGCATTAGGTGCTCATGGTTCTGAATTTGTTGATCATTGTGAGGGATCGCATGTTTTTGCTCTTCAATTGAGTGAATATAACTCAGTTGACAGTAACCTTGTAGGCAATGAATATTGGTAAAAATAATTGTCAATTTTATGTTTGATATGCTTTTGTTGTTCCTTCTTGACATTCTTAGTTGCAGATAAAATCTGCATCCCATAAGAATTTGCAACCATAATATACTTGTCTTTATGAACACCCCACAAACACATTCATAAATGTATGTAATCATATCAGTATCTAGTACCTAAATTGTATCTGTGTTTTTATGACACCCCACGTATAAATTCCCTCTTACCAAAATGACCTTCACCTTCTCCCTCCAATACAAACGCACATATCCATCATAATCAATAAGGGATCAATAACTACCAATTTAACATACAAGATCCCTTTGTAGGAGGTGTTTTCGATTGATATGAATTCTTGTCAACTATGTAGATCAAACAACAGTTTTTAATGTACCAAGTTCATTGACAAATTGCATATTTAGGTAATTCTAGACTACTGGGGTGTCCAAAAATTGTGCTTTGTCTGTACCTCACAAACTAGAATGATATTAGTTTGGATTTGAATATTGCAATACCATGTATATGTTGATATTTGGTGGATATGGCAATATCCAATAATGTTTTTGTTCTGAGCATTATGAAACATGTTGATACTATGATTTTCTATGTGCAGGTGTAAATGTATGCTATGTGCTCCACATGCAATCGACATCATTATAAAGATGAAATATCCATATTGCATTGTTATGAAAAAGTGTGTGATCCTCATTACAGAAACGTTAATGGTGAATCTGAAGAATACAAAGTACTTGACCAACAGTGTGTGGCCCACCAAACTGAATGATATCCTTTCCAATGATTGTGATTTGGATAAATGGTTGTATGTGTTGTATGTGATTGTCTGTTGCATTGATATATATGGATGTCATTGATAATATCCTTAGCTCGTGTTGTGATTTGAGTTCACTGATTGTTGTGCTCCTCCCTATCATGGGGCCCGTTGACAAGCACAACATTTTGCCCAATTCCATGCAACACTTACACATGTCTCCCAAGGTATATGCGATAAACATTGGACAAAATGGCAATGCACCACAAGTATTATTGGAGTTCTAGTGGAGTTGTTACTAGATAGTATCTGTACATAATAATTTCATGTCGTATGATACTTTTTATTGCATATTGTCAATGTCCCCTCTATACTGAAAACCACTAACATTATACTATTTGGCTTCTACTGTGCCCTATGTATCTGCGCATTTTTCAAATTGTCAGTCTCTCTTGCTCCTTTGGCTAGGAGGACCTCTTGATATTTGACAACATCATCTTGCCAAATGTGTTGTTCCGCATCTCCCTAGGAGTTGATAATGGTAGTGTGTTCTATGTTGTGAAGCTTTGCATAGGGGCTCCCTTGTTCTTCATGCACATCAAGTACAACAATAAAGTGGTCATGAGGTAATCTATAGGAGAACGGGGATTTCGCGTCCATGTTTGTTCGTCACATCACGTCACATCATGTGACGGCGATGTGATGCTGCACCAAAAAACATCGTGTTGGCAGGGGTAAATTTGACAAATCACCTAAGAGTAAACTGACGCGGTCAACCCCTTGGTCAATGGTCTAGTCAACTACTATTTTATAGTTGAAATAATAGTCGACTGCAAAATAACAATCAACATAGCAGTTGATTGCAAAGGAAAATAATCAAAACATTTCAAAAAATTATGGAGCGTTAGATCTTATTGGCTACAAGATATGATGGTCCAAATTTTTTTGGAATTTTTTCCCTTCTTGTGGTGTAGTAGTCGACTAGCCGGTTGACTATTTTGATGTTATGTAGGAAATCCCCCCAAAAAATGGACTCTTAGATCTTGCATCTAACAAGATCTAACGGTTCAAGATTTTTGAATTTTTTTGGAAATTCCAAAATTTGTTTAAAAAAGTCATTTGCTAGTACCAATCGACTAGAGCAATCAACCAAAAAGTAATTATTTACAAAAAAGTCTGCAGTTTAAAAAAACTACCACATTAGCGGGCATCGCGTCATGACGTGACACGGTGTGACAACTAGGGGCCACATCACGTCCATGAGGAGAACTTGGATTCTCCCTATCAAAAGGGGGAGGGTGGAGCCCATTCAGGGGATCATTCAAAAGATTCTTCATTGGGCTATATATCATCAATAAAGACAATGTTTTCAGTGTTGGTCCCTTGCACACATTTGAACAGAACGTTGAGATCTTTGAACTAAAATGGTACAAGTGGCTTCCTTGGATCTTTGTATGTGGACGCCTTGCAATGCTCTTGTGAAAGTATCAATGGCAGCTTCCTCTGCTTGAGAAGGTCAAAGCAATATGCGCTGGCAGGGACTACATAAAGAAGTTCTTTTCCCCCCATCGCGAGCATGTCCACAAAGTGCCTGTGAGATTGTGTAGTAAGGAGAGCAAGAATTCCCTCACCCTTACTCTGAAGGTTATTAATGGGTCAATGTGCTTCTTCACACTGTTGGTTGTGTTTCGACACAATTTTGCATTGTAGGTAGAGAGCCGGTCCGGTACAAAATAATTCTAAAAATAAATGGTGAATTATTATGAAAATGATAGACACAATTTGCCAAAATTACTTTAATCTATTATTTTCCATTTTTGCCAAAATATGGTACACTCTCACTCTACACAAGCTTATGTAGTATTAGTAATCCATTAGAGGGCATTGCATAGAGGAGGGGTTCACACATTCACACTATATTCCAAGTCGTCCTTAGTCATTGCAAAGAATATGGGTCAATATGAAGTTGCAAGACTATGTACTAGGAACTTGGTCTATGTTCTTAATAAAATTTTGGACCTCAATTCCACATAGAAGATGCATTTATTTGGAATTATGTCCAACTAGACAAAGTACTACCTTCAAGAGTAACTTTTTGATTTGAAAATGTTGTGCAAAAGATATGAAGAAATTTCAGCAAGCATTTTCAAGAAGTGAGGAGGTTTGAAGGGAAAATGTGTTATGAACAAATTTTCGGAGCTTGATTGTGCTAAGAGCAAAACTATTTTGGGAATTGTCTTGAACTAAGAAAACTTAGACAATCAAACATAGTACCATCTGCAACAACAACAACAAAAAATTGCAATTTGAAGTTGGTATACAAAAGATACAAACAAATACATACAAGAGGACTACCGGGGCTTCATCTCTCAAGTTTACATATTCCACATGGATTGTGAATGCCTCATGGGGATGATTTATATACTAAAACGTACTCCCAATGTAATTTGTAATGTGCAATGTGAATATGCTTTATTTTGTGCAATTCGATGTTTGTGATCTAGCTAGGATTGTGAAATGTCCATAGGAAAAGTGTTGAAGTTTTTTAGATTATTATTTTGAAGTCCAACACAATTTACTAATCCCTGATTTTGGGAGTCATGTGGAACACTACATAAGGTAGGCGAGGCTAATCTGGACAATTCCAGCTTTGTGGAATCATCCAGCCGATGGATTCGAGCATTAGAAGCTTGAGTAGGTGTTGATCCAAAATAATATTGTAACTCGGATATGCAAAGATTCTCTCAGCTTGACATACCCACCAAATATCATTCAAATAATAGCAATGACAGCCTATTTTGAACTCAGTATATTATTTATTACTCGCACAAAATTGTTTGTGAATATACATGGTCAAAAATGTTTTATATCATCCACACTGCCAGCGCTGGGATTTCTTGTTGCCGTGAGACTCGGTAAGAACTACTTGCAACTAACGTTGCAAATAACATTGCAAGTGGCAGGCTCAGCTTCAAATTGTTGGTTGTTCATGATTTTTGTTCTCGATCTCCCTGGGATGGGTGATGAAGCTTGCAAAACTTGTTGGCTGCTTCCATAGCAAAGGCAGCCTATATTGAACTCTCAGTATATTTTTGACGACTTTCACAAAATTGTTTGTGAATATACATGGTCAAAAATGTTTGACATC
This sequence comes from Polytrichum formosum, assembly GCA_964035585.1. Lineage (NCBI taxonomy): Eukaryota > Viridiplantae > Streptophyta > Polytrichopsida > Polytrichales > Polytrichaceae > Polytrichum > Polytrichum formosum. The sequence continues at coordinate 64,068,292 of OZ037936.1, forward strand.
ATCCACACTGCCAGCGCTGGGATTTCTTGTTGCCATGAGACTCAGGTTCTACTCTAGGAACTACTTACAACTCACATTACAGCGGCAAGCAGTATCATAACAACATCATGATATGCAAACAGGCTTAGAGATTCAGATTGTTGGTTGTTCATGGATTTTGTTCTTCTTGATCTCCTTGGGGCAGGTGATGAAGCTTGCAAAACTTGCTGGCTGCTTCCTTCACCTGTGCCATCACCTCCTTGCTTGGCACCATAAGCTCCAGCTTCCTCTGGGCTTTCTCCACCACCAACTCCCACTCCTCTTGCAACTCACCTAATTGCTCCTCCATGTACACAACCGCCAAACACGTGGCCCACACCACTCTCCATTCCTCTGGAGAAAGCTGGTGGAGGCTTGAATCAGCTGGATCAACGTCACCGACACCCTGTGCACATGATGATGTCATAACCTCATCCAATGCTGATTGCATCTCTTGCACCGAGACATGGAAGAAGGACCCTAACTCCTGCCCCAGCAGGAAGGAGCCGTCGAACGATTGGTGTTGCACAAGGGCGTGAAGCCGGACGTGTGGGTCAAGATCATCACTCATCGAATCTGAGAAGGCTTCTTCGGATGGCGCCGGAGCGCAGCCTCGACTGGGAGGTTGGGCTGCACCGAAAGATGAAAAGCCAGGCGATCTGGAAGACGATTGGAGACAGAATTTGGATCCATAATTTGGAGCACCGCCGAACAACATAGGCTTCAAGGAAAGTTGTTCTTGACCACAGGTCACCCCTGGACTACCGAAACAAGCACCAGGAGCAGCAGCAGGAGGAGCACTACACATAACTCTAGTTCGAACGGGTCCAGAAGACATAGGCATAGCCAATCCAAAAGCTGGGTGAGATGTTTGAGAAGAACTTGGAGATCGACTCGCATTTCTCATTTGCAGGAATCCACGACGAGCCGCCATAATCGGTACTTCTTCAACTTGGATCGCGCCTGCCTGTGGACTAGTGTTGATGAACTTATTACTCTCGTCGATGGCAATCCAGCTGGTGTATTTGCTGGCCAACCCATATTTCAGTCCAATCTTGATCATTTCCTTCTTCGTGAGTTCGAGGGTTGATGGGGGATGGTTTAGGGTTTCATGAACCAATCGAATGCCCAACCTCTTCAACATTTGTGCATCCTGATCAGTAGTACTCTGCTCCTGTGTTGTCGTCGTTGGCTTCCTTAGCAATGCAACCACATGCGATGCGCCTTCCTCCAGATCGCGCAACAACTTCCGTGCTGTCAAGGTGTGCAACATCGTCGTATCATCATCCTGTTGCCATTCTAATTCCCCGACCTTGGCGCGCAACTCGACGGGGCCGTCGAGTGTGGTGCCTCGCACTATGATTTCTTTCGGAACGGGGGTGGATGGGGAGAGGATGGCGCACACGGTGAAGCGAGCCCCGCGGTACAAGGGCGGAATTCGGAACGGCGACTGTAAGATTTCCGCCACGATTTCGGTGCAATCGGGTTGTGGAGGCGGAGTTGGCTCCTCGACAACCCTGGAGAATAAGTCGATCGGAGCAGTAACTACATTGGTAGTGGCATTGGTCGAGGTTGCAGATTTTGTTGAAGAATCTGCCACTTCCACCATTTCGAAGTCGTCTAATTCCTCTTCCTTTTCCTCTTCCGCGACAAGTTTTGAGTCTGTCGACATACTCGGATGATCGTCGTCCGCCACCCATTGCGCCCAGATGTTATTGACGGGCGGGGTCAACGCGGCTTTTAACAACTGGATGACCTTCTTCTCCATCCGCTCGCCGTCCACAACCACTTGCGCATAGCCATGGCCAGCCCTCGCGACGGCCTCGATCAGGTTATGCGACACGTCGTTCCCGACCCCTAAGCTGAAAACCCGCACAAACGCGTTGCTCTTTTCGCCCACGCGCACCGCTTCTCGAATCGACTGCGCGATGTCCTCGACGTCCCAAACCTGTCCGTCTGTGAGCAGAAAGATTTGGGTGGGCACATCGCGACGTCGCCGTTCAAAGACGTCACGGAAGGCGCTCGCGATCTCCGTGCCGCCCATGTCGGCTTGTAAGGCGCGCGTGTAAGCCGAGGCCGTTCTGAGCGAGCTTTCGTCGTACTCGACCGACTTCGGGAACAACGACTTGTACATGGACCCGAACCCGATCACGTTCACGTAATGGCTTTCCGAGGGAATCGAGTTCAAGAACAGCTGCAACGCGTGTCGCGCCTGCTCTATCTGCGGGCCGGCCATCGACCCCGACCGGTCGATAAGGAAGATGAGCTCCGACGAGCGGATCGGGTTGAGCGCAAAACGGGGGGAAAACGTGAGCGCCACGGCGTGCGTTTGATGTGTCGGATGTCGTTCGACCAACGCCCGGGGCTCCTCAATTCCCGGGGCTGTTACCACAATCACGAGGTCGTGCTCTAACATCGCATCCGAGGTCAAGCTCACTCGAGCGCATTTCGGGTCGAAAGTCGACTTGGTAGAGCCGGTCGTGGGAGAATCGATAGAAGAAGTCGGGGATTTTTTCGTGCCAAGGTGCACTTCAATTGTGTGCGAGGGGGATTGGAGCGAAGTGATGGGTTGCGACATGGCGAATGAAAGGTCGATGGAAAGATGGGACTTCTCCGTGGAGATGATCTTCCCAAATGCCCACACATTGCTGCCACCATAACGAGGGGCAACGGCGGTGGGCAAGACAAAGCGGATTTGGCTTTCGTCGGCGTCGTTCTTGATTTCGGAGATTAGGGTTAGCGTAATCACCACTTGCTTTCCGGGAGGAATATTTCCAACGGATGTCTGGAAGATGTCGGGCCTCTCCTGCTCCAACAAACTCGCTATCTTGCCCTTCTCCACGGCCTCCTCGAATTCCTTCCGCGCGGCGACCTTCTCCTGCACCCTGCCCACCATCTTCCGACCGTCCACCTCGGCCTTAAACCCGCGCACCGCCACTCCCTCGTACAAGGGGAATTGGTACACGGCTTCGATGGCCACATCCTTCTGTGGGTTCACAAATGTCTGAACCAATTTGAATTGCGCAACGTTGTCACGAACGATCCCGGTTGCACACACACTTTGCAGTGGGGCAGAGCACCGGGAGTTTTCAAAAAAGTTGCCATCTCCATGGCCGACTCGAATGTAGTACAGAGAACTCTCCATGCCTCCTGATTCTTACAAGTGCTCAGGAGCCGATTTCTAGTCTTTCGGGTCCTGCGACAATCAAAGATCATCAGCTAATTCATGAGTACAAAGTGCATAGACAGACATTCAATGGGACTAGCATTGCTTGTATGAGCAAGAAGGTGATGGAATCCACCACGAAAGGTTCAAATCTGTTCCACAGCCCAAGGACAGAATGATGCTCTGATAAAGTAATTTCTTCGTAATTTCTATTTTCATCGGTACAAAATGCACAGACAGACATTTTATGGGACAAGCAATGTTTGTATGACCATCAAGGTGATGGAATCCACCGCCAAAAAATTAGCCCAATTACAGAATGATCCTCTGATAAAGTCATTTCCCTAATTCATCGATGCAAAGTGAATAGACAGACATTGATTGGGACTAGCAAAGGTTATATGAGCATAGAGGTGATAAAATCCACAACTCCAGAATCATGCTCAGATAATGACATCATTTCTATGTCGTTTCTAATTCATCAGCACAAAGCATAGATAGACATCAAATGGGAGTAGCAATGCTTGTATAAGCATGAAGGTGATGGACTCCACCACTCAAGCATTAACGCAATTACAGAATGATGCTCTGATAATGTCATCACTTCTATGCCATATCTAATTCATCAGTGCAAAGTGAATAGACAGACACTTAATGGGACTAGCAATACTTGTATGGGGATGAAGGTGATGGAATCCACCACTCCAGAATTAACCCAATTAAAGAAAGATTATCTGATAGTGTCATTTCAACCCATTTCTATGATTGATCAAACGGGACAAGAAACGCTTATTAGATCAGCCACCAAACTTAGTGCAAGCAAACTTGCAAACTTGCAATGATGTCCCAATAGCCCCACGAGAGCTGAGTTGTGAATCATGAAATACCTGAGTAGAGATATGCGCGTGGGTAACGCTTACTCAACTTACAAACTTCCGTTTATGTCAAGACTTCCTAACATCAATTTCTCCTCGATCTCCTGCGACCAAATTGCACATCATCTTCATCAGCACCAATTGCATAGCATCCGGAAGAACCCACAATCTGAACAAACCCAATTCCAGAAGGCACTGATTGATTGAAATGTCAAGCTCACCAATCTCCACAAAAGTAGTCTTGCATCTTGAATCCACACCAAACTCTGGACACATCAAACAGGGCTTCAACCTCATGTGCTAAGGTTTGAATCAAGTACCTGAACATTCAAAGCTGAAATTTTCAATCAAAACTCTGAATTTGAGGCAGCCTCCGATCTCGGCAGAGAGGAAATGATCACTTGAGTTGGTGAGATTGGAATGAGAGAAAGCAGAGAGATTGTTGCTTTTATATGCATCTTGTGAACAGATTGTCGGTAACACATGGCGTGTGCGAGGGGTCCGGTGTTTTGCTTGTCTTGAGGGGGGTCTTGAAAGTTGAGGGGGTCTTGAGTCGGTGACATGGTATGTCACTGCTTGTTGTCCAGTAGAGTTTAAGCTACCCGCAACTTCCATGAAATGAAATCGACTTTAGAGTGTGGGAGCCAACAGGCTTACTAACGGGACTAATAGTACACCAAGATCATAACATTATTAAGCAGTGTGTGTTCGTTCATGTGGGCCCCGAGAATATAATCATGGGATGCCACAGTTAATGAAGATTCAAACGCCATGGATAATCTCCATGGGGAAGAGATTATGACCTTCCCCCAAGTTTCTTAAGACATGTTTATACATGTGTGTAAAGTTAACTTAATGATAATTTTTATCTATCTAATGGCTAACTACAGTAAGCACTATGTTCCATAACCTAAGTTTATTCACAATTACATGTATGTTACTTTAAAAAAACAAGTTAGTTGGGTTCACAAATGGAACTTACCTTGAAGTTAGAGGATGACACGTGTGTTGGTTCCACTCTTGTAAGTACACTAAATAGTCCTATTAGTGTGGTGTGGAAAATTAGCATGGGCCTCATTAACTTTCTAGTCAAGGTGGAATTAACATGGGTCCAAGACCCCCGGTCTTCCCCTAAGTCTTCATAACGACTTCCAACCAACACATTGAATATTACTTGTAGGACACAAGTAGCACAAAATAAAATAATCACCCACATTTATTTTCTAGGAAAAAAATTATTGTGGCCCACGCTAATTTTCTACTAGAAATTTAGCATGGTTGAAATTAATGTGGCCCACAATAATAGGACTATTTAGTGTACTTGTAGATGAAATTGCCTTAACCACGCCTTCAAACCTTTGATAATGTAAGCTAACCATATAAATTAGGCTCATTTACAAAATTACATGGTCTGGTAGGTAACTTATTAAATGTGGGCTAAGTTACCATAAAGTTGGCCCAAGTGTGAGTGGAGCTAATTTCACTTTCGAAACCCCCCCCCCCCCTATGATCGGGGAGAACCGGCAGTTAGTTACAGATGAACCGGTTGAGTTTGAGAAATAACCGGTTGAAGTTCAAAACTTCAGGAGAATTACCAATCGCTTTAGAGGAATTCATGGAATATACCTCAAATTAATATAGAAAAACCGGAGGATGTCAACATGTAACCGGTTGGACTTGCAAACACTAGGATCTCAACCGACTATGCCCAAAAATCTCCCCGATCACTGCCCCCCCCCCACTTTAGGGTGAACCATGCATTCAAACCAATGACTTGCTTCCTTTGAGATTTCAAGGTTGTTGAATTGCCAACAATTGATGGGGCATTGAAGCTAAATTATGGATCATGGGATAATAATTTTCATTCCCATCATGTGCACTCATTATTCTTTGTATGGCAACTTTATCAATTTCCATGTCTGAATGGATTTATTTGGCTATTTCATCATTGTCAAAATGAATAAAATTTCTATATATATATATATATATCAATCAATTTGAAATTATTTTATCATATATAAATATGAACCTTTATTTTTTTCTTTAATTGTTTCCAATGTATTCACCTCACTCATAAAAGGTCATACAACCCAAGAGATTGATTCAAAGTTATTCAATGACATGCATAATCTCTTTTCCATGATAATCATGTTAGATAATGGGCAATGGGTGGATCAGGCCTGTGGCCACCCGCCCAAGCACCATTCTCTAATTCTAGATAATAAACCTCCTACCCCCAACACCTAAGATATGTGCACAATTTCAGTTTGTGATCTCATTCTAGATATCTAAAATTTACATTATAATGGACACATAGAATGTGTTACATAGTTTCCAAGATATCCAAATCCAGGTGTATGCATAGCATGCATATTAGAAGTTACATGCACACACAAAAGTCCACCACATAGCACATCATGCCGAAGCCAAGCGCCAAGTGGACATATTTCAAGTTGCTTTCATTGTGATTGGAACTCTTATATGGCAATATTTAGGTATAAGCAAGTGTGGCACATCACATGTGGGTCCACAATCTCACATTTTAGGCAAGGCCACAATAGATTATTCAACAATCATCTTATCATGGCATGCGTGAGTATTCAAAATTTTAATGATTCAATAGGAATTGAGGTGTGATTCAAATATTTTGAGTTGCATGACTTTCATATCCCTTTTGAAAGGTTAAATTCATTAGAAAATCAAATTGAATTGCTCTAAGAACCCCAATCTTGTCATGGTGTTAGATGTAGAGGGACAACCCTATGGCCGCTTGGGGGGGATACTAAGGTGCATTCGTACTGAAATGTAAGTGAAATAGACGTCATTAAGTTGAACCTTCAACTTTCAACAATGTAAAACATGTCCTACAATGTGGGAGGGGTGAAATATTATCCATAGTTATTATTCATGAATAATTTTGTTCCAACACACCAAATCATGTGCATGGCATTGTGAGGTGGCACCGTGAGGATGGCATGTTCCAAAACCCATTATGCTCGGTATAAGGCAGGTACACCTATTTTGGTCATGACCTATTGTAGACACTTAATATTCATGGGTATAGTTAAAACATGAAGATATATTGTAGGCTCATTGTTCCCATTTTTGTGGACTACAAATTGTGTGCTCAAAAAGTGTGAAACCATAATCTTACTAACAATTGTCATAGGAACTACAATTTCTTAGTGACACATCGAATGCCAACCATGCTCTGTAAACCCGTTTCGGGTTCACATATGAGCATGCGGCTATGACCAAGGGTGATCTCTCTCTCTCTCTCTCTCTCTCTCTCTCCCCCCCCCCCTAATTAAGGTTGCCTATCCTTTCATTTAATAATAGCCCCTACAAATATCTCAATAACTTCTGGTTAACACATATGCCATCATGTAATTCAATAACTATTAGTTATTGTATGTGTTGTCATATAAATCATCAACTTTTAAGTTATTGCATATGCCGTCATATAAACCAATAGCTCATAGTTATTACATATGATGGCATGAGATCAAACCAAATATGCCTTAAGGCTCCATGAGCATCTAAGGCATCTATGTTGTCATTTGATGAATTAGATCATTCATATATGAATATCAATTGCAATGTAGGCTAGTAAAAAACAATATGAAGCCAAAAGTAGTCTTTGGAAACCATGCTAGATTTCTTATGATCACAGATGGCTCTCAACATGTATGTGATTTGTTTAGAAGGTTAAAGAGACAATACGACAAACATACCCTTGATTCTCAAGTTATTTTGAAATGGCTAATTTTATTCAAATGGTCATGTTTGCTCAACTTAGTCTCTTTGATCACATGAATACGATATGCAACACCTCATGCTTTAATATTATAGTTATACATACTATGATACTAGGCATTTTGCTAAGTTTACAAAGAAAATTGAATTTTGAAGGGCCTCGGTCCCCACCACCCACCCAAGGTTATGAATACTAAATTGAAATGAACAACCCTTTTTTTAGAAAGTTTTGCCAAAATATGACTTGAGGTGGCAAACCCCTCTCTCTCTCTCTCTATACTGTGTTCTTACTTGAGCATAAATGAATCCACCCAATGTTGAGAAATAACCCTAACAGAAAAAATAATTACTTTAGGGTTTGATAAAATCAATCTCATAAACATCCACCGTAGATCCGCTTCTATGGATCTATGGTCAAGGGCACTTACCTAATTCTATAATAAGCAAAGGGGAAACCATGAGAGCCTTCTCTCAAAGTTTAAGCAGCAGCGGTTGTTTACCCTAAGTAACCCTTGAGATTAGGTTAAGTAGTGAGGACTAGTAAAGGTGGAAGGAGTGTGTAACCTACCACAAAGCTTAGTCTCGCAAGGCTCAAATGGCTAAAGAACATGTAGAATACTCAATGGCAATATGTGTATTCGTGATACAAAATGGATAATTATGTTGTACACGATTGTGCGACATATATAACAATTGGGTTCTACTATTATTTACCTCATGTACATTACTAACCCTCTTTGTGGATTTGATTGGTGGCATGGGCACATGAATGTGAGGCATACCGTTCACAAACTTGGCAGCACTCTTAAGTTTAGTATCTCATCTTTCTTCAAAAATAGTGTGTGAATGTTGCTTAGATATTCTACAAGAAAATTTGGAATACATAGCATATTGATTTGAGGTAGACTTTTGAGACTCTTTTGAGTATGTCTTACACACAATTTTGAACTCAACAGTGTAAACTCCATATATTTAGCATAACATTTTACTTAAGTGTAAAGAGGGTAAAACCCTACTAGTTTGTTGATTGAGGTGATGACTTTTTACTTTGAGGAGGCAAACCTATATGGGAAAGTACCAAATGAGTGGAGATATTAAATCAGAGATTTTCCTTGAGGGATGGTCCCACCTACCCTCCCGGGTTTTGAAGGCTACACAAATATGTAGGAGAATGGAATGGCCTCTAAACAAGAGGATGTACTAAGAAGTGACTAAGCTTGAAAGTAAGCATAGATTTGCTCAAGAAATCTATCTCTCTCTCTCTCTCTCTCTCTCACACACACACACACACATCCACTTGCTTATGTGACTTCAAGTATCGACTTGTGTATGGATCGCCCCAAGTCGGGGCGATAACAAGCGGAGGCATATTATGAGCTATATGCACATAAAATATGTCCACTATGACATAAATAAGTGAGTGAAGGCTCCAACGTAGGCAAGGTCATGGACTTGCCAAGTTTACATTTCAATGAACTTATATATAAGGCATTGGAAGCAAGCATGGCATGTAAGTTGTGGTCCCACATCTTCACAATCATGAGGCGTTAGGCAAAATCATAATAGGTTTTTCAAGAAGGCCTTCATCCTATATAAAAGGTGGTGCAAAACCAAGATGGGTAGTACAAATGGATGCCTCTATATGACCAAAATGGGTTATGGGAACTTCACACTTGGAATTAGGTGAGAAATTAAGATATGATTCAAACATTTTGAGTTGCATGTCTTCCAAATTCACTTTGAATTGTTAATTCCATGAGATTATAAACATATATAGATTGGATCGCTCTAAGGGCATGTTTACACAAAAGCCATTAGACCATGATGGCTCTTGAGAATCCTTGATTTCTCATTGGTTGAGAGTGTCACCAGCCCCCACTTTAGGTTTACATGAGGGTAGTTTTGGACCACAACCCAAAACATCTTTAGTGACCCTAAAATCTACATGGAATCCCACATGGCAAGTATGGATAATGTTGTCCAGGATTGTAGGGAATTTTTCAAGACAATCGAAGGTAGGCTTGACGAAATTTACGGCGGGAATATGGGTTTACACTAAAGTTTGTGCCCTCCAAAAGACTTTGAACTATAGTCCATGGACTTCTCTATGCTCTCATCCAAAAAGTTGCGTACCATGGTCATTTAATAAGGACCACAGTCTAGTGCCTTTGGCGTAAACATGCCCTAAGTACCTGAACTTGCCAAAGTGTCCACAATAGGTGCAGTTGCTTTAGCTTCATCTCTAGATCATGCCCCATATGTTGGCTTCTTGAGTGAGTCATTCTTGCCTAAACTTCACAATCACAAGAACACATGCCGCACTTGCTTAGCCTACTACTTATGCAATTTATGAACTTGGAGTTGGGATATGAAAGTGGGTGGTTTCCATGCATTGGACTCAAAAAGATTTTTTTAAGGAAGACCACAAAATTCAAATAATGTTCTAAGTCTGTGGGATGTTGAGTCATCGCAGTGTAGAATATCCACAATTTTATCCATACATGTGGCGGAATTCAAGGGAGTATATGGGGGAGGATTGTTGATGGCCATATCCTATGTTTTTGGGCGAAACAAATAATTGAGTGAGGTAGTGTAGCTTAGAGGAATTTGGAAATTTTCTTCTATAAAATTAAAGACAATCATGAAGCCTATTCAATAGGACACATGTCTCCTCATTCCACTTGTCATGAGGATTTTCTTTTCTTTTTCTTGGTCCCAAAATTACCATTATAGGGTCTAAACACACACCCCATAACATTATTCAGATCCATAACAATGTTCTGCGGGACTGACAGTATTCCAGGTAATATTCTCCACATTCATGCTAAATGTGAAAAATCCCAGGAATAATGTCAGTCCCGTAGAACATTGTTATGGATCTGAATAATGTTATGCCAAATGTTCAATGAATTGGACAATACTCTAGAGTTGAAGTGGACGTCATAGTTTATGGGTGGAAAATTTTGCCAAGGTGTCTTTTCTTTTGTTCTTTTTCTTTTTCTTTTTTCTTTTTCTTTTTTCTTTTTCTTTTTGTTGGGGGGGGGGTTGAGCCTTGAAAAATATCCCCAAGCTTGAGATTGGTGTACTCAACACCTAAATTTTTAAACTAGTGGACCTAGTAGGACTCAACTCTAACCCTCATTCTCCACCTAATTTATACCCAATTTTAAAAGATTACGGTGGGTCTTCTCCCAAAGGGCTCTCAGGGACACAAGTGTCATGAATTCATAGAGGTTAAAGTGTGAAAAATTGAACTAACATTTAAGTATATATGGACAAGCCACTTGTCCAAACAAAGAAAGGGATGTGCATTTTTGGGGACAAAAACATCAAATGACAACAACAAAAGCAACAACATAACAATCACAACTTCAAATATTTATATTCCATGTTTGCCAACCACCATATTTGTGTAGTTTTGTGATCTACTTTATGTCACATTGATGGTTGGAATTGTCCAAAATTCATGCATAAATCCAAATATGCTTAAATCCTAGTTTCTGGAAGTCCATGGCCTCACCTAAACTCTATGTCAGAGCCTTCACTCATTTGTCACACGACACATCGTACTAAACAATAGATGAATTGTGTGCAAATTTGAAACTATGCTAAGCCTCCACTTGGTTTGTATTATTAAAATTCATTGAACATTTATTTTGTGTCCATAATACATCACATCATAAGTGTCCATACTAGTGGAAGATGATACGTTTTAGGTTTAACTCTAGTATCCTAGTTGTGATATCTATCCGTTTGTTCAGCCAATTGGGAGACGATTTGAAGACATGTTGGTTATTGTCCCTTAATTGCCTCGGCATTCCAATTAACTTGGAACTTTTATAATATACTTCATGCCAAGGGCATTTTAGCCCACTATCACCCATTATACACATGTATCGTGTGTATGTGGAAGCCAAGTTCTTCTTCTTCGTTGATTCATGTTTAAAAATCTATTAATGAAATGGAAAAAAACTTTGAATCATAATAAGAATGGGTCTATAAAACCATAATACAATCATAGGAGAATTTGAATAATCAATTTTGAAGTTCATATGCCTAGGAATCAAATTTCTATTGGGGAATTCTACATGGGATAAAATTTCATTGAGCCTAGGCCCTCTAGTTCAATTGGGTCTATACACACTGATCATTTGCATGTTAGATAATTGTCACAAATATGATTTGAGGCCCTCATGTGGTCACTCTTCTTGATTGGATACCCACTTTTGAGCGGTGCATAGCAAGGCTTGTAGTTGAAAACAAACACCAAAAACAACAAGGCTTGTATGTGTTACAATGAGATTGGCCTGAGATTGGCCCGAGATTGGGCTGTATATTCAATATACATTAACTGCTCTAGTTTCAATAGTTGAGGAATCAGGAGAGACTACGTGATCACTCATCGCGAAAGAGAATCTTCACATTGATCTATTTTACTCTTGATTGTCCTAGGGTGCATTCCAATGAACTTGGAGATTTGAAACCATTCTTGATGGAGAGGGCATTTGGGTCCACTATCATTTTGATTGGCCACTTGCATGTAGATGCCAACTTCATACTGAAAGTGTGGGAATAAAAATATCATCACTCCAACAAATTTTGAGAAGATCCAACAATTGCAAAGTTGAATTTATCAAGTGAAATTATTGGTTTTGGTTTTAAATTTGCATGATGGGATGGGTGTGGCCTTGGGATTAAAACATGTACACATATACAAAACTGGAAAACATACATGTGAGAACTCAATTATCCAAATTTGGAGTGCATATATCCAAGTCAATTGACCAGATGATGAGTTACTCTCATATTGAACTCAAATGCCATCTTTGGACCTTGTTTGCTTTGGGGTGTTGCCCAAACTACTAAAGGTAGCTAATTCTTATCATGGGCAACACCCACATGCAAGAAAACTTGCCTCCTTGGTCAAGTCTTAGTGACCTTCTACATGGATCAAATTCACCTCGGGGCATCGTTCTTCTGCATATCGAACCGGAATCTATTGGGATTTGTGCCTATTTCTTCTTGAAGTATATAAGAATCACCATGCCAAGTAGGAAGCCCAGATGGTGGTGTGAAGTGGCTGTCGAGAACTCTCCCACCGACAAGAAATGACCCCTCAGACCACCAATGGCAATAAAGGGTTATCATTAAAATATTAAATGATAAGACTTAGACAAAATATTGATTGTCGTAGTACCATATTGATGATTTATTTTCCAACCCATGTTAATTCATGTTCTTATAAAAACATATTCCCAGTTTTTAAACATATGATATTGTGGGCCCAAAAACGGTGCGGGGTCAAGAAAAGTTCCATTGTACAAAATTACTATGGTTTATCAAAACTCTAGCGGGTCATAGTAATTGTGTAAAAGGTGTACTTGGGAAAATACTTTAAAATATAAGAGAAACTTGATTACCTCTAATACATAAAATGTTGTACATCATGCATTGATTGAGACGTCCTTGACAACAAGGCATGAAAACATAGCTCTTTGGTATCTCAATATCTTTGTGCTATGAGTGTGATTGCAAATCTAGACAAAACATTGGATAATTTGTCCGGGTTAGGTAAGGGATTGTAGTGCTCAAAGTGTCTGTGAAAGGCTCTTTCACCTTAATTGTGCACCTGGATTCATGATTGGAGTTCTGCCCTCAGTTCAAATCCACATGAATGAGAAAAAAAAATCGATATCATTAGCTTTTGAGAGCTTTCAAGATATATCGGTCAGGTTGGTTGTATTTTGGGTTCTTTCTGCAATTGAATTTTCAATTTATGCCAAAAAGAAAGAAAGAAAGAGAGATTCATGTTTGCATGAAAACAACATGTGCAGGAAAAGGAGCACGTCACTGTCTGGGAAGAACCGGCGGTTAGTTACAGATGAACCGGTTGAGTTTGAAAAATAACCGGTTGAAGTTCGAGACTTCAGGAAAATTACTGATCATTTTAGAGGAATCTATAGAATATACCTCAAGTGAATAAAGCAAAACCGAAAAGATGTCATTTTTTTTGAGACAGAAGGCCGACAAGCCAACGCCAAAGCACAGGAGGCAGTTGACCACCTGACAAGTTTCCGTCAAGTAGAGAGGAGATTTCACAGCCGGGAATCGAACCGCCAACCTCTTCCTTGAGATTTGGGTATCTCTCCACCATCATCCGGTAGTTTAGGGTCATCTCGGACCAAAACCGAAAAGATGTCAACATGTCACCGGCTGGATTTAGAATCACTAGGATCTTGACCAGCTATGCCCAAAAACTTCCTGGGCACTGTAGCACGTCTTTGGGGTAGGTGGGGTGGGGGGTCCCAGAGGGGTCCCACAGATCGGAATCCAGGTCTAGAGGGTCGTGAAGTAAAGGGGAGGGGGGGGGGTTAGCTGTGCTGTGGAGTCTTTCTTGAAGGCCAAGTTTGTGGATAAACTAAGTTAAGTACTACTTTGATGCCCCACGTGACATATCGTAGGTATGTTAGGGCCACTTCACACACAAGACTGAGTGCCCATGACCATTACACTTCAATCACTCTTATTGGTGGAAAAGGCGGAGCCGGTCCAAGTTCGCTTCACACTACGCTTGAGGGACCAACGGAGTATGTGAATGCAAGATGGATGTAAAGTCTACATGAACTCCCACATGGCATCGAATGGATCGTGTTTCATGGTCACTTGGACTATTTTAAAAAATCACCTCTTGAAGGTAGGCCTAACACCAAACCGGGAGACCATGGCACTCCGAACGTTCACCACTGTTGATTTATTCTATTTCATCATGTGTGAGAACCCGCATGAATAGAAATTCATTGAAATAGTATTTGGTTGAGGGCTTGGTCACATATGACTTCACACTACACTTGAGGATCCATGACCACTTGAGGATTCAAGGGTGATGGCTTGGGAATTGTTCTTGGCTTGTTGGTTGGTTATGTTGTGGTGCTTTCCATACGTGGCGGTGTGACATACTTGAGGGGCCTCCGCCTCCCCTCCAAGTGGGTGTGTTATTCTTTGGTTTAATTCATTCTTGGCATTGGCTGATTGGCCTTCTATCTCAAAAAAGAAAAAGAAAAAGCACAAAAAGACTTGCCAAACAATAACTTGCTTGATCAAGATGAGACCAATAATGATTATAATAGTGGTCATTGCAAAGTAGGTGAGCCTAAAATAATATGGGCTCATGTGCATTAGTGGAGACTAATTGTGCTAGGGGGGCACTTAAGGTATATGTGCCTAAAAGTGATACTTCCAACAAGTTTCACTCTTTTAGTGAACTTGTTTCTTGATAGTAAGACTAAGCATGAAACTAGCAAGTTTACCCTTGAGCAGATCAAGATCATCACCCTTATGGTAACCTGGCCCATGACCGAGAGCTACACATTGGTGAATTTTCACAATGACCTCTTCTATGGTAATGAACGATTTAAAATTTTTCATGCAAGGTAAAATGAAATATTTGTCTATTTCAAAATTTTGGAAATTTTTAAAATTAATTTTGAATTAAATATGATTATTTAAATATGTTCCCTAGGGTATCTTATGATAGACCTAAAGAAGTTTGACGTCGATGCTAATACAACTTATGAGCATTCTATAATTATCCACAAGCAAGTAAGAGGTTGTAAGAAATCCAACATTACTAAGCCGTAGACTGACTTTGACCTTACTATGTCAAGAGACATCCTAAACGAATAACTAATCTCATCCAACACGTTGTGGCAAGGTCTCATGTGCCTTGAACCGAGACCTATGGGCCTCCTCCTCCTTCTTCCTCCTTCCCCCTCTCTCTCTCTCCCTCCACGTCATTAAATGCATTAATGTGAGGTTAGCTGAGCTAGGGACATGTCATCCACCTAGGGAACATTATTTCTAATTTGTTCCCTAGAGCTCAATTTAAGGTCACATATCGGTAATAGGCCAGGTTACCATACCCTTGAGTAGATCAAGATCATCACCCTTAACAAACCTAGAGTCGACTATGCTAAGGACCTTTCTACCCTCCTTCAAGGTGGCAACACGACCACCGTTGGAACATGGGGCCTACCGTAACACCATAGCAGGTTCGCCACCTGGCGAACGAATATTTAATTTTTTTGAAAAAATAAGGTTCGCCTCTCAAAAACTGAATTTCTCAATTTTCGTTTTTTAGCAAAAAAAAGTAAAAATGACCCTAAATAGCTTAGAAATAGAAAAATATTTCAAAAACTAATTTATTCTATTTTCGTTTTTTTGTCTTCAGAATTTTCTAATTTTTACGTTTTTTATTTTTAGAATTATTTTAGGACGAACCTGCTATGGTACTACGGTATCAAGAACCTCAAGTGGGACCCCATTGACCTCATTGAAGGAGGCACCTTTTTTGAATTTACCACTGAACTTGGTTATGTCATCGGCTTGAAAATTAACCACAAGGAAATTAGAGTTTCAAGAAATGGGCGCTACTTGGCCTTACCCATAAGGAAAGGAAGAAAGCTCTGGACAATTTGCGGCATGAAACTAAAACCAAGAAAATCCAAGTGTTCCTGTGGCAATTCAATGCAAGCGGTCTTCGGGTGGGCTCATGGAACACTTATATGGACCATGAAGGCCACTGTAAAAATTGCAAGTATAACATTGATGAATCTACCCACCATTGCTTCATGGATTGTAAGATTCCCTAAAATTTGAAGACTTTTTGTTGAGGTCAAGAAAGGCGAAGCAAGTGAGAGGGCATCGCCTGGAAAGAAATCATCATTGGGATTACTCCTGGGATTAGGCAAAGTCGTAAATTCAAGATTAACACCAAGCGCACATAATACGCTTAGGACATCATCTCAATTCAGGTCTACACAATCAATAACATCAATACATCATATAGTACTTAAAAGTCCTCTTAATTCAAAATTCTGAAAGTTATAACAGCCCAGCAGGAGGTGACAGAGTAAAGAAACTTTCAGATACATAAACATTTGACTTGAGTCATGATAAATTAATAAATTTATATACAAATGTAAAGGCACATACATGTTGGAGTTTCAGCTTGGATTGTAGACTCATATGTTACCATTTTCTAGGATTGCAATTATGTTTTGGAAATTTTACTGTCAGAAAGAGCCAAGGAAGACTCAAGAGCCATGGATATTATGGAAAAGAGAGGGATGGTCGTGCTTTTACTTATGTATTGACAAATTTCTTCAGCCCTAACATTACCCAACCCAAACGTCTTAACTCCGCGCGCGGAGTTCGATGCGGCTCCGATGCGGCTCCGGGGAGGTTCGGATGCCAGCTCCGGTGGGTCCATTTTTCTGGCCCTTCCCGTTTTGGCCCCTTGATGACTTTTTTTGGTTTTTTTTTGGCTAAATTTGGGTTCTACGGCCCCAAATTACTCTAGGAGGTCCCTTATGAGATCAAGTAAGGCCCCACCCAATCAAAAAAATAGGGGGCAATTTTTGCCCCAACCCACCCGAACCCACCGGAGCTGGCATCCGAACCTCCCCGGAGCCGCATCGAACTCCGCGCCCGGAGTTAAGATGTTTGGGTTGGGTAATGTTATCCTTTCTTCAGTTGCACGGCACTGTCTCTTCCACTGTACACACAATTTATTAACTGCCTTTCAATCAACTCATCAATTTTGATAGTCCTCAGATTGCACCCTTGGAGCTACTTTTCTGCTCACCTGACTTACCTCCCTTATTAGCCTGGCCCCCAGAATTTAACTCACCTTCCCAATGGAAATTCCACCTCTTCAAGAATAATAATAATTTCAATAACACAGTCAAGCTTCACTAATGTCGCTTCGCTTGAAGCACAACTTAACTTGACTAATCTGAAGGCTAGGTGGTTTTTTGAGCAAGTTGGTATGAAATTGGCCTGAGATAGTCTCGCACTTTTTAGAAATAAAATAGTTTCTAAAACAGTCTACAGTACAAGTGAGGTACAAGTACTGCAGAGTTCCATGTTGGAAGGAGTGAATTTCATGTACAATTTCAAGGACATTTCATTTAAGATTGAATCGTCCTCTGTTCTAGCTACAGCCCAAGATACGCCTGTCATGACACATTTTCCATGAAGCCCCAATGAGCTCAACAAATGCATACAGTATGTCAAAGTACATGCAATAATTCACTGCTCCCGTTCGTCTTTTCACACACATCCAGAACCTATAGCTCGCTTTCCCATCAGTGATGTGCTGAGATTCAATGATCCGCACATAATTTGGAGTAAGGCATGTGGGTGTTATTTGGTTTGTTTCTCATGTTCTCCGACTTCTATCAATGAGATTAACACAACACGTGTTGCATTAACAAATCCACAATGAACCATACGCAAAAGTCGGATTGAAAATTGGACCTCCCTTGATTTAGTTATGGTTATTGAAAGTGCATGTTTGTTTCTTAACTGGATACATAGGTCCTCTCAATTGTGTTGACTATTGAGTGTAGAGTAGTTATTCATATCTCTTTTAAACATGTGTCTTTATGATATTTTCTTTTTGATCCTCACCGAACCACATACCAATCAAACGTAGGGTCCAATGAAGAAAACGAGCCACTTAAGACCCATCTACCATATCATCTTGACTGGAAATCCATCATCAATCGGTGAGGCATGCAACATGTAACATTTGCGACAAGCCTTAAATTATTCAAGTTTTATATTGCCTAAGGGCTACAAAGGGGGTGATTTGACTGCTGGTTGCAGATTGGCTGGTATCTGATTAAGAAGAATGACCACATTGGGCCTGCGCACCTTATGCATATCTCGTGGGATTTGGTGAATGGCAGCCACATCCAGTTCTTCATCCATGATGACAGCCATTGTCATAATATATTTCATCGTGCAATTCCCGTCCAGAATCCTCATTTGTTTCCGACAACTGCTACATGTGTCAGCTAATCTCATCCATTATTATGTCCCATATATCATCTTGTTGCTATGGTGACATGGTGGCAATTTGACTCTAGACTGAAATAGATTTCTTCTCGTAGCTAGCAGGAATATAATGGTACCTCTAATCCTTCAAGGCACTCTGTCCAAGTTGCGTTAAGATCAAGTTGTTGCAAACAAACTCAAAATGGGACTCAAATAAGTTCAACTACTTTGGGCCGTGAACTACCTGCACATGGCCTACTTTGGGCCGTGAACTACCTACACATGGCCCATAGTCTAATTAGATCACTTTCCCATCCTCAATGATGGTAATGAAGTAATCATAATATTAAGCTTCTGATCATGGCTGTGGACAAATCGAATGGTAATTTATAACCTGGGGCGCCGGAGGCGATATTGATTCCTTGGACGAGACTATGACCTCCTGGAGGCGTGTCTGGGCGAGCTGACACCAATCCAACGAGCTCTCAAGCTTCGCCTTCATGGCACTCAGGGTGTCACGCGAGATTTGCACTGTAGGAATCATAATATGACTGCTCATGTCCATATTATTTGAACCAGAACCGCCGCTGCCGCCGGTTGCAGCCCCAGTACTAGTCATATTGTTACTAGCTCCCATGGCCACCAGAATCTCCTCCGAGAAGTGCACCATCAGCATCTCCCAGAGGTCTTCTTGGTGCATCACCGCGGTGCTCAGCATTGCCTCCACCTTCTCGGCGCACTCCAGCATGTTGGGCTCACATGACAAGAAGTTGTGCCTGGTACGCATTTCATCCATCGCCTGCAGCCTACCCGTAATGGCCACCTATGTTACTGGACCAATAATCTACTACACAGGCTAATTGCAAACCTAATTATAAGTTGGCTGGAACTGCAGGATGAATGATATCGATGTCAAGCAGTGACAGCTCACAATTAAAATCCACCATCCCTGTCAATGCAGCCTGAAACAGGGATCAGTAAAATGTAGTCACTGTGATGTGTCATTTTTTTCTCCAAGAATATTCATCTCCTTAGCTTGCAGACCTTCGCATCTTTAAAATTAGCTCTCACTAGAATATTGATGAATCACCTCTCCGAGCACCTGCTGAAATACAACTGATCAATAATCTACACCAGCTTAGTGCTAACTGAGCACTTGTTGTCGAATTGCAACCAATGAATAACCTACACTGGCTTTATTCCTGACCTTGGTTGGCACTGCAGGATGAATGATGGCGAGCCACAGCTTGCAATTACAAGTCCACCATCCATGCCTGTCAATATAGCCTTCACACGAATTAGTTAATTCACTGCGTTGTGTCATTTTCTTCTGCAAGAATATTGACCCCTTAGCTTGCAGACTTTCATATCATTCATTATCTCTCACTAGAATATTGATTCACCTCTCCGGGCACTTGTTGAAATACAACCGACCATTAATCTACACCGGCTTGTTGCTAACCTTGGTTGGTGGCACTGTGGGATGAATGATCGCGAGCCACAGCTCACAATCACAAAGCCACCACGCCTGTCAATATTGTAGCCCGAAACAAATAAATATTGTCTTGACAGGGATCACTTAAATCACTGTGATGTGTCATAATTTTCTTCGCCAAAGAATACTCATCTCCTTAGGTTGCAGACTTTCCACATCATTTAATTAGCTCTCACTAGAATATTGATTCACCTCTCCAAGCACTTGCTGTTGTTGAATCACCACCGACCAATAATCTACACAGGCTCATTGCTAACCTTGGCTGGCGGCACTGCAGGATGATGTAGAGCCACTGCTTGATTACAATCAAAAATCCACCAGCCTGCCACACAAAGCAACCCGAATCAGCAGATCAATATTATAGTACCTAGCCTGACAAGGATATGTCATTCTTATTTGTACTCCAAAAATCACCCACTTAGCTTGCAGAGCAGACTTACACATTAGATGCATATATGAGCTCTTACTTTTAAGGTAAAATCGTCTCTCCGAACACTCGCTGTTGAATTACGACCGCTTTCTAATTGCAACCAGCGGACTCACTCAACTAGATTATTCGATTCCTTGCCACTCTCATCAGGTTACCTTGCAAGTCTACTAGCTTCACCCTAGCTACCCTGACCACACTTGAGCCTGTCCCTGTGGTGACTTTCAAGGAGCAACCAATCAACGCAATAAAATCAACTGAACCGGCTGGATCCGTAACAGACATCGGGATTGAGAGCAAACCTAAAAACCTGTATGTGGTGACGAAAAAGAGCTAGCCAAGGGATTGTCTGTCTCAGATGCTCAAGGAAGGGAGATGGGAAATGCACAAAGATGCGTGAGAGTGAACTTGTTAGAATGTTAAGGAGATCACCATCAAGTTGGGATGTGGGACGCAACTTGGTGGCTGGTGGTGGAATTGACGAGCGAGCACTAGTACCAACTTAAAGGGAGGAAGACAAAAGGGAGACTTGCGGAGACTAGCTTTTCCACTTTCTTAAGAGTACCTTTAGGCAGGTGAGACAAAGGCGAGAGCCGAATGTATAGAACAGAGGGACCACGAGGCTTACATGTACTATATGGTCTCTTTCCTTAGTAAGAGACACTTGGTCGCACAAGAAAGTGTCGTATGATCCGAATTTCGTATTCTCGGTAACACGATACTTTGGTGTCAAATGTCGTACTATCGAGGTTTTTCAAAAAATTGGCATGTTTCTATGTAAAACACCATTTTGTTCACATGATGAAGATACAGAAGTATGAAAGAACATATGTATTGAAGAAATATGCTCACAACTTTGTCCAAGATTTTCCTGCATGTTCCAAAATAGTAATCACTGATGAATCTTGAAATACATGTGGATCCCACCACTTATGCACGTTAATCACCTATGTTGTATGACAAAATTGGGCCTCAAAAAATGACATACTACGAGTGCTGTAGCCGTAGTATGGAGGTAAATTACACTAGAAGGAAAGGAGGCCCGCATGACAGACAGGCTCGACAGGGAGGGCCTCCTGTGTTGAATATTTCCACATGGAAGGCTAATTTAGGGCGTGGCAGATGAAATCCGCCAATGCCAAAATATTCAGCTTCCAGTTTATGCACCTGTCGAACTCATGTCATAACTTTGCATGCGTAATGGGGTGCAATTTTTTAAGAATGTGGTCCTGGCACGTAGTCCAAAAAGGTCTAACTTCAGTATAACATTCAATACATGCCTTCCGCATTAAGGCACATGAAGTCGCCATTAAGAAGGCACAGTTCACAATGCAGGCATGGTTTTGGGTCCATCCTCAACGTACTGTATTTTTTACTACAGTAATTCGATGTCGTCAGTGTGGAGTTAAGGGCCATGAATATTCCATATGTGTGGTACATTTTCTGTAGACGATGCGTTCTGTTGTGAGATGCAAAGTATTTCGTGTATTTGGTGCATTGTTTTTTCTATGCTCCTGTGCTTGTGTACTGGTATGGTTTGTATTTTCCGAGCTTATGTATTTATGTATCTGCGGCAATGTATTTTGTTGGACTACTGTAATGTATTTGTTTTAACGGTTGCAATGTACGTTGCTTATGTGTTGTAATGTACTTTCCTTATATGCAAGAAGGTGTTCTGTGAAACTTTGCTGTTTTCTGCAACCACATTCAAGACAGCGAAGAATGCAGTCTGCACGTGTCAGCAGTCCACAATTGGGAGAACGCCATCATACAAGTGTGTAGCATGCAATTTTTACTGTAGTTGGGCTTGAATACAAGCCGGATGGCTCCTCAATACGGGATTGTTTGCCAATTCCAAGCATTGTCATTGTCATTCTTCTGTCTTTGTCGGAGCTTCCAATTCTCTCCCCTTCTACAACGTGCTCATCTGGCACATCATTAACCTTGTGTTGTTTTATTCCTCCTAACTTCAATTTGTCTTCTAAGTCATATATGTACAACTGCGCATCGGGCACTATACTACTATATGTCTATCATGCAGGGGCTTCGACCCCCTTCAGCCCAACGCCGAGCTCCATTGCAACCCATACATTGTGTCCATCCTGTGCACACTCTAGGAAATCAAGACACACGTACTAGATGGCCATGTCAATTTTCAAAACTCCATGTAACTATGAGGAGCTCATGTTCTGCGTTGTCACGCCGAGTGCCCTCATACCATGCCAATACTTGCATGCAGTCGTACGCACAGAATTGCCACACAACTCCACCATTTGCACAACACCGCTATAAAACCCTGCAAAAGCACTAAAACACTGGGCTGGAAGCCCTATCCCACATATGTCCGCATCAAGGCATATGGTAACTCCCAGCTCAGGTGTTGGCGTCTCTGGAATGCATTTCTGTGAGTGCATTTGTTCCCGCAGTCACTGCATTCTGCTTCTTCATTCTTATGCGTGTCTCATGTACCATGTTGTTGTGCCCTACGGCCATTCAGGACAATACTGCATGTCTGCAACAGGGTACCACCACAACAGGATCATTAGCTGGGTTGGAGGTTCCCCCCCCCCAAACCTCCCTATATTCCCCATGTGCTGCTGCTGGTGGGTGCACACAAAGCAAGGTTCAATTTCACCCTCCACATACAAGCCACTCCGAAACCCAGCAATGCGCATTACGGGTCCAGATTTTGCAAGCGGCATGCAGAATTGTACAGTCCAACACATCGTCCAATATTCATGGATTGCCACAACAAATTGCGCACATAATCCTTCAAAACTTTTGCAACTCAAACATGGATGGGGATCCACAACCACTTGAAGCACATATGTCAGCACGTTCAAGAACTCCACATGGCTGGGAACCGACGGGTTAAAACCACTAGTGTTCACGTGCGTTTGTTGTACCTTTGAAGTGCATCCTCCACGCGGTTCAAATTCATTGCGTACATATCCCAATCCCAGCGACCATCGCTCCCACTGTTCTTCTTTGTTCTGCCCTGCACCAACCATGATGTAATCTCACAGCTTCTCTGGCTAACTACGAAGTGCGCACTTCTGGGCGCAAGAGTTCCCACGTCCTGTGCAGTTCATTCGAGTAAATTTTATTCACATCGGTCTGCCAAACAAACAATTGCTGCAGTTATAACGACCCCAGCCATGCACACATACAGTTCGTGCATGCACACAAACTGTCTGCCAGCAGTATCTGCTGTTGGCTCTGTTGTAATGCACACGGATTCCCTTCATGGTCGAAGATTCACTGCGACCTCGCCCTCCTCCCCCTCCTTCCCGGATGTCTGTCGCCCACAACATCATTTTCGTCTCCTGCCTCCCTCCTCTCTCCCTCCATTATTGTGAAAACATCTCTGTCGCCACTGGATTCCTCCTGTCCGAGAAAATGCTCGACGCCCCTTGAACTTAGT
The DNA here is from genome assembly GCA_964035585.1 of Polytrichum formosum. Lineage (NCBI taxonomy): Eukaryota > Viridiplantae > Streptophyta > Polytrichopsida > Polytrichales > Polytrichaceae > Polytrichum > Polytrichum formosum. Next base: position 64,092,292 of record OZ037936.1, read on the forward strand.
CGCCTTCCCCGGGCCTCCTTCTGCAAAACAACACTCCATCCGGGGTTCGCCTTGTCTGGCACAAAAAACACCTGCACACGTCCACCTCGGTTTCCATCAGTCACCATGCTCAGTGTCCCCCCTCTCCACCCACTTCTGCGACATTGAGTGCAACGAACATGGGTGGGTACCTGCGATGCCAACGACGGGAGTATGTAAGGGTCAGTGCTGTTACGTGGCATTGCAGCCAAGTTTGCAAGCCAGAACCCATGTGAGTCCCGCCGCATCCGGGGCTGTTGCTCAGTGTTAGGGGCCACCCATGACACCACCATCAACACAATATTCATGTTCACATAATTAAGCACCATGATGTCTTGAAGTGTCCCGACTCTTCTTAAATCCACATGTCCACCTTGTGCCGATGAATCATTGCCTCCGTTGCGAACCTGCAGCTCCGCGACTCCACAATCGAATGTCACATTCTGCTCCCCCATTACTTCTCCCTCGACCCGATAGTGCGATCCATATGAGTTCATGCTCCTGAATGAGCACACACTCCTTGATGGCGGGTTGGACATCGCTCTGAGTTCTTGCATATCTGTGCCGGCGTCGTCTTCCAAAGTAGCACAGCGCTCCTGCAGCCACCTTGTGAATGGCTCCACCGGCTCTCCAAATGACAACTCCCTTTCGTACTCTCTGTTCCCAACAACATGTGCGTCCTTGTTAATCACCCTTTCTGTCTCTAACGTATATAGGCAACATGCGAACTTCAAAATCCATTATAAACTTATACTTACTGGCGCATCTCCCAAGTCCGGGAATGGTGTCGGATGACATAATCGTGCGCCCTACTGACATCCGTTTCCGACAGGCTGTGCACACGACCCCGACCCTCCGCGACAGATCCCCTCATCCCTTGGTCTTCTTCAGTTTCCCATACATGGCGTTTGGTGTGTGTGTGCAGGTTCAGGTACTCCGTGCAGAATCCTAGCGCCTCCTCTGCCGCGTACCCGTTGGCCATGGATGCCTCTGGGTGCGCCCTACTTCGGACATAGGATTTTAAAGTCCCCATATATCTCTCACATGGGTACATCCATCGGCCCCCCACCGGGCCACATAACTCCACCTCATCCACCAAATGAATGAGAGTGTGCTGCATTATATCAAAGAAAGCCGGCGGAAAACATACTTCCAAAACACACACTGTCTCCACAACATACAGTCGCAGCGCGTCTATTTCGGCCTTATCCACGACCCTAGTGCAAATCCTGGTCAAACTCTTCCCTAGCCTAATAAAAGCAGTTCTTTGTAGAGGTTGCAGCAATGTTCTAATAGCCACCGGTATGAGTTGCTGCACCAAACAATGGTAATCATGGGATTTGAGACCAATGAACCTTGATTTCTTTATGTGTTTGCCAAGAGCGCTGCCGTACCCTGTGGGTGTGCGGATTGCACTTACCTCATCCACAAATATCTGTTTTTCTGCATCCGTGAAAACATATGGCGCATGGGGCTTGAAAAACCGTTGCCGGTTTGGTCGGGGTCTCAACCAAAGCTCCCTCCGCAGCCCTACCTCCTCCAGGTCCCTCCGTGACTCCGGAGTGTCTTTCTCCCCAAGAAGGAACTTCACTACAGATTCTGCAATATTCTTTTCCACATGCATAACGTCCAGCACATGCCGCACGGGCATGTCCTGCACGCACAAAATCAAAATGCCCATCAGTACATAGTCCCGCCCTGCCACACGTACCTGCCATAAACTGTAAACATACATACACGACATTACCTTCCAGTATGGCAGTGAAAATAATGCGAGTAGTCGCTTCACACCGCTGCATAGCATCGGGTCACCCTCGCCTCCAATCCTTCCCCCAAATCGTGCATACTTGGCACGAATGTAAGCCCAGCGGATGTGGCCTGACGCATCCATTGGAGCAGGCGCACAGTCCAACTCTTGCGTTGAGAACACACTTGTGTCAAACCTAAATGGGTGGTCCTGAGGCAACCACCGTCGGTGCCTCCCGCCATAGACAATCTTGGACAAGCTTTCCGAGTACCGTGCTTGAGTGTTTGGTCCGCACACTGGGCATGCACAATAACCTTTGTTCGTCGTGCCGGCCAACATGCCATACGCCGGGAAGTCATGTATACACCAGAGCAACATTGCTCTGAGTGTAAACATGGCCTCCCCTCGCCATCGGGCTGCATCGTAGCACGCTACGCCCTCTACCCATAGTTCCCTCAGCTCTTCTAATAACGGGGTCATGTAAACATCTATGCGGTCACCTGTTACTGCCTCGGGTCCAGGTATCAAAAGCCCCATCATAATAAAAAATTTCTTGATGGTCAGCCAAGGGGGTATGTTGTAGTTTAATAACAAAACAGGACACAAGGAGTGTGTGGACCTCTTCTGCGAGTGAGGGTTCAATCCATCCGCACATAATCCTAAATGAACATTCTTACTGTCAGCCTCAAACTCTGGGTGTTTGGCTCTTATGTGGTCCCATTGTGGGGAATCGTATGGACCTCGCATCTTGCCATCATTGGAAATATTCTCTGCATGCCATGTCATCAAGGATGCCAAATGCGGAGTGGAAAACATTCGCCTCAAGCGGGGCACAAGGGGAAAATGCCTAAGGACTTTGTTTGGGACTCTGGACATCTCCACTCTTCTAAATCTTGGGATATGGCAGTTTGGACATGTATCGAGATCTGCGTACCCCTTCCTAAATAAAACACATCCATTCTTGCATGCATCTATCGCATCGTATTTTAGTCCTAGTCGGCTGAGCATACTACTAGCAATCCCCTCGCTACTGGGCAATGAGTTTGGCGATGGCAACATCACCTTTGACAACAAGTGCAACATTTCGCTTATGCATGCATTTGTGGCCCTGTGCGTGCGACATACATTCATAAACATCAAGGTCGCGTCTAGCCTGGAGAGATTGGACCCACAAAAAAGTGGAGTGCGTGACTCATCGTTCGTAGCCGACGCATTGTGGAACCCTGTCTGGGCGTAGTCTTCTAGAACCTCATATGTCTCGTCCACCTCTGCTGTCTCCCCTTCGTCGCTGCCTTCCGCTTCGCTCCCACACTCGCTCCCGCTATCGCTTGCGCTTCTGCTCGCCGGAGGCAACTCTGCAGAACACCCAAGCATTGCACCCCATCACTTTGTTATCAGGGTGAGTACTTCATTCTTCACTGCAACCACTCTCGATGTTTGCTCGATGTGTGTCACATGCACACACCCCATTCCATATGTGTGTTGGAATACGTGTTCCTAGTTGTTCTGTGCACCTGGCTCTCACTGTGAGAGGCTGCAATATACACCCATGTCAATCAAAGTTCCATATCACCGGGCCACATTTTGCAGATTACACCCTCCCACCAGCTGTTCATCGTTCAATAAGGGGAGCAAAAGCTACCAGCAGTTCCAGGTGCCTCCACCACACGAGTGGATTTCTCCACTCCATCGGAAGGCCTTCCAAATCTGTGGCACCTCGTAGCATCCCTGCTTGTACACATTTGGGTGTGTACTATATCCACTATGTCTGTCATGTACGATTTTGGGGATGCATGCTACCATCACGTTCTCCATGCTTGGAAATGTACAGTCCATGCCTATGTTTCTTAAGAGGTCGCAGTATGGGCGACTGTGTCCACAGTCGCTCGTGACTGTGCAAGTGGAATATGTCTCTGGGACGTTCGCAGGAACAACAGCACATGTCCTACCATATAGGCCATTAAGCCAACAAAGACAACTTCAACTCCGCAATATGGCAACAAACACATTGCTGAAACTATACTTGCCTTTCCTCTTTGCATCACTTTCGCAAAGCATGTACACCACACTCCCAGAGCCTAGTCACTAGACCGGTTCCTTCAGTATTCACCGTACAATGCCTGCATCTTGCATACCATCATCATGTTCGTTATTTTAAAACACACAGAGTGCAAGGCGCACACGGACAATGTGAGATTCACACTGTCTGACATTGCTTTGGGCGCCTTCGTCGTGACTGCCAAAAACTTTGCTTCACATAATATTGTGGTTTTGGTCCAACAAAAATTCTTTCTTGGGTAGTCAAGACGTGAAATATCAGGACTCCAATATTCGACCCTCATTAGAATACAGCTGGTCCTCCCGGGCTCTCACCTTCTCGTTCGACCTCCATGGTGTCATCCGTTCTATTGGTCAACTCTGTGCAGGGCGACGTCCATGCTTCCCCAACAGCAACCCCAACACCATTCCCCGAGCTTGCCTCCTCCATCGATGTGTTGCCGTCCATTTCGGACATGGCATTTTCATGCATTTCATCTGCAGCAACAAATACATCCCGTACTAGATGCCGACCAAGAACATTCACTTCCAAACTGCGCTTCACCCAACCAATTTGCGCAATTGGGTCCATTGCAGCGTATGCTTGCTCCCATTCTTCGTCGGAGCTGTCCCTCTCCTCGCCCTGTCACAGAATTCGGCATGTTACATGCAACAGTCCTTCCCCGACAACAACCCATCACAACAAACATGGTTTCATAGCCTAGAGCACTCCCCGGCAACCTACAACCACTCCATGACTTCTTTATGGTTCCATGTCAAACTACATCCACCTGTTTTTTCGCTGTTTACAAAATACAGAAATGAAGCAACAGAAATCTCAGTGCCTGTGGCTGGAGCCTCTTCTTCGGATGCCTTCCAAAGTCCCGCAGATGTTTTGCGTGCGTTGTCCGCAGCAATGGCTTCCCAAACAGGCACAAGGAGCAGGGGCACCTACTCCTCGATTGTCCAGTTCTGAGTTCACGTTCTGTCTCCCTCCGCCACATTTTTGCATCGCGCATTTGTATTCTGCGCACATCTGTTGTGGGGAGTGCCCCGTGAAAGCTATCACGTGCCATGTTATCCTATTGCTCATCACTCACACGTTATTTTTATATGTCCCTGTTTAGTGCCTCTCCACTCTCATCGCAAAGGTTCTCTGTCTTGCAGACCCTGCATGTTGCCCTCCCTTCGACCTATTTTTCACATTCCCAGTGCCTGCACAAGCATGTCACACATCACTTGCATGACCCACAGTGGGAACGGTGTGCACTTGGAGACCCATGGGGTAAACATTTCCATGTTGGGGGAGACTAACCTGTTTGCCTTGGGGATTGCTATTTCCCTTTCACTTTCCATGGAATCTAACAACTGGCCGCTGTTGATTTTATTGGTGTGCACGCCATTGCCAGCCACGCAACTGCCTCTATTATGGAACCCGATGGTGCAACCTGCGTTTACATCAATACAAATTTAGAGCAGACAAACATGCTATCTCTTGACCTATAGCTCTCACTGAAGTAAGGAGAGTAACACTGCCTGTTATATTGTGCATTGACCAACTAGGATATGAAAAGCACAACAACATGCTTTCAATCACAAGGGTGCTATGCCCCGGACAGTGAAGTCAAACGGTCAACTTGCGTGCTTTACAGCACAACCACATTCTGAAGCCACCGACGACAAAACTCTAGCAGAGCTCATGATATTCTCATCGGCGTTAGATCCTAGGCACAACTTCGAGAAGTAGTCAAGTTCTACATGAAACGCCTCATCACTTCAGTGCAACACACACCTAGAACAACGAGATGTACCGGGGTCCTAACCTTATGAAAACCGATGACAGAAATATAGTCTCAACAACGTGCACACCGCAGATCTCCCTCTGTCTGTGTTTCTCCACCTCAGCCTCACAGGATGCCGTCCACACACGGCCTACCCTAATGAAGTCCTGGATGCGGACTTTCTGTTGAGGGTTGTTGCACTCCCTCTATACTGTTCAAAAATGTTACTCTGCAATGCAAGGGTTTGGGCACCCCCTTACAACTCGCCCTCCACCCACATGCGAGGTCACGCGCACTTCAGGTGCTCACCCAACCTTACCCAGATCTCGGATGTCTCGCTCGTTTCTGTGTTGCAATGTCGTCTTTGGCAATATGATACTGGCCACAATGGCGCTTCAACAAGTCATTGAGTTCCGCCAAGGCCGCACACATGCGCTACCTAGCATGTCCTCTCCAGATTGACTGTGAACATCATGGCTGTGACACTACCGACCGGAACGCGCGATTCCCGTATGAACATCCAGGGCTACTGGGGAGAGAGACACCATTGATGATGTAGACGACCACTGGAGTCTGTGAAAACAACCGCTCACGCTGGTAGGGCTTCGCTGGTGGGATGCAATGCCTTCCCATACACCGCTCTCATACACCGCTCACCTCCATTGCATGGTTGCATGCATGAGTGCCAATGTGTTGCCATGGTGAACCCCTGTGACATGGGCACCCCATGGCATCCATTGTCCATTGCATCTGCGTCATGGACGCGCCAGATGCCCATGCAAGGGCAGAGAAGTTCGTGGGCATCTGGCGTAAACGTTTGGGGTAAACCCTAAACCCCTTCAAACACTAACACGCCCCCTTCCCACCTAACTTCATCTAGGACCCAAATTATTTCCTGAAACGCGGGTGAAGCTCCATTGGTTATAGTGGAGGCAACCGGCTATTCCATTGCACTTGCAATAATATGTTGCGCATGTTTTCAAGTAGGTTTTACTTTATTGGCTTTCATACATGATGAGGCACATGCCTAACTCATTTGTTTGACTTTATTGTTTTCAGATTTTAAATATAATGTGACACAAATATGTCGTTGTTTTCTTTCGAGAATAGAAGAATTATACTAGTACCAACATGTTATGTAGGTATTGGCTTCATACATGAGAGGTTTCCAATGTATTGAATCTACACTCAATTTTTGGAACATGATGAGGTAGAGTGAGCGTAATATAGAATATGATGCCATTTTTGAACCATGTGCATTGTGTGGACTATGGCATGGTTGGGGTGCAACTTCCAAGTTTTTCTTAAAGTGTTACATAAAGTTACCACCTATATGTTCAATTCAACCGTTGGAGGATTTTCATGGTGTACATGGGCCGAACCTTCATGTGTTCTGTTCTATACTAACTTTTGTTGGGTGATAGATGGGATGCAATAATGTGTGGTTTTGCAGGCCATTCCACGGTACAATGGGCAGGCGTGAAAGATCTGGGTTCAATTCCCCCCTGGAATAATGATTTCTATATGGAGTTGTTTATGTAACCCAATTTGCATTAGCAACTTAGGAGGTTGGGGCCAAATTTTAACTCTAAAATGGCAAAGCATAGCCACATAATGTGCCGCAATCAAAATATATAGCGCCACACACTTAAACCTTCTTGAAGATGTCATCGCATGTGTCATATGTGGAATCATTCCACATTGCTAGGCTGGACTCCTTTGTTCCCACTCAAAGTACCAATAGAGCTACTGAATGAATAACCTAAGCGCCAATTTACACACCCATTTTCTTCAAAAACAAATAGCTGATTATAATGGTGGTTTACACATTTTTTATTATTTATGAAAGAGACCAGCATCTAGCTAGCTACCCACGGCTAATTCACACACAAGACTGAGAACGTATGACCATTCCACTTCAAGCAGTCTCATTGGTGGAAAAGGCGGAGCGAATCCAAGTTCGCTTCACAGTACCCTTGAGGGACCAACCATTTCGGCAGTACCTGTCGTTGGCTACGTTCCAGCGCCAGGATCGCCAACGTTTCGAAGCCGGGGGGGGGGGGGGGGCAACGTTTTGGCCCCGGGGTCGGCAACCTTTCTCGCTCCAGTGACCAACGCTGCACGGCAACCTGTGGCCGACGAAACGACACACACCCCCCCTGAAACCTTTCACTCCACCCTCATTTCCACAGCTCCTCGCGCGCCACTCATACCGAAACTCCCCCGAAGTGCTCGTCACAAACCCCTACCTAGCCTGACATTCTACCCTCCTCCATTATCTGTTTCGCCGCAACTCTGTTTTAGCATGCTGCATTACATTTCGCAGTGCAGTGCATCAATTGACTGGGCAGTCCGTTTGAGGAGGCTCGGCCATGACTAGCTGTCGATAGATGCTTGCAGTGCTCGGCAGAGGATCATTTGCGAAAACAGGTGATACTACTGTCATTCCCGGAAGGCAATTGAAGCCCCGCAATTCTGTTCACAATTCAATTCCAATGCACCTGTGTTTGTCATGTGCCAACTTGTTTGAATTGGATCTCACATTCTGGGCTCCTCCATTACCCGCGTCCGGATGAGAAGTGCACAGCAGGTGGGGTGGGGTGGACCTCGGATCAGGAAGTTCGGGTGGGATGTCCTTTCTGCTGGTCGTTTCTAGTTGAGGAGCCCGGGGCGGACGCTTCATATTTGATCCCGCCTTCATTAGGCTTCATTCCTTGCATTATATAATAAACGGCCAATTTAATGAACGCGCTGGTACTGCAGTCAAACCTCTATAAAAGTTACAGGTCGGGAGCAGCCAAAAAACAACATGTATAGAATTATAACAAGTAACATGTATAGAATTCATACCCATGATTAATAACATGTATGGAAATAACACTTCAAAATACTGAAAATTGTGAACAAAATGTTCTATAAAAGTAAACAATGGAAGTATAAATGATAATACATAATTCAACTAAACTAATAGAACGAAATAATCTATGTAGGAGTAACTTGAACAGGTTCTTCCAACCAAACTAACCGATACATAGAGTCCACAGTAGTCTGACGAGAAGCTTCCAAAATGATGATATGAAACTTCCTTGTGGAGTCCTCGACAGCTCATGATTTTTGATAGGGCACCATTTGGTCTTCATGGAAAGTATTAGGACAAAGGCTCTAGTCAAATTTCTTGATGTTCTGTAAATCATATGCACAAACCCCTCATCGGTAGGTTCATTTGGGTTGCTTACTTCAAACTCCCTCTCTCATAATTGAGGTGTTCATGAGCATTCATCACGTCACCCACCTCACTATCAAATGAAATCAACGTCAATTGATGAAGTAGAATAGCAACTTCATGAACCTCTACCAAACGCCTGGCTTCCTCTACCTCCCAGTCAATAGAGATGGAAAGAACACCCATGTGCCTCCAACATTTTTGAATATAGGATAAATGTGATTGCATGTTTAATGTGTACGCTCTCATATATTATTACCTTGATTTTCTCAAAATTAACACTTCTAGATGTGCAATTCACAAAGAAAGGGGTACAGCATATTATAGCACTTAACACATAACACTCACTACAGTAGTGTTACCAATTGTGTTTTTGTGGGGGGGGGGTCCATTTTTCTTACCATAGCCTGGAATTATAACGCTTAAAGGGGTAACACTAATAGAGGTTTGGCTGTACTTGTAGGGAAGCCGATGGCAGGGGGCAAGAGGAAATCGCAGGGATTAGGTGCCATCAGACGAAGAGAAAAATCGAAGGCTCGATGGTTGGCCATGCAAGCAAGTGACACATCAAGACAAGACTTGGAGGCATTGGCTGAAAACATAGCCAGAGGAAACGAGTCAAATAAGCCAGTATCAGAAAGGTGTTTTTCCACTATTTGTATATCCTGAATGCATTAAATATCATAAACCATTTTAAGGGTTTAGGGTTTAGGGTTTAGGGTTGCAGAAGGCATTAAGTGGCCTTGACGTTATTGGGTCTGCAACACAATTGTTCAGGTGAACGTAGGCAGAACTGCACCAGGAGGGTTCTCGCCCTCATTCAGTTCAGGTGTGAATGTGACTATTGCGGTGGGAGCTCCCCTGCAGCCCTTGCCTGATCCAGAGCCTCCCATGTCCAACCGTGCACACCGGAAGTGGATTATGGACCTGCTAGAGGAATTGGACGTGGATGATGACCACGACAACGATTCAGACTACGAATCTGATTCTAGTGGGGAGTCACCCAATTCCGCACTAGAGGTGGAGAGACGACTTATAGCCCATTTCAGTGTGCATCCGGAACTTAGCGCGCAATTCAAACACCCAGCCCACGATGTGCCTTGTATCCTTTGTGATTGCAAGCCGTTCAAGTCAGTGGGGGACGTCTACATGCACGCTGCAAAGACCCGCAGAAAACCTACAGCACACCGGGGTTTCGCCGCGGCAATTAGATGGCTACATGGTGGCAGGGAGCCCCCTCGTCAGTAAAATAGTGCACACTCATACATCACCTAAGGTAGTGCACGTTAAATATAGTCAAACACTAAAACCCATAGTTAGTGTAGTGAGAACACAAGGTACATGTCACATGTAAATTTCATTGAACATGTACAAATTGGATCACTAATTTTATTTGTAATTATTTTGTTAAAAATTGAATCCCATGCTATGTTGGCCGATGAAGGGACATGCTTGGGAGTACCTTACATCTGAAAATCAATACATGACATCAGGGGAGGTTGTTTCTCACCTTGTCATCTTAGAGACAATAGATGTCACTATGTGTATGGTATTGTATTGTGTACTTTCTACTTTTACGATATTATGTCATTATACCAATTTGTTTCTTATCTTAAATCAGGAATGAAATTGCCCATGTTATCTTTGCACTTTGCAGCATGAATTGGCATGGTTTCCTCCACTCGGAAGTTATTGACAATTGTGGTCAAGGTAATTATAAACCCTGCTTAAGGTTTCTGCGTATTTTCAAGCCACGGCGACAACATGAAATGTTGGAGGCTGAGAGGGTTCCATTGCACTGTGTACATAAGCTTCGGAATATAAACATTAAAAGCTTGGTACCCTATATGCTACAGGGGAGTGAGATAAAAAAATAAACTTTTGACCGGCAAGCCAGATTGGCAAGACAAATCATTTCTAATATTATGTTCATGCCTCTTTTTACTTGCTGAGATGTCTCTGCTGTTGGGTATTTTGCACATTTTCGCGAGTGTACTGCACAAGCGAGGTTGATTTTGCATGCAACGATGACCTAAATTATAACAAACAGCAACAATGCTCTCGCACGGAAGGTTATGAACTCAACAGACTGCGTTAGAAATATTAGCCTTTGGGTTATGCATTGTGACACCGTTTATGGTATTTAGTGCCACATGCACAACAATGTGGTATCCCCAATTTTGTGACGTGTGCTATGTTGGATATTATGATGCCAATAAAACTGCACTTGATATAATAGTTACTCAGATAATATTGTCAAATAACATCATGTTGACAACCACCACATCGGAAAAACTATAGGGAATGCCAAACGAGTGTCAGATGGAACTTCAGTTTGTCGTTAATTTACACACCTCCTTATAGTAGTTATGAAAAAGGTTTCAAAAAAAAAAGTCTAGTTACAAGTGAAGGGAACGACGTACCGGGAGCTAAGCGTACCGAGTCCTAAGCGAGCGATCAGAACAGTAAGTCGAGTCTAGTAACGAGTGGCGAGTCAAGAGAGTCCTAGTCACAAGTTCCAAGTAATGAGTCTAGTCACCAGTTCCAAGTAATGAGTCTAGTCACCAGTTCCAAGTAATGAGTCTAGTCACCAGTTCCAAGTAATGAGTCTAGTCACCAGTAGCCAGCCACAAGTATCGAGTCTTATAGTCTCAGAGAAGCGTCTAGTCACATTAGCGTACTTGGTTGGACTCCTTTTATCTAGGCCCTTTGCCGCTACCCCAAACGATATGGGATAACTCACTTTCCTCACACTGCTTCTCCCGCTGGCTCCTGTTGCGCACGGACGCTGTCAGTTCCGCAGACGCCGCGCCCGTCATTCGCCGAATACTGAATTTAAGTCCCTCTTTACTTGCTTCGTATCTGTTCCCATGATTCAAAGTGTTGTCGATGCACTCCGCCCCAATTTTTGGAGAGCAGCTGTTTCAGATAGCGCTCGTTTTCACTTCCCTTTAATCTTCGACATCCTCAATGACCAACCCAATTCTTTCTTCCTCATCAGCGCAGGGCCTCTCTTATTTTCGGTAAGGGACAGAACACCACAACTCCTTTGACCATTCGAGAATCACATCCGATTCTGCTGACAGAATCACAACTCGCAAAATGAAAAGCTTCCAATTGTGAATTCCTCTCGTTGTTATGGCCAACAGTAGATGAATGAAACGAGTCGGCCTACTGTGTGACCACTGTAAGACTGAGTTTTAAGACCACACGTTATCACATCAGAGTCTGCGATTAATTGAAGAAGCTCTACACTTGGATTCTGCGGAAGATTGTTTGTCATACCAATCACACTCCCCCTTAGTTCGTTAATTCTTGTCACAGGTGATGCAGACAACGCTTTGACATTTGATGCACATTAATTATCACAAGAACATACGAGAGCTTCACACACACACACCCATCAGAAGTTCACACCCTGAACTCGGATTACTGATAGTGGCCAAACATTATGCATTATGTAATGTACACATTCCATTCATATTTATGGGCTATGCCTTACTTACATATACTCATCCCAAATGTAAACAGCAAGTCATGTGAAATGGGCCTGTGAGGCCAAACCCCCCACCCTTAAGCGTCCGTAGTCCGAGTAGTGGGTTTGGGCTCACATTCCTCCGCGGTACTGGATTTGGACTTGGATGAGTCCATAGTGCAAGGTTCACCCTTCAAGTGGTCTTGGATTTAACTAGCTCCTTCATAAACCCAACTCCTTCATGAACCCAACTCCTTCATGAACCCAGCTCCTTAGCTTCTAACTAAACAAACCCAGGTCCTTCATAAACCCAGCTCTTTACTTTCTAACTAAACAAACCCAGCTCCTTCATAAACCCAGCTCCTTCATGAACCCACAACTTTGTAGTTGTAATCCCCAACTACCTCACTAATTATTCAAGCCCTTAACTAATCTTCCTACCTAATTTTCCTAATTCTACTAACAACCCCTTTCTAATCACACAATTCTTCTCTAATCCTAAAATCCTAAAATCCTAGAGAGGAGAGGGGGAGAGAGAATTTCCTAACTTCACTAAGACTAACTAATCCATACAAGTATATTTTTGCACTCATCACAACCTCAAGTGCTCAACTCTTAAACATGGAACTTGCAACCACGTGTATTCAAAACATGAACTTTAAGTACCACAAATTGGAATCATGAATTAACTTTAAAATCCTTCACGTCAACACTAATTCTACCAAGAGGTCAAGCCCTCTTCAAGGCTAACAAGCCTTGGCTCTCAAACTAAAAACTAAGCACACACATGTGCTCCAATATGGCTTCCCACACCCACACTTATAACTCGTGGGGTGTCTTGGAGCACAAAGGAAAGAGAGGATGAGTGAGGGAAGAATGAGGGATTACATAGTAAGCTTGAGGGGGTGAGCACCCTCAAGGCTCACGATAAGCCCTTGAGATTTCCTCCTACTTAGTAGGCGCCAATCCTATCTTCTAAGCCTTCCTCCCTCAAATGATCAACAAGGATCCTAATTCGAACATTTAACTAGCCTTGGCTTTCTACCTACCACACTTTACCAAACTTGGGATGCTTCAACCCAAACTTAGCCTCCTTCGCTTTCCGCCGCCATAACTTTCTCCCCTTACTTTCCCCAAATCGTTGCTCACCACTTAATTCAAACCACGATGCTTAACTCGTGATTTGATTGGTGCTTTGAGAATTTGCTTATCCTCCACCTTGCGTTCTTCCTTGGACCTTCCCCATTAAGTGGCCATGATGAGGTGGTCCACTTGTGCGCTCCATGTGATCCTCCATTCATCCCAATTCGAATGCACTTGCCTCTTGAGTCACTTTGGTTGTCTCCATCCATTTGTACTAGCCTACTCACTAACTACTCAATCCAAGTTCTCCTTACCTATCCTCATTCACTCAAATCCTTCCGAAGGTAAAAACACAATAACAACTCACATCCTAGCCTCTTACAACATGGTACTTCTAAGACTAACATTTCACTCTTTTTATATTTTTGTGAAGTAACATGCTACTTCAAAGTGCATCAACTAACGTTTCAAGGGTCTAAGACTAAATGTGGGCACCCTTTTGGGCTCACATAATTGGCGACCATCGGGGGATGAATCCAAACATCTCTTGCTCCAAGGGTAAGTTGCCTAGTCAAGCTCGGTACTCCTTACACCTACTTCCCGATGTACGGGTAGGAAAGAGCTCACCATTCAACGTTTCCAATTGAATTGAATTATTAGGAAAGACCTCATAGACAAGGTAAGGTCCTAACCATATTGCATCGAATTTCGCCGGAAATTCAAGCTTTCGTGCGTCTTGAATCATGACCATCATTCCCGGTGTTAGGGCCCTTCTCTTATGTCGTTTGTCGAAAGTAATCTTTCTCCTTCTTTGGATTGCCTCAATATGTTGAGCCGCCATTCTCCTCCCTTCGTCAAGTGCTTCCAAATCGGTTAGTCGATTTCGTAAGGATTGACTTTCGGTAAGTCTCGTACTCACGGCCACCCTAAGTGACTCGACTTCATATTCGATTGGTAGTGTCGCTTCAAGACCATAGACTAAGGAAAATGGTGTAGCACGCGTAGTTACCTTATAGGTTGTACGGTATGCCCAAAGTGCCGCCGTTAGTTTCGTATCCCAATCCCGCTTCGAGTCTATAACCGTCTTGCGTAGTATACTCACCAAAATTCCGTTAACCCTTTCCGTTTGTCCATTGGTTTGTGGGTGGTAGGGAGTAGTCTTCCGGTGATCAATTTTAAATTTCTCTGTCATCTCTCGAATCAAGTCATTCAAAAAGTGAGTACCCCTATCGCTTACTAGGATCTTCGGCACCCCGAACCGCGAAATTATGTTTTCGTACATAAATGTTGCCGCGTGTTCCGCCGTGTCGGTCTTCACCGCTTTGGCTTCCGCCCACTTGGTGAGGTACTCGGTTGCCACCACAATATATTTCATTCCTTTTGAAGATTGGGGATGGACCTCACCCACATAGTCGATGCCCCATTTTTCGAAAGGAATTAAGGGTAATGATACATGTAAAGGCATCTCCATTCTAAGGTCGTTTCGGGCATACCGTTGGCAAGCGTCGCATTTCCTTACATAGTCATGGGCGTCCTTAAATAGTGTAGGCCAAAAGTAGCCCGCTCTAAGTATTTTTTGCCCGGTGAGTTGACCCGAGAAGTGACCGCCGCAAGCGCTATCGTGGCAAGCGATTAAAATCGCTTCAACCTCCGTTTTTGACACGCATCGTCGTAAAATACCATCGGACCCCCTTCTAAACAACCTATGGCCCACTACAACAAATTGCCTACTATTTACCCTCACCTTCCTTCTCTCTTCTTTTGTCCACTCTTTGGGCAACTTGTGGGTTGTTAGAAATTCCACTATGCCCGCATACCACTCCGGTGTAGAAGTGACCACAAAGAGGCTATCATCTACTAACATATCATTTACCGGATTTTTTCCTATCTCCTCCGACAACCTAGACAAGTGGTCCGCTTGTAAATGCATACGACCCGGTTTATATTCCACCGTGTAGTCGAATTCTTCTAATAACAAAACCCACCTAGCTAACCTACCACTTAACTCCGCCTTGTTAACTAGATACTTGATAGCCATGTGGTCAACAAAAAATACAACCGGGTTGCACATGAGGTAATGCCTAAACTTTTTAACGGAAAACACCATGGCTAGGCACTCCCTCTCCGTTGTAGAGTAGTTTCTTTCGGCGGGGGTCAATTGCTTACTCGCATAAGCTATAGGTTGATCCTTCTCTTTTTCTCCCGTTGCTTGACAAAGCGCACTCCCTATTGCCACATTACTAGCATCACAATAGACGTGAAAAGGTTTACCCCAATTGGGTGGTATCAACACCGGATAGGTGCTCAACCTATCCCGCAATTCCTCAAAGGCTTTTTGACAAGCATCTGTCCACTCGAATTTGACATCCTTTTTGAGCAAATGGGTAATGGGCACCGCTATCTTTGAAAAATTAGGAATAAGTTCCCGGTACCATCCCACATGTCCTAACAACTTAGAGATCCCCTTGGAATTGGTTGGAGTTGCCAAGTCGCTTATGGCCGCAATCTTATCCGGATCGGGTTCTCTACCTTTCTCACTAACAACATAACCCAACAACACTCCCTTATTCACTCCCAAAAATGTCTTATCCGGGTTCAATGCTAACCTCATCTTCCTACACCTAACCAATGCCTCCCTAACACAATGTAGGTGATCGTCCACATTACTTTGTGTGCTAAAATCGTCCACAAAGACGGTCATGGATTTGAACAACAAGTCGGTGAAGATATACATTACTAATCGTTGGAAAGTAGCCGGGGCATTACATAACCCAAATGGCATCACTACCCACACAAAGTACCCCAAGGTGTAGTAAAAGCCGTTTTATGGATATCTTGGAGGGCTATGGAAATTTGATTATAACCCGCATACCCATCCATAAAGGTATATCGCGAATGACCTCCAACCTCCTCAAGCAACAAGGTGATAAAAGGTAAGGGGAAGTGATCCTTTTGTGTGCACGAATTCAATTTCCTATAGTCGACACAAACCCTTAATTTCCCATTTTTTTTCTTTACTAAGACCATAGGAGAAACCCAATCCGTGATTTCCACCGGCTTGATAAACCCGGCCTTCAATAACCTTTCCAATTCCGCTTTCACCAACAATTGCAATTGAGGATTCATCCTCCTCTCCTTTTGTCTAATTGGCCTCGCCCCCGGAATTAAAGGAATCCGGTGCTCTACCATTTCCCTAGGAATTCCCTTAAGCTCATCGTAGGACCATGCAAAAGTATCACTAAACTCATCCACCAAATTGCTATACTCCCTAACCTCTTTCTCCTCCAATTTGGAACCCATCTTCATTTGTCGGGTTTTTCCATTCTTTAATTTCACATCCACGTACCGCCAATCCGCTTCCGACACATGTGCTTGTTCCTCTTTGTTCCGATACCAATCGGAAGGCACATTGGGGTAATTTTTCACATCTTGACCTACAACTATCCCCGTAGACGTGGTCTTGAAATGTAAAGGCTCCTCCAATTTCGATGACTCAATAATCACATCCTCCTCTTGAGTCCCATCTACATGAATTAAACTAACCTCACCCTCTTCCACGTCATCTACCCAAGGTGTTAACCCACCGCTAACCCACTCTTCCTCGGTGAGCACCTCACATGGCTCCAACAATGAGCCCTCTCCTAAACTAACACTAGGAAATTCACTCCCTAAGCCTACTTGGTGAAATGTAACCATTACATCAACCTCGGACTCGGGGTACTCCCTTAGCCATTGGGCATAATCCCCATTATCCCCATAATTGTAAAAATTAGGACCTAGACTTCCCGAGCCCGAATCTATAACAACCCTTTGACCTTCGGGATGGACGACTCCCACCAATGCCTTGCCAATCTCATTCTCGTTTAAGTCATCAATTTCCTTCTCCAATGGCAAATACATCTCCTTCTTCATCCATCCTTCTAATGAACCAATGGACACTATGACCCTATTACCCTCCGGACCATAAGTGATGGATGGTTTAGGTCCACCCCAATTGACCATAGCATTCGCCATCCGCAACCAAGGCCTACCTAGCAAAATGGGGAAGGTGTCCTTGTTGGAGTGCATTTTAATGACATGGAAGGTGACCAAGTACTCCTCACCTCCCGTAGTCATTCTACAATCCTTGATCATCCCCAAAGGCGTAGTCGAACTTTGATTTGCCATATTTATGACCAAAGGTGAAGGCCCCGTGAGTCCAAGTCCCAATTTTTTCATAGTATCCTCCGGTAGTATATTTAGACTACTCCCTCCGTCGACTAGCACATTAGGAACCACCTTATCTACTATAACAACTTCTATTTCTATAGCTTTCACGTCTCTTCCACCTTGTGATTGGATCCTAGCGGCTATTTTAGCTTTCACCTTCCTCATCCTCTTGTGTACCGGCATTCCCTCCTTTAATGTTTTCCTTGCCGTGGGTGAAATTTCCAATAGTTGGCCGAAAGTAATATCCGCCTTGAGTGTACTAAGGTCCGCCCACAAGTCGTACCCGGTAGATCTTTCCACCTTAGAATTACCCACTACGTCGAATTCGTCTACGGGAACCCCCGGTCCTTCCCATTCACCCACATCGCTATTATCCAAGTCATGTACCGCATTAGTCCTCTCCCTATTTTGTAAAATTATATTTTCCCTCTCCACATCCTTAGTAGCTCTTCTAGCTACCCTATCCAACTCGGAGAGATTAATCTCTTCATCCGAAGAGTAATTTCCTTGCTCTCCTATTCCTACCTCCAACGGGGCATCCCCTTTCCTAGCCCTAGTAGTTACCGCTAGTGCAGGTGCTTCTTCAACCACACCCTTACCCTTCACTAACTCATATGTAATAGCATTGGTGTGAGGAGGCCATTGACTTTGCTCCTCTCCAATTCTCGTTGGGAGAGGAAGCATGTCATCACATGTGGCCTCCAACACTCCATCCATGAACCTAACATCTTGGGAGTTAGATGGTCCCGGATCCGTTGGAGGCGCTTGTCTCCCGTTACTAACATTAGGTGGAACTCCTTGTCTATTTTGTATTGGAATGTAACCGGTTGTAGTTTGCAAGCCCGCCGGTGGATGAAAAGTTTGCCTAGCATTACTATGGTCATAGTATAAGTTAGGTGGCCTAAGTTCATTGGCCGGTACTCCTTGTGGCCTAGCACCTCGCATATTATCCCTTGCTTGTTGTTGTGGATTAGCCACCGGGTAAGGGACATTAATTATTTTGTCCGGTTGGCGACACGTATCCGAGGGATGACTTCCTCCACAATTGCTACAATTAAACTCTTGACCTTCGGACCAACATTGTCCTTGAGCGTGCCACCTTCCACAAAAGGGATGAAATTCCTTCTTCTCTAAATTTTGGCCACCTTGCCCTCTAGGTTGTGGTCCTCTATTGCTTCCATTTCCATAGTGAGGTGGCGCTTGACCTCGTTGATTTTGTTGAGGTGGGTTACCGTTTCCTCTTTGGTCACGGTTTTGTCCACTTCTACAAAATTGACGCGTGTGGCCCGGTTGGCCACATTGGACACACCATAATCCGGAAGAATGCCTACCCGACTCAACCGGGGGTGGAGGCCCCGGTTGTTGACTCCGGATCATTAATGACATTTGATCCGTGAGGCTTTGCATTTGTTTTATCATAGCCTCTTGGAATCCTAGTTGGCTAGCACCTAGTCTTCTCTCAACCTCCTCCAAGTGTGGATCCGTTCTAGGGGCCGGTAGTGCCAAAAGAGGTGCCGGTTCCCTAACCGCTAAAGGTCGGGGACCGGTGTCCACAATGGCATATGGAATTTGGTTCTCATACTTAGCGGGTTCTACCGCTACCACCCTAGGGCGTATGGGGATGAATTGTGGGATCAATTCATCCTCCCTTCTCCATAGCCTTTCGTGATCTTTATCCAAGTTTTCAATATCTCTAGCCGCACGCTTGGCATCCGCCAAGGTCAAGGGATTCCTTTCTAGAACACCCCTAATAGTTCCGGACTTAAAAAACCCTTGAATGAAAAATTGCTTTAGCGTGTCGTCGTTGAGCATGGTACCCACAAATCTAGTGCACACTAAATCAAACCTCCTAATGTAAGCCGAAATTTCTTCCTCCCTTCCTTGCTTCAATGACGACAATGCCCTTAATGCGGTACTTTGACCCACTTCCGGCCTAAATTCGTTAAGAAACTCCCTTTGTAATTGTTCCCATCCCCTAAAATGTCCCTCGGCATGATCCCGATACCATTCATAGGCTTCCCCCTCTAGAGTGGTAGGAAACCACACTAACCAATAACCCGGGTCGGTTATGAGGAAGCTAGCCAACCGTTCG
The DNA here is from genome assembly GCA_964035585.1 of Polytrichum formosum. NCBI lineage: Eukaryota > Viridiplantae > Streptophyta > Polytrichopsida > Polytrichales > Polytrichaceae > Polytrichum > Polytrichum formosum. The sequence continues at coordinate 64,111,957 of OZ037936.1, forward strand.
ATATACCGTTCCATGTGCCGAGAGGGGTCCTCATCCTTGGTCCCATAAAATTTAGGGAGATGAGATGGTATATCCATCGCCGCTAAATTTTGTGGAACCACAATTGGTAGGCCTCTTGGCCTAACCAATGGGTCTATTGGAGGTATAGGAGGTATGGGCGGAATTGGGGGTATGGGTGGTGGATCCATCCCCCGTTCCTCGGCCATGGTGACCGGTGAACTATTCAACAATCCCCTATCAACTTCTACCGGGAATTCTTCTCTAAGTGTGTAATTTTCCGAAGAAGTTTCACCACTCAATTTGGAGGGAGTGATCTCCTCTTCAAGTTGAGCTCCAAGTTCTAAGGTGTCTAGAATTGACCTAGTCCTAGGTTCGACGTTCAAACAACTCTCTATTCTAACATTATCTTGTTCTAATCTATCACTGATTTTAGAGGACCGCCTCTTTCGAGTAGATTTCTCTAGTCCTACTATCAAACTTGGTTTTTGTGAGCGAGTCCTACCTTGCATTCCATAAGAATCGATCGACCCTCACTTGACCACACATAATCCTAGCAATTCCCCTCTTAATGTTTTCACTTGTCTTGGTGTGGTTATAATTTTTTTAGGAGGTGAGGAAAAGAACCTGCAAGCCCACTTAGGTGAAAGAATCCCAATAGGGGATAGGCATGTTCATGTTAATTTTTTGGTTAAGTCGGAGCATCACCTCCGCACCTTCCCGCAAATTAACACTCACCACAATACCGATTGTGAGGGGATGACCTTCCGAGTAGATTATGTTAAAAGTCGAGGCTTCACCCTTCAACTTCTCACACCATCCACAATTCGGGAATTACCCTCTACAACGGATAACAACAATCACGAGTACAAAAGGCATTCCTTAATTAGTTAATGAGTTCACTTTGAAGAAATAAACATACCTTGAGCAATCGCATCCCCCTGTGAGTTAGCACTCCCCTCAATCGTGACTCAATGTAACAACACCATAAACTTTGTGAAATATTAATTTAATCTAGAGCATGAAATGACAACTCCCAAAACTTTGAGACTCACCCCGAGGTGAGTGTCAAAGTTCAATGTCCTAAGGTGAATTTACCCTCTAATGTTTTAATGAGCTACTCGGTTATAGGTTCCTTTTAAGTTCTTAGCAAATCCCCAAAAAGGTTGAGGACGTACCTTCGCCGCGCTCCTTCCTCAAAAATGAATTTGCGTAATTGACAATGCAATTCATTCCAAGGAATAGTTGAAATACAATGAATTCAAATGTAACCCAAAGAGAGAATACTTACCGAGTTTCGGGTGCTCCTTCCCTTCTCTCAAGTTTGTGTCTCCAATTTTTCCTAGTTGCCTCCAAGTCTCCTAGTCGCCTCCAAGTCTTGTAACTACCTTCCGCTTCGCTCCCGGCGGACGCACCAATTATGTGAGGCCAAACCCCCCACCCTTAAGCGTCCGTAGTCCGAGTAGTGGGTTTGGGCTCACATTCCTCCGCGGTACTGGATTTGGATTTGGATGAGTCCATAGTGCAAGGTTCACCCTTCAAGTGGTCTTGGATTTAACTAGCTCCTTCATAAACCCAACTCCTTCATGAACCCAACTCCTTCATGAACCCAGCTCCTTAGCTTCTAACTAAACAAACCCAGGTCCTTCATAAACCCAGCTCTTTACTTTCTAACTAAACAAACCCAGCTCCTTCATAAACCCAGCTCCTTCATGAACCCACAACTTTGTAGTTGTAATCCCCAACTACCTCACTAATTATTCAAGCCCTTAACTAATCTTCCTACCTAATTTTCCTAATTCTACTAACAACCCCTTTCTAATCACACAATTCTTCTCTAATCCTAAAATCCTAAAATCCTAGAGAGGAGAGGGGGAGAGAGAATTTCCTAACTTCACTAAGACTAACTAATCCACACAAGTATATTTTTGCACTCATCACAACCTCAAGTGCTCAACTCTTAAACATGGAACTTGCAACCACGTGTATTCAAAACATGAACTTTAAGTACCACAAATTGGAATCATGAATTAACTTTAAAATCCTTCACGTCAACACTAATTCTACCAAGAGGTCAAGCCCTCTTCAAGGCTAACAAGCCTTGGCTCTCAAACTAAAAACTAAGCACACACATGTGCTCCAATATGGCTTCCCACACCCACACTTATAACTCGTGGGGTGCCTTGGAGCACAAAGGAAAGAGAGGATGAGTGAGGGAAGAATGAGGGATTACATAGTAAGCTTGAGGGGGTGAGCACCCTCAAGGCTCACGATAAGCCCTTGAGATTTCCTCCTACTTAGTAGGCGCCAATCCTATCTTCTAAGCCTTCCTCCCTCAAATGATCAACAAGGATCCTAATTCGAACATTTAACTAGCCTTGGCTTTCTACCTACCACACTTTACCAAACTTGGGATGCTTCAACCCAAACTTAGCCTCCTTCGCTTTCCGCCGCCATAACTTTCTCCCCTTACTTTCCCCAAATCGTTGCTCACCACTTAATTCAAACCACGATGCTTAACTCGTGATTTGATTGGTGCTTTGAGAATTTGCTTATCCTCCACCTTGCGTTCTTCCTTGGACCTTCCCCATTAAGTGGCCATGATGAGGTGGTCCACTTGTGCGCTCCATGTGATCCTCCATTCATCCCAATTCGAATGCACTTGCCTCTTGAGTCACTTTGGTTGTCTCCATCCATTTGTACTAGCCTACTCACTAACTACTCAATCCAAGTTCTCCTTACCTATCCTCATTCACTCAAATCCTTCCGAAGGTAAAAACACAATAACAACTCACATCCTAGCCTCTTACAACATGGTACTTCTAAGACTAACATTTCACTCTTTTTATATTTTTGTGAAGTAACATGCTACTTCAAAGTGCATCAACTAACGTTTCAAGGGTCTAAGACTAAATGTGGGCACCCTTTTGGGCTCACAGGGCCACATATATTCCGACAGTGAATTTACAAGACATAGCAAGAACCTCACATCTGATTGCTCTACTAACAATGAAGAATCCCTTTGGCAGTGGCAACCTCAAAATACTATCAAGAGATACTCAAACTTCATGAATCTGAGTCGATGCACTTTAATGTCACAGAATTACTTATGCATACAACAATCTCACATCGAACCTTTCAGGAGGTTCACAGTCTACGACAGAGTTCGTATCATATGACAACCAACCCCCAACTTACAAAAACATGTATGATCAAAACGTCGTTTGGTATATTTCAAAAAGAAGCTTTTACAACAGAAGTGAGGGTTTCACACACGATTACGTTCGATAATCAGAAGAGTAGGAAAAAACTAGAGGACATATACTCTCTTCACGAGACGTAGCTTAAAAAAAATTGAGTCTCCCTCTTTTGTCTTCTTCCCACCCTGCCTATCTTCCTTCACCGAAAGGTTGTGGCTGACCCTAGCTGCGATATCAAGTGTTTCATCTATTTGTCACATGTTAGTTTCATGACTCATGCTATATTCTATACTACGGTCAGCAAGGAAATTACCATCAGGAGTGCTTGTTCCCCCTCCTAAGTGACAAACTGCTTATTTCTTCAGTGTTTTGAGAGTCTTCAATGTAATTTGTCCTTCATCTACCCTTGAAGACTAAAAACTATTCTTTCTGTCCCAAAAAATGGTATCACATGGCCCCCTCCTTTATTGAGTGCCATCCCTGCCAATTCGAAGTCTCTTGATTGATCCTTCAGTATCATCCTCGTCTCCTTCTTGTGCGGATGCACGACTCCTTGATCCCCTGTGATGCCGGTTTTCTTTTGCATCCAACCGGATAAGGGCACGTTGTAGATCCTCGTCTTGAGCTATGGCTTGAGGATTGTTCACCCGATGCCACTTCAGAAATCTTTCAAATGGCCCCACCCGTGTAAAGGGAAATTCGTTGATAAGACATGTATGAACTCCCTCAATAAAATGGGTGAGTGCCATTGCCTCCACCAGCCGCAACCAACGGGAGGGTCGGTACTGCAACTTTAGCAGCATGAAGAATTCATGCCTGGACTCGTGATGGCAATTAATATTAATTGCAAAATTCCAGCGCGGACACCACTCGGCAAGAACTGCACAAAACACCGCAGCTCGAAAATAGACAGGGTCCTTGTGAGTTCGGTGCTCCTCATGAAACCTCAAATAGGCATCTCGGCATTGCCCTGGTGTGTTGAAGCCCGGGGCCCCTTGAACTTGGGGCCAATTATATTCCACTGAAGCAATGGTCACATCGGGTGCCCATTTGTGTCGCCGTGCGCAGGGACAAAACTGTGGATGTAGCTGTACCGCAGCAGGTGGTTCGAAGGACCACGGTCCACTTTGTTGTCGATACAGCAAATCAGCTGCCACCTTTTCTGTGCGAGACAGTCCATAATCTTCTAGGATCCACGCCAAAGCTGGCCATGTCGGCACTGGCTTCTCCCCTTCATCATCGAACAATTCCCTGTAATGGCCAAGATAGCGTTGATTCGCTGTTGATCCATCCACAGGCATGTCGATGGCGCCAATGTAACGAGGGCAGTAACCCTGTGGGGCTAAGCAAAATTCCACCTGTGCTTGAACGGATAACACCGGGGGCCTCCTTGCTTCAATGGCCTTCAAGTATCGGTCTATCCTATCTATGGCCTTCTCACGGTTGTACAAGTAATGAGTTGCAGTGAAATCGTCGACCTGAGCCAAATTATAGACTCGACGAAGATTATAACTCAAGACTCTCCGAAGGTACTCCTCATTCTTCACTAAAGGAGCCACCGCCTCGAGATTCGCTCTCCACTGGACCACCACTTCTCTCCTTGGACTGTAAAACTGTTGCGACATGGCTACACTGTAATCGGCCCAGTCTGCCTGCCTACCTTCTGATAACCTTCTAAGGCCCCGACGTTGGTGAAGACGTTCCTCACACTCCGCATAATAAAGATATATTCGACCTCCTATGTCTCCCATCTTGATGAGCGCTGAGAAGGGATCGGACAACTGGAGGTGCTTCCTAACTAGGACCTCAGTGAACAAGTTTTCGACTTTGAACTTCTCACAGAATGACCACATTGCGAAAAACTGGGACCTATCTAAGATGTCCCCCAACTCGTACCCTGTCATGGCTAAGAGCAAGTCCCGATGAATCTCATAAAACTGGTGCAAGTTAAAAGTCAAAGAAATCTTACTTTCTATCTCCCAAAACTTTGCACACACTTCATCGGTCAAAAACTTACCCTCTACGGACAGCGGACCTGGTACTACGGGGACGGTGGATGTCGAAGGGTCCAAAAGACTGAAGTCCATGGTATTGCTAGACTTCTCCCCCATCAGAGGCTTCGGAAGCACTCTTCCCGACCCCTCCTTCTGCAGCCGAGTATAATCTTGTCGTAGTTCAGTCAGCTGCATCTTAAGAGCCGAATGTTGAATTTGGAGCTCCGAGAATTGCCGCTGATCATTCAACTTCTCCTGGAGTAGTTGGTTAAGCTGTTGGAGATACTCCGCATTTTTCTCCTGTGCCATCTCCAACTTACTCTGCTTTTCTGCTAGCTGGTTATTCAACCCAGCTATTCGTGAAGTCAATATTGCGTGTTGGACTTCAATCTCCTCTGAAGTCGGGGAAGGTGGAGACATCAAGCGTGTCACCGGTGAGGATCGGGGTGGTGTCACATCGACCGGTCTGAAAACTAATTCACACAAACATGCGATGTAAAAGGCAGAGTAAAGGTATAGAATCGGCGGACTCTGCGCCCTCCGCACCTGAATCTCCTCATTTATCCTCTGTTGAATAATGAGTGCCCAATTCACTTTCTCCCCCTCCCAAGCTCGAATGGCTGCGACCACATATTTCTGGTCCATCTTCGATTCGTCCGGTCTGAAGAGGAAATAATTGTTCACAAAATCAAACCACATGTTCCAGTGATGGCGGGCTAGGCCAATTCCCCACTTGATTTCCTTACCCCAGCGAAATTTGTATTCGAAAATCCCCTCGGCCTCTGCTTTGGTCAGGTCAGGTAGATTTTCTTCCTCAGAGCCTAGGTTTGGCAATGAAAAGGCCTGTCCGATTGCGGAAGTGGAAAAATCCACTGTTATCCCATCCACCTTGGCTGTCTTAGTCTTCAGCTGGTACGTGTTGACAAACTGTGTGACTTTCCCGTCATCCACTACCCTTTCCGCATCACGGACCCAAAGCAAAAATTCCCATATCCCTGCCTTCTCCAAGTTACTACGATTCTTCGACATCACCTGTTGAAGCCTCCTCGGAATGTCGGCCAGGGCAAGTGCCTGAACCGGGACAACTGTTGCCATGATCCGTGGACTTTTACTATGTCCTATACACTTAACCTGTCACTTTTGTAATGACACTTACTTCAGCCTGTCTCTAAAGACTGTAACCAGTTCTTCACCCTGCAGTCAGTGTCACGAATCAGTTTACACATATATGAACACATTGTGACTCACCCTATGGTATTTTACTTTGAATCGGACACATGACTTTGGGAGGGCTGCATCTCTGACTTAGGAAGAGTCTGGCTCATTCATGGCGACATTATTTCGACATTCTTTTTGGAACTCTCTATTCGGAAATCACACTACGCATAGATGAAAAAGACTGAGTAATGGAGAGGAATGCACTATGGCGGCAGGGGCCTTTCTATGAGAAGAATTATAAGAGCATAATCTATTCTCAATACAGACTCTTGCTATCTATTTTATTATTCTCCTTTTCTGACTCCATATCTTCTCACCAATTATTACTAGGGATTGTTATGAAGATCTGCTTTTGACCCTCCTTCTTTGAAATATGAGTAGCACTCTCTTCTTCTGCTCTCTTAATGTTTTCACTCATCGCTTAATTCAATTTGCATTCAGAGAGATCTTTCTGTCACCCAATTTCCTGTCCCTCTCCGGTGAATGTCAGTGTCTGTGAGGAGAATCCACCAGCAAGATCCCAACGAGTAGTCCAAGGGGAAAACAAATTTTGTAAGGAGAAGCTATCATCATCTCCTGGCCCCTCTTTTCATTCTGCTTGTTCTCTCCTGAATCATTGGCCACTCAGTCCCCTCCCTTTCCATTTTTTTCTCTCTTTTTCACTCGAATCCCTCTGTCGCTTACATCTCGTAGGCAGTGCAACTCTGCGCTCCTTACTCCGATTTGTCTTGAGCACACACACACGCAAGGACTTAGGGTTCAAACCTTTTCATTCATTTGAATGCTTGCTTTATTTGTTAAGTTCAACATGCCTACTTTTTGGAAATGAGAACTTAGAGAACGAAACACATACCTGCGGACGCTGTCCCCCTCAATTCCACAGTGCTTCGTCTCCGCGTCCCGCCTTCTCCTTATGCAATCCTTCAATTAGCTGTGTCGCTCCGCATTCGAGAGAACCCTTTGCACTGCTTCTCTCACACTCTCTTCTTCAGTACAGCTATCACTTAGCTCAATTTTCAGCTCTCCCTTCATGCTCTCTAGCTGGAGAATGTGTGTCGACTGAAATTCCTCTTCCTTTTTCCTCTCTCAGCTACGCTCAGTACGTGCTTGTAACACTTGGCTATGGCCGCAGTCGAGTGACATACTGACGGCTGACGGACCCAACCGTCAATCCTGCTTCAAAGTCACTTCTTTCACACTAGGGCTGCGTTACCCCTATTCACTTAATGAGTACTCCTTTAAGGCACTTCACTCGGCTTCCCTTTTATTTTAGACTTGCTCTAGCACATAGCTTCTGTTATACTTTTTATTCTGTTTACTCATGACTCTTTATGTCGTGACCACCGATTTTGTACTTTATTTCCTTAGGAATTAGTAACACCCATATATACAAAAAAAATCCATATATGAAAATGTCATATATATTACATTCTTCATAATGTAAGTTGTCAATGTTTAAGCCAAATGGATCCTCCCTTCCTCTGAATCCAAGTAACTGTCCTCAATTACTTACGATATATTTTCAAACGATGTCCGTTAAGTCATTTGGTTCCAACATGTATATGCTATCCTATAAGCGCATAAAGCATCGATCAATTTCGTATCCCATTCAGTCATAGACCCTTGTACTGTCTTGGTGATGAGTTTAAAGAAAATGCCATTACTTCTCTCGGTTGCACCATTAATTAGCTCGTGGGTGGTAGGGCGCAGTTAATCGGTGTTAGATTTTATATTTTCATGTAAATTCCTCAATAATGTCATTGACGAAATGAGCACCCCTATCACACACAAGTTCTTTAGGGCAGGCAAAACGTGACACAATATTTTCCCGCAAAAATTTGGCGGCAATAACTTTACCATTAGTTTTAGGGGCCTCGGCTTCTGCCCAATTAGTAGCGTGGGCCATGCCTACTAAAATGTAACGGTGACGGCCATGACGACTTGGAGGGTTGATAGGACCAACAAAGTCGATTCCCCATTTTTGAAACGGGGCTAATGCGAGAATCGGTGGAAGAGGCATAGCGGATGAAGTAGTAGGTTTGCCTATTCGTTGGCACACATCACATTGTCGAGTATAGGTAGTGCAATCCGCAAATAGTGTCGGACACCAATAACATGATTGCAATATGCTTCGTGTGGTGACATCAACCGCAAAATGTCCAGCGGCCGTGTTTTCGTGACATGCCTTGATGATCTGGGGAATTTCTGGGGTAGTAATACATCGTCGAAGGACACCATGTTTTCCTTGCTTATACAAGGTACAAGCAAGTATTATATAGGGCCCTGCTTTATAGGCCAACCTCCGTTGATGGTTTTCGTTATATCCTCCCGGAAATATGCTACATTGTAAATAAGTGATTATTTCAGTGTATTTCGGGGGCATAACATCAACAAAGAATTATTCGACATCCGGGAATGACTCAACAATGGGTTCTTCCCCTAATTCATCATGTAGACGCGAAAGGTGTTCAGCATTGGCATGACTTATACAATCGACAGTTGTGTCAAATTCTTGTATAAGTAATACCCATCGGGCAACACGCCTACAAAGATATGGCTTATTTACCATATATTTCATGTTTGACATGTAGGTGCTTGAAAATTTACTTAACTAGCTTGTTCATTTTTACAAACATCCTCTCTGATTTTAGTCCGAAACTTTTGATTGGAGTCTTCAAATGTAAAACGGATTGTTGGAGGTGAAAGAATACTCGATTTGTCAACTTTTTCTTTTTCGAAGTTTTTCCAGAAAAGGTCTTTTAGCAGGCATGAATCACCCCTAAAGTCTGCTGACTTTAATAAACACCGAATTGTGTACTTATTCTGTTCCCAAATCTACATTGTATATTGAAGATTTTTAAAGGTTTATAAAGATTTCAAACCTTGGACAACTAACCTACTAATTCAACTATTTCTTAAGTAGTTGCCTTTCATAACTATAGTGGTTTGCGATTTGACCTACCAAAAAATGTAGTTAACTATAGTTGTTTTAAATTTGGTCTACCAAAATATATAGTTAACTATAGTTATATCTAGTTAACTAAATATGTAGTCAACTAAAGTTGAGCGCAGCCTGTCCACGGAATTATGTTGTAGTGTTGTAGTGTCCCTACACTAAATAGTATATTTAGTGTTTGATACACTAAATACGAACACATACACTAAATACCAATAACCCTATGAAAGTAAGTAACATCAAATGTAAACTCAAACACTAAATATCAACTATGGTACTATGTGGAAGTTACATGTTTGAATTTAGTGTTAGTAAGGATATGAAAAAAAAACAAAAAAAATAATGATAAAAGAAGAATTCCAATATATCTTCAAATATCTCCTAACACTAATTGTCCAAAAATTGAAAATTAGTGTTGAGCAGGGTAGGGTGGTAAGAACATGAAATATAATCAAACATTAAATATCCTATTTAGTGTAGTGTGTTATTTGTGTTGGTGGTGTACATGGAGGTCGTTCCGGAGCCCAACACCGTGAGTGTTTGTATAAAGGCATTTCTTAATGATCCTCAATGGCCCAAGCATATTAAACACCCTCAACTGAGCGCGAACTTCTTTGACTATATAATAATGCCTGTGCTTTTTCGAGTTAACTATAGTTGTTCTTCAAATTGGTTTGAAATTTTTCTGGTAAACTATAGGTGTTCCCTAAAATGAATTGAAAAACATCTAGTTAACTATAGTTATTTTGGCAGTTGTCCAAGGTTTGAAAGATTTTTAATAATTCTAAACTTTTTGAAAAGATTCTAAAAGATTCCCAAAGAATGACAATTTTTTGTTAAATTGGGCACAATTCACATAAATTTGTCAAAATTGACGTTATACTATCCAAATTAACGAAAATTTGTTAAGGTGTTGTTAATTTGGACACTGTTTTTCTAGTACACAGTGTCGTAATATAAATACGTACACTACATAGATGTGTACTTATTTAGTATTGCATTGTGATTATTTGATTTGAAGGAAAATAAAGAGAATAGAAATAGATTACCTTCTTGTTTACTATTAGTTTACTCTTAGTTTACTCTTAGTTTACCCTTTTAGTCTTACCTTTTTATTTACTCTTAGTACTCCATGTTATCTTTTTAGTCTTACTCCTAGTTTTATCCTTAGTTCACTTTTGGGCCAATGGGTGATTAGAAGCCCATGTTATCTTTTTAGTCTTACTCCTAGTTTTATCCTTAGTTCACTTTTGGGCCAATGGGTGATTAGAAGCCCATGTTATCTTTTTAGTCTTACTCCTAGTTTTATCCTTAGTTCACTTTTAGACCAATGGGTGATTAGAAGCCCATGTGATGAGGATAAGAGAGGGACTTTGTCTCTCTCATATGGAGGGGTATGAGAGGAGTTTTGGGGAGAGTTTTTTTTGTTGTGAGGAAGGAGGTTTTTATGAAAGCTCATGGTGTGAGTTGATGTTATGAGAATTTTGAAATGAAATAAGAAGAAGTTGTGTTTCATGTTGATTTGTTTCTAGAGTGATCTCATTTGTTTGATTGGAAGTAAACAATCAAAAACTGTGCTAGTTTGAGTGGAGGGAAGTCTGTTGGCCCTTATAGAGAAGAGCTGAGACTTCGACCGACCATAGAAGACGGACAGGTTTTTTTTGTTTGCAACGAGACTTTGAAGATTTGAAGACTTTTCAAGATTCAAGTGTGTTGTGGCTTGTGGTTCGTTGTCAATTTTGTGAATCCCAGCCGGATTTGGAGGCTAGTTGCATTTGATTTTATTCCATCGTAAAACTTGTTGCGGGCTTAGTGGGAAACCATAAAAGCTTCATTTTGTGTTCGTGACAACGAAGTGGGATTGATGACCCACAAGGTTGTTTTCTTTCGTTCCCATTGGTGAGGCGCGATTGCTGGTCACCGTGGGTTTGAAAGTTTAGGAGCCAATCTTTCGGACGTCAGCTCGTGATCTGACGTCCCGTTTTACCCGTCCGAGGCCTGTGGTTTCTTATCACCCTACCCTTACCCTTAACCCATTTAGAGCCGCAACAAGATAGGTCGATGACAGAGAGTTTGAAGATTTGAAGACACTGAAGACCAAGACTCTTGAAGATTAGAAGATTTGACGATCCGATAAACAAATCGAGTTGCAGCCAAAAGCCCAGTGCTTTCCCAAGGCGGAATCCTCTCTACCTGACAACGGGGTGCGGGTGGATTGTATGTTGAATATGATTAACACTTCTACATCCACCTTCCGCATCCTCCTCCTTACGAACATGCTTTCCTTTCTTCCAATGTCTATCATTCGATTGGTAATCCTTTTTAGGATATGGGCACTAGTATGTGGGATGTCCCGCCGTTCAACAATTCCCGCATAGGGTCACATAATCTAGGGACGTCCTCGGGTGAGGACATTCGTTAGCATAATGTCCCAACTCTTGACATGTACAACAAACATGTATCTTTCTCTTATCATCAGAACTACCATTATTCCAAACTCTTTCAAAATTCTTTGATTGGAGGTGAAGGCCAACTTAAAAAATCATAGTTGCTGGAAAAGTTGGATTGCATATTTACACAAAGGAAAAGTTGGATGGTGGCCCAGTCCATTGGCCACATTTCGCGACCGCAAACACAGCTACGCTTCGAGGGACACAAATGTCAACCTCGAGGGAAAATGATTTTGGTCAGCAAAATAATACAGACATGAAGCTAGGTGGGGCAAATAGGTCGTTCGCATGCTTCCGCAGAATTGTGTTAAAAAAACATGCGAAATACGCATAGAGCAATGGTCATACTGGCCTTCATTCGACCCTCCACCTGCATCTTTAATCACCGTTTAGGATTTCTAGCACTCCAAATTATAAACGACAATCCACGCATAGTTATCGAGTTCCACATTCATACGATTCAATTAAATTTGCAGTGTCCCAATTGGGAGGTGGTTCCCCCCCCCCGCCAAGACCCAATACATGTGAACATCTAAATAGAGTGTGTGTCAATTCACATGCAATTATTGTAAACAAGTACAGTCTAACCTCGATAATGTCACTCTTGTTTATAGAACACCTTGATATTGTCACCCAAAACTTCAAAACCAAATTCTCTAGTGTAAAACTCCCTCGTTATTATCCCTATCACTCTTGATAATGTCACTATTTTTTTCCAAAATCTATAGTGTAAGTGTGATGATAAAAAGCAAAATGGATGAAAAAAGGCCGGATGGACAACAAATTCCATGGATGACGTCGGCATCTCCGTTGAGTATTCTATTGAGGAGCTTGTACAATTCGTGCAACATGGCCAGGAGGCACACGATCCCGTAGAAGTAGACCCATTGATTGATGATAGTAATGATGTGGAGTCTAAAGAAGTGAAGTTAAGTGATGCACAAAAATTTGTTAAAGATGTTTTGAATTTTATGGCTAGTGAAGGTTCTCAAATTTTCAACACTATGGAGTTGTTAGGAATGGCAAAAATCCATGACAAGCTCATTAGAATTGGTGTTGCACATTTAACATCAATGTCAACAAAACAATGTGACATTAGGAGCTTCTTTGTCTCTAGTGAGAGGTCTTCACCAGATCTCAATGACACATTATGATGTGCTATCTTTGTTACTCAAGCTTTTGAATTTTATTTTATATTTAAAAACATTGAATTGTCATCTTTTTTATTTTCTTTTGATCATTGTAATTTTTCTTTACTTTTCTACTTATTTCTTTGATAATATCACATTATGCATAAATATTCCAAATGTGACATTATCAAATATGTCACACCTTGTTTATATCACAGTTTTTGGTGAAACGGATGGTGTGATATTGTCAAGGTTAGACTGTATTTCCCACAGTGGCAAAAACCTCTTAACGGAACCCCTTCAGAGCCAGAAAACACACCTTAGTGTCAGCAAATATCAGGAAGGACAACTGTAAGCTTCTTACATGTGGTCTTAAACAGCCGCCATCCGCCATTCCCGCTTGTGTCCTTGGCGTCAGGCCCATAATACATGGAAGGCATACGCATACCATGCCGGGTATAGGACGGATGCCATACCATGGACCGCCCATGCTCGTTGCATCACATCCTCCCTGTTCAAACTCGTCTGTCATGTACGACATTCGAGATGCAATGTGCCATGTCCGGTGAGGAGCGGTGTTGCAGTGGTGTAGAGGGCGTGCATTCTGCCGCGGTTGCAGACCGCATCATGCTCGTCAGAACATGCACAGAGATATTGACATGGAGAATATCGTCGGCAATCCTGCGGGGCTTTGAAACGTTCACATACTTTGTGTGGGAGGTGGTGTTGCGCATGTTGCTATGGAATCGTTGATCCATGGACTTCATGATGGCGATGAGGGCACAACATCCATGTGCCGAACTCTGAGTAGGAGAGAGGTGTCACTGTCGGAGGTGGGATGTTGGAGTGATTGAACCGTAGAGGGCAGAGGGGTGCACAGGTGTGGTTCGTAATGCATCTGCACGCCGCTGTCAAGCGACAGACAGGGAGGACGAGGGCGTGGACAACGTCGCTGCATCGCAGGGAGGGTCGGCTTGGAGTGCCCAGGGATAGTTGTTGACGCCAGCTCTTATACTTTCCATATGCAAACCTTGCATTAACCATGCAGATCTGTGCGGCAGACATAGGCGGCCACAGCTGATGGCATTTTCAAATCGGCAGGGCAAAACTCAGGCACTGTGAATATCGTGGAGTGTGGACAAGAATCGGCGTGGACAGAAGGGATTCGACATGGGAATTTGAGTGTTGTTGTAAATCTTATCATGGCGGAAGGTTGGGGGCGCAGTAGTTCACATCAGCCCAATTTTCGGAAGGTTCTAACTCTCTTTCTGTCTCCCTCTCTGCCTCTCACAGTAAGTTTGATAAGTCTTAATCGAACAAGTGTCATCCGAAGCGAAAGTGGCAACCTCGGAGGCTCATGAAGATAGTGGTGGTTTACATGGACTGTGCTATGCCAGTGCTATTGTACAGACATTATCAGCAGGTAACAGCTAGTGGATGACATTGTCTTATCAAATATACAGGCAATATAAAACCTTACCGTCCGTAGCTAATGAACGCAGAGGATGGGTTAATAATTGTTAGTGACAGACATGTCATGCTTGCAGACACCGTCTAGCGGCAGGAAAGGATGGATGGTGCGGGAGGACATCCGACACGGTCAAGCACAGAAGGCACCCAAAGTGAGACTGAATCAGATGGGAGCTTGACTGTCGTGCAACAATGTCCGGTGTTTTCCCGAAGGCCAGGCCTCTGTACTGCGTTTCCAAATAGAAGTCTTTGTGGGTGTTGCGACAGCTGAACAAATATACGTGCACATGGTTCTTCATTGTTGGTGGTGAGAAGCCATGAAATAGCTAGTAGTTGATGTGGAGCAACTCAAACTCTCTGTCAGTTGTTCCAATGTTGATGTTCATTGTAAACCTCGGAAGGATAAAGGATTGCGACCAGAGCATTCTTGTGATCCCACCAGAAATGAATTACCAGACATCATGTTTGCTGTGTAATGCTTGTTTCAATCCAACAAACGGACATTGCAAGTACTAACCATTGTCACCTGACCGTGCAGCACATGCCCAACCCACCCGACACTGATGGAAGAAAAGATCTTTCTTTCACAATGCAGTTGTACAGAGGCAATGGGTACGAGCTGACCCCCATGTACTCGAAAATGTATGCAATTTATGTGGCCTAATTGGTGTATGAATACATGTGAACACATGAGAGAGGAATTGGCTAGAATTGCTTGTAACCGGAATCCCGCAGGCAGTCAGTCCAGGGGAGGAAATCCCCCTAAAGAACCCGGCACATGTGTTGGCCATCGTGATGTGAAACAACGCGTAGCGAGAAAGAAAATGCCTTGGAATGGTTGTAGATGTGCGGGAGCAGGGGAGTAGGATTCATATGCTGGAAGGAAGTGCAACATGCGCACAGCTGGAACGTTGATAGTTTCAATGACATTGCACTAAACCAATGCAGGATGTGGGATCAGTGGAAACAGGGCATGAAGAACGCCTAGACAAAGCAGCTGAGGAGTAGGGAGTGCGAGGCAGGTGTCGTGCCAGGAAGAGTAAGTGGTGTCGACTGTGGCCGGAGAGCATTGGGCTGAAGGAACAGCGAAAGCAAGGATGGAGTGGAGTTCTTACAACCGGTGCTCAACTGGTCCATCACCCTACACAAAGGCGAGAATAGCAAACGCCATTGAAAAAGAACCTGCCACACCACGTATATTGGGAAACTGTAGATTAACACTGCGGAGCGCGATGTGCAGGGAAAAGGAGAGGCGCGGCACTCACCAGCTGGCAGCAGGGGAGGAACAACCTGTGTGAGACCATCACAAGCAAGCATTCTGACCCAACTGAATGAAATTATCTTGGAACATTACTTATATTCCAAAGCGTATTGCAGTGTAGGCCTGTGGTGCATGTGTGCAATGCCAGGTGCGCTCAAAATTTGCACAAGGGGATGGGAGGTGAATGCTGTGTTAAGCATGGGACACCTAAAGATGAGAGCGATGAAGGTAAAGTCCCCACATGTTACTATGTTGATGTGTGCACGTAGTCTGCCACGGCCTCATGTAAGCCACCAGTCGTGGCGCGTTTTGTGTGGGATTCATGTCATGTGGGTTGGGGTGGCACACAAAAATGTAGGCAGAGTTGAGGTTGACAGTCATGTGTTGGTGGTGCTGTAGGTGGCGAGCACAAGCAGGGCAAGTAGTGGAGGAACTAGCAGCAGAGGAGGGGCCACTGTGGGGAATTGCGCAGCATCGTCAGCACCCTTGCCGCGATCCGCTGGGCACATTCCCATTTCCAGAGGACGAGGGAGGCGCGGCACAACAGCTGGGGCTCCGCAAGTACGTGCACTACGAGAGGGGGAAGCGCTACCCGAAGGTTACAGGTATGCAGTTGGAGCTCCCACCACACCCACCACCGCCCGGAAGTACACGGAGACGGTGGATCTGACGACCCCACCCGATGATTTACCGCATATGGCAAGAGACGAGGCGGACACATCCAAGCGCAGGGCAGCGGAAAGACGGAATGTCACACGGAGCACAAACAAGCAGGTGCATGCAGCATTCGCTAAGGAGATCAAGGACTCACTGGCAGCGGGAAGGCCCCCACAAATGAATGTCAGCGAGGTTCAAAGCCACCTCAAGTCACGATGGCACGCCGCTGCAAAGGAGATAGCGTACAAATTTCTAGATATGAGGAAAGAGTCATGGAAGGATTACGACATGTTTGACAAAGCAAAGGTACACAAAGAACTCAACGCACAAATGAAATTTGACCCGCCTCTTGATCCTAAACGGGTGGACAAGTACCTAGCCGGCCACCTTCGCAGCGCGAGGGCGATATGGAAAGCACACTGGGCAAAGTATGGGGACGATGCGAGGCACCATAATTGTCCAGAAGAGGCATGGGAGAAATTGATCCAGTGGTGGCCAACAGAAGCTTGCAGGGAGGAATCTGCAGCCATGGCAGGCCGACGATCGTTGGTCCAGAAAGTGAGCAAGTTGGGCCGGAAGGGACTCATTGACAGAATGGACGAGCAGGTAAGCCGATCCATGTTTTCCTCGCTCCATTGTTTGGTGGTGTAACAGATGTGTTTCGCCTGCACAGGAGGGGAAACGGAGAGGTCATTAACGATCGCCGCATGCGGCAATGTGGATGGAAAGACTGCAACAAAAGGTGATGTGAGAGGAGGTGGTGGATGTTGGGTGTTTTTAACCTCGCTGTGACAATTCCATGGACAGCAGTCACTGCAGGCAGCGCCCATGCACAACGCTACGGCCAGAGAGCAAGGGGAGGAGTGTTCATCCTACGGTACAGGCGAATCCGAGGAGGAGGTGGCATTGGAAAAGCAGGTTCACAGTGAGGGCGATGCGTGGATGGAGAATGTGGAGGACATGCAGTGCTCCATAGCGGCTTTGGATGCGACACAGAATGTCATTGTGGACAAGATAACGGCATTGGAGAAGCTAGTGACATCTGTGCATGAGGACATGACGTGGGTGCGTCGCGATTTGGGAGTGGTGCACGAGGTTGTGGAGAAATTGGCAGAGTATGTGAGTACGCTCAGCAAGACCGTGGCAGTGGTGGATGGAGTGCCCGAACAGAGGTCCCCACAGGTGTCTGCGTGGGGCACATGGAAAGAGGTGGTGACCGCAAACGCGCTGGAGAGGGCGGACACAACAAGAATTGCCGAAGACGACAAAACTCAGCTGGGGGACGAAGATCGCAGCGACATCCATGTGGGCCATGATGCCGATAGTGCAATACGGGAGACACAGATGTTTGACATGAACACGGGCATGCATGCAAACATAACTAGTTTGGCAGAGGAAGGCGACGGATTTGAACGGTACGAAAACCGCGAGAGAGGTCGTTTTGTATCACCGCGTAGGCGCCAGAAAACACGACGAGACGAAGAGGAAGATGTGATTGACCTAGGATGCAATCAAATGCAAATGACAATGGAGGGCACGCAAATGGGAACACAAGTGCCGGGGCGGTCAGTGTGGACTGAGTGCACAAGCGTGGCGAGGGACATGCCCGCACCTGTGTCTGGGGGAGGTGAAAGCAGCGAAGGGTGGGTGCAATGCAAGCGCGGAAGGGCAAGCACTAGCGACCGTGGTGGACGTGACAGCACGGAAACATTGGGGCCTCCCATGACAAGCCGTAGCAGTATAAATCTAAATGTTTCACCCGACAAAGTGGACAGAGGAGATGGCATGCGCGGGAGAGGATTGAATGCGGCGAGCAGTGGCAGGGGCACTTGTGGTAGGGGCGGAGGGCGGGCATCGGGACGAGGCGCTGGACGTGGGAGGAGGCCACCGCCGGTCCAGCCACGATATAGGTCTTCGGCAAGTTTTCCAACCATGGCCCTCACGGATGTTGAACACCGTTATTTTTTTTTTATTTTTTTTTCCTTTTTCCCATCCCCGTGACTGTACAGGCATATGAGCAGTACTACATGTATTGTGCGCATGAACAATCTTGGCAATGTTGGACACAGGAGTTTCTGCGAGTTGGTGCCGAGTGCTGGGTGCTGCATCCCGCGTACGGAACAAGACCGGTGGCGGAGGGTATTGCTGGGAGCACACCACCTCCGAGGAACACAGAGGTTGGCACTTGCCGAAGCTTGTTGACAGAATTATGCGAGGATGGCCAACAGATGGTGAAGATCACGAAGCTCCACCGCAAATACACGGAGCTCATGTTTCCAGACGTGGGTGCAAGTGCATTGTATCTCGACGACTATGTGTCCCCCCCCCGCGCCTGGCGGGACGTTTGTCACGTGGTCGACGTTGTATTTGGTGGAGAAGGAGGACGAGGCTTGAGATGCATTACAAGGGCGGCATGCATGCACAATTTCTGCGCTGAATGGGGAGCGCATACATGCTGCGCAGTCGTTTTTGTTGCAAAATTGGTGGTGCCGGAATTTGACTCGCATATGAGCATGGAGAATTCCTGACAAGCACTGAGGCATTGGAGGGCAGTTGTCGTGCCGAACATTTCCAAACTGCCTCCCTGAATTCATTGCGGAGTAAGTGGTATTGTGACAGACTGACCACTCATAGTGAAGTGGGCACCATTTCCACATCGGATCACGTGAGAGGCCAGCTCTTGGGAAACAGAGGAAAAGGGAACAGTACGGACAATACACACGGAATGTTTGCAGACACTGCATGTGTGGAAGCACACGGACATGCTTTCACATCTTACTGCAACCAACGATACTGGCTGGCAGAAGCACATCGGAGTAGGCGAGAGGCCAGCTTTCGAGCAATAGAGGGAAAAATATCAGTACGGTCAATCCACATGGATTGTTTCCAGACAATGCATGCGTGCATGCACACCGACATGCTTTCACATCTTATTGCAAGGATTGCAGCGAAGATTGCAACAACGTCGTCATGAGGAGGAGGTTGGCGGTCGCGATTTGGGCTTCCAGTGGCTGCACACGGTTGTTAAGAGGACATGTTGTCATTGCTTGGAGGGCCCTCGTAGACATGAGCACGACAGATGCAGCGTATGCACCGGCATGCACGAGAAAGCGCCGTTATCGGAGTGATGATGCCTCGTGCCTTATGTGCATGCAATCTTACCGCAACGTGCTATAAAAATTGTATGCATGGCAGGCCTGGACGTAGTCAGTAGCGACACCAAGATGTACTGCTGTCAATTTCTAGTAGATGCATTGTGTTGTCCATTGTAGCAAGAATGCACTGAGTGCACTGAACATAGGTAGATGCGAAATTTTTGAGAGCACACGACAGTAACCGCAAACAACGCACACAGATTATGCAAATTTTCAAACTATGAATACATGGTTTGCATTCTGTAGACGCATGCAAACAATCGGAGTTCTTGAATGGTGTGCCGCGCTCGTACTGCAATTCGTATACTGGAGTCAATACATGCCTACTAACAACAGAGTTAAGAAATACAGGTAGTACAATACGCAAACACCCGATACAAGTCCAATACCCAAACACTCAACAGAAATCCAAAACGTAAATACCCAATAAAAATTGTCGCTGTATTGCAAACAATATATTACAAATGCCAACGGCCGAAATACAAAATACGCCCACGACCAAATGAGGAAAGTACATAATGCCACGACTGCCAATACGGCCTGCGGGCCTCCCAATGCTGGCGAGGGTGAAACATCGGTATTCCCGCCGACATGCACGGCTATAAGTGGCGGGTGATTAATGTTGGAGGCAATTGATGGTAATTAATGTGCGAAGTCAAGGATGACTTCAAAATCTTCCACACACTTCCCACACTCTGATGAGCCCAAAATGTGGACACACTTTCGACACAGCGTTTGCTAGAAAATAGGACTGGTCCAGGATGACACTGATGCGACAGTGGCTGAGTTGATCAGCGAAGACCATGACACGTGTGCTGCACCTAAACCACTGTCATATGTGTGTCATTTCCGTGTGCGAAAGGACCCCCTTTCCTCTTAGTGTTAACACTAGGAAATTTGGTCGATGGGAAGTGTGTCGTATAGTACAGGTGTTGTATCATTGAGCGTCGTAATATGGAGGGTAGACTGTAGTACAGAAAAGTGGATGTTTAATATTGCAAGTTTGCGGAATTTGACAAAGTCAGAAAGGGGAAGACCTAAGCAGTAGCTGTCATCCCACCCACATCTGCGACTCACATCAATACTTCAATCTTGACGTGATTTGGAATTACTACACCCAACTAAAGATGATGTCAACTGCTACTCTACCTATTCATTGCATGTGATGAGTGCATCGGCTGGAGGTTTTTTTTGTTGCTCCATGAAATCGTCTATTGTGGATGAAGGGACTGTAAGATCACTATATTCGTTAATTTGAGATTTTCTCTTGTCTCAAATTAATATATGGACCACAACAACAGTGGTCTGATGTTTGGGTCGTCCTACCTAAACCATCTTGATATGAGTTCTTAACTGGGTTCTTGATATGAACACCCGCTTCAATGTATTTGCATCTTACAACATTCTCCAATATCTATGTGATTTTATCCATGTTCTTATATTTGTAACTGTCTCAAAATGCCGAAAAAGTCCCAAATTAACGAATATAGTGATTAAGGTAAGTGAGCCTAAAACCAACCCTTTACAGAAAAACAAAAAAAACAAACCATGTTTTAAGTAAATCTAGACTTATTCATGGAATTTGGATAAATTGAATTTTATATGTGCAAATCTGTCGGCAGATCCTATGATAGAAATGACAATAGCTACTCCTAGATGTGGACATCTCATGTTGTAGCACATGTTAGTTGCATGCACACTGTGTCATTTGTGAGAAAATATATATCTAGAGGAAATATTTTATCATATTGCTTCTCAAAGTATGTATAATTGAGTCTTTCATCATATTCCTTCACATAAGTTTTCGTGCAATGTATATGTTTAAATTGTACCAAAAATATATGTAAAAATATAAAAACTTTCAGATGCATTATTAACTCTGGAAAATTCTTTTGTCCATATATACTTAAATTCTAGGTAAACACTTTTAGGCAAGTTAAATAGTTCGAAACCTTTTCCATAGATTTGCAAATTTATGAAGAGGAAAAGTAAAAATAAAATAAAAATCATATGCAATTTAAAAATATTTGCAAAGGTTTGTTTTTAAAGAAGTGAGCCTTCTCAACTGTACAGAATTCAAAATAAACTTTATATATGTACACAAGAGGAAAACATTGCCTCCCCCTTATCCCGGGTATGCAACTCCCGTATTATATGGCCTTAATTATAATCACTTATAATGCATTTTAGTCCAATCTTAAGGGATATAATTTGTTTTAATGTAGGAAACTCTTGTAGTTCTTCTAACAAGGAATCCAAAAATGTAATTATATATAGGAAATGAATATTCCTTGGAGCATATAATTGCATTAAAAACCTAATTATATGATTTTTTTAATACATGTACCATAGGTCAAACTACCCAACTTTTTGGAATTTTTAATAAAATATTAAGATTTTTTATTATAAATAAAAAATTGCCAATGACTTTTAATTTTAATTGGAGGCAACTACTCGTGTGGATCTTTTAAAATTATGCATAGGCATAGGTTTAAAAATAGGTGTTTTGGTTTTTTATATACATTGTGTATGTAACCCAACTTTTTCTACATCTCATTTTATTTAATTTGGTCTTCACCCAACTTTTTGGTCATTTTATTTCTATATAATTTGATATAATTTTTACGAAATCCGTCCTCTAAGCCATTTTTAATCCGATGCCCATTGCGTATAATATGGGAGTTGCGTACCCAGGCCCCTTATGTACATTAGATATGCTAATGCCTTAGAGAATAACCCGTTTTACACTCATATTAGTTCATATGTGGTATGATGAGCCTCCTCACCAAACAGGAGCTTTGTGTTTCACACATAAACTCATCTATTGTAGATGAAGGGAATGTGGTAAAAACAAATCCCTAGGATAGTTCAAGATCGGTTGAGGGTTGACTTAATCCAACTGAACCCAATTACGGGCCTCTGGTCATTTATTCTCGAATCAAATCATAATTTTTAAATAATTAAGTTATGAATAGATGTGTATCCACTTTGCATAACATTATTCAGCTGATTCTATATGTATCACTATATTCGTTAATTTGAGACTTTCTCTTGTCTCAAATTAATATATGGACCACAACAACATGGTCTAATGTTTGGGTCGTCCTACCTAAACCATCTTGATATGAGTTCTTAATTGGGTTCTTGATATGAACACCCGCTTCAAAGTATTTGCATCTTACAACATTCTCCAATATTTGTGTGATTTTATCCATGTTCTTATATTTGTAATTATCTCAAAATGCTGAAAAAGTCCCAAATTAATGAATATAGTGATATGTTGGGTGGGGCCAAGAAAAAGCCAAATTCTATTTGGAATTATGATCTATTTATTATCACAATAGAACAGTGCATTGGCAGTTTCAAGTTGAAAAACTTGGGTGAAACCATGTACTAATATTATTAGAATAGAATGGCTAATAACAACTGAATAATGTTATGTCGGACCCAATGAATGAGTTAAATATGTATACACCATGGTTTCAAAATCAAGTATATACCGGGCTCAAAGTGCTTCAAGAGGTTGTGAGGTTGGGGTGGGCAGGTGACCAACCTCAATCTGTATTGTCATCCGATATTGAGGTGTTGGTGTTGAGGTTGATAATGAACTCTGTGGGTTGTTCCTTTGCATAAGCTAGGAAGTCTCATGGTGGAACACCATATTAATTTATGATAACTAGAGAATTGTTGTGTTTCATTAAGCATACTTGGTTAAGCCCTTAATAACGTGTTAACCTCCCTTTCTTTTTATGATTTAAATAGAAATGCTTTGGAGTTAACCCCTGAATCCCTAAGAGGCCCAAAATGACCAAAATTTGAGGGTTTTGGACTCAAACGAGGTGTGCAACCTTTTAAGATGGATGTGAAATTTTTAAGGATTGGAGATGCGTAGCCATGTTGTGGTTATGGACAAAAAAATTAGCGCTTTTGATTTGTATGAGGATCTATGGGAGCAAGAGATCTATGCCAAGGGACTTTCATGCCATTGGGTGGGCTTGCCAAAAGCTCTAATGGATAAGAAGAATCTCTCAAAAAATCCACCTGGCACTCTCGTATGGCGCAAGCACAATTCCAACATGTGACAATCGTTTCATGGATGGACAAAAAACGAGTCCTAATGATCTCCACCCATCCCCCCCTCCCCCTCTTTCCCCAAAGAGGGGAACATAATTACAGTTGCACGTAGGCAAGGAAAAGAAAAAGGTATTGGTCCCCACATCCCCCGTGCATTTCGAGTGCACCACGTACATGCATGGGGTGGATGTGGCGGACCAATTCAAGGGGGTTTACACATTACTTGTGCGCACCCATAAATGTTGGCATAGAGTATTGTGGTTTTTAGTGGACACAACAATTGTGAACATGTACATAATACATGTGGAATTGTGCAACAAAAAAATCATGTGCCCTTGAATCATTTACAATATTGAGTGTGTTTGGCGAAGGAGTTGATTGGGGGGAGGACGGGGGTCCCCTACAATCGGATGGTAGGAATGTGGTGAGATGACTATCCCACAAGGGTGAATCATTGTCACTCCATTAGAGATGCAAAATTTGTAAGACCCGCACATATAATATATGTGTTGTATGAGGCGAGGTGTGGCCATGTAAGTGTAAATGCTGGCATGAAACACACAAGGATTTTTAGAGAGGTTGGCTTAGCTAGCATGGTAATTGCTAAGTTGCTTGTAGTGAAGAGGATAGGGCCATGATAGGGCATGTAGGCCGTGCATAAGGGGGTTTAAGGAGAAGGTGGGCTGAGGTCCCTTTTTTTGGCTCTGCCCGACCTAGGTTCCCGGCTTGCCCTTCATAGAAACTGTCTAAATACACTCGGGAACATGTCACATGACAAAACAACATTGCAATGTGCTTGAATAGCTATGAAATTTTGCAATGAATTTTTATATTACATTTCCTACCTATCTACCGTTGGGGTTGGTATTTGGAGTTTTGCAGCTACCCAAAACAAAACACATGATATTGGATGCAAAATGGAGTCATACACATTGCAAGGACTTTTCAAAAATCAAATTTGCACCAAACATGGAAATTCCAAATCCCATAGGTTCACAATTTAGTTTAGAATTGGATGCAAAAAATCTTATGTCAAACGGATGTCATCCCGTCATCTATTCGCTCATGTCAGCAAGGTTCAATTTTTTTTCAAGTAGTTGCCCCAACTTGTACCCCTTCACAAATGCCCTAAAGTCTCACACATATTGACACATGGATGGTTGCTATTTTTTCACATAGCACCTACAATGGTCCACATCATATTCATATGATTGGATAATGAAGAACACCTTCAGATTTTGTTTCAAAACATCTCAACTAGAAAGTGTGATTTCGAGCCAATTTTGGAGAAAATGCAACTTAGGAATTTAGGTGTTAAGAGATCTCAATCTTGATTATCTTCACTCTCAATGTAAGGCTCATTATTTGTGAGGAACAACTAAGATGGAGTGAGCTCTTGGAGGTGTATCAATATCATAAAGTTCCATCCATATCATAT
Organism: Polytrichum formosum; assembly: GCA_964035585.1. Lineage (NCBI taxonomy): Eukaryota > Viridiplantae > Streptophyta > Polytrichopsida > Polytrichales > Polytrichaceae > Polytrichum > Polytrichum formosum. The sequence goes on from OZ037936.1 coordinate 64,136,957, forward strand.
AAAGATAAATCACATCAATCAAAATCTTTAATCATTGATGACAAAAGAACTCTTTGAGGTCTCAATTAATTTTCTAAAGAAAGTCAAGTTCTTGGTTCAACTTATGATTTCCGTAATAATATAAGCCTTACAATACCGTAGCTCTCTAGCAGCTTGGGCACCTTTCTGCTTAATAATTAATTAAAGTGCGAAAGTAAGTTAGGCAACCCAAAAAATAATATTCTAAAATTGGGCATATTAAAAAAAATTAAATAAGTTAGACATTCATCCAAGCCATTTCTATAATTTATGGATGGTTTTCCTAATTTCATCTATGGCAACTACGATTAACCTAAACACTTCCCTTAACCAACACTCCTTACCCTAAAGTTTGTCTTTTACTTGTATGTGAAGGTTTTGCTTGGCAACAAATTTTGCTTTGCAAGCGATTTTGCTACTTTGTTGAATTCCAGTGAATGTCACTTGCATTATTGTGATTTTAGGCACTCTTTGAATGTTATTTCTTTTTTTTGGACACTTCACGAAATTAATTTCCCAAAAATTTAGGCACCTTTAAAATTAATTATTTTTTGCCCAAGCTGCTAGAGAGCTACGGTATCAGTTCAATCATATAGGTACTCACATCAATTCACATAATTAATCCTTAACTTGATTATAAGAGTATATTAGTTTGCGTAGCACCAAACCACTTCCTTGATTAGTTCTAGTAGTAGTGAGAATTAAATGTTAATGTCTTAAGTGGTAAAATGTGCATGTTCTTGTGTCTTTCTTTTTTTAGCTCAAGTGTTACCACTTAGTATATAAATATGATATATATATATAATGACAATGCTTAAGACAAGTTTAACTATATTGACATAATTATTAATATAATAATCCACATGCTCATCCAAACATCATCATAATAGTCTCACGTGTGGCTCAAAGACGAAACAAGATTTTTATTTCCGCAAAGCACTTAGAGTGAGTAAGTCCTTGATTTTATGATAAAAGATATTTACTTGTTAATACTCCCTTTTGATGTTAGACAACAGAAGAGAAGAATAGACTTGAACACTTAATTTCTCAACTACAATATATATGTATTGAATTTAACCCAATCATTCTTCAAAACCTCAAGTGCTTGCATTTCACCCTCACGCTACTCTCTTGAGTGCTTGCTCAAAAGATACTACTATTCTCTCAATTGATAGCTCACTCCACTATTATGACATCCAACAACTCACAAATGATTTGAGAGAGAGAGTTCACACTCATACATAGTCCTTTTTTCCTAACCTAAAATCTACACTTCGTGTAATAACTATCTTTTTTGGTTCGAGTATTAATCTATCTATGTCAATCATAGAGGAGAGGTTACCCAAACAGTCTTAACCATCAAGCTTCTCATATATACTCTAAACTTTCACCCATATCTATTGGTGGCTACATACATGTATAAGTGTAACTACTCTAGCATTTATTAAGAATTTGCCCTATCCTCAAGGCATAGGTGAGGTGGCTCAAAAATGGATTGAGTTGTTTACAAAAACATTCTCAACACCTACATGATTCTAAATTTAATATTTTTTTGCTAATATTATTTTCAAAATTTTATTCTTCAAAATGATGGTATTAATGCTCATAATCTTGTACAATTTAGATTTTCTCAATAATACATGCTAGCATTTTGTCTATCGTATGGCCATGGGTTGAACACCCTATTGCCGCGAAACTTCCTTGTATTTATGTGCAAGCTTTTTATTCCGTGGTCGGTTCCCATGTGTTCACAACCTTGTTCATGGCTGCTTCTTTTGGGAACATCGTTCCTCTCTCCCATGCGGTTTTGGTTATGGCTACTTTGGATTGTTTTGGTTGCTAATTCTTACTAAATTAATTGTTGGGGTTACTCTTGATGGTGGCTGGTGTTTGTTGATGTTGGCTCTCCCCTTGGCGTTCCTCCTACGGTCGTCTTCTAATGGTTAGCTGGATCTTTTTCTCCTTAATTTATGGTATTACTAGTTGAAATACAAGTTCTTTTCACTTTGGGATCATGAAATATGGGTATGACCATATATTTTAGAGTTGCATTTTCAGTGGTAACTACACCATTATCACCTAATACCACGGGCAAAAAGTTGTGGTGGGTAGAAATTAAAATGGCCCATTGTATTTATGTGTGGGTTGAAAATTAGGATGACCCACAATAACTTTAAACTTAGATTTAGGAGGTTTAGGGGTTCCTTGTCCTCTTCTTGGAACAATGTTGCAAGGTAAGTTGTGCCAAGATTTGAGACAAAGCAGTGCGTAGTTTCATTTTGGAAAAGATAACCCTCAAATTCTATTATTATGATAAGTGAAGCCACAACACCTTCTAAATAGATAAAAATGTTTGACATGCCATAGTATTTTATGAACATTAAATCATTTTTCATTCCATGTTCGTAGTCCTAAACATATGATATTATGTGCTCAAATGGTGTGGGTTGAGAAAAGTTACAACCAAAAATATCAAGGAAAATTATGGTGGATCGCAATAGTAAGTAGGTGATATAGGTGTGCTTAGGCCCCCGAAATAGTATGCAGCCCAAAGGTTACTTTTTAAAGTTGATTTAATATTGACACTTGAATTAGATTTTAAAACCTTGAATTAGTTTAGACAAGATCCTTTAAGATGAATCAACAACAAACCTATAGGGGGTCAAGTTTTGGACATTGGATGGATGAGAGGTATGCTTATATATAATATTTCCATCTCTCGACATGTGACATATTATCATCATGGCACATCCCTATGAGTCTTGGAAAACTATTTCTAGTACACACAACAATAGAAGAAGCAGGAATAATTTCATGGAGGAAGAATAACATAGGCTAGCTATGAATAGCCTTGATGGATGCTGGGACAGAATCCTAAGGTGGAGCTTAGCAATGAATGGGGAGAACCAACTGCTAGTTACAAATGAGCCGGTTGAGTTTGAAAGATAACCGGTTGGAGTTCAACACTTTAGGAAAATTACCGAACATTTTAGATGAATGGAATATACCTCAAATTAATAAAGAAAAACCAAAAGATCACAACACATAACTAGTTGGACTTGGAAACACTAAGATTTTGATTGATTAGGCCAGAAATCACCCCGGACACTGGAGCTTAGGTCCAGAGGATACCATCATATTAGTGACTGTAGAATTGGGTCGGTTTAGATTGATGTGAAGAAGTGCATCGGTCGGTTAGAGAATATGAGCCTAAGACAAGGTTATTTGAGGCAATGGTTGGTATGGCCGACAAGATGGATAGACAACAAAAATAATGCCTCGAGTTGGAGTTCTCTAGAGGCCAAGTTTATTGTCTGAGGATTTGAGGTTGCCCAAGAAACTTGACCTTCGGATAACCACCCTAGCAAAAAGTGTTGTCATGTTGGTAGCCATGTCATTTTTTCATCCATGCCCGAAGTTGTCCATTGGAGAAGTCTTGGCCATACAGTAAGCCTTGACTAGTGAAGAACCATTTTGCAGCCAATCATATAATTGCTCCATTCCCCTAATATTCTTGACCAGTGCACTTCTTCACCATTGTCTAAACCGGCCCTAAATATTAAGGCATGTGAGATTAAAATGAACATATTGCTTGATCAATTATAAATGTAAGACTATCCTAGATTTACATTCTAAAAAAAAAAAGACGTGCTAAATTTTAGAAAATTTTGACCACTTTATAATCAATGTCCATTTTATGTCATGTATCTTACCTTGAATTTTTTTTCCCCAAGCTTGAATAAAGTACATAGTGGTGTACAAGGTGAGAGCACCTACTTTGTGACCCATCACGGACACCTATTTTTTAAGGGAGGTACAAACTAGTCCCATTAGTGTGGACCACAATAAAATGCACTATGAGAATTAAGGTGCAACAAGAATAAATGTGGACCACATTAATCTTCAACTCACGTTGAATCTCTACTCTTAAATTAGTGTGGGCCACATTAATTGTTGTTCCAGGGAATTGATGTGATTATTTATTTTAGGTTATTTTCATTTTTGAACTATTATCAAGGAAGACATATAGAACAATTAGAGCATACATTATTTTCATCCAGACTAGACAATTAGTACATGGCCCACATTAATTAATTCTACATTGATTTTCACCCGCAATAATAGGACTATTTAGTGTACTACCTAGAATACTTTTCACTTGACTAATTTCATCAACAATTTATAGTTGGTAGAAGCTCGGTACTGGGTCAGTTGGTGGCGCTCACTGAACTCGTTCACCATGGAGGATGGGCTCGGGGGGGGGGGGTAGTCATTGGTTGGAGTAGCAATATACGTGCGAACAAATGATAGGGTATTTTAAAAACATGGGGGCAAAAAATTATAATTGGACTTAAGAGTAATATAGGGTATCAAAAATGGCATTGGACATCTTTAAAGTACTATAGTGTATGGAATAATAGGTAATTTGGAATTATAAGTAATGCAAGCCATTTTTCTATTAACCCAAAATAGAAAATCACATAATGATAGCATGTGAAAAAAAGAAGAGAATTGAAAGTAATACCCCCCTATAAAATAGTGGTTGTTCGCACCTATATCCTTAACTTTCTAACACACTGCCCCCCCCGAGAGGATGGGGCTAGGTTATAGTATCAACAAGCTTCCTATAAGCTCCCTATAAGCTTAGATTTAGGTTTGTAATGTATTTCTCTCTCTTTGTAATGCACCCCATTCTTTTTGTTTGCTTATCATGAAATGGCCCAAATTTTGTATGGATGTTGTCCTTGGCCAATGTGGGCCATGTACTAAAGTTTCCTTGTACAACATGTATTGGCCAGGGAAACTTAGTACAATGCGGCCATGTACTTTTCACAAGACTAAAACATGGAAACTAAGGGGACTAGGTTCTCTATCACAAAACCTAATCACGAGACTCATGAGTTTCTATCTCTTTCACAACAGTTTTTCACCTTAACCCTAAATCGGGTGCACAATATGTTTTGAGCATTTTGAACTTAATTTGTATCAAATTGTTTTGATCTGCATATTGTTGGAAAGCTCTTGAAATTTCACTTCTTTTGACACCCCTTGTATCAAAAGTACAGCTTGGACAAGATGAGATGACATTTGAAGATTATCTGATAATGGAAGGTGGAGACATCATTGAAGTTAAATATTGCATGTCAAAGTTGGTTGATATGGCCTTGGGATAGAGAATAGAGCCACCTAGTCTTGACCTTAATGCAAAGCCCTTAGACTCTTTAGATATTGATGAGCGACCTCACCTACTGTGAAATTGGCAGATGCTCAACATCATGCTCAATTGTTAGCTACATTTCTTATGGACAACCCATTAGAGTTTACGTAAAGAAATTGCAGGCCATATCAGAGAAGCTCAATAAGATATATGTTGCTAATTTGAAGTGGCAACATTAGCATACTATTGATTCCTTCAAGTCCACATAGATTTTCGTAAGAGAAATTTGCATATTTATCAATACTTTTGAGAAAAAACATTTAGTTTGTACATGTGGCAAAATATATAATGTGTGTTTTCATGAAGTACCTCATTATTATGACAAAGAAATCCAATTTATCATATTATTGAATATGTGACACCTTGATAATACGACAGTTTTTCATGTTTTCTAGACATGTCATATTAAAGAGGTAGGATTGTATACAACAAAGAATTTGTGGTGGTGATAATGGTTGTTGCCCTTTCATTCCTTGTTATTCCACCCAAATACTAAATTAACCAAACCCAAAAATATGCATAGATAAAGAGAGGGAGTTGGCGGGATTAGGAAAAGGGTGCCACGTGGACAAGGAACATGGAGTGGGGAACCATAGGGATGGGGATGGGGGGCATGTGTGGTGGCTAAAGGGGAGATAATAACATTCATATGAATAATTTCAACTAAGGTAGAGGGTGCTTAAACCGACATTTTAAGCTATTGCACATACATATGGCTACATGGTTGATATAATATATATATATATATTCATATTAGTCTTTGTTCTAAACATAGGTATAAAGAAAGAAAAAATATTTTTGGCCTCAATTAGATATTTGATGAATATTCAAAGTCTAAACCACTAGCTTCCTTAAACCAATATATAGGCCCCGTGTATGACAACCTTGGATATAATGAGGACACCCACCTTCATTGCCTAGAACCAACACAACATACTTGGGTACTAGACCTGAGCTAGATCAAAGACCAACTAATAACGGTGCGCAAAGCCACATGGCCACCTCCATGATCCCACTTAGTTTGCTTGCAAAACCATCACCTTGCATCCTGGGTACCAACCCCCTTTGACAATGTGCTTTGTGGGCCTACCTCCATGACTTTGTGAATAGAATGGCTATAACCCCCCCCCCTTTGCAGTGTATAGAATGGCTAGAATAGGCATTGACAAGCCACCCTAAACCCACCTTGGACCAACATGAGCTAGAGTGCAACCAGGGATGTGCAAATGGATGTGACGCGGCCTTTTTGCGTCACGTCGCATCACAAATGACGTGATGCCGTCACGTCACGTCACGTCGGGGCGTGACGCGCACTGACGTGGTAAAAAAAGTTACTGTACCAATTTTTTGTAACTTTTTAAAAACTTTTTTGGACGACTGCTCTAGTCGACTACTACGAGCAGTCGACTTCAGAAAACAAAAATTAAAAAAATTAAAAAAATCCATTAAAAAATCTGAACCGTTAGATCTTCTTGGATTGAAGATCTAACGGTCCATGATTTTTTTAGAATTTTTTGATTTTTTTTAAGGTTTTCCTTGAAGTCGACTGCTAATAGCAGTCGACTGGTCTTGGTCGACTGCAAAAGTAATTTTTTGCAGTCGACTGCTAAGTCGACTGCTATTAGCAGTCGACTTAGCAAACGACTGCAAATAGCAGTCGACCTAGCAGTCGACTGCAAAAAAAAAAAAAAAAAATTAAATTCCAAAAAAAATTCTGGACCGTCAGATCTTCTTGGCAAGAAGATCTGACGGTCCAGAATTTTTTTTAATTTTTTTGCAGTCGACTGCTAAGTCGACTGCAGATAGCAGAGTCGACTGCAACCAAAAAAAAAAAAAAAAAAAAAAAAACCAAAAAAATTCTGGACCGTCAGATCTTCTTGCCAAGAAGATCTGACGGTCCAGAATTTTTTTTTGGAATTTTGGAATTTTTTTTTGCAGTCGACTGTTAGGTCGACTGCTATCTGCAGTCGACTTAGCAGTCGACCAGGGGGTTGACCGCGTCAGTTTACCCCTGGGGTAACTGCCGGATTTACCCCCCGCGGACGTGACGTTTTTTGGTCAGCCGTCACGTCGCTGTCACAAAATGTGACGTGACGTGACGTGACGTGACGTGCAATCCCTGAGTGCAACCCATTACCTACCCTACATGAAGGTAGTGGAGGTCACTATGAGGTGGCGCCACTAATGGCCTCTAAAAGCGTCACTCTGTGGGCCCATACACTCCTACACCATGGGGAACGCTTCAAGGTAGTAGAGTGTTGGTGATTGGGAGGTGTTTATAGGTGTTGATTTTGGGTGGGGGTGTTGGTTTTAGCACCCTCTACCTTACATGCGCACGGGTGCTACAAGCAGGGTGACGGGTTAGTGTGGAGAAGCCATGGACATTAATTTATATATATGGGTGGAACGGGCTGGAACAACACATGTCAAACTAGTATGATATATTTAGGATTTGGCAAGGATCTTGTGTTTTTCAATAATGTGTCATTTGGGACCAAGTGTTGTGAAATTTAGATTTCTCTTAAGTATCAAGGAATCTAACAACAAACTGACACTAGAGGCTTAAATTAATGTTATATTGAAGTGCAACGCACATAGAGAGATTCTTCAGCCATTTGGAATCTAATTAACTTGCTAATACATGTGTTTTGAAGTTGTGTTATCGGGGTAAATGTTCGTACTAAAAAGTTTGGTGTACTGAAGTTCCATTCTTCATCATATTATTGTGGGAAGATGGGGTTTGGGCCTAGTGATGTCTAGGTAAGCTCAGCCATCGTGGATGAAGGAGCTCTAGTTAAAATAACCCTCGGGCAAGCCTCCTAGAGGTTGAGGGTCGATTCATCTAAACATGACCTAGCTTGACTAGTTTGGATCTTCGATATTATTTTTGGGTGGCGAGAGGGAATTATCACTCACAAACATATTTTTCATTCATTCAAAATATAAACTTTGAAATAGCATCAGTCTACAAGTTACTTTGAAAATTTATGTACATCAAAATTAACTTCAAGAACCTCAAATTAGTCTAGTCCCAATCATTTGAGATGAACTAACCTCAAACCTACAGGGGCCAAGTTTTCATGTTGATGGATGAGAGCCTAGAGGTACTATGCTTGTATGCAAACATTCCCTCTTGCATCGTTTTTGGAGTCAATATAGCTCACCAACTAGAAAATCCCAAGCTAATGACTATAGAATACTTCATCGCATTTTCACCTCCCCAATTCGATGAGTTTACTTAGAACATCACTAAACTCCAACCGGGAATACTAGACGATAGGAAATTATTGCATACAAACGCACCTCATATTCATCCAACATTAAAAAAAATCTTGAAGTTGTATGCAACCTGGAAGTAAATTGTTATTGGTTGGATACACACCAGAATTAGCTTTGAAGATCTCAAATTAGTTCAGTCAAAGTTTATTTGCAATAAAGAGACGACGAACCAAGTTTTTTGTGTGTCGATGGATGAAAGGTATGCTCTTATGCAATAATATCCTCTCACACAGCCGGAAGACTGTACCACTACCGAGTCCCCCAACTTTCCATTTGAAGGCGATTTGAAGCTTCGGTTGGCTATGGTTGTCCGGAACCACTTGGTTTGAAGGCAATTTGAACCTTCGTTTGGCTATGGTTGTCCGGAACCACTTCGTTTGAGAGCAATTTGAAGCTTTGGTTGGCTATGGTTGTCCGGAACCACTCAGATGCCAACATCGTGCCTCCATCACTCTCAGTTTCTACTAACCCATTAGGTTACTAGCAATCATGTGAAGAGGATGTCGCTCACTACTGGCATTTCGACAGTTACAATACGATCCATCACCTACTTGGACCAAGGCTTTTGCAAAAGATGTTCATGATGGACATACGTGGCCTCCACACATTTTGGCTGGCTCTGTAGATAACTCTCTAGCAATATTTTTTTCTTCCTTTTTTGGCTTCATGACGTCACATTGAACCAAAAATAGTAAGATGCTATTTTCCCTTGAGAACAAAAATGGGTAAAAAAGAAGAAGTCAACGAAACAACGTGGTTTGGTAGGCAATGCCAACCCTGCATCCATTGTCGCGTACATAACTTATGTTGTTGTCAACACATTAGTTGTGATAGCTCCTCCCTTGTGACCTGATCTAACTCTAAAATTTAAGAAAAATATTGTATCCTTTCGCCACTTTTTAAATTTGGGAACAACAAACAAAGGCCAAACGACATTCTTCATTTTGCATTGTACAGCCAAACCGCATCTATGCTTGGGCACGGTGAGTCAAACTAAGTCTGGCGGATCATAAGAAGCAGAAACAAAAAATGTATATGTATGATGTTAGTTCAACAAAAACAGTATAGTCATTTGATCACTTGAGCATGGTACTAATAATTACAGCGCAGATTCAGATTGCTTACAGGTGCTTGACATTACAGGTCTCCAGCCTGCCATGATATTTAAATTGATTCTGTTAAATATATGTATATGTTGATGAATACAGGAAGCCATGAACAGGGAGATCCAACCGCAAGTTACAGATGAGCATGTTGATTTCAAGTTCAAGAATGGATGCAAATTGACAATCATTTCAGAGGAATCTATAGAGTATACCTTAAATTAAAAATGGAAACCCAAAAGATATCAACATGCAACTGGTTGGACTTGGAAATACTTGGACCCAATGAACGGAGAGAACCGACTGATAGTTACAGATGAACCGATTGAGTTTGAGAAATAACTGGTTGAAGTTCAAGATTTCAGGAAAATTACTGACCGTTTTAGAGGAATATATGGAACATACCTTGAATCATGAAAGAAAAGCCGTTCAAAAGATGTCAACATGTAACTGGTTGGACTTGGAAACACTACACTTAAATTTGTATTTAGTGTCACTTACTATTTGGAATTACGCAATGCTATATCTATTTACTGCATATCTCATATTTTACCTACAAATGCCAAATTGGTTGGTTGTACATTATAGAACATCAAAAACTTTACTTGGTAACATGTTACATCAATAGGAAAAAGATATAGCACTGTGTAACTACAAATAGTACGCGACAATACAAATCATATTTAGTGTAGGATCTCGACTGATTATATCCAAAAATCTTCCTGGACATTGCTTGGATCTTGACCAATGTTTCCCAAAATCTCCGTGGGCACCGGTTGGAAGAGGCTGATATGCATAGGTGTGACATGAGCTAGGCTATTATTCTTATATACAAGATCAGTCACCCACTCAGCACAAAAATCCACAAAGATCCACGATGTTGCAACCAATATGACCATGGTATCTCACTCCATAAGTTAATAGAAACTATAGGAAGTGCGTAGCTGCTAGCTTGGTAACATGGACCTTAAATAGTTGACTTGGACGTAGGCCAATGACAGTTTACCGCACTTCTTCTCCAAAGGAGATGCTCTGACGTCTAATGACTGACTCTCCCAATTGCTTACATTGCTTGGGACAATAGTTGCAGTGGATCATGGGAAATTAGTGTATTACAGCACTCGGCATGTACGTAGCCAACTAATCCTGACATAATTAATGACCACATCTGCAAAGATTATTCATTCCATAATGTTTAATAAACTCGAATTGGAGGTACCTCGGCATGAATCATGAACATGTAAACTACATAATTGAATCAAAGAGTGATAAATGCGGCTGGCCTCGAAAATACTGTCCCCGTTCTGTGTGTCCACTATTTTGTCCCAGACAGCATGGATGGTCTCCATGTCCACTTTGGAGAATTTGTGCAAAACAGACAATGCGGTGGAGGTGGTGTCAAGGTCGGTGGGGAGGCTTTTGTGCGTTGCAGCATTGGTATTTGGGTCTCTCTGGTTCAGTCGCTCCATGGGAGGGAAATGGTTAAATGTCCCGGACACGGCCGCTTGGTGCATGGGAAGGAAACCTGGGTCCCCCGAAAGCTCCGCCACCACAAAGTGGTTGAAATGGACCGGCACTTGAAGGCCATCCGAAGTGAGTGAGGGGCAATTCTCCACCATGGATCCTAAACCTTGCAAACTTGACACGTATCCTGCGGCCGCCGTCCACCTCTCCTGGTTGCTTCAAAGATGATACACCATGAGATTCACGGCCTCTTTCACACCTTCTTTCCTGGTTGCTTCAAAGATGATACACCACAAGATTCACGGCCTCTTTCACACCTTCTTTATCATGAGACCACACCAGAACACCAGTGAACCCTAACGATTCAGCCACCACCACATTCTAGATCGTGTCGTCCACAAACACTGTTTCCGATGCCTCACACTCCACCTCACGCAAGGTGTGCTTGAAGTACCCAAAGTTGGGTTTTTGGAGTCCCACGGCGGCTGAGTAGAAGATTCGGTCGAACTTTCAAAACACGTCCAGAAACCGTGCAAGGATGTCATGCAGAACAGCTTCAGCTTGCCCATCGTGTGTAACGCATTGACAAGCCGCACAAATTCCATGACCGACTGCAGGGAAGCTCGGGCACCGTCAAGAATCGCTTCTACTGAGGCTTCGTTGCAATCGTGATCTTGGAATTGGTTCATCTCGAGGGCCAGCTGGCGCAGGGTTACGGTCCACAAGAGCCTGCCCTCATGGTACTGGAGCCAGGCATGGCTTCAAAGAAGTCGTTTGAACCGAGAGAGTGACAATGGTGAGCCTATCATGTCCAGGTTCGGCACAAGACGCACCCCACCAATGTCAAAGCACACATTCTTGTGCTGGCCATTGCTGCAGCTAAGAAATGGAATTTCAGCAGTAGCAGCAGTCAGAATGCTACCATCGAAATTTCCAGTACTCATCGCGACGTGTGGGATTTCTGAAGGATTCAGGCACTTCTGCGATATAAATTGGCTGTAATGGTTGTAGCCTGATGATGTCCAGGGCTTCCATAGACTCCCACCACCACAAGCTCTGTTGTACATAGATTGGGTCGGAAATAGTCTCGTCCAGTTACAAATTGCGATGAATTACCACTAGTAGATGAATCATCGTTGGGTAGTATAAACACCTCCTTTTCAAAAGTCGCCCAACGTTGTTGAAATGTCTAATTTCGAAGACACTAGAAAAACTTGTTCATTACAACCATCCGTTACAACTTGTTCATTACAACTCATGACAAGAAAATGCATAAAATAAATCATTTTGGTTGTCAACCGATGATTTTTGGTTGTCATTTTTTCAAAAACCATAACCAAAATACCTTTGGCTGAGAATGATGAGTATTTATTGAAGTATTTTATGCCATGAGTTGCAATGGATGGTTGACATCGACAAGTTTGTCCTAGTGAGTGCAGAGCGGGCTGCCCTTGTGAAAGTATTGACTGCATACAGTAGGTTGTTGAAAAAATCAATTGGAGGGTAAAAGCAGTTTGTTGTTCTTGTTAAACTTATTGCCTACTCCGCGCGAGGGTTGAGTCGGCTACAATGGCTCTCCAAAAACTCCATTGTGCCATTTATCTTGTATGGGCTTTTTGAATTCAAATGTCAAGGCGTCGAATGAGAGGCATGTCTATAGTATCTATAGAGGGATGTTCGATTTTGTGCAATAATAGTATTGATAAGTCTATCGGATATGCCTCTCATACTTGATTATGGTAAGTGCATGTGTGCTAATTTCTTTGAATGAATGCCTAGCACCCTCCATTTGTGTTGAATATTTCTGAATGGTGACTAAATTTCAAGGATGTGGTCCAATCTTTTTTAAGCAAACGTTTTTCCTCATGTTTGTGCTCAAATCTACACCTAACTAGACACCATTCAAATATAGATGTCCGAGTGAGAAAAGTGACCAAAAGGGATGCATATCGTATACTAATCAAACATTATGGGTGTCCAATTGAGAAGAGTTGCCACATAAAGCTAAGGCCCACATAAAGAAGACGTGCCTTACATGGATATTTTCTCCTCTGCACCCACTTCTTATAGGATGTGATTGACTCAATTAGTGCAAGATGATTAGCAAATCCAAATCATGCCTACAGATGATTTGTTTCATGATTTTTGAAACTCATATAAATATCTTATTTATTATTAAAGTGAAAATTCCTAGCCACCCGATCTAGGCCATCCAAAGGCCACCATATTCTAGATCCTAGCCATCAATGTTGTCCCATCTAGCGGTTGTGGGGTGCACTCTACTAGCAAGCTCATTGATTGTCCATTGGCGCCCACTTAAATAAAAAAATCACATATTAAGTGCATGTCATTATACGTGAGTACCGTGAATTGTGCTTGAGTTAGTCCATGTCAAATTATACTAGTTATTATACCTACTAAGAGTTGTTGTCACTTGCGCAAGCCCATGAACCCTTTAAAAAAAATTAATTTAAAAAATGTTTGATGTCATGGCATCACCCTTTATGCCACCCACTTAGTATAATTTTATTTTTTGAGTTTTCATGCATAATTTGGGAAAGAAGTAGATTTTATACACACTCTATTTTGCACATTGTAATGCACTTCATTTCAAATGCATTGGCATTGAATATGAAAAATAATTTTCACTAAGTTGGAAAACATGATTCCTAGTGTGCCACAAACTTCCTTCATAATAGGTTTGATATAGGGGTGCAAACACGGTAAAGTGGACAGCTCTTGATCCTTGCTCAGGTTTAAGTGAAAGTGATCCAAAACAATATACTACTTTGAATTTTATGAAATAAAAATTCATAAACATTTAGAAAACATTTGAATCTACAAAGCCAAGCAATTTATGTTCACAAAAAACAATTTCAAACAACGTATATGTATTTTAGAAGACGGTGCAAGTGGGTGTCATTGAAAAGATAATTGTCAAAAACTTGTTTAAAATACAATTACATTACATTAAATTGATGAATTTTTGAAAAAGAAATTACAATGACCTCAAGTTTATAATGAATTCAAGGAATATGAAAAGAAATTCCAAGTTCAAAATATTTAAGGTCATGAAATTTACGTTCAAAACTATATTTAGTCAGTTGCTTTTACGCGTCACTTTTGATGATAGGTTTTGAAGATCTCATATTGATATTCTATATTTGAGTACCTAACTTACCAATAGAGGTCATCATGAAAAATAATATATTTTAAACAACATTTTGCTACTACTTATAGGCGTTTGACCAAGAAAATCATGGCTTTCGTATACCGGAGCACTTTTTTGGTCCACTTTACTATGCTTGCACCCATAGGAAGTCCATTGCCTCACTCTTAGATTATCCAACATATAGCAATTTGAGGAAGCAAAAAGGAAGCAACTCAAATTTTCATTTGTTATTGGCATTTAAGTTCTCAAAAACTTAATACATGTATATTTCATCATTGTGTCAAATTATTTTGAGGATCCACCTATCTTCACAACATTTTCTTTAGGTTGAAAGGCGGGGTTGTTAACTCCAACATGTATATGATCATTTTTATTGTTCACTTTTCCTTGGGCCAACAATGAAAATGTCAACCATCCAACTCTAAAGCTTAATCCTAAACCAATTTGTCCACAACTATGAATGATACCAATATCAACATTTCATCCTCTTAAATGTCAAAACCATTTTGTTCACTTGTGTTTTATTTTTTTAATCAACAAAAAAATAAAAATTTGAGGTCGATTAGGAGATAGAGCAGTTATGCTAATGTATAGTATTCTAATGCAAAGACTAGACTAATCAAGTTGACTACTTATGTTGATTAGTTGGTGAGCCCAAAAAAATTCCAATAGTCATGAACATTCATTCAACCAGTTGATTAATTGGGATGGTAGGTCCAGTTTTATTTTAAATAAATTTTAGTTTTATAAAATAAAATGTTTTCAAGGTTGACTAGAATATCGAGTGATTCTCTTGACATGGAATATTCATATTTGCTTATTTGGACAATCGACTAAAATATTCGATTTTTTGGTCAACATAAAAAATAATTTCGGTCAACTTGAATATTCTAGTTGATTGGTCAATCTATTTTTCTTGAAATATAAATGTATATTTTTGGAAGTTTGACTAGGAAATTGACTAAATGTGTTGATGTGGATGTTTTGATCAATTACTCAAGTCAAATATTCATGTCGACCAATATGTTCATTGGTGCATTTTTATATTTTGGACTAACCAATTGTTGGGAGGTTTACATGGTCGTCTGGTTTGCCAACATGAAGTGTTATTCTGATCCATGTGCAATCTTACAAATTGATGGTGACAAGTTGACCGCCATAGTTTACAAGCAACGCCTTTGTTACATTTAAAACCAACTTTTAAAACCCCATGGCCAATTGTGCAACTGCCATTAATCCAATCAATGTTGAATTTTGTAGGTTGCGTGACATATTGCAAAGTTGTTTCAAAAAAAATTTAGTAAAAAAAAATCTAGTATACTTCTTAAAAAACTCACCTACGTCATCATTGTGAGAATTTTTTTGATATATAAGATGAGAAATTACACTATTGGAATGCATCAAGTGACCTCTTCTTGAATCATCATCATGAAAAGGAAGATAAATTTTTGAATGAACATTGCACAATTTCTATAACAAAAAATGCCAAATCCTCTGCCAAATTATATAATCCAGAAAGATCGATCTAAAAAAATGGAGTTGTCTTCTAATTAGCTCCCCACACCTGCTAGTGGTGAGGCCAGTTGACGACTTCCACCAGTAGGGCCCAACTTTTTAGTTACTTTTCAGCTAGTATAATGGCAACGACTGCGCGTATCCATCCTACCACTTGGTCGTTCGCTGATGCTTTCGTAATTTCGCACTATTTTTTTATTTATATAATATTTTGCAGTGAAAGGTTTTTGAATTTGTGTCAAAATAGGATATTAAGCAGAGTCACCCACTACACATGGCAAAAAGATTTGTCCTCCAATTGTGACGTGTTTTTGCAATATTTTTTTCCTCATGAATTTATTGTAGAATGAAGATTGACTTAAGTGTGCTGCATCATGAGTCCTTCTGCAGCTTTCACACATACATCCCCAAAAAAAATTCACTGTCACACACATTTTGCAATAGAATACTATAAATATCATGTCTACACCAATAATCACCTAGGATAAACGAAATGGTGAGAGTGGAGGAAGGGAGGTGTCCATAGAGAAGAAGAGAGGGAGGAAGGAGGAAGAAAATGTGCAATTTACTAGGGACAATCTAATTTCAAAAATTGATAGTTTAAAAAAAAAGTGGAAAGCACTGAAAAAGAAAATAACACAACCGGTGGCACTCCATCAACATGGATTTGGTTTGATCAATGTGATAGAATATGGGATCAAACACCCAAAACTCAAGGAATCCAAAGTGCAATTGATGTTGGAGATCCAGAAGAAGATGTTGAGGCTGTTGATGTTGGAGGATCTAGTGGGCCATTTGGTTTGCATTTAAACATACCAATTGAAGTTGATACATACAAACTCCACCAATAAAATCTTAACACGAAAGATTAATATTGAACAAACACCTCCACAAAAGCTAACACCGAGGACAAGGCTACTATTTCTCTTAATATATCGAGACAGAAAGTAGCTCAAATAAGAAAAGGAACAAATTATGGAGCCGAGGAGAATATATTCAAAAGGTTGGACGAAATTGCACAAACTTTTTTGAAGATAAAAGAAACCAGATCTCAAACAATGCTTAAACTTGAAGCAGATCGGGCCGATAGGGAGTTTGCAATGATGAAATTGAAGTTTGAGACACAAGAAATCATTGCTAAAGAGAAGAGAAACAACAATGAGAGAATAGCAACACAAAACATTTACTTTCAACTAGAAATTCAAAAGTTAAAAGCACTAACACTATATTCGTTAAATTGAGACTTTTTGGGCATTTTGAGACATTCACAGAAATAAGAACAAGGATAAATGGAACACATATTGGAGAAAGTTGTAAGATGCGAACACTTTGAAGAGGTGTTCATACCAAGAACCCCATTAATAACTCATATTTGTGATGGTTTACGGTGGGCAATCCAAACCTTAGACCAAATTGAAGGGGAAATCTTAAAACATTCATATTATTGCACACAAAACATGAGAGCTTGTATGGATATGGTTTAGGTAGGGGTTTCCAAACCATAGACCATATTGAAGGGGAAATATGTTAACCAATATAATATTGCATACAAGATATGAGAACTCATATTTGTGATGGTTTAGGTAGGGCAATCCAAACCTTAGACCATATTGAAGGGGTAATCCCATAACACTTATATTATTGCAACTTATATTATTGCAAGTAGAATATACAATGTATGGCATGAGAAATTGAATAGCATACTAATGGCACAAATCAATTGGATAGTGCGGCCTAAAATCATCCCGCCTACATGCAATGTCTACGCCTACGATGGCCTATCTAGGCTTGGAGACCGCATCTTTTTCTTTTGCCGCCGCTTGTTTAGCTCGCATCGCCTCAACATTTCTGAGAATCTCTGGCCCGCGACTGTAGCCGAGTTTTGGATGCGGGCCCACCATAACACATTTTGGATTCCGTCGACCGCCCGAATTATAAGACGAGGAATTCGAATACGACGACGTAGACTGTCCGGCATATCGGCGCATGGCGTACTCGCGCTCCAGCTCAATGGACGCATTGGACCGTGGAGGTTTGAGGCCGGACGCAACCTGCAACCAATTAAGAACCGGCAAACATGTGTTAGTTTGAGGAGAAAGGCCCAAACATGTCGCACGGTCTTTTAAGGATAGAATGATTGTAACGCATGGTGCATTTATGGGGAGGGGGGCTTACCTTGGCACGACGGGCACTCGCGTCCGAGTTGGCGAGGAGGGGCAAGGCGTCCCGCAAAGGGATAGGGAGGGGTCCACTCTTTGTAGGCCGAGCGTCCATACATAGCCGCCGTTGAGGTGTAACACTCCCGCCTTCCCGCGAGGGTGACGCCCGGACGCAGTAGCGATCTATGCCCTTGAGCGGGGACGGAGACGGCGATTGTCGGAAGATTTGCTTGGGCGGGGGGCTATCGACGACCCCGGCATCTAGAGGCTCCTTGGAGTAGTCGATGGTGGACGCGGCATCGTAAACGGTCTCGTAGAAGAAGCTTCCCAAGTTTGACTCACTGACGATGTCAATAGAGGGCTCCAAGCGCTGATGCCAAACAAAAGAACCAAACAAAACCCAAGGGAAAGGGGGGGGGGAAGGGAGCATGTGAAAATCCATATACATTTAAGGCATATATACACACACACAAATGTCACACCAAGTACTATCTCAAATGAGTTTATTATATTTCGCGTGAGCGTACAAATCCCTGTACAAATAGTCCCTCGGATCCAAGTATCTCTCGCCTATTGGATTACGAGATACGAAGTTGGGCACGGGGAGTCCGCTCCCCGCGAGCGCCTGCAAGTATTTAAGGAGGTCTAACAAAAAGCGGTCTTGGACCTTCCCGACCGTCCACGTAGGGCACACTATGAAGTTGGAGGTCGGGTTCAAAATGTTTTTGGACGCGCTGTCGTCCACCATGAGGGTGTTGTCGCGGGTGGGGCGGACGTCGTAGGGACAGCCGACCATTGAGGGACGGACGTCCCACACGATTGGCTTCAAGACCTTCAGGTATTGGCTCACGGCGGGGTTGTTGGGCTTCCTGACAACCCTGCCTTCGGGGGTGGTCAAAGTCCTACACGACTCCTGTCCTAGGACCAAGCACGGGGGTTCGAGGCCCTTGAAGATGAATTCCACGACCGCCTGGGTGTTTTCGGACTTCATGGAGCTCCACACGATCACCCACCATTTCTTTAGGGCGACCTGTAGGAAGCGCCGAAGCCACGGCCGGAGGTACACGAGCTTGCTTTTGATGTACGTGGGGGGGCCATCGTAGTTCGTGTCCTCGGGCTTGGAGAAAGACACCGTGGGGGCCCTTGGGCAATGCACGCATTGGACAAGGACCCCGTTGAGGTCTAGCACCAGGAACCGGGTCTTAGGCTGCAAGGCCGGCGCGGGTAAAATCGGGGAGGCCGCCGCGCTGTCGTCCACGCTTCGGGGAGAGGATCGACGGGGAGCCGCAACGCTACGCTCCGATCCCTGTGGAGACGAGCGAGAGAAGGCGGCGAAGGCTATGTCATGCTATGTCCATTTTCAAGCATACCGGAAATTGTTTGTGTAAAAGACAAGAAACAATTGAAGTAGCTGTGGCAACGACACCATACAATGGGGAAAACTCACAACATACATTCGGAACACAAGAGCAAGCGTATGGGCACCAAAAAGAATGATTTTATTTGTTATAAAAATCTCTATGTACAATTTGAATGAGGGGAGCCGCGTTGAACGAGTCGTTCACACTATCCTAAATGTAAATCTACAAAATTTGATTGCGTCCGCCAGAGATCGAGAATCGTCGCACGCGGAGGGGGGCCATGTAGGGGGATGAAAGGAACGAGAGCGGGGGGGAGGTAGGGGGGTGCGGTGGGGGGTGGGGCAGTTCCTCCTAGCTAGGGGGACACGACCACGGCAACAAGACAATGGCCAGGAAGTTTGGGTCGAACGACCCAAACTAGAGGTCTCAGTACATTACCTCGTCCTGGTCATGTCTGGATGCTGTGGACGCTTCCGCCATCTCCGCTGCCCCGCCTCTCACGGCCCCGCCTTCTCCGACGACGTCAGCGACCTGCTCCTGCAAAGGCTCAGCATGAGGCCCTTGTCCTAACCCAACCTCCGCATGCGAATCATGCATGTGTTCATCGATTGGGGTAGGGTTAGATGTATCACCAGGCCCTTGCGGGCCTTCAACGTCTACCATGGTTGCGTCTTCGCAACCATGCTGGGCAGCAGGGGACTGCGCATTGTCGAGGTTTGGGTCGACCGACCCAAACCCTCCTGCATCGTGGGGTTCGTCCTGGCGCACCACAGGCTCTGGCGGGTTTGGGTCGGACGACCCAAACATGTGGGGGTCGTCCTGCTGGTGAGGGGGGGGCATGTCGACGGGAGGCCGCAATGGTGGGGGCGTCAAAGGCCTGGAGGATCCGCCCACGCTCCAGAGGCTGGGGTCGTCGATTTGCTGCACTGGGGCGTAAGGTCGGACGTGGGACCCCATCATGTGCTGAAAACTGAACGACGACTGCGGCACAGGCTGCTGTGGGATGTTCTGAGGTGGGAACCCGGGGGGCAGGTGTGGAAATGCTCCTGGGGGAGCGACCACCAAGCCTTGCGCCCACATCCCCTGTATGACCTGAGAGATCAGGTCTGCGCTAGAGGGAGGCTGGGCCAACGCCCTTTGCCGCTCCTGATCCAATAGGAGGGCCCTCAACTCTGCGACCTCGTTCCGCATTGAAGGTTCTTCAGCTGCAGCCTTCTGAAGGCGGAGGCGCTGCTCCTCGTCCCGCCGCATCTTCTTGTTGGCTTCCTCCACAGTCAGGACTTCGGGTTTCACCATGACCATGCCAGCGAACGCTCTCGGGGAGGGAGGATCCGACCTGAGCCGTTTGGCGAGCTCCATGTCGTCCTCGTCCTCGCTGCTTATGGCGATTGTCTCGTCCACTGCGTAGTCGCCATAAAGCTTCTTCCCCTTCATCCTCCTCTTCTCCCTGAACGTGGAGGTTCCGTCCCGGGAGTACATGTCCCGCGCATCATCCACCGTGAGCACGGGCACCATTCTGCTTTGCGGAGTGGCCACCCGCATGGCCTTCTTCCGTTGGGGCGCCTGGGATTCTTGCGTGAATCCGGTTGCCCCTTCTTCCACCTCCCCCTCTGCCTTCTCTGCTTCTTCTTCTTCCTCCTCCTCCTCCTCTTCCACCTCCTCGCCCGGCCCCCGAGACGATTCGCCCGGATGTAATAGCACCAGAGGTTCGGGTTCTACAACCGGAGCCCTCATGGTGACCTCCTCAGGGTTCACGCGCCTCGCCCTATCGATCGGGCTTTCACCGCCTTGAACAATCTCCTCCCCGTAGCCCCCTGGTATCCAGTCGAGGATGTCCATCTTCTTCGCCAGCGATTTCTGGGTCTTGTAAAATGGAACATCCGTGTCTTCTACGTAGGAGTAGACGTTCAACCCCAACATCTGCACATTCCCACATCATCAGTTTTTCAGGTGCGCCAATACTAAGATAGCAAAAGAAGAGAAGGCGACGAAAACGAAGGGATACAAATGGCTAATACAATGTCTACTTTGGGTCGACCGACCCAAACTAAACCAGCTCTTAGTTTGGGTCGACCGACCCAAACTGAAACAACTCTTAGTTTGGGTCGATCGACCCAAACTATAGCCAAATCAACTCTCAGTTTGGGTCGGTCGACCCAAACTGCACAGGAGCTACATGATGACACTTACCATGGCTGCATAGACTGGCTTGGACCCCCCGAAGACGTTGAAGATGCAGTCCCCTCTTCTCGTCAGTGTCCTCAGGATCCTCAGGTAGAACTCCATCCGCAGCTCATCCGAAGGATAATTGGCGTACTTGGCCTCGTCGTACAAGGTTTTGCTGGCACCCAACCCTTCTGGAACCTGGAATATCTTTTCCATCCGGGTTATAGGGTGGTTCGGCACCTTGATAAACTCCGCCTTGTACACGAAGTACAAACACAGCACGTTGACGACCCTGGTTTTTTTGTCCTTCATCGTACTGTACGCCCCCTCCGCTGATGCTGCAATGTAGTGAGATTTCGAAACCGCATACTCCGGCTGCAGTTTCCGCACAATCTCGTATACCTGCTCCGCCCTCCTGTCCTCCACTATCCACAGCCATATGTCGACCTCCCTGAGCTTGGGGCTGGCATAATCCACGAACTTTGCCATGAAAGGCTCGTGGAACAGGGTGCTCATGGTGCCCTCGAATGAGCTCCCCGGAATGTTCCTGAAGTCTATCATGGCAAAGGGAAAGTGGTCCCTCGCTCTTGTCCGGATAGCCTTCCTAGGCTCAACTCCAGGCCAGCCCTGGATTTTCAATGGCTCGAGGGTGACGGGATTGAAATGTGCGTCCCCCTCAAAACTAACGATCCTTTTCTCCTTCACGAAGTTGGAGAAGGCCCGCGCCGTGTGCTCAGGGAGCTCCCGCTTCTTCCCGCCCTTCACCAACTTGGATTTGAGGAAGTCTTCTCCAGCTTCCCTCATCAAAGCCGCCATCGACGCACTGGTGAACTTGTATTCTTCTTTGAATGCTCTCCAGTGCGCCTCGTGGACCTCGCCGTCCACGAAAATATTCCGCTCGGGCACCAACTTGTGCAGCTCCTGCACAATTATTGTCTTCTTTTTCCTGTTCTCCGTCCATTCCTTCATGGTGTAGCATGAAGGAACGAAGCTCTTTGGCTTGGTGAAGACGATCTTCGGGTGCACCCAGCACCTCTTTGCCGACGGCTGCACGTGCAGGATATGGGAAGCCGCCTTTCCCATCTCCGTCTCCGAAAGCCCTTGGAGAGAACGGAAGAACTCTCTCACCAGAGGCTTCATTTGCTTGAAGCGCGCGGTTGCGTTGAAAAGCATTCCTGTGTCGGGATCGATGAGATCCCCCGTCTCATGCTTTTCGAACACCCTCTTCCACTTCTTCCAAACGGCTTCGGATGCTGTGATCAAATAAATTTCTCCTCGCAACTCGTTGTATTTTTTCTGCTTGTGGCTGGCGTTGTCTATGGAGGAGAATTTATTGATCATTTGATATTTGAAGTCCTGCACACGAAGCAGACAACACATGTTAGACAACATGTCATGAAACAACAACTGCAACAACAGTTTGGGTCGATCGACCCAAACTACAAAATTGACAAAGACGATAAAACATTACAAGGGTTTAGGTCGATCGACCCAAACTATAAATATGGCGAAGACATAACACAATGGCAGAGTTTGGGTCGATCGACCCAAACCATACTCACCTCCCATTTGGGGTTCTTATCTTTTGCATTCTCCCTTTCCTTGGGAGGCCTGCCATAGAACTCCCACACCTCCCTCGAGGCCATGATGTTCCTGATCCACGATGCCTGGTACGCCCTCTTCTTGTTCCCCATGTTGAAGAACCGGGAGATGTCGCTGAGTATGGTCTCGTTGTCAGACCATACCACCAGTGCTTTCCACACCTTCAGCTTCTCCTTCTGCTTGTTGGGGTCGTCCCACTCAGTCATCAGCTGGATTTTTTTCGACGCCTCCACACTGTGCTGGCCGTCAATCAGCCAAAAATCTCCTTTTGAAATTGCCGGCCACATATCAGACGTCGGCATTCTCTTCAGCCCTTGAGGCATGACCACAATCGTCTGCCTGTCGTCCTTGAACTGCCCGCCGACGATCTGGGCGACCATCCAGTCGACGTAGGCGTCCTCCTTGGCTCGGACACATTTCTCTGGAGGCGCAAGGTGGCACTGGGCAATGTTCACGTCGAACTTGAAATCCCTGCCCATGAAGAAGCAGTGGGAGCATTTCGTCGTGAAGTTGTCGACGATTCTTTGAATCTCCCCTGTATCCACCTCTTGCCCAGGTTTGGGCATCCGCAGCTCTTGGGGAACTACCTCGTCAGTCATCACCGATGACTGCCTCCTCGACGGTGTAGTCTGCCGGCTGGTCGACGGCGTTGGCGTCTGGCTGTCAGCCGGTGTTTCCGAGGGAGTGCTCCTTCTTGAGTCACCCGGGACCGCTCGTGGCTTCCTCAGTGCTTGAGGTCTGGACGACCCTGCACCTTCCTCAGTGGTGGCCTTCCGTCTCACCACTTGCTGTGGTTTTTGTTGGGCCTTGTTGATCACGGTGATTGCCTGCTTTAGTTTAGTGAACCTGCTTGCAACCTTCGTGTTCGCACAATTCCCATCAATGAATATCGCCTCTGGTTTCACCACCTCTGGTTCGGCACATGACTCTTTGGCGTAGATGGTGTCAAACGGCTCGGAGAACTGGTGCATGAACATGTGGACGTTCTGCACCGCTGAGTTCTCTAGGATGACGTCCACGTGCTCCCCAAGAGCCTGGACTGACGCCACCTCCCACCCCGTCAGAGTCGCCCAAGTATTCTGCTCAAATGTCCCAACTTTTACCACGAACAGGATTTTGTATTGCGACGCCTTGACCACCTGAAGTGACCATGCAAGCACAATCCCGTCCTTGGGCACATAGGAGTCGTCTGGAGGTGTTTCGTACTCCTCGCATAACACATCTGGTGCTTGCATGAACCACCTCTCTCCAGGTCTTTTTTTGGGGGCCATCTGCAAGGAAAGGATGGGAACTGTTAGTTTCGGTCGGACGACCCAAACTCTTTCATGTAGAGATAGGCATGTTATCGAATTTTCAAGAGGCTAAATATGTCAATGTCAGCTATGGACAGGTTTGGGTCGATCGACCCAAACACAAGCCAGCTGAATTCTGAAAATTTGGTAATTAATTTTCTCTTCTGCTTAAGATATGACCGGGTCATTAGAGTTTAATGAAGGTGGATATAATGATCAAAGGGGAAAATTTCGGATGATTGGCCGTATCGTTATTCCTTGTTCTTATGAGTGTACATTATCCATATCCTTGTATTATAAGGAATATCCAAATTATGTTTTATTTTGGGCACCAGTATGGATGGATTATTGGGGAGGGGTTTTTTAACGCCATGTTTGGGTCGATCGACCCAAAACTTTGCGGCATTTTTGTTTCTTTGGTTTGGGTCGGTCGACCCAAACCTTGGGTTTTTTGTTTGGATGGTTTGGGTCGATCGACCCAAACCTTGGGGTGTTTTTGTGTATATGGTTTAGGTCGATCGACCCAAACCCCACTGGATTATTTGTGGATTTCAATATCAGTCAATTGTTGACTACAGCTTTGAAGAGCAAGTCTTGAAATGTAGTATCTGTTATTAAGGAATGTGTATGGTTTGGGTCGACCGACCCAAACAAGGTGTTATGTTTGGGTAGATCGACCCAAACAAGTGAGAGAACAAAAAGATTGTTTTTTTAAGAAAGTGAAGCAAATTTAGGCAAAAAATGCTTCCGTGGTTTTGGATAAGACTTACTGTTTCGGTCGCCTCTCGAAACTATTTTGTTTCAGGAGAGCTTCCTTTTTGTGTGCACGCAACATACACAATGCTTATGCATTGTGTATGCTTCAAGACCCTAATGCAACTGAATCACATTGAGTCATTGAAAAATTACCTTTGCGTACAAGCTGTAGAACAATCTGTTCTTGCAGGTGGGTATTGCAAGCTCAATGTCACAAATACTCTAAAAGAACACTACACCTGAATATCAGAAAAGTATGAACCTCGCAAAACCCACTCAATGCCGTTTCTCAATGATTTCTAACACTCTGAATGTTACTAACAGAAACCTCTATCGCAAACACTCACCATAGTGGAGTGTGAGGGATACTCAACAACATAGACCAAAACGAAATGAGCAAACACTCTATACCACTCAATGTTGTCACACAATGCAACCCTAAACTCTCTCAATCTCAAGTTGGAAAAAGAGAGCAAGTTTTTTCAAATCAGAAACAACTCACACTACACTCATAAACCTAGAGAGCAAGAGAAAGGAGAATCGGAGAAAGCAAGAGAAAGGAGAGTGAGGAGAAGAATCAGAAGATGCGAGAAAGGAAGAGAGAACGCAAGAGAAAGCGCGGGAGCGGCGCTTCACGAAGGCGGCGGTTCGTGGAGGCGGCGCTTAGCGAAGCAAAGCTTGGCGCGGAGAACGAGAAAAGGGGCGAAAGAGGGTGACGTTTCGAGATTTGTACCCCTCGGGAAAAGGCCCTACAATACGGGATTAGGGCACCCACGTGTTTAGAGCACACACGCAAATGGGATTACGGGCCAGCCCTAATTCCCAAACCCTAACCCGCTATTCCTTAGCACCAATTAATTTTCTCAATCAGCTACATAGCCTAAGGTATTGCTTAAAATTATCAATTCACCCTAAACCATAGCCTAATTTTGCGAACAAATTAAACTCGTTGGGTCTTAACCCTTAAACGTCCAAGGGGGGGTGAGAGGTCCTCTCCCATCAGCCTATGTTTACCGAAGTTCAGACCTCCATGTAATTCTTTTACTGCGATCGGCATATATTATATTTGAATATGGAAGTTTGAGATACACATTTTGGGGAAAAAAAATTTGCAATTCCGACATGTTTTGACGTTATCTTATGGTCAAAAGTTTAGGGTCAACGAGGCCCTGATAGGGCCTCTCCGACGTTTAAGGGTTAAGTTGTTTGACCACTTTAGAGAAATAAAATAATTCATTTGACTTTCAACTAGTATGTAATATTTGTTGAGTACCATCCCCAACTCCAATTTTAATGGTTTTGTTCTGCATGGTCCTTATATGGAATTGCTAACATGCTTGAGCTTATAGTCAACCCTTACATATTCACTTTGATGAATCATGTAGTGCACAATAAACCATGGTTCATAATATATCACAAGATTAAACTAAAGTAAAATGATTTTAACAGACAAGTTACTAAGGATTTAGGGCAACTGAAGCACATGATATGCAACTCCAATTGTCTCCAGTGACAAAACATTGTAAAATGAATCCATTATGTGTATAGCTTCCGCCATCTAGACATATGGAATCAGACAACAATGATACATGATAGTCTAAGAGGGGTATTTAAAAATTATGTTGCAATTACACGGTCTTTTAAAATGGATATGGTATCCCTTTACATGGTGCAATAAATGAATATGAATAATATGTATTGAGATTTATATGATGTATGTTGCTAGAGGGCATGGCTCTAGCTTACCGTGCATCCCCTAACAAGTACCATTACACTAATTCACTACAAGTTAATGTATTGTCATTTATTACCAATTTTTGTTTGCCAAAAGCACCGAATCGGTTGATTGATTTATATCATGAAACATTTATATATTTACTTGGGAGTTGACCCCTAAAATCTACAGGAGAAGCAAGATGAATACAAATGTATCCACCTTAACCCAAGGTGAACATCATAATATGCAGCCAAGCAAGCAAAAACTTTGATGTTTCATGTTTCCTCCACATGTTTGAAACGACATATATTACATAATGGCACATAATATAGTAGTTGTTGTTTGTATATGTAGGCATCAATGAACATGTACAAAATTCAGGGTTTAGGGTTTAGGGTTTAGGGTTTAAGCCATAAATGAGCAGCACGTAGGTCAAATGATGGGGCGTTGCTGATCATAGTTTTAGACACAAATGTATATAGACATCACATCATTTTCATTGCCAAACATGGAAGGTGGTTGTATGGTGGTGTAGAAATGAAGTCACTAACATGAACATGTGACATAGTGCTCAACATTAGGTTATCCAAAATTCAATTGTAACCTTATCTTAATAGCAAGAAGAGTCCAGGGGCAGATACGATCTTGAGCATGTTCATATTATATTATTTGAGACAATTCAAGAATCTATACTAATTCAAGGAACCTTTCATGTTGTGGATGTTATGAGGACGTACATTTCCAACTTTGCAAGTTTTGCTTGCAAACATTGTTAGAGTTGAAGTGTAATTGAGGATATTAGATTGAAACATTATTTGAAAGAGTGAACAAAAAAATGCCACTCTTGGTTAGGATCCCATTCATAACTTGTCCTAACATAGATTAAATATTGCCACATTTGCATGCTTGGAATGAAGCAACATTGTGTGCACACCTTACAAATGACATATGTCCTTTTAAAGCTTTTCTCATTTGTATTAGCGCAAATTGAAAGTCGGCCAAATAGTTCAAATTTGACATCACATCTCTTCATTGTTTTCAATATACAATTCCACATGTGAGAGTTTTAATAACTACATTAAGTATTGTATTTATTGAGTTTTACTATATGAAGTTTCATAATGTTGGTATATCGTTTGTCAATATATTGTTTGAAATATACTATATTGTTTGAGTTTATGTAGGGTAATATTCTGGATACATGAAAATGAACGCGTAGGGGATGGTTTTTGTAAATCACTTATCAGATGCCCCTTCCCTTATTATATTTATAAAAATTCATGTGGCGGCCACCCTTCCTCCCAATGGTGCATGTCATATTCACATAATATAATCACAACGATACTCAACATTTCAAATATTGTCAATGGACATTTATTCACGACACATATAATATGTCAATATAAGTAAATTGTCATATCCACATCAAACAATAAAAAACGGATTAAATATCCACATTACTTTCAATAGACATTCTCAACACACACTAAGTCAGATGACGTTTGGCGTATCCAAGAGCCAGGTTAAATTCGCAATTTTTATAATCAACAAAAAGCGGGGAATTCTGTCAGGAAGTTTGAAAATAATCTCTGCAGGAGAACTAGGCGGGAAAGGCATCCAATGAGGAAGTTGGGGAAGCGGAGGTGGATAGTATAAAGGGGCGCACCCCCCAAAAGTCGGTTCTTTTTGCTCTTCTCCCACTCCTGAAATCGTAGGGAGAACTCTCAGCCGGAGCTGTACTTCAAGGTTTGCCGTTCATGAGCACCTATCCACAGCATGCAACCCCACTGTGAACTTCGCAATGAGCTCAAACCAAACCCACTTCGCAATTTCCGCCGCACTATACGCCGGATTTTGCGGTGAGTTTGGGTCGGTCGACCCAAACCCATACCCCATTGTGGGCGGATTTAGTATGACCTTGAGGAGGTTTGGGTCGGTCGACCCAAACCCCTACACTAGTGTTGGCGGTTTTTAGTATGACCCTTATAAAGTTTGGGTCGGTCGACCCAAACCCCTGCCCTAGTGTGGGTGGTTTTTAGTTTGACCCTGATAGAACCAAACCCATCCCAACATTGTGAATGGGCTCTGGGTGACAATGAACCCATCCCGCCACAAGGTTTGGGTCGCTCGACCCAAACCCATCCCAACATTGTGAATGGGCTCTGGGTGACAATGAACCCATCCCGCCACAAGGTTTGGGTCGCTCGACCCAAACCCATCCCCACATTGTGAATGGGCTCTGGGTGACCACGACCCCATCCCGCCAAAAGGTTTGGGTCGCTCGACCCAAGCCCATCCCCACATTGTGGATGGGCTATGGATGACCATGATCCCATCCTGCCACAAGGTTTGGGTCGCTCGACCCAAACCCATCCCCACAGTGTGGATGGGCTCTGGATGACAGTGTGTCCGCTGGACAACCCAAACCTTTACAAACCCAATGGCATAGCAGTCATTTTGATTATATAAGATGGTATTGAATTCTTTGATTGGAACCTACAATTTTTGTGCTTTTTTTGACAAGGTTCAATGTTCATGTGTGTAGGCACAATGGATGGGTTTAGTGAAAGAGGGGATTGGTCATCTGAAGACATGGCCACTTGGCCATCTGCATCTGAGGATGAGCTAGACATCGTCGGGGAGGCTACTATGGATGACAGTGCAGACGAAGATCATTTGGATTTACCTTCGCCTTCCGTAGCGCACGAAACCATTGTTGAATGTACGGGACTTTCAAGGGCTTCGTGGGTGAATTTGGAGGTGGTGCTCGTTAATGATAGTGGAGTTGCTGTGGCGGATGGTATTTGTCGTAACACCCATCCACAAGATTGCATTGATGAGAACCCACTTGGCACAGAGGACGTTGGGGTTGTCATATTGGAGTCACTCATTCATTTCGAGGTGGATCCCACTCATAGGTTCTCCCTCCGCAGGTGGCCATTGAGGAATGTCACGATTGATGGAGTTAGCTTGCGTGACCATGAGCGACAATACATGCAAAACCAAATGGAGCTCCAAGTAAACATTCGGCCCCGCAAAGGCTTACGAAAGTACGAGACATTGGCACGTCCTACTCCCTCTGCAACTGATTGTAAACGCCAAAGGTTGCTCGGCGAGGAGTCCATTAGAGAAGTTGCCACAAAGGATTGTTGTGTGCATCGTTGTTGCCAATTGTTTCCAAGGGATAAATTGAAGGCCATCCGCGAAGAAATGTGGCTTGGAGATTTCCGTCTAAGATCCACCAAAAAACTTGATGTCCATAGGGCGATACATGTGAATGGGACGGGTCGCAAGGTCATCACCATTGAAAGCATAGACGTGTGTTGTAAGGCATGGTACACCATTCACGGTGTGTCAAAAGCGGACTTTTATAGACAAGCTGCTTATGCCAAGGAAGGCCGACGGTCTCGTCACCATGGGAACGTGGGCTCAAAGAAACCCAGGGAAGCAACAAGGCAAGCAACGGCCACTCTGGCGACCATCATCGTCCCGCTTGCCGATGCAATGCCACACAAAACACGCACACTCACAACCGGGGAAAAGGTTGTGGAGAAAGTTCTTCCCACAGGCACAAAATGGAAAGACATATTGTTGGATGTGAATGCTGTTGGCGAGAAGGTCGGTTTGGAGCCAATTTCATTGTCAAAATTGAGTGCAATCAAGAAAGCAAACTTTAGCGAATACATTACAAAAAGACGAGGGGACAAATTTGCACGGTGCTCTACTTGCGAGAAGTTGAAGCGCCTTCGGGATGCACACACGATGGGTACCGAGTCTTATGCGGCACATCAATTGAACTATTTCAAGCATGTAAACATGCAAGAGGCACACCGTAATGATTACTACACAAATAGAGCTTTGTCCATCTCCAGGCCCTTGGAGGTTCTTACGGTCATCCATGACAAAATGGACCATGCCAAAACAGCCTCCCCATGTTTTGCAAATCGAATCAAGGCCACGGATGGATTTTTTAAGCTGCCTGTATCGGTTACATGTGAATTTGGAAACAATGTCATCGCATACCCTAAATGTTGTGGCGTTTTATTACGTGATGTGCTTCAGAACATGGATTCACGCAAATTGGTTTATTTATGCATAGATACTAATCACACTGGGTTGGCATTGCAGGAATGATTGCACATGGACATGGTGATGTCAAGTTTGCTCATTATGCTCTTGATTTGTATCCAGCGGATTCAAACCACACGATAGGGTCATTCGCAAGGCTTTTACGTGATTTGGAGAAACCGCCGGCCTATTCTTCAGGATTGTTATTTGACAATACGTCGGGTTCAACACCTTTATATGAAGCGGTGTTGGATGGAAAAGATGTATGCTTGTATTCGTTGCCAGAGCCACCCAGTGAACCCGTGATTGCGAAGAAGTTGCCCCCCACTTTGCGTGTCCAATTGGACAATTGTGCCAAGGACAATAAAAGTAGATATGTATTTGCATATTGGTCGTTGTTGGTTGCGAAAGGCATTTTCAAGGAGGTTTTTGTGTCCTTCCTATTGGTAGGCCACACGCACGATGATATTGATGCATCTTTTGGGCGGTGGAGCATGAAGTTGAGGGAGGAGGATTTTCCAACAATCCCGTTATTGATGAAGTCATACATGGATTTGGAGAACGTTCCCGTCATCCCCCATATGATTGAGGAGGTGCCAGACTTCAAGGCATTTATAGAACCTTATATTCGAAGTGGAGCTCACCGATTGATCAGGCATACGAAGGCACAACAATTCCGCTTCTACATGCGTAACGATGGTGTACCCGCCATGCAATACAAGTTGTTGTGCACGACACAAGATTGGAGCCCGCCGGAGGGTCTCCTTGTGTGGCGCGTGGATGCGGATGGAAAGACGATGTTACCGGATGGAGAGCCTAGGCCTTGCAAGCCAATACCCATGAAGAATTTGGAGGATATTTTGAAAGGTATATCAGGCTTCATACAATATTGGGAGAGTTTGAAGATAGCGGACGTTGGTGGATCATGTTGGCATCGTTATGGGAGTTGGATACAGTATTGGACACGTGTTCGTGCCGCTTTGGCAGACCTTCACCAAGATAGCCCCCTTACTTTGAGGCACGGATTTTGGCCTCAAACTCGTGTCGATGTACAAGCTTCCGAGGTTAGACTTTTGGAAAATGGAGAGGTTCGTGAGGAGTTTGATGTGGACGACCATTACGTTGGGCCTGCTAGTCAACGTCCCCCACCTTCTTTCCGCATTGCGGTGGATTGTCATGAAGGTTATATGCTCATTCTACGTCCTGGTGATGAGACATATGCGAAGCCTGTATGGGTGGCAAGAGCTTTGTCCAAACCAAATTTCGCAACTTCAAGCCCGCATTTTCGACAAATTCAGGTGGAGTACTACCGACCGACGGCACGGAATGAAGATGTGATTCGGCATTATACAGGCTGGGATACAAACCATAATTTTCGGTGGAAGGTGGATTCAGAGCATGGTCCATCTTGGGTAGATACAGATTCCATATTCATAGCATGGAAACCACGGAAAAATCATAGTGGATCAGTGTCCATCCCTCAAAAGTACATAACTTTTGCAAAAGACAACCTTGCTCGGATCGCACAAGAAACAACCCCCGTTGAATGAGAAGTTGGTAGGATTGTTTTAGCATTGATTATAGTTTCATATGTAATTCTAGCAATATATATTAGTCATATGTGTACTTCTAAAAGTAGGGGTAGAATTTGGGTAGAACTTACGAATGCTATATTATTTGGGGTTGGATGAATATCCATATACTATATTTCATAACAAATGTGAATTTCTTTTTATGATTAAGTTTGGGACTAGATTGTCGGGTCGATTAAATATGCACCCTAAACCCTATGCTATGTACGTCGCAATGTCTATATATTATTAAACATGCTAATAATAGCCATGGTTCTATGTGATTTGTTGGGTGAATTTGGTTTGGAGTGCTCTACCCAATTTGATTTGAGTATGTTTTTGTTGATGAAGTTGGTATCAAGTGCTCTACCCAATGTGCTCATGTCGGGACATCATACATTTTGGAAAATTAGAACATATAATATATTTGAGATTGTTGACAATATAGTTTCGGGCATCTTCATGTTGTTTGATCCATATATTAATTTGAGACTAGAGAAAGTCTCAATTTAACGAATATAGTGTTCACTTCTTAAAAGTGGACCCAGAGGACCCTCTTCTTGAAACACTTGACATACAAGCTTTAAGATTGAATGTTTAGTAATCTAGGATAATCGACACAATTGTAGATTTTTTTAAAATATAGATATATTAGTTATCAATAATATTTTTGTCATATTATCTTCTATTTGGCCATCATGATTTTATTTATGAAATATTTTCATGATAAAATATATATTTTTCAATTATAATATATTTTTAAAAGAAATTGACTGATTGTATGCTATTATTTTTTGCTAGATTATATTTACCCTAAATATCATACTAAATATCGGGAGAATTTTGAGCCAACTCGCTCACTGTCCTTAGTTTTTGTTATCCATTTTGGTTTAATTGAAATGCTTTTGTTATTCCTTGTATTATGTAATGAAATATTGTCATGGGTAATTTAAAGTTTGACGAAAAGCCACGTAATAAGTTATAGTAACTGTGACATTGTAAATCTATAATACCCAGATTTGTGTACTTAAATTACATGTAATGTGAGGTTCTCATTGAGTATTGATAATACTACTCTATTGGTTTACCATTAGTATTGAGCAACACAACCAGAGTCGATGCATTTGTAACTACGTTTGTCTAGTTACTTGGATGGTGGGTGAAAATAGTAGTCATTTTTTTTCAATCAAGGAAAAAATGAGTAATCATCGGCCAAAAACTCGCCCACACTTACTAGCAGCAGTGAACGGAGTTCGCTTGTTCACTGCTGCCCACCACCAGTATCTGTGGGCGGCCTATTAATCACTATCATCTAGGGCCTCAAATACCGAAGTTTAAAAAAAAATTGAATCGTCATTTTGGAAGATGCGTATCAAATATCCGCTCCATGTAAAAGTTGAAATAACCAATGTTAGTTCGCAAAGAAAAGAATAATAGTAAAATATATTTGCAAAATAACACAAACAATGTAAGGGCGATGTCTAGCATTTGCCAAGGTATTTCTTCCCTCCTATCTTTTAGGATGTCAAATGTTAAGCAAGTGCAAAAAAATTTGGCCATGTGACATACAATGTAGATATATGTGAGATTTTAGTGAACATGTTATGATACAGAGATGCGTTTTTGCCTCGCTTGTTTTTGAACTCACGAATATTAGTTTGTAAAGCATGTGTAGTAAGGCAAAAGGGCTTGCAAAATAACATGAAAAATGTAGAGGCAATATCTGACGATGCATTTCTTCCCTCCTTGTCCTCTAGGCTGTTTAGTTCCACACCTAACCACATACCACTCAAATATAGGCGTCCAGATTATTGTTGTGTTCGATTTCAACACATCTACCTTACCATTATCAGTCATCTAGATTGGTAAATAATCAAGGACTGTGAGATGGAGTTTAACTTCACAGGGTAGAGATTCATGCCTGCCTTCATCTCCACCTAACACAAGTACCTTCATGCCTTCATGCTTGCAAGAGATATGATGGCCTGGCCATTAATTGCATGCTCTGGCATGTCACCTTTCTTGGCTGGAAGCCTGCACATGAGAACATCATTCTTTCGCAGGAATTCCTCCAAAGGTGTCCATTAATCTCCAGCACTTTATCTTATGTCAACGGCCACTTTACTAAGTACGTTTCCCACAGAATATACTCCCTGCAGGGTTTCTTCGACAGATTTCAGAAACATCTGAGGTATGTGGGTGTTATTCGGTTAGTTTTTCTTGTTGTCCATCTTTTCTTGATCAGATTTACGTCTTCAAATCTGCACTGCATCAGCAAATCTATGATGAATCATCAACAAACTAATTAAGGATCTTCCCTTATTAGTTTTGGATATTGGAAGTGTATGTTTGTTAGCTCCTTAATTGATCGCATAGGCCCTTCCAATTATGTTCATTGTTGGGTGTGAATTAGTTGATGAAATTTGAAGACATAGTCCAATCTTTTTAAAACATGTGTCTTTATGGTGTTTGTTATTTGATCCTCACTTAACACACACTAATCGAATATAGGTTACTGTCCAATTAAGAACAAGAACCGAATAACACCCACACACCCTAGTCCAATCTCTTGTGTCAAAGTTGACCTAAAATGCAAGTTACAATCGATTACTCGAATGGGTACCCAATGTTGGGTTTTTTTTTTGTTTCCTTTGAAAGTTTTAGTCAACTCAGGTTTTCTACTCAAAGACAAACGTTGTGTGCCCCATTTGTGGGTTCATGGTGTGATTGTGAATTTTGCAGCATGACATGGTACATGACACGATGTTTGCCCCATTTCTCAAGTTCATGACATGTCTTGTTTGCAACCCTTTTTTTCGGAATAGCTCTGCACTTGGCTTTGATTGACAATTAATCTTTGTATTGGATGTGAGGCTTGTGAACTAGGTAACTAATAGATGCAAGGAGTCCTACATGCATAGGCTATTTGTGGGCACCCAACCTATATGTTGGGCGTCCAACCTACTGTCTCAATAACATGTCAGGTACCTACTATAACCAATGATAAAGCAACAGGTGTCCATTTTCAGATGTGATGGTTAGATCATGATACAGTCATCAATGACAGGTGATAATGTCCCTCTTTTAATTAAGAATAGAAACTTCAACAAAATCACTTGGTCTAACCATGCTATAAAATGTGAAAAGTGGAGAAGCTGCAAATGTTCAAACACTATGGCCGGCATAGCCACTGCGTCAATTTGGAGGTACGGCTACAAACATCGTAACTAATGAATATGATCTAACTTCATTGAAATTTCAAGATTATGGTTAGGTGAATGTAACTTGGTTCTTCATTCACTCGTCAATGGCATGAGGGTCTGCACAACATTTTCTAAGCTGATTAATGAAATAAATTTTTAAGCCTTTGAAGAGATTCAAAAGAGAAGTTGTGAGTTGATAATCACATCCGAATAGTTTAAAAAAGAACTACAGAGTTCTAGTCCACCTGTAATGAACATAGAAGTAATTTCTTCAAAAACCCATCATGATCACAACTTAAATTGATGTGTTGGGCTGTATCGTTTGTTAGAGCCATGTTTCGCATCATCAGGTACATAGACAATCATCCCTCAAACCAGCCACACTCCACACTACATTACTTGACTCAGATTACATACTGTAAGTTGGTAAGAAGTTGCAATGGTATCATGTATGATCATCTTGAAGTGACATAAATTATGTCAAAATTTCTCCTAAGACATGACCACTTGTGGAATAACTCTCCAGTCAAGCTTTTGAAGGTCAATTAGCACTAAAGACAATCTTCTTCCAACCCAAACTCACTCCAGTGCTCCCGCACTTACGTTGACTGAAATTCTATATCCTATAATTCGTTGGTGAAAAGAGTTGCAAGCATAAATAATATGACACCTTGAAGCAGTGATCAGGAAGATTTTTGGGCATAATCAGTTGAGATCCTAGTGTTTGCAAGTCCAACCAGTTATATGTTGACATCCTTCGGTTTTCCTTTATTAAATTGGGGCATATTCTAGAAATTCCTCTAAAATGATCGGTAATTTTCCTACAGTCTTGAACTTCAACCGGTCATTTCTCAAACTCAACCATTTCATCTGTAACTAACTGCCAGTTCTCCCCGATCATACACTAGTAGAAAAAAACAGTGACCAATTTAACAAAACTCAACACAAAAGTGTTGATTTTTTTTGTTGATTAGGACATGTTAATTTGGGTATTTTTTAACACAAAACTGTTAATTTTTTAACAAAAAAGTGTCAAAGTTTAACAAAACAGTGTTTCATTTTTTAACAAAAAAATGTTGATTTCATCATCTAGGGCATGCCACGTGTCCAACAATCCAACTGCCACGTGGGGGGACACCCATTTGCCACGTCACAATGGCCATACGGAGCGTGAGGCCTTCCGGGTTCGAACCGGAGACCTCGTGGTTAGAGGCCAACGCTCTTGCCAACGCACCAACCACTCACAAGTGATATATATGGAATTTAGAATCTACTTAACTAGCTTTTCGGGTTTCTTCCTTTTTTTAAAAAAAATCAGCAGACTTCAGAGGCGATTCAGACCTAGTAAAAAATTTTTTTGGAAAAACTTCTAACTAGAAAAAGTTGACAAATCAAATTTTTAAACTTTTTCTAGTTAGAAGTTTTTCCAAAAAAAAATTTTACTAGGTCTGAATGGCCTCTGAAGTCTGCTGACTTTTTTAAAAGTCAGCAGACTTCAGAGGCGATTCAGACCTAGTAAAAAAAAAATTTGGGAAAACTTTTAACTAGAAAAAGTTGACAAATCAAATTTGTCAACTTTTTCTAGTTAAAAGTTTTTCCAAAAACAATTTTTTACTAGGTCTGAATCGCCTCTGAAGTCTGCTGACTTTAATAAGCACCGAATTGTGTACTTATTCTTAAATCTACATTGTATATTGAAGATTTTTAAAGGTTTATAAATATTTTTAATAATTCAAAACTTTATCAAAAGATTCAAAAAGATTCCCGATATGGTAATTGCACTATCCAAATCAACAAAAAAGAATGACAAATTTTTGTTAATTTGGGTACAATTAACAAAAATTTGTAAAAATGGACGTTACAGTGTCCAAATTAACAAAAAATTATTAATATTTTGTTAATTTGGACTCTGTTTTTCTAGTAGTGATAGCCTTGAAGTGCCGAAAAATGTCAACGCATCTCTTGGACGTGACCACTTGATCATGCGGAGGCATCTTAAAGGATGATTACTCATGGAATAACTAAACGATCAAGCTTTTGGAGGTTGGTTAGCGATAAAGACAATCGTCTCCCAAACCAGCCACCACACTCTCCGCTCTGCAAAAGGGTGGTTCACGATGTTTTGGCAATGGCACACACGGGGGGGTCACTCCATTGTCAAGTAGAATACCACGTGCGAGACAAAAATATCTACTTTTTCCTAAAAACATCACCAAAATGGGTCAAAATTTTATCAATTTTTTTCCGTGTGTAGATGTACACGGTATCTATTACATTGTAAAAAATGGTAACCAAATTTGATGATCTGTTTTTTTAATAAAACATACCGTTTCTAACTAGAATGACGCAGAATTGAACTAAAACAATTACTAAAAAAACTGAAGATGACTAAAAATTTCAAAAAAATATACAAAAGATATTATCAATGGTTATGTATATGTAGAAAAAAAATCATAATTTTTAAAATTGTCTATGGCATATAATATAGGGTAGCAAAATTGTCTCGCACGTGGTATTCACTCGACAATGGAGTGACCCCCCCGTGATGGCACATGATCAGTGTTCAAGATTGAAGCCCTCATATGAGTTTCATTTCGAAGGGCTCTCAAATTTCAACCCTTCAGTTGAAGAGTTCGTTCAAATCCAAGAATATAGAAATGAAATACAAAACTCATATTAAACTTGTGCATGAATTATATGGTACATGTTTCTAGTACAATGTAAAGAATTAAGAATCAACCATCTAACTTCACTTCTTGTGGTGACAATGCCCTATGCTTGTTGGTTATTGTGGTGGGCAGATTATATTGAGGACTTCAAGTGACGTCTTCATTTTCAATTTGGGGTTGTGTTTTGTTTTGAGAGAGGTGTATTTTGAAGGGCCAAATTGCGTTTGAAGGGCATTGAAGACTTCAATCTTGAACACTGCACATGATAATTGATATCTCGTTGATGATAAAAAAAAGTTAGACTAGGACACGGGGGTGGAGGGACTTTTAGATTTGGACGGGATGCATCCTAGTTTGGCACAATCATGTCATTTCATTTTATTTTAATTTGGGGCAAATGAAAGCGTGACGGTGATGTCCTTGTGTAAGGCATACATGCCTAATTGGGTTATTTATCTTAATCATACACTTATGTCTAAGTGGTATGTGATTTTGTGTGCCTCCAAGAAAGGATAGTAAAAGGACATGTGTTTAAAAGAGGTTGGACTACATGCTCAAAACATGATAAACATTCAAAGTTCAATAGTCAACATAATTGAAGGAACCTATATATGACCTTTTAATGACCACCAAAAATCTTCACTTTGATAATAAATAAGATATTCATATGAGCTCCAAAATTTACAAGGAAAGTGGTTGTAGCCTCAATTTGGATTTGCTAACCGTCTTGTACTAATCGCATGTTTCATATCCTAGGAGAAGTTGGCTAGTTGGAAAAAGAAACCATTTAGGACCCATCTACCTTATCACTTTCCTTGTCAAGAAGACTACTCACGGAAGATCGCAGCTGAGGGCCACTTCACACACGAGCCAAGAGCTATGACCATGAAATTGTGAGAGCCCAAAAGAAAGTGTCCAAAGGCCATCCAAGACACCTCCAAAATTATGTAGTGTGGTCACGGATCCTCAAGTGTAGTGTGAAGCCATATGTGACTGGGCCCTTAATCAAATGCAATTTCAATGGATTTCTATTCATGCGAGTCCTCACACATGATAAAAATACCATAAATCAACGGTTGTGAGCATTTGGAGTGACATGGGCTCCAAGTTTTGTGTTAGGCCTACCTCCAAGAGGTGGTTTTTGAAAATAGTCCAAGCAACCATGAAACACGATCC
Source organism: Polytrichum formosum (assembly GCA_964035585.1). Classification (NCBI taxonomy): domain Eukaryota; kingdom Viridiplantae; phylum Streptophyta; class Polytrichopsida; order Polytrichales; family Polytrichaceae; genus Polytrichum; species Polytrichum formosum. The sequence goes on from OZ037936.1 coordinate 64,176,466, forward strand.
ATTCAATGCCATGTAGGAATCCATGTACATCCATCTTGCATTCACATACTCAGTTGGTCCCTCAAGAGTATAGTGAAGCGAACTTGGGCCAGCTCTGCCTTTTCCACCAACGAGAGTGCTTGAAGTGTAATGGTCACAGGCTCTCAGTCTCGTGTGTGAAGTGGGCTTGAGACTCCGTCAGGCTCACACCATCAGGCTGTCATCAGCTGGGCATAATAATGTGGGAGTGGGCCTGCCTGTCCACGAATAATTTCAAGTTTGGGTGTCTGGAGATTGTCCGATCAAGATCCATCACTGCCTAGTGGAGAGGCCAGGGCAAACCGACCCATACATTGGTACCTTACCGGATGTCTAGTGATGTCACATTTGAATGAATCGGCCCTCAACCTCATAGGGGGTCTTTTTGTATTGGAGCCACTTCATCCACGATATGTAGGATGGTTGATTTTAAGTGAGTGCCACGAATCCCTAGCCGTTCGCCCTCCCCGGTAAGGTACGAATATAGGGGTTGGTTCGCCCCAGCCCTAGTGGAGATCAGCCCTACTCTTGTCAGCTTGCTCAATCTACCACTGACAAACTCAAATGAACACAACGGCTTCATTTGAGACCCCAAAATCTAGGAAACACACATTTTTAATCAATCAATCATTTGGCTTGACTGAACTACACTAAATATGAGATTTAGTGTCACCGATTCCAATTGTCTTGCTTGATAGTAATTGTAAATCGCCGTATAGTGTCACCAACACTAAATGATAACCCAACTTTATTTGTCATCCCTTGTAAAAAGTTTTTTTTTTTGGGGGGGGGGGGAAGGGATGATAGATTTACAGTGTTGCAATTACTGTCAATTACCAAGTATTTTCACATCCAAATTTTAATCACCCATGACAATATTCCATCACAAAACACTATATTCGCTAAATTGAGACTTTGGGCATTTTGAGACATTCACAGAAATAAGAACAAGGATAAATGGAACACATATTGGAGAAAGTTGTAAGATGCGAACACTTTGAAGCAAGTGTTCATACCAAGAACCCCATTAATAACTCATATTTGTGATGGTTTAGGGTGGGCAATCCAAACCTTAGACCAAATTGAAGGGGAAATCTTAAAACATTCATATTATTGTGTCAGCCATAAACCCCCACCCTTGTGCGTCAATAATCCGGGTGGAAGTTCATGGCTCACATGTCCTTGTGACTCGTGGCCTTGGAAGCCCCACACTCATGCCCAAGTGGATGTAAAACCAATGCACGTTTTTTTTTTTCATTTCAACTCAGAGGGCATGAGCACTAAAAAATACTCGTGCTCCGAGGGTATTTGTTACACACAACAACCTCTTACATCAGAAATTATTAAATCAATTTCAGCTAAACTATCATCATTCCCTACTCCTAGCCTCCTGCATTGCTGGAGCCTTGGCTCTAACTATCAAGCCTGATCAAAATGTGCTTAGCCTTGGGTAGGCTGGCTAGGCTTTGTGCCGAGGCCCCTGTGCCGAGGCCCCTGTGCCGCAGCTAAAACCCTGAATCTAAATCTGTTTTGTCTAGGCCCCTGTGTCGAATTGTTCTTGAACCTGAATGTTGGTGCCGAGGCCCCTGTGCCGCAGCTAAAACCTTGAATCTAAATCTGTTTTGCCGAAGCCCTGGTGTCGAATTGTTCTTGAACCTGAATGCTGGTGCCGAGGCCCCTGTGCCGCAGCTAAAACCCTGAATCTAAATATGTTTGGCCGAAGCCCTGGTGCCGAATCGTTCTTGAACCTGAATGTTGGTGCCGAGGCCCCTGTGCCGCAGCTAAAACCCTGAATCTAAATTTGTTTTGCCGAAGCCCTGGTGCCGAATCGTTCTTGAACCTGAATGCTGGTGCCGAGGCCCCTGTGCCGCAGCTAAAACCATGAATCTAAATCTGTTTGGCCGAAGCCCTGGTGCCGAATCGTTCTTGCTCCCAACTCCACATCCGAGAGAGAGAGTCAGTTCGGGGGAGGGAGGCTTATCCCGGGAGCTCCCCCAGGGATTCAAAATCCCAGCCCAATCCCCATTGGTTGTAGTACCCCACCCCTTAAATGAACATCCCCCTAACCAAAACAAACAATAACAAGGCCTAAGCCGCACTTAGAATCAATAACACACTTGTGGATACCTAAACCCAACTTCAACCATCCCAACCCAACAGTCACGCCCACGCCACCTTCAATCTTAACTCAATTCCAAACAAAAAGCCTTGCTCACTTTTATGTTTTTGAGTAGTTGAATTAATGTCAAAGTAAAGTTTTTAATGAACTGTTGAGGCAAAAACGCATGTGGGAACCATCTTGGGCTCACATATTGCACACAAAATATGAGAGCTTGTATGAATATGGTTTAGGTAGGGCAATCCAAACCGTAGACCATATTGAACGGGTAATCCCATAACACTTATATTATTGCAAGTAGAATATACAATGTATGGCATGAGAAATTGAATAGCATACTAATGGCACAAATCCATTGGATAGTGCGGCCTAAAATCATCCCGCCTACATGCAATGTCTACGCCTACGATGGCCTATCTAGGCTTGGAGACCGCATCTTTTTCTTTTGCCGCCGCTTCTTTAGCTCGCATTGCCTTAACATTTCTGAGAATCTTTGGCCCGCGACTATAGCCGAGGTTTGGACCCGGGCCCACCATAACACATGTTGGATTCCGTCGACCGCCCGAATTATAAGATGAGGAATTCGAATACGACGACGTTGACTGCCCGGCATTTCGGCGCATGGCGTAGTAACGCTCCAGCTCAATGGACGCATTGGACCGCGGAGGTTTGGGGCTGGACGCAACCTGGAAGTCATCAAAGCAAACCAAAAAAACACGGGTTAGTTTGAGGAGAAAGACCCAAACATATATATATTACACGCCCCACTTAAGGCAGAGGGATTGTAATGTATTGTGGGCGATCACCTTGGCAGGAGGGGCGCTCGCGTCCGAGTTGGATAGGACGGGGAAAGCGTCGCGCAAAGGGACGCGGAGGGGTCCACTCTTTGCAGGCCGAGCGCCCATCGTCAATCGCCATTGGGGTGCAACAGAGCCGCTGGGGCGAGAGGGGGACGTCCGAACACAGCTGCGCTTTGTGCCCTTGAGTGGCGACGGAGACGGAGACTGCCGGAACCACGGGGGGGTCACTTAGTGCATTTTAAAAACGACGTGCGGCATAATATAGGGAGGATTAAATTTTTTTGACATAAAATTTATAAAAGAATTCCAAATAATAAAGGGTCCATTAAAAGTAGACAATCCCATTACAAGTAAGGTAGATAGGTATAAAATATAGGCCATTCCTTTTTTGTAAAAATAATATAGGGGTTGAAAATAAGGATCCTAGGATGTATGTTTAGTAGAATCAATTTTGTACGCATGCCTCACGAGGGATGGATGAAAATTAACTCATCGTTTATCCAAGAATGGATGAAATTGTAAGCCTAAACGGTTAAACCTAACTCTCTACCAGACACCTCTCGGTGGTTTCTCTCCCTTCTCCCCTTCTCTTGGTGGCCTCTCATTTTTCATTTTTCATGTGGCTTCTCATTTTCTGGTGACTTCTCTACTCTGACATCGTCATCTTTAACAGGTATTTCCATTTCCACACCGCTTCTTCATAGCACACATTTTATTCAATACTGGAGTCTTTGTGATTTACATGTTGCCCCTGCCATATTCATCCAACTATTCAATTTTCTTTATTTTGCGATCTTTTTGCGAGATCATTGTGATGTTGCCTTCAATCCAATTTCCATCTTTGATCACTCCAAGCTCTCTCTCATTGTGCAATCTCAACGTCTTGTAGGTAGATTTTGCACTCTTTAAATATGTTGCTGACATATTTTCTCTAGCGTCATGACTATTCATGATCAAGCTTGGAGTGTTTCACACTATGTAAGTATTGTACACTATGGTTTTGGTCTTCACTAGTATGTAAATTGACTTTGAATGAAGGATTTTACAGAGCGGGTGTTGTGTTTGTGAACAGATGCTCACTCTTGTTGTGTTTCCATCCTAAGCCTTCTTTTGTGTTTCCACTTTAAGTTTTTTGTACTTAGTTTTTGCAATGGTATGTATTATTTATACCTTTTTGTTGCCATGCTTTTTCCCACCACTTTTGCATTGCATGCATTTTTAAATTAAAAAATTTAATTAAAAGGATTGTAGACTACAAAAAATTGTAATGACATGGACATTATAAGTAATGGTAGGATGCAAAAAATAGGTCATTTTAGAAAATTAAGTAATTATAGGGAGGTTTAAATTCGTGCCTTGGAGGTAAATAGCCCCTAAACAAATACCCCTCCGTTGCACGTGGTGCACAAAAATCCTCTAGAGTGACCCCCCCGTGGCCGGAACATTTGCTTGGGCGGGGGGCTATCGACGACGCCAGCGTCAATAGGCTCCTTGGAGTAATCAATGGTTGACGCGGCGTCGTAAACGGTCTCATAGAAGAAGCTCCCCAAATTTGAGTCACTGACAATGTCAATCGAGGGCTCCAAACGCTTGCGCCAAAATGGAAACAAAACAAAACAAAACCCAAGGGAAGAGGGAGAGATAGAGCGCGTGAAAATCAAAATACATATGAAGCATATATTACACATAGTGGGCGCACGCGCGTGCGCGCGCACACACACACACACACCCAAACACACGTACTTTCTCAAATGAGCTTGTTAAATTTCGCGTGAGAGAACAACTCTCTGTACAAATGGTCTCGTGGATCCAAGTATCTCTCGCCTATCGGATTATTCCTAACAAAATTGTTTACGGGTAGTCCGCTACCCCAGAGCACCTGCAGGTATTTACTAAGGTCTAACAAAAATCGGTCCCAGACCTTCTCGACCGTCCACGTAGGGCAAACAATGAAGTTGGCCGTCGGGTTCAAAAAGTTCTTGGAAGCGTTGTCGTCCACCATGAGTGTGTTCTCGCGGGTGGGATGGACGTCGTAGGGGACGCCTATCAAGGACGGACACTGGTCCCAAAAAATCGGCTTCAAGACCTTGAGATATTGGGGGGATGTCAGCCATAAACCCCCACCCTTTTGCGTCTGTAGTCCAAGTGGAGGTTCATGGCTCACATTCCTTTGTTGGTCCTTTAATGTTGGAAACCCCTTGCAAATACTCCAATAACCCAAAAATCAAACACTATCTTTTTGGTCAACTTCACAGAGTGTTAGTATTGATAAAATACTCCCAACTGTATTTTAGTGTTGCCCACGGGTGAACACCCGTGGGGTCTCCTCAACTGCGGTTTGGGGTTGCCCACGGGTGAACACCCGTGGGGTCTTCCCAGTGTGCTTTGGGGTTGCCCACGGGTGAACACCCGTGGGGTCTCCTCAACTGCGATTTGGGGTTGCCCACGGGTGAACACCCGTGGGGTCTTCCCACTGCAGCACACACCTAGTCACTCAAATTGCCATAACTTCCACTCACGATGTCCGATTGAGATAATTTTTGGTGATCTAGAAAGCTAACAACTAGGCCTATGATTCATTTAAATATCAGAATAACTGAAAATTCCCTCATCTATATATGAGCTTTCAAAGTCAGCTCTTTTTGAGTTACGCGGCAGCTAGGGTACTTCCTTCAAACACCTATAACTTTTGTTTGCTAACTCCGATTCCAACAAGCTTAGGCTTTTTGGAAAGCTAATAATGAGGTCTACACTCACTCCAAATCTTCTCCCACAGGTGAACACCCGTGGGGGTTCCCCTAAAGCAGCAACACTTCCCAACTTAAACTACCACAACTTTCTCTCACAAGTTCCGATCAAAATAATTTTTAGTGATTTGAAAAGTTCATCACAAGATCTATAAATCATTCAAATTTCCAAATAAATTCAGGTGTTGCAATTTTTGTGCGCTCTCACAAAGTCAGCGTTTGAAAGTTTGAAGGCAGCTTGAGACACTTTCATTCAAAGTTTTATAACTTTTGCTTACTAACTCTGATTCTAACAAGCTTAGGCTCTTTGGAAAGCTAACAAAGAGGGCTACCTCCCCTCAAAATCTGAAGTCTAAATCATACCTTAAGAGTCCACTACCCTGGATTGAATGTGGCCCAGCTACTTAAGAGTGTGTTCAAAAACACACTACCTTCTCTCAAGAACTCTAACTCTAAGGATTCTAAATCATGTCTACATGAATACTTGTTGATCTTCCTAACAAAATGAAGAGAAGAAGAAAGAAAGAAAGCTTCCTAACTAAAATTTGCAAGGGCTTCGCCGTGCGAACAAAGAAATTCCGAGAGACATGAAAAGAGAAGAGGGGGCTTTTATACCCTCTCTATGAAGGGTCGGACCCCTTCTCCCTTCCTTTGACCGAGGGGCCCATCCCTTGATTGGTGGCACTTAAGCCGTCGGTAGTAAATGGGGGAGGACAACCGTCACCTCCTTTGGCGGTAATTAAGCCCTCGGTGATAAATGGGGGAGGGCAACCATCACCTCCTTTGGTGGCCATTAAGCCCTCGGTGATAAATGAGGGGAGGCAACCGTCACCTCCTTTGTTTTTCTTGGCCGCTTCCGGATTTAAATTTCTCCGCCGCCGCTTGACTTTTGCTTGCTTGGTTGATTGATCCAACTTAACCCACCTACTTACTAACCTACCACCTTAACATTTCCGATTCGGTTAAAGGGCATTTCCCTTTTACCCCTTCGGCTCTAATTTCCATTTTGTCCAAGGTTCTTACCCCAAGGGTAACACACCCCTAGCTTTTGCAACCCGGACTATCCTAATCCCAAAACAACACTGAATCTAATTTCTAACTTTTTTCCTTAAACCTCAATTCAACCCTTTAAATCTACTTAAATCTAAACTCGAACTTTACTCCCAACAAAGCATTCAACTAACTCAGTCATCACTAATTTTTATGTTTTTAATGTTTTTGAAATGTTAAACGAATTGTGAGCACGAATTTGGGCTCACAGGGGACGCGGGGTTGTTTGGTTTTTTGACGACTTTGCCGTCCGGTGTGTACAATACTCTACATGCTTCCTGTGCTAGGACCAAGCAGGGGGGCTCGATGCCCTTGAAGATGAACTCCACGACCGCATTGGTGTTCTCGGCCTCCATGGAGCTCCACACGACCACCCACCATTTGTTTTGGGCGATCTGCAGGAAGCGCCGAAGCCACGGCCGGAGGTGCACTAGCTTGGTCTTTATGTACGTGGGCGGCCCGTCGTAGTTCGCATCCTCGGGCTTGCAAAAGGGCACCGTGGGGACCCTGGGACAATGCACGCACTGGACGAGGACCCCGTTAAGGTCTAACACCAGGAATCGTTCGATCCTTCCGCAGCGTGGGCGGGGCGGGTAAAACCGGGGGGGCCGCCGCGCTGTCCTCTTCGCTCCTGGGAGAAGAGCGTTGGGGAGCCGCTACGCTATGCTCCGAGCCCTGCGGAGACGATCGAGAGAAAACGGGGGGGCGACTTATGTCATGCTATGTCCAAACGAAGCATTAAGGAAACTTTTGTACTCGGTGCAAACACAAAACCATTTGATTCATTGACGGGGGGCAACAAGGGATACAAGAGAGGCAAGAGCATACAAGATACATTCAAGCACAAGATACAAATATATACGAGTAAAAAATGGTGATTTTATTTTATACAATGCTCTATGTACATTTTGATTTGGGGGGGGGGAGCCGCGTTGAACAATGGGTTCAAACTAGCCTAATTCTACATCTAACAAAATTTGATGACGCGCCGCCGTGATGAGGACTTCATCGCAAGCCGGGGTAGGTGGGCGAACGGATGGTCACGGGGGGGTGACGAAAGGGCGCGAATGCGGGCATGGGTGGGGCGAAGGGGGGGGGGGTGACGGGTGGGTCAGTTCCTCCTAGCTAGGGGACACGACCACGGCAAGAAGACAAACACCCAGGGAGTTTGGGTCGAGCGACCCAAACTGAGTGGGGTCAGTGCATTACCTTGCCTTGGTCATGCCTTGATGCCGTTGATGTTGTTAACGCGTGCGCTGACCCACCTCTGTCCCCACCGCCTGCTCCGGCGACGTTAGCGGCAACCTGCTCCTGCAAAGGCTGACTGTCAGGCCTTTGTCCCAACCCAACCTCCGCATGCGCATCATGCATTGGTTCATCGACTGGGTTAGGAGTAGAGGTATCACCAGGCCCTTGCGGGCCTTCAACATCTAGCATCGGCTCGTCCACCGGGGTCTGAGTTGAGACAGGGTTTGGGTCGGGCGACCCAAACCCTCCTGCTTCGCGAGGGTTTGTGGTTGGCGGCGCAAGGGCGGCAGTGTTTGGGTCGTCCCGTTGGTGGTGTGGGGGCACGAGGATGGGAGGCCGAAGCGGTGGGGGGGCCAAAGGGCTCGAAGCTCCGGGGACGCGCCAAAGGTTGGGGTCGTCCACCTGCTGGATGGGCGCGTACGGGCGGGCTTGCGGCTGCATCATATGGCCGAAGCTGAAAGACTACTGCGGCGCAGGCAGCGGGTTGATATTCTGGGGAGGGAAGCCGGCGGGCAAGTGCAGAAATGCACTCAGGGGAACCATCACCAACCCCTACGCCAACATGCCCTGAATCACTTGTGTGATCAGGTCCGCGCTGGATGGAGGTTGGGCCATCGCCCTTTGCCGCTCCTGCTCGAACAAGAGAGCCCTCAACTCCGCGACTTCGTTGCGGACCGAGGGTTCCTCGGCGGCAGCCTTCTCCAGTCAGACGCGCTGCTCCTCATCCTTGAGCATTTTCTCGTTGGCCTCCTCCACGGTGAGGACCTCCGGTTTCACCCTCACCATCTTGGCGAACACTGTGGGGGAGGGGGGATCCGACTTGAGCCGTTTGGCGAGCTCCATGTCATCCTCGTCCTCGCTGCTAATGGCGATGGTCTCCTCCGCCGCGTAGTTGCCGTAGAGCTTCTTCCCCTTCAGCCTCCTCCTCTCCCTGAACGTGGCGGTCGCGTCCCGAGAGTACATGTCCCTCGCATCGTCCACAGTGAGGACGAGCACCAGCTTGCTCTGCGGAGTTGCCACCCGCATAGCCTTCTTTCGCTGGGGGGCTTCAGAATCCTGAGTGTAACCCGTGGCCCCTTCCTCGATGTTGCCTTCTGCCTTCGCGTCCTCCTCTTCCTCCTCTTCCTCCTCCTCCTCCTCCACCTCGTCACGCGGCCCCCGGGACGAGGAGCCCGGATGCAGTCCGACTAGAGGTTCGGGTGCTCCAACCGGGGCCCTCATGGCAATTTCCTTCGGGTTGGTATGCCTCGCTCTATCCAAGGGGTTTTCACCCCCTTCGACGATCTCCTCGGCGTAGCTACCCGGGATCCAATCGAGGATGTCCATCTTCTTGGCCACTGCTTTCTGTGTTCTATAGAACAGGCCATCGGCATCCTCTATGAAGGAGTAGATGTCCAACCCCAACATCTGCACATCCCCAGATCACATATGTATTAGAATTACGCACATGACATTACACCAAAAAGAAGAAAAACAAACAGGAGATTTAAAAAATCAAAACAAAGGGCCCACCTAACAAAAACAAATGCATAGTTTGGGTCGGCCGACCCAAACCAGCACAGGGACTAGTTTGGGTCGGCCGACCCAAACTGCGAGCCGACAATTGAAGGCCACTTACCATTGCGGCAAAGATTGGTTTGGTGCCCCCGAAGATATTGAAGATGCAGTCCCCTCTCTTCGTTAGAGACCTCATCATACGCAGGTAGAATTCCATCCGCAGCTCATCCAACGGATAGTTTGCGTATTTTGCCTCGTCGTAGAGGCACTTGCTGGCAGCCAACCCTTCTGGAAATTGGAAGAGCTTGTCCATCCGGGTTATAGGGTGGTTCTGCACCTTCAGCAACTCCGCTTTGTACACGAAGTACAAACACAAGACGTTGACGACCTTGGTCTTCTTGTCCTTCAACGTAGTGTAGGCCGCCTCCGCCGGTGCGGCGATGTAGTGCGACTTGGAGACTGCATACTCCGGCTGCAATTTCCGCACAATCTCGTACACCTGCTCCGCCCTCCTATCCTCGACGACCCACAGCCAGATGTCGACTTCCCTCAACCTGGGGCTCGCATGATCGACAAACTTCGAGAGAAAGGGCTAGTAGAAAGGGGTGCTCATAGTGCCCTCAAACGAACTTCCAGGAATGTTCTTGAAATCGATCAAACCAAAGGGGAACCGGCCCCCAGCCTTCGTCCTTATCGCCTTCCTGGCATCGACGCCAGGCCAGCCTTGGATTTTGAAAGGCTCGAGCGTGACAAGGTTGAAATGCGCGTCCCCTTCAAAACTGACGATCTTCTTCTCCTTTATGAAGTTGGAGAAGGCGCGCGTCGTGTGATCTGGAAGCGCCCGGTTCTTCCCACCCTTCACCAGCTTGGACCTGAGGAAGTCTTCCCCCGCCTCCCTGATCAGAGCCGCCATGGACGCACTGGTGAATTTGTATTCGTCCTTGAAGGCTCTCTAGTGCGCCTCGTTGACCTCGCCATCAAACAAAAATGGTCTTCTTCGGGACCAGCTTTTGCAGCTCTTGGACGATAATCGTCTTCTTCTTCCGGTTCTCCGCCCATTCCTTCATTGTGTAGCATGAAGGAACGAACATCTTGGGCTTGGAGAAGACAATTTTGGGGTGCACCCAGCGTTTTTTTGCCATCGGCGCGACATGCAGGATGTGCGTTGCCGCCTTCCCCATCTCCGTCTCCGACAAACCTTGGAAAGTCCTAAAGAACTCTCTCATCAAAGGCTTCAACCCCTTGAAACGCGAGGTCCAGTTGAAACGAAGGCATGTCTTGGGATCGATGAGATCCCCCGTCTCGTGCTTCTCGAGCACGTTCTTCCACTTCAACTAGACAATTTCGGATGATGTTATTAAATAAATCTCCCCTCTCAGCTCGTTATATTTTTTTGTTTGTGACTCGCATTATCGATTGAGGAGAATTTATTTATCATCTGGTACTTGAAATACTGCATATGAACAAAGAACGCGTGTTAGATCTGTACATGTTATTTAAAAACATCATGAAGAACAACTGCAATAAGAGTTTGGGTCGATCGACCCAAACTATGAGACAAACAAGAGTTTGGGTCGATCGACCCAAACTATGAAACAAATAAAAGTTTGGGTCGATCGACCCAAACTATGAGACAAAAGGAGAATTTGGGAGCCAATCCATACTCACCTCCCATTTGGGATTCTTGTCCTTCGCATTCTCCCTCTCCTTGGGAGGCCTCCCGTAGAACTCCCACACCTCCCGCGAGGCCATGATGTTCCTTATCCAGGAAGCTTGGTAGGCACGTTTTTTGTTACCCATGTTGAAGTAGCGGGAGATGTCGCTGAGCCTGGTCTCGTCGTCAGACCATACCACCAATGCCTTCCACACCTTCAACTTTTCCTTCTGATGGTTGGGATCATCCCACTCAGTCATCAGTTGGATTTTCTTCGACGCCTCCACACTGTGCTGGCCGTCAATTAGCCAAAAATCGCCCTTCTCAATTGTTGGCCACGTATCAGGTGTAGGCATTTTCTTCTGCCCCTGGGACATGACTACAATAGTCTGCCTATCATCTTTGAATTGCTCGCTCACTATCTGCACGATTATCCAATCGACGTAGGCGTCTTCCTTTGCCCGGATACACTTCTCTGGTGGCGCTAGGTGGCATTGTGTGATGTTAATGTCGAACTTGAACTCCCGGCCCATGAAAAAGCAGTGGGAGCACTTGGTCGTGAAATTGTTCACGATTTTTTGGATCTCCCCTGCATCCATTTCTTGCCCGGGTTTTGGCATGCGCAGCTCCGGGGAAATTGGCTCTTCAATCATCACAGATGACTCTCTTCCCCTCTTTGATGGGGTCGTCTGCCAGTTGGTTGAAGGCGTCGGCGTCTCGCTATCAGCCGGCGTTGCCGTAGGAGTGGTTCTTCTGGAATCAGCTGGAACCGCTCGCGGCTTCCTCACTGTCTGGGGTCTAGACGACCCTGCGCCTTCTTCAGTTGTAGCCTTCCGCCTCACTGGTTGTGATTTCGGCTTGCTCTATTGGGCCTTGTTGAGCACGGTGATTGCATGTTTCAATTTTGTTAACATGCTTGAAACCTTTGTGTTCGATATACTATTATCTATGAATATCGACTCCGGTTTTATCACGTCTGGCTCAACGCAAGACTCTTTGGCATAGATGGGGTCAAAAGCCTCGGAGAACTGGTGCATGAACATGTGGACGTTCTGCACAGCGGAATTCTCGAGGATGACGTCCACGTAGTCCCCAAGAGCTTGGACCGATGCCACCTCCCACCCCGTCAGAGTTGCCCATGTATGCTTCTCCGCGGTCCCAACTTTCACCACAAATAACATTTTGAACTGGGAGGCCTTGACCACTTGAAGGGACCATGCAAGGACAAGCCCATCTTTAGGCACGTAGGAGTCATCCTGAGGTGTTTCGTGCTCCTACCATACCACGTCTGGCGCAAGCATGAACCACCTTTCTCCAGGTCGTTTCTTTGGGGCCATCTGCAGGGAAAGGAACATCACTGTTAGTTTCGGTCGAGCGATCCAAACTCCTTCAAACTTGCATGGGCATGTTAATGGGTAAGAGGGCAAATATATCTGGGTCACTAATTGCTAGGTTTGGGTCGATCGACCCAAACACAAGCTTCATGAAGCTCAATAATCGATAATGGTTTGGTAATAGCTTGGACGTGCAATTCGAATTTTAAGGGTGTGGATATAATGATAATTAAGAAGGATGGTTTTGGTGATTCGCCTTTTTGGGTTTCCTTGTTGATATAGGTATATCACATCAGTATATTGATATTGTAAACCAGTTCAATGAGTTTATATATTGTGGACATCACTATGGATATGTTGGTGTATGTTGAGAGCACTGCCTAGTTTAGGTCGATCGACCCAAACCGTGCAGCGGTTTTGTGTTGATGGTTTGTGTCGTTCGACCCAAACAAGTTATAGGACAAACAGAATGCACGGATTAGGAAACTTCAATATTTTCAACCCATACATGTTTAAGTGTTTGAGGGTTTTTGGGTTTTTTTTCAATGTTTGGGTTGCCTACCGAAACTGTTTTGTTTCGAGAGAGATTTATAATTTGTGCACGCAGCATATACAATACTTATGTATTGCATATGCTACAGGACCCTAAAGTAATTGAAAGATGTTAATTCTCCCTAAACGCATTACCTGTTCTTGCAAGTTGTACAACAAGCTGGTCTTTGAAGTTATTCTTGCAAGTTGTTCTCGCAGTCTAAATGTCACAAACACAAACACTCAACACTCTCACTCTCACTCAACACTCAACACTCAACACTCAACACTCCGAATCTCAAAAACACAAACAATCAACAGTCTCACAAACAATCAACAATCTCACAAATACTCAACATTCTCACAAACACTTTTGAATCTCACAAACACTCAACACTCTGAATCTCACGAACATTCACTCGCACCTGAATCTCACAAACAGATTTATTTCACAAATACAAGCTCAATCTCTTACAAACACTTTAAAACCACAAAAACACTCTCAAACCATTCAATGCCTTCACAAGGTTCCTAACAACTAATACGAAGGAGGTGAGAGCAAGAGAAGGGAGGGAGGGAGAAGATTAGAGAAGCGGGAGAAAGCGGAGGAATTGTGGCACTTCGCGGAGGCAGCGCTTCAGGAGAGGCGGCGCTTCAAGGGGCGGCGCGGAGCGGATGCTTGGCGCGGAGAGAGAGAGAAAGAGCCAAAGATGGCGACGTTTCGGGTTTTGTCGCCCTCGGGAACAGGTCCGCAACCACAGGATTAGGGCACCCACGCAAATAGGATTACGGGGTGGCCCTAATCCCTAAGCCTTAACCCGCTAACCCAGTGATTTTTAATTTGGCTGCGCGGCGGCTTTTTGCTAAGCACGGGGAGTCCCAAGCTAAATTGTTAAAGGCATGAAAAATAAATTAAAGAGGGTTGGTAGCCAGAAAATTGGATGTTGATTGAGGCTGATAGCCTAATGAAGAGAAGAAAGGGGGAGGCGGTAGCCAATAATTAATGCCATAATGACCACTAATGTAGCCAGAGAATCCAATAATGGTGGGGCATGGAAGCCCATTCCCTCCCCAAAAAAATTCAACTAGCCAAATATTATAACCGGGGTTCAATTCCCCCTTGGAACAACAATTTCAACACAATTGTGATTACATGTAACCAAAATTATATGTTCATTGCAATGTGTTTGCCACATAAACATCAATAATCTATGAAGTGCGGGCCACATGCCACCTCCAACTTGTCATAACATAGCCACATATACACTCCCCAAAAAATTATGCATAGCCACATACATATATGTGGCACATCATGTTGTCGCATTTAGAATATGCATGGTCATCCCACATCGCCACATGGATCTCCCTTCACCTCACTTGAGATGCCTCAAAAGCTAGCCACTACGTGAGTCAAGAGCCACTAAATAGATGCATTTCTTTTGAAATTAAAAACACTGCGCTAACCATGAGCGGCAATCAATTTTTTCAAGACACTCAAACATAGCCTAAGGTATTGCACAAAAGGGTCAATTTCTCACAACTTCATGCTAAAACTAATACTTAACCCCTACTTACATGACACCACACCCTAATTTTGTGAACAAGTTGGACTTATTAGTTCCTTCGCTGTTTGACCACTTTAGAGAAATAATCCAATGCATTTGACATTCAACTATATATATCTTCGTTGAATACCTTCCCCAACTCCGATTTTAATGGTTTTGAATTGCATGGTCCTCAGTTGGAAATGCTAATATGCTCAAGTTTTTACTCACTTTGATATGCCCTTACATATTATTCACTTTGATGAATCACGTAGTACAAAATAAACCATTATGTGTTTTATTGTTTCACAAATATTGACATATGGAATCAGATGACAATGATACATTGTCTAAGAGGGGCATTTGAAAAGTATATTGCAATCCTCAAAGGCAATTACACGGTTTAATAATATTAATATGGTAACCTTTTACATGGTTTAATAATATTAATATGTTATATATATTTCTATGATGGTTGTTGCTAGAGGACAAGGCTCTAGCCCATCATGCATCCCCTAACAGGTACCATTACACTAATTCAATACAAGTTTATGTATTGTCATTTATTATAATATGGAATTACACAATATGTATTGACACCTTATCCTTCTTTTTTGCCAAAAGCATCAAATCACATGTTTGAACCATATCATGGAACAATAATATATTTACTTGGAAGTTGACATTTAAAGTAAATAGGAGAAGCACAATGATTACAAATGTATGCCCTTGCCCCCATGGAGTTCAACATCATGTGAATCCATTCAAGCAATCACTATGTTGTTAAATGTTCCCTCCACATATATTGGATAATGGCACAAAATATAGTAGATGTTGTGTGTATATGGAGACATCATTGAACAACTATGAGATGCAGGGTTTAGGGTTTAGGGTGGGTGGGCATGGGTAAAGCATATTTAAAAAATAATAATAAAATGTGACTTGTTACACCGCAAGCCATAAATGAATGGCACGTAGGTGAAATGACAAGCCTTGGTGCTTGTAGTTTTAAATACAAATGTATATATTCATCACAACATTTTAATTCACGAAGGTGGTTGTGTGGTCGTGTACAAATGAACGCACTAAAGGAAACAAATGATATTGTGCTCACAATTAGGTGATACAATATTAAGCTATAACCTTGTCACCTAGTAAGAAGAGTATAAGAACTAGATTATAATGGATAGGATCTTGTTCATGTTAATATGTTATTTGAAATAGTTTAAAATTATATATTAATTTAAGGTATAGTTCATGTTGTGAATGATATGAGGACATACATTTTGAACTTTGCATGTTTTGCTCACACACATTGCTAGAGTTCAAGGGACTTCATGATAGGTTCAAACATCCTTGAAAGAGTGAACTAACAAATGTCATTTGTGGTTTATGGTTCCATTAATGACTTCCACATAGGTAGGTTATTGTCACTGTCACTTGCATGCTTGAGGATGGAGCAATGTTGTGTGCACACATTACAAACATCATATGTTCTTTTAATTAGCGCAAATTGAAAGTTGGCCAAATTATTCAACTTTGTCATGGCATCAATTCCTTGTTTTCAAAATATAAGTCCTCATGTGAGAGTCTAAATAATTGCATTAACTATTATATTTAGTGACTTTTAGTATATGAAGTTTTATAATACTGGCACATCTTTTGTCAATATATTGTTTGAAATATACCATAATGTTTGACTACAAGTAGAGTAAAACCCCTTAGATATAATCTTACATATTGTCATAGGGTTATTGGTATTTAGTGTATGCGTTCATATTTAGTGTATCAAACTCTATATATCCTATTTAGTTATATCTAGTTAATGAAAGTGTTGAAGTGTCACTACAATGAATATGATGTTTACACTAAATATGATAGTTAGTGTTTGATGCACTTAATACGAACGCATACACTTCGTATTACTAACCCTATGAAAGTAAGTAATATTAAATGTAAACTCAAACACTAAATATCAACTATGGTGATATTTGGAAGTTACATTTAGGGATTTAGTATTAGTAAGGATGTGAAAAAAAATACAACAATGATAAAAGGAGAAAGGAGATGGCAATAGGGAAGGTGGTGGTGCATTCATGTCTAACACTAATTATGAAAGAGTTGAAAATTAGTGTTGACCAAGATAGGGTGGTAACAACTTTAAATATATGTCAATTAGTCATTTGATGGTTGGGGCAATGAAGAGCCAAGCTAAATATGCATTGTCTATTATTGACATGAAGCGGGAAATTGAATCAGAAGGTTTGAACTAACGTCCAAAGGAGACCAGGCGGGAAAGGCATCCAAAGAGGATGCCCAAAGTGGAGGCGGGTAGTATAAAGGGCCAAACCCCCCAAATGTTGGTTTTTTTTTCATCTCCCAATCCTGAGATTGCTGCAAGCTCTCTCATTTGGAGCTGTAATACACGGTTTGTGTACGCTACCATTCATGAGCAACTAATTACAGCAAGCATCTACGAGTTCAATTGTCCCAAATAGGTTATATTTGGATTAATAAGGAATCTCCCCGCATAAATAGGCGGATTTTGCGGACGATTTGGATCGGTCGACCGAAACATATCCCCACATTGTGGGTGGGCTCTGGATGACCCATAAACCCATCTTGCGCCACCAAGGTTTGGGTCGGTCGACCCAAACCCATCCCCACAATGTGGGCAGGGTTCTGGATGACCATGATCCCATCACGCCAACAAGGTTTGGGTTGCTCGACCCAAACCCATCTCCACAGCGTGGGTACTCTCTGCGATGAGCCTAAACTCATCCTACGCCAACAAGGTTTGGGTCGCTCGACCCAAACTCATCCCCACAGTGTGGGTGCTTTCTGTTATGAGCTTAAACCCATCCCGCCAAAAGGTTTGGGTCGCTCGACCCAAACCATCCCCACTGTGTGGATGGGCTGTGGATGACCATGATCCCATCCTGCCACAAGGTTTGGGTCGCTCGACCCAAACCCATCCCCACAGTGTGGGTGCTCTCTGTTATGAGCCTAAACCCATCCTGCGCCAACAAGGTTTGGGTCGCTCGACCCAAACCCATCCCCACATTGTGGATGGGCTTTGGATGACCATTCAAACATCCCGCCAAAAGGTGTGGGTCGCTCGACCCAAACCATCCCCACTGTGTGGATGGGCTCTGGATGACCATGATCCCATCCTGCCACAAGGTTTGGGTCGCTCAACCCAAACCCATCCCCACAGTGTGGGTGCTCTCTATTATGAGCCTAAACCCATCCTGCGCCAACAAGGTTTGGGTCGCTCGACCCAAGCCCATCCCCACATTGTGGATGGGCTTTGGATGACCATGAACCCATCCCGCCAAAAGGTTTGGGTCGTTCGACCCAAACCATCCCCACTGTGTGGATGGACTCTGGATGACCATGATCCCATCCTGCCACAAGGTTTGGGTCGCTCGACCCAAACCCATCCCTCGGGGAGATCACTCCATTGTAAAGTTGAACAACCACGTGCGATCATTTTAGATGTAAAAAATGTAAAAAATGTAAAAATCATCACCAAAACGGGTCACAATTTTATCAAATTTTTTCCATGAGTAGATATAAATGGTACATGTTATATAGTAAAAAATGGTGACTAAATTTGCTGATGTGTTTTTTTAATAAAACATACCGTTTCTAACTAGAATGACGCATAATTGAACTAAAAAAATTGCTACAAAAATGAAGATGACTAAAAATTTCAAAAAAATATACAAAAGATACCATCAATGGTTGTGTATACGTAGAAAAAATATCATAAAATTTAAAATTATTTATGACATGTAATATAGGGGTAGCAAACTTTGTTCGCACGTGGTGTTCAACTTGACAATGGAGTGATCTCCCCAAGACCCATCCCCACAGTGTAGGTGCTCTCTGTTATGAGCCTAAACCCATCATGCGCCAACAAGGTTTGGGTCGCTCGACCCAAACCCATCCGCACATTGTGGATGGGCTTTGGATGACCATGAACCCATCCCGCCAAAAGGTGTGGGTCGCTCAACGCAAACCATCCCCACTGTGTGGATGGGCTTTGGATGACCATGATCCCATCCTTCCACAAGGTTTGGGTCGCTCGACCCAAACCCATCCCCACAGTGTGGGTGCTCTCCGTGATGAGCCTAAACCCATCCTGCGCCAACAAGGTTTGGGTCGCTCGACCCAAACCATCCCCACTGTGTGGATGGGCTCTGGATGACCATGATCCCATCCTGCCACAAGGTTTGGGTCGCTCGACCCAAATCCATCCCCACATTGTGGATGGGCTCTGGATGACCATGAACCCTCCCGCCAAAAGGTTTGGGTCGCTCGACCCAAACCATCCCCATTGTGTGGATGGGCTCTGGATGACCATGATCCCATCATGCCACAAGGTTTGGGTCGCTCGACCCAAACCCATCCCCACATTGTGGATGGGCTCTGGATGACCATGAACCCATCATGCCACAAGGTTTGGGTCGCTCGACCCAAACCCATCCCCACATTGTGGATGGGCTCTGGATGACCATGAACCCATCATGCCACAAGGTTTGGGTCGCTCGACCCAAACCCATCCCCACAGTGTGGATGGGCTCTGGATGACAGTGTGTCCACTGGACAACCCAAACCTTTACAAACCCAATGGCATAGCATTCATATGAACATGTATGAGCACTGAGTATTTGCAATTTTGATTATATAAAATGGTTTTTGTATTCTTCGTTTGGAACCTACAATTTTTGTGATTTTTCGACAAGGTTCAATGTTCATGTGTGTAGGCACAATGGATGGGTTTAGTGAAAGAGGCGATTGATCATCTGAAGACATGGCCACTTGGCCATCTGCATCTGAGGATGAGGTAGACATTGTCGGGGAGGCTACTATGGATGACAGTGCAGATGAAGATCATTTGGATTTACCTTCGCCTTCCGTACCGCACTGTCCCATTGTTGAGTGTACGGGACTTTCAAGGGCTTCATGGGTGAATTTGGAGGTGGTACTCGTTAATGATAGTGGAGTTGCTGTGGCGGATGGTATTTGTCGTAACACCCATCCACAAGATTGCATTGATGAGAACCCACTTGGCACAGCGGACGTTGGGGTTGTCATATTGGAGTCACTCATTCATTCCAAGGTGGATCCCACTCATAGGTTCTCCCTCCGCAGGTGGCCATTGAGGAATGTCACAATTGATGGAGTTAGCTTGTGTGACCATGAGCGACAATACATGCAAAACCAAATGGAGCTCCAAGCAAACATTCGGCCCCGCAAAAGCTTACGAAAGTACGAGACATTGGCACGTCCTACTCCGTCTGCAACTGATTGTAAACGTCAAAGGTTGCTCGGTGAGGAGTCCATTAGAGAAGTTGCCACAAAGGATTGTTGTGTGTATCGTTGTTGCCAATTGTTTCCAAGGGATAAATTGAAGGCCATCCGCGAAGAAATGTGGCTTGGAGATTTCCGTCTAAGATCCACCAAAAAACTTGATGTCCATAGGGCAATACATGTGAATGGGACGGGTCGCAAGGTCATCACCATTGAAAGCATAGACGTGTGTTGTAAGGCATGGTACACCATTCATGGTGTGTCAAAAGCGGACTTTTATAGACAAGCTGCTTATGCCAAGGAAGGCCGCCGGTCTCGTCACCATGGGAACGTGGGTTTAAAGAAACCTAGAGAAGCAACAAGGCAAGCAACGGCCACTCTAGCGACCATCATTGTCCCGCTTGCCGATGCAATGCCACACAAAACACGCACACTCACAACCGGTGAGAAAGTTGTGAAGAAAGTTCTTCACACATGCACAAAATGGAAAGACATATTGTTGGATGTGAATGCAGTTGGCGAGAAGGTCGGTTTGGAGCCAATTTCATTGTCAAAATTGAGTGCAATCAAGAAAGCAAACTTTAGCGAATACATTACAAAAAGACGAGGGGGACAAATTTGCCCGGTGCTCTAATTGCGAGAAGTTGAAGTGCCTTCGGGATGCACACACGATGGGTACCAAGTCATATGCGGCACATCAATTGAACTATTTCAAGCATGTAAACATGCAAGAGGCACACCGTAATGATTACTACACAAATAGAGCTTTGTCCATCTCCAGGCCCTTGGAGGTTCTTACGGTCATCCATGACAAAATGGACCATACCAAAACAGCCTCCCCATGTTTTGCAAATCGAATCAAGACCACGGATGGATTTTTAAAGCTGCCTGTATCGGTTACAAATGAATTTGGGAATAATGTCATCGCATCCCTAAATGTTGTGGTGTTTTATTCCATGATGTGCTTGAGAACATGGATTCACTCAAATTGGTTTATTTATACATAGATACTAATCACATTGGGTTGGCATTGCAGGAATGATTGCACATGGACATGGTGATGCCAAGTTTGCTCATTATGCTCTTGATTTGTATCCAGCGGATTCAAACCACACGATAGGGTCATTTGCAAGGTTTTTACGTGATTTAGAGAAACCGCCAGCCTATTCTTCAGGATTGTTATTTGAAAATACGGGTTCAACACCTTTATATGAAGCGGTGTTGGATGGAAAAGATGTATGCTTGCATTCGTTGCCATAGCCACCTAGTGAACCCGTGATTGCCAAGAAGTTGCCCCCCACTTTGCGTGTCCAATTGGACAATTGTGCCAAGGACAATAAAAGTAGATATGTACATGCATATTGATCGTTGTTGGTTGCGAAAGGCATTTTCAAGGAGGTTTTTGTGTCCTTCCTATTGGTAGGCCACACGCACGATGATATTGATGCATCTTTTGGGCGGTGGAGCATGAAGTTGCGGGAGGATGATTTTCCAACAATCCCGTTATTGATAAAGTCGTACATGGATTTGGAGAACGTTCCCGTCATCCCCCATATGATTGAGGAGGTGCCCAACTTCAAGGCATTTATAGAACCTTATATTCGAAGTGGAGCTCACCGATTGATCGGGCATACGAAGGCACAACAATTCCGCTTCTACATGCGTGACGATGGTGTACCCGCCATGCAATACAAGTTGTTGTGCACGACACAAGATTGGAGCCCGCCAGAGGGTCTCCTTGTGTGGCGCGTGGATGCGGATGGAAAGACGATATTATCGGATGGAGAGCCTAGGCCTTGCAAGCCAATACCCATGAAGAATTTGGAGGATATTTTGAAAGGTATATCAGGCTTCATATTATATTGGGAGAGTTTGAAGATAGCGGATGTTGGTGGATCATGTTGGCATCGTTACGGGAGTTGGATACATTATTGGACACGTGTTCGTGCCGCCTTGGCAGACCTACACCAAGATAGCCCTGATAATTTGAGGCACGGGTTTTGGCCACAAACTCGTGTCGATGTACAAGCTTCGGAGGCTTGCATTTTGGAAAATGGAGAGGTTCGTGAGGAGTTTGATGTGGATGACCATTACGTTGGACCTGCTAGTCAACGTCCCCCACTTTCTTTCCGCATTGCGGTGGATTGTCATGAAGGTTATATGCTCATTTTGCGTCCTGAAGATGAGACATATGCGAAGCCAGTGTGGGTGGCAAGAGCTTTGTCTAAACCAAATTTTGCAACTTCCAACCTTCATTTTCGACAAATATAAGTGGAGTACTACCGACCGACAGCATGGAACGAAGATGTGATTCGGCATTATACAGGCTGGGATACAATCCATAATTTTCGGTGGAAGGTGGATTCTAAGCACGGTCCATCTTGGGTAGATACAGATCCATATTCATAGCATGGAAACCACGGAAAAATTATAGTGGATCAATGTCCATCCCTCAAAAGTACATAACTTTTGCAAAAGACAACCTTGCTCGGATTGCACAAGAAGCAACCCACGTTGAATGAGAAGTTGGTAGGATTGTGTTAGCATGATTATAGTTTCATATGTAATTCTAGCAATATATATTACTCATATGTGTGCACTTCAAAATTGGGGTAGAGTTTGGGTTGAACTTACAAATGCTATATTGTTTGGGGATGGATGAATATCCATTACTATATTTCACAACAAATGTGAAGTTCATCTTATTATTAAGTTTGGGACTAAATTGTCGATTGAAGAAATATGCATTTATTACATGCACTTTGTATGTTGCAATGTTTATATTTTATTGACCATGCTAATAATAGAAATCATTATATGTGTTTTTTGGGTGAATTTTGTTTGGAATGCTCTACCCAATGTGTTTTTGTTGATGAAGTTGGTGTCGAGTGCTCTACCATATGTGCTTATGTCCGCACATCATAGATTTGGGATATTAGAATATATAATATATGTGAGCTTGTTGACAATATAGTTTCGGGCATCTTCATGTTGTTTGATCCATATATTAATTTGAGACTAGAGAAAGTCTCAATTTAACGAATATAGTGTTACAAGTTGCTGAGACAAGAGTCAAGGTTAGAAATTTTGTATATATGTGAATCCATGGTATCATTAATTATATTATAGAACCTACGTAACCGGACGTAACATTATTCAGATCCATAACAGTGTTATGTGGGACTGACAGTATTCCACGTAGTATTCCCGGATATTCCCTACATTCCCATGTGAATTGACTTTGAAGTCTGGACCAATTTCAATTGAGCATTTCCAAGGCATTTAACCCATGTCTGTAAGATGGCACTTCAAATTGGTAGATGTATGTGGGTGCAAGCACAGTAAAGTGGACAGCTCTTGATCCTTGCTCAGGTTTAAGTGAAAGTGATCCAAAACTATATACTAACTTTGAATTTTATGAAATAAAAATTCATAAACATTTAGAAAACATATGAATCTACAAAGCCAAGCAATTTATGTTCACAAAAAACAATTTCAAACAACGTATATGTATTTTAGAAGACGGTGCAAGTGGGTGTCATTGAAAAGATAATTGTCAAAAACTTGTTTAAAATACAATTACATTACATTAAATTGATGAATTTTTGAAAAAAAAATTACGATGACCTCAAGTTTATAATGAATTCAAGGAATATGAAAAGAAATTCCAAGTTCAAAATATTGAAGGTCATGAAATTTACGTTCAAAACTATATTTAGTCAGTTGCTTTTACGCGTCACTTTTGATGATAGGTTTTGAAGATCTCATATTGATATTCTATATTTGAGTACCTAACTTAACAATAGAGGTCATCATGAAAAATAATCTATTTTAAACAACATTTTGCTACTACTTATAGGCGTTTGACCAAGAAAATCATGGCTTTCATATACCGGAGCACTTTTTTGGTCCACTTTACTATGCTTGCACCCATGTTTGATAACACTTGAATGTGTATGCCTAGGAAATTTTAAAGTAGGAATCTTGCAAATTCAAGGTAAAATTAAAAATTGGTTCATCTCAAACCCGGGTTTTGTTTCATAACACTTACCGAGGGGTAATAGTATGAACCTATTCCCCTATATGTTGGTTGTTGATTCATCTCAATTCAATTTCAATAGATTAATTTAGGGTTTATGACCTTGGATTAGGGGTTATACTGAATCAAAATAGCAATCTTTGGGCTTTAGAATAATCATCAACGTATTCACTCTACCCCGCCTCCTTGTGTGTTGTGAATATTCCACAGGGAGGTCACTCTATAGGATTTTTGTGCATCACGTGCGGCGGAGGGGTATTTGTTTAGGGGCTATTTACCTCCAAGGCACGAATTAAAAGCTCCCTATAATTACTTAATTTTCTAAAATGGCCTATTTTTTGCACCCTATCATTACTTATAATGCCCATGTTATTGCAATTTTTTGTAGTCTACATTCATTTTAATTAAAAAATAATAATTTAAAAGTGTATGCAATGCAAAAGTGGTGGGAAAAAGCATGGCAACAAAAAGGTATAAAGAATACATACCATTGCAAAAACTAAGTACAAAAAACTTAAAGTGGAAACATAACAAAAAGGCTTAGGATGGAAACCCAATAAGAGTGAGCATGTGTTCACAAACACAACACTTGCTTCATAAAAATCCTTCATTCAAAGTCAATTTACATACTAGTGAAGACCAAAACAATAGTGTACAATACTTACATAGTGTGAAACACTCCAAGCTTGATTATGAACCCTATATAGTCATGATGCCAAAGCAAATATGTCAGCAACACATTTAGAGAGTGTAAGAATCTACCTACAAGACGTTGAGATTGCACGACGAGAGAGAGCTTGGAGCAATCAAAGATGGAAGTTGGATTGAAGGCAAATCACAATGATCTCGCAAAATAAAAAAAATTAAATAGTTGGGCAAATATGGCAGAGGCAACATGCAAATCACAAAGACTCCAACATTGAATAAAATGTGTGCTATGAAAAAGCGGTGGTGGAAGTGGACATACATGTTGGAGATGATGATGTTGGAGTAGAGAAGTCACTAAAAAATGCGGAGCCACAAGAAAAATGAAAAATGAGAGGCCACCAAGAGAAGGGAGAGAAGCCACCGAGAGGTGTCGGAAAGAGAGTTAGGGTTAGGCTTACAATTTTATCCATTTTTGGGTAAACGATGAGTCATTTTTCATCCTTCTCTTGTGAGGCGTGCGTACAAAATTGATTCTACTAAACATACATCCTAGGATCCTTATTCTCACCCCCTATATTATTTTTACAAAAAAAGAATGGCCCATGTTTTATACCTATCTACCTTACTTGTAATGGGATTGTCTACTTTTAATGGACCCTTCATTATTTGGAATTATTTTATAAATTTTATGTCAAACGAATTTAATCCTCCCTATATTATGCCGCACGTCGTTTTTAAAATGCACTAAGCGACCCCCCCGTGGAATATTCACTCCACTGCCCCAAAAGTAAAAGTAAAGATGGAAATGAAACTAAAAGTGAATACTTTGGGGCATTGAGGTGAAGGTGAAGGTGAAAGTGAAAGTAAAAGTAAAAGTAAAAATGACAATAGGATTTTTGCAAAGTAAAAGAAATGACAATAGGATTCTTCTAATGGTATATAAACGTAACCTCATACTAGGATAACTTACTAATGTCTCATTACACAAAACATCCATTTTGTCTTCATTACATTGAGACCACCTCACTTCTTCACATCCATGGTTGAAATAGTCGTCATTCTTAACTCCATATTTGTTGTGATAATTGCAATGGCTTATCTACTCGACACCGAATTAGCTGCAACTCTCAATGAGTCGGATTTCCCTAATATTTTTAATGTAGTAAATAACTTCTTTGACTTAGTGGAAAAGCTCTTTAAACCCCATTGTGGTGCGATACTTGCCGATGTGGAAACAACATTAATTTACGATCCCAACGTCATAACCAAACCACGAGAATTGGTACAAGAACACGGAGAATTAGAAATCCCCAACATTACTAAATCACAAGAACCAGGTCACAAAGATATAGAATCGAAAGTCACAGACATCATTGAATTAAAAGAACTAGCACAAGAAGACCTCGGCATCACCAAATCACAAGAATGGGCACAAGATCCATTGCCCTCAATGATATCAAGGGAGAGCTTCATCGCTCATTGGAGTTCAAACTCCCACGAAAACAATGAAGACGACACAAATGACAACCATTGCAACCCATTCTTACAAGGAAACAAGAGAGCCATTACAATTGACAATTACGAAGGCAACTGGACACTCGTCTGTGCAGAAGCAATTGAAGCCACATCAAATAATGCGACCATCGATGATGGTTTCGTCTTAGTGGAAGATGACGATTTTGGAGAAATTGACGAGAGCGTGTGATGATTTTAGCTGTAAATGGATGTGGATCAAGATCTTGTCTATTATTGTGGTTATCAGCCACTCTCACCAATTTACAACTTTTGTAGTCTGTGGTGGAGGAGTAGCCAACTCTGATTTACAGGTAAACCTGGTCGATACTTGCTACATGGCAATAAAATTTTCAATTTTAACTCATATTCTCTCCAATTTACAAGTCATGGCCATGTCATTATTCCCAAGCCACCCTAACACTGGTTGGAGATCCTTGAAATGGTATAACTCAAGCATGACATGACATTTCTCCTGCAATCACTCCCAACAAAATCCTATCAAATAACACTCGGTATATATATTGCACAGAACTGTAGAAAACTTCTGGGATAAAGACACTTGTCATCATGAAGGATGACACACAAGTTCGCTGTGTGTAGAAATCACAAACACTTGAGTAGCATTTTCCTCGTTCACTCAGATTCACGTACATTTGCTTTCATAATGTGACTAGTGAGCAACTAAACAGAGCATTCTCTTAAATCCTTAATATGAGGTCAGTTTGAGTCTCACTACTACAGAATGCACAGAAAAAGTTCCCATCTTTCAAACTGATCATTTAAAACAGAGACCATCTTAAACAGCAACTAAACAGCAACTAAACAGAGCAACTAAACAGAGCATTCTCTTAAATCCCTCAATGTGAGGTCAGTACAAGTCTCACTATTACAGAATGCACAGAAAAGTTCCCATCTTTCAATCTGATCATTTACAGCAGAGACCATCTTGGACACCACAAGCAATCTCTACATTAAACATGTTTGTCTAGATTGTAAGATCTTTTAGTTTAGACATGATGGTCTGGGTAGCATGAACGTCGCAACATTAAGAACAACAAAAACCATGTCCACATAAATTTCCGTGATGAGACTTTTGAAGGTGATTACAATAAATTAGACCTACTCAACTAGGCTACTTTGGTTGAAACTGCAAGAGTGCAACATTGAATCAGTGCTTCCAAAATAGGAAACAATTACCTCATTATGCTTGGCAAGAATACTCACAAGTGAATGCAAGTCAATATTCAGTAAATATAGTACAGACCAAAAACATCATCGCTGAAAGTTTACTGTGCTCCTTTGGCCATCAGATGGCAAAGGGCTCCCAGATGCTTAATTTTGTCAGTCCTGCCAAAGACGGTTGCTGATAGTCCTGCACCAAGATCAAAAGCTGCAGCAAAAGACATGGCAACGAATTCGAAGCAACAAGTTGCAACAAAAGTCACGCTGCTCCAATTGGCAATGGCATAAAAAAGAGTTGCCTGAATTTCAATGTGTGACAAAAAATCACAAGTAGCACTCAAACCCCAGTACGTGACACTGGAGGATCTCAGATCCATTGGTTAGTTTTAGATATTTCCATATCTACAGGTACATGTGTGAGTCACCCTCACTCTGATATATGTCCAGTGCTGATTTTGCACCTCTGGAGTTTTGTTCCTCACCAATCCTCAAATCTAGTCTTTTGACTCCCATGGACTCAGTTGTTTCATTAAATATACTACAGACCCAAAACACTATCACTGAAAGTCCACTGTTCTCTTTTAGCTACTAGATGGCGGGGGCTCCCAGATGCTTAATCTTGTCGATTCGGATGATTGATATATCCTGACAAAGAAGATTATGGATACTCCCGCATCAAGAACAAAAAGCTACAGCAAACTAATTTGCAGCATTGAACCAACTGATCACAACAAAAGTTCTGATGCTCCTGTTGGCATTGGCACAAGTTGCCTGAATTTCAATGCGTGATAAATAATCACAAGTAGCACTCAAACCCCAGTAGGTATCACTGGAAGAAGAGCAAAGGTAGACATTTTCAATATTTGTACATGTCTGATATATGTCCAGTGCTGATTTTTGCACCTCTGGAGGTTTGTTTTCCTCACCAATCCTCACATCTATTCTGTTGTTGACTCCCATGGACTCACTTCTCTCAATAAAAATATAGTACAGATCAAAAGCATCATCACCATCACTGAAAAAGTGCACTGTTCTCCTTTAGCCATTAATTAGATGGCAAAGACTCCCAGACACTTAACCTTGTCGAAGAATACATCCTGACGAAGCAGATTGCCGATAGCCCCGCACCAAGAACAAAAGCTGCAGCAAAAAAAATTGCAGCATTGAACCAACTGTCCAAAACAAAAGTGCTCATGCTCCTGCTCCTGCTCCTGTTGGGGACTTGATCCCGGTTCTGATCAAAATGCTCGGAGCCCACAATGTCATCAATTTCTTCAACTGGGGAGGTGAACTCAACCTCGTCATGAACTTTGCCATCGTGGTTACCAACATAAAAGATTTTCATGACACTTTTTGTTGCGTGCAGCTGCACATACCCAAATTCAAAGCTTCGGAAGAGTGACCAGGATGGTTGAGGGAAAATGGGCATTTTCGGTTGATCCACCCGGGGTTCGTCTATGGGTTGCCAGTCCTGCCCTCCCATCCCTATCACCATATGCACAGGGAAAACTTCATCCCCAATTTTCTTTCCTCCCATACAGGTCAAGTTTTGCAAGGGACAGGTGCGCTCATACTTGTGCACATGGCCCCAAAGTGCCACACTCACCTTGTTTTTCACCAACAGGGGCTCCAGGTGTTGGATCATCTTTCTGGTTATGGGCAACTCCATACTCATGTCGTCCGTCGAATACATCGGCCTGTGCCCTTGGAACACAATAAAAGGAGTTTTCTTCCTGTCTGTCGTCCTCAAGTCATTGGCAATCCACTCGTACTGGTCGCTCCCAGGAAGGAAGTCTGTCTCCGTTGACATGTACACAAAATGCACTACCCCAAAGTCGACTGAGTAGAACAAATTTTTGGTTTGCGGAACACCATCACCTATCTGTAGTACCCACAGGAGGATTCAATGTATTCAGAACTTACTACAAACCCTAATCACTCTTAAAAGTGAAACCAAATACATAGGGTTCCAGATTCATGGTGACCCCTGCATTAGGAAAATTTGCTTCTAACTGGTTATAAACACATAGACATTTGAGACGCAAACCTTCACTAATACCAATGGAGTCCTCTCCATGCCCTCAAATTTCCAAGCATGTTTACTCCTCTCTTTGTAAAATGACAATTCATCTGAATTTCAGTAGACATCATCAATGGAAGTGATTTGGAATTAGCTGTTTATAGAGGTAAGAGATTTCAAAATTTCTCTTAGAAGGGAAACCAAATACACAGGGGTCCGGACTCATGCTGGCCCCTGCTTAAGGAACAATTGCTTCTAAACACATTGACATTCAAGATGCAAAACCTTCTCTAATATTGCAGACATAACTTGTAACATAGAGACCTCTGCGTGCCCTTATATTTTCCAAGCATGTTCACTCGTCTCTTTGTGAAATGACAAATCATCTAAAAATCATTAGACAGCATCATTGAAAGTGATTCAAGGAAACAGCTGTTCTTAAGGTGTAAGGGGTTTAGGGTTTTAGGGTCCTCACAGGCAGGGAAGAAGAGCCTGGCATCCGAAAGCGCAGGCTGTAAGGGACGCCGCATTCGCCTCCGCTGTCCGTTCCGTAAGGCGCCCACCGGGGGTTCCAAGGTTGGCCCGGCCAATCGTACTCGTGGTTCCCTATGCACACGAGCCAGGGCGCGCGGGCCGCGACGGGTTCGATTTGCGTGAAGTAGTTATCCCACAGCCACGAGTAACCCCGCGCGTAGCTGATGTCCCCAATGTGGGAAACGAAAGTCGGCCGGTCTCCGAGCTCGCGCAGGTCTCGGTGCAGCCACTTCATGGTGTTGACGCTCTCACGTTGCGTCCAGCTGAAGGTTTCGTAGGGCACGTGTGTGCCCATATCGCCAAACAGAAGGGCGTGCGTCTCGGAACCCGCGACGGGAGGCGCCATGAAGCTGTAAATGGCACTCCATCCGGTTTTCGCACCTCCAACCTAAGTTTACACACATCATAGAAATGTAATTGTGGTTAGCAATCACACAAGGGCGTATATAGAACACGACCTTGATTCACTTCACACAAGCACTCAATTGTATCAAAACTAGTATAGGCCCGCGCCACCGTGGCCCGTTGCACAATGTCTTGGGCCATTCCCACACCGTCCGCTCCACTCAACACTCTGCCTGCCGTCCACAACTGGGCATTTTGAAACTTTTGGAACGGTGACAGGGTCGATGCCCATGCACCTTCGCCGCTTCGCCGTTTCAAACTTCCAATTTGTATATCGAAATGAAATGAAATTGCCCTTAAAGTGCAGGAAGTCAAAAGGCTTATTCAACTAAAAATACATCGAGATGGTGTCAAAACCTGCTGATTGCCTATAGTAGCGGATTGCAGTAGCCTCTGTGAGGTAGAGGCTAATATCAACTTGATGGTCCAATTGGAACTTGAGATTATGAACTTGAGAGCAGGTGAGGAGCAAAATTTGGGCGAGTGTCAGAGAGCTCCAAGATTGAGAGGCTGAAGGAGAGCCGTCTCATTGGTGATGGAGATCCTCTTGCACATACTTGTTCACTCAAGTCTGCTTTGCACTTGAGCTTTCAACTTGCCATCTTGAACTTTAGACTCAATTTCAACGCTCAGGTGACGCCTTGATGGATAATCCCATGTGGAACGACTACCGCAAGCTTTTGGTCATTTTTGACAGGATCTCTCAGTCGAAATCCTAAGCTACCTCATGGAGGTCGCTGAGGAATGCTGAGAGTTTGAGCTCTCGTTTCAAGGGTCCATATCAACAGGATGTCAAGCATTCCTTAGCTAGTCGCGAGTTCTCCTCTGTTTAGTACCGTTCCCTCCTAGATATCTCACTTGAACATCGCCACTTTCCACTTGCTCAAACTACTGAGAGCTTAACGATTGGTGAAGCTCTCAATAGTTTGAGTTTCGGATGAAAGCTTGTCCAACTCAAATATCAAACTCCCAAAACAAAACAAAATCGAGTTCAAGCTCTCAATTCGAACTCGAGATTTAGTGTAAAGATGGCCTAATTTAGTATAATCCACTTCTCAATGAGAAACATAGCTGGACTTATTATAGGGAAAAAATGCTGTAGCATCTTCAGACATAACCTTTCCAATGCCGAAAACAATGATGATGGAATTTACAGAAGGAACATATAATTCACCTTGTAAAAATATCTCACTCCAGGTTCAAGTTCTGTCATGACAGCAGAATGGATATGTCCCGGGTCTCGCCACCCGACCGATGTGTTAGCTGGTGCATCACACATATGCTTACGTTCATAGGTTGTTACGGTTGCGGCAGCACTGGAGTCCAAATTGTCGATCGCTCTCCCGAACTCGACCAAGCTGTCAACAGGATCTTTGGTCACAAACAGCACAGACATCTCAGACGGGTCCGAGGTGAGTGACAGGTGCACTTGTGTGGGTTCATTGTAATTGTTGAATTCCACAACAGGGCTGACAGCCAACCGTATCTTCGTGCTTGGTATCGGTTTCATGTCTTCGTCCAGTGGGGTGTCTGTGGTAGCTGGGAACCCACGAAACAGACGGAACTGGTATGCCGCACGCATGTTCACTGCAAAATTCATTCCAAACAAAAACAATGAAGGTTTAGGACCGGGAGATGTACATTTTGCAACAAACATTCAAGCTTTATTAGAATCCCCTATTTGATGCACCCCACTTCCATGCCAAAAAGGTTTGGCAGAAGGAAACACACAAACAAACAAACAAAAAATCAAGGGATCCACGTCACGACAAAAGTGAAATATTCTGCGAGGCAATATGGCTTGAGTGAAAACTTGTGATGATTGCACTACTGCAATGGAGAAGATCGTCCTCTTGAAGAAGGCTGCTCTCTTATGTATGTGTGAGCGATTTTACAATTAGTATTGAGCAAGACAACCAGAATTGGTGACATTAAGTACAGTATTTAGTGTAGTACTTCCCCATGCCAAAAAGATTTAGCAAAAGGAAAACAACAAAAAATCCTCATCACATCAAAAGTGAAGTATTCCCCAGCCACATGGCATAAGTGCAATCTTGTGATGCTCTCACAAGTGCAAAGGAGAAGTCCTCTTGAAGGAGGTTGCTCTCATGCGTATGAACACAACCGTCTTCCATTTCTCAAGTATCCAAGTGTTGCAAATGACTAACCTACTTGGGAGTCATTGTCCAAGCTACCTACATGTTGGTTCAAGATTCAAGTTCACCTGCAAGTGGTGCTTCCTCACCATGATTCACATAGTTACGTGAACTAACGACCGATTGAAAATTAAATTTTTCTCTGGTCCAAGCGCCCCCCTTTAGGAAAACCCCATCTCACATTAGGACCCCCTTATCTGGCGCACAATTGCAAGTCCAAACACAAATTAAATACATATTAAGAATAAAAGGGTAAGAAATTTACCTGCAGGAAATGCGTAGGACCCATTGCCAGATTCCCAACCAGGAACGGAGGACAAAAGGACATAGCCAATAAAATGCTCATCACTTGACTCCGAGGGTGTGTAAATACCCAGCCAGTCGATCTCTGTGGGGGACTCTAAACTCGTCCATGAGACTCTCAGAGTGTCGCCAGATGACTGTAGCGTCGGAGAAGACACCTTCAAGGTTAGGGTGGCGCTTGCCAAGCTCTCCTTGATGATGATGATGATGAGCAGGTACAGAAAGAAGTGGGCCACCGTGTACGCCATGGTTCCCCCTGTACGTTGAGCATCATTAAATTGCTCCCAATTCAGTCAGATTGCAAGGAAAAGCACATCATCTGGATATATGCAGGCCTACTGTGAATAAATGAGTGTGGACCATTGTAGATTTCTTACTGATGATGCTGTGGGCACTCCATGAATGTCAAAAGCAACCCTAACTTATCGCAAACGCCCAAGTAGTAATTCGGCACCAAAAAGATAGAGTAGAGTAACCATCATATCCAGACAATCCGGGATGAAACCAAAAAACAAACAAAAACAAAAACAAATAACCAAATCCTGAATTCCTTGAAAGAATCACAATTTCATCCTGTATGCTCAACCTGCTCTTAATTCAGTCAGGTTGCAAGGGAAAGCCTAGATAGAACTGGGGAAATTATCACATAGATATATGTCTGCCATGAATTCATGAATGTAGACCATTCTAAATTTCTGGGCTATGCTTTTGGCACACCATGAATCTCAAAAGCAACACTACCTCCAAAATTCTTCGAAAGCAAGAACTCACATTACCAACACATCCACCAACTCAAACAAACTCCTGCCAAAGGACTGAGCTGACTCCAATACCTACCAAAGTGCGGCGCCGCCTTCGATCCGCGGCCGATTCTTCACGGCCCACCTTCTTCAACACTAATCCCGCTCCTTGCGTACTTCATAGCATCATCTCGTCACATACCATTGCACATAACCTTCACCCCCATCCCACTACTAAATACTATCCAATAAGAGGAAAAAAAAAAAAAAAAAAAAAAGTTCACCTCTAGATGAGATCCTTCAACATTCGCATGCTTCGAGCCCTTACCACCCAAGTAGGTACTTTACTCACTCACGCATTCATTAAAGTGAGTACAACAACAAGAACTCCTGACATCTAAGAATCTGAGCTATAAAACCATCATGATCAAGCGTGCAAACTGATAATACTAAGGTCAAGTCAGTGCGACGATTTTCAGATACTCTGCCAATTTTGGTGGTCACTCCATACATAGCAAGATGGGATGGGACGAGCATCCGAAGAAGGTTGAGGGGGGGTGATCTGCATGCGTTGGACAGTGGCGGCGTCCTGAAACTCCATCACCTTTGCGTAGTATCTATGCAGCTCCTAGATTCGGATAGGTTCTGGTAGATGGTGGCTCACGGTGGAAAGGATATATCTACTACAGTTGTAGATATAAAGGGGCCTGGATTTGTATCCTAGGAATATACTGAAGGAGCAGACATTGGGATATCCCAAGCTTATACCCTGTTTGAGGCATTTCAGGCTCCCAGCCGCTGCCAATTGTACGAAACTTGTCCGCACGCCCTTTTCGACTTTTCGGAGTAAATTTGGGTCTCTTAGAAAATACCCTCCGTCAATGATGGTATACTATTAAAACTCGAGGCCGCCGTGTTGGATTGTGGAGGGTGCGGGGAGAACATTAAACCTTGGCCACATATACTAACAAACGGGATCGCAATTGCGATCCTACTACTATGCCAACTTGGTTGAGTTAAGTTGGTTAGTTTATTTGCTCTTTTCCCGACCCCGAAAGTATGCGCTAGGGCGGCGTGACCCCACGTGCGGAAACGATTCACGATACATGGATGATAAGTGATACGTGAGTATGAGGTAGAAATGCCCAAAGCGGTTAACCACCCTCTACCCGTGCACTAGACCGCCGTCATAATAGTGAAGTGCCAATTTTGAAACCGATCATGGCGAGGCGGCAACTTCAATGCGTGTACAGTTACTGTAGCCGATGGGAGTCGAGTTTAATGTACTCATGAGTTAACCGGTTTAGGTGATGTTCTGTATGGAAATGCGGATTACCGTGTTCGGTGTAGTGAACGAGTAGGGGGTTTGACAACTTTCCGCTTTGAAAAATTATAGCATTTTTTGTACAGGGCAAAAAAATGTGAAACAACTTGCATTCTTCATGAATCCTTCTCGTCTATCTTGGAAAATTAGGGGTTGTCACACCTCCTCGGAGAATGGAGAATGGGAGAATGGAGAATGGAGAATGGAGAATGAGGAAAAAGAGGAGCCAATAGGATAGCTTCTCCATGGAGAAAGGTGTGACACCCCTATTGTGGCCCGTGGAGAATGGAGAATGGAGAATGGGAATTACCCGTGAGTCAACATGTGGTAAGAAGCGGTGCAAGAAGCGGTGCAAGAAGCACCTCCAGCGGTGAAAGAAGCGATCCCATGTGAAAAATAGAAGCTTTGCGGTAAAACTTTCACACAAGAAGTTTTCTCTATTCTCTATTCTTCACCCGTGGAGGAGAAGAAGTTTTCTCCATTCTCCATTCTCAATCTTCAGAGAATGGGCCTCCGCCTTTCAAGGAGAGCGTGGCACGTCCCCATTCTCTGAAGATTGAGAAAGAGGTGTGACAACCCCTATTATCTCATGATTGTAAGACCATATCTTCAATGCGAATCACCTTATTTTTATGGGTAATGGTATTTCTACCTTAGTGTTTGTTCCTCAAATGTTTGGATGGGGGAATGTTGGCTGGGGCAAACCAACCCATATATCCGTACCTTACCGGGGAGGGCGAACGGCTGGGGATTCGTGGCATTCACTTAAAATCAACCATACTAGATATTGTGGATGAAGTGGCTCCAATACAAAAAGACCCCCTATGGGGTTGAGGGCCGATTCATTCGAATGTGACATCACTAGACATCCGGTAAGGTACCAATGTACGGGTCGGTTCGCCCTAGCCGGGGAATGTTTCACGACACTTACTGGGCCGGGGGGGGTGCAATCGTTGCTCATTATTATAAAGCCTTGGCCCGGGGGTGCACTCCATTATCAAGTTGAACACTACGTGCGATAAAAAATAAATTAATTAAAAATCTATTTTTTACATAAAGCATCACCAAAATGGGTCAAAATTTTATCAATTTTTTTCCATGAGTAGATCTACACAGTATCTATTACATAGCAGAAAATGGTAACCAAATTTGATGATTTTTTTTTAATGAAACATATTGTTTCTAACTAGAATGACGCAAAATTGAACTAAAAAATTACTACAAAAAATGAAGATGACGAAAAAAAATTCAAAAAATATATAAAAAAGATATTATCAATGGTTATGTATATGTAGAAAAAATATCATAATTTTTAATTTTATCTATGGCATATAATATAGGGTAGCAAACTTTTATCGCATGTGGTTATGAAACGTAAGGGGGTGTGATCGCCCCGAGAGCCTTGGGGTTGTTATTTTTTACTTAAATTAACATCTATGTTGGGTTCAAAGAGCCCAAGTTAGTTTTGTGAGCTTCACTTGGGATTAACTACGTTGATTATCCCAATTAGTGTGTGTTACTATTTGGAGTTATGCAATGTTGTGACTACTGAATGAGAATGTAATATTTCATCATGCAAGGTCATTTGTGTTCTATAATGTCCGAACAACTTTTGTAGTGAAAAATGAACTCTTGAGTAAGACGTTGTTGCACTATGCCTGGGGGTGGACTCTTCAAACTATGTACGAATTAACGTGAGTGTAAGAAAGGGTGTTAATTGAGGCATGAACGTACATGGTATACATAAGGGAGAGGGTTTTTTTTTCTAGTATGTACATTTAGAAAGGCTATTAATAATTTGAAGTAAAGTAAATGTACAAAAGCGGGCCCTAAGGTTCAAAGAAATTTTTGACAATAGATGTGTTGGTTTCATCCAATTTGTGTTTCAACCAATGTTGACATATAGTGATAGTCCCCAATGACTACCTTGTCCATTCCTGTTAGGGTTCATAGTTGGGTTTTAGGTTTTACAAATTGGAGGCTCTTGGAGAGCTCATGGGCTCCCTTGAGTTTTTCTCTTTGGATTGTGGTTAAGTTATTGTGTTAGACTTGTCTTTGTTTGTTTGATGCAATCGTTGAGTTACATGCTATGGATGGAAAAAAATTCCAATGACTTTCTCACTGGAAAGTAAAATTGGATTTTATGAGTAATAAAGGTCTATTTAATTCATTATTTATATTTTTTATATGTAATGGAGGCATTTATCACATTAAATCGAAAAGCTTAGTATAAATACTTGAGTCCATTTTCTAGCTTGTTGCAGTACGTAAACATTTGTTTTTCTCCATAAAGTTTCCGTATATAGGGGTTTTGATTTCATAGTGACCCACACTTTAGCTTTCCAATGAAGAGCCCACCCTCTAGGGCACTACGTAAACTTCAAACAATAACACACACTAATTGGGATAAACAGTGTAGCATCCAACCTATAGGGGTCAGTTTTTACCATTACCCCCTTGGTAGGTGTTAGGAAACCAAACTAGTCAAATTGGGTGTGTGATGAGAGAACAGAAAACCTTGGGCACATGAAATAAGGGATTGCAATTGCAATCCTATGCCAACTAGGTTAGTTGGGGGTTTTTGGGCTCTTTCCCCAACCCACAAAGGATGCAACTAGGGTGGCGTGGCCCCACATTGGGAAACAATTCGTGATCCATGGATGATAAGTGATATGTGGTTGTAGTGTTCCTCAAATGTTTGATGAGTGAATGTTCATAACACCTACCGAGGGGGAGTGTGAAACCGGGGGAGGGTGAAAGCATTGATTACTATCGTACTAAAGCCCCAGTTATTATTTTTTGCTAACCCTAATTACTCTGTTGAGCTTAAATTGGGATGAATCGGCAACCAACTTATAGGGCCAAGTTTTTAATATTCTCCCTCGGTAGGTGTTAAGAAGTCAACCTAATATGCGGCCATTTGGAATTTACATCATGTTGTAGCAAGAGTTTACTTTTTATCATCTTCCAATTAATTCAGATTTACTGAAAATGTATAGATGAATATGCTCATAGAATTTAAAAAGCCCAAAAGTCCATATTTTTTAAATACGTTCAGTTTCACTTAACATACATTCTCAGTAAATTTATATATATATATATATATATATATATAACACTACAAACTAAGCTCAACACCAATTACCATAAATAATGTAGTAGGATCCAATTGAGGTAAATCAACCACAAACCTATCATAGGGTCAGGCCCGGGGGATTTGGGCAAACCAACCCATACACTCATTCCTTGTTGGATGCCTAAACCCTTGCAGTAAGAATGGACTCGAGGAGCAAGGTCCATGACTTGGGGGATGCGATGTCGGATCAAGTGTTGAGTTCCAAAAGAGTTCCAAAAGAGCAAAAGCCTTGGCCACATGAGAAAGGCCCGGACACAATCCCATGCCAACTCGACCCAAAAAGGGATCGCAATGTGATTGCTACATGAATGGTAAATGATAAGGTATGTGGGTAGGCGACTTTTCAAAGTGTGAGGCTCCAAGAATTGCATCATGAAATGGAGACACGTGTTACAATTTGAGAAGTTTTGGACGACTTCGCAATCGGTGCCCGTATGAGACTCCCATACCTTTATCCAACTTGTAGAGTGTTTTTCAAATGGTTGACGGTCGTGACTAGATGTCGTGCTTCTTGAGTTGGATCCTCATCAATTTTTCGTGCCATGAAAACGTGTTTAACAATATTATAGCAAGGAAAAAATTTCTTTAGCTTATTTGACTTTGGGATAGGTAACACATGAATCCCGAATTAGTCTATTGGGATCCAGTTGGGATGAAATAACCACAAACGTATGGGGAAAACAAGTGTTTACTAGACTCGCTTTATGTCAATGAAAACAAATTTGTGTGTGGGGGGGGGGATGGAGGGGAGCTCAAAGAGAAAAACTCCTAGTCGTAGTCACATAACATTATTCAGATCCATGACAATGTTTTGTGGGACTGACAATATTCCATAGAATATCCCTAGTAATTACATTCATCCATCATGAATGTAGGAGGGAGAGGAAATTATTGCATGCAAGCAAACATGCCATCCATCCAACATACAAACTTGACCCCTTGTAAGTTTTGTGGTTGATTCATCTCAACTTGGACTACACTAATTTAGGGTCTCAAAAGCTAATTTTGGTGCCAAATCAACTTAAAATATAGACCTTCAGGCTTGCATACTATTTTAGAGCTTTTATTTTGGATGAATGAGAGGTTCGCTTATGTGATAATCTTGTCCCTCCATATAAAAGGGTTTTTAATCAAGCCGATTCATTGTTTCTAGTTGAGGACATGTACGTTTTGATTGGGTCTCAGTAGACTAGCATTTTGAGATCCTTTGACGGAGTTATTATGGAACAACTAAAACCAAGCAGCTAGTCGCAAGAGTGCGTTGCCCTAGTATTATCTTGCACATGTTGCCAGTTTCAATTGGTTGTCCAACCAAGACCACACTTTGAATCATTTTAGGGATCATTTTACTTCAACGGTCACTTGCAACTAGACTCCACTCGAAGAGTCAATTACGGACACCATATGTGGTTGATTTTGGTTGATTGCCAAACTTTGGCCCATTTCAAAGACCACCCCTAGATCTCTTCCTACATGGCAAAGCCAATAAATATATATAAATCATCCAAGAACAAGCCTTCACTGCATGGCATTTTCACCTTTCCCAATATATTTGGATGAGTTTACCTAGGCACCAAGAAGCTCTAAGTTAGCCAGAGTTTGTGGCGGACACCAAGTCTCACTTCAACACGCAACTACTGATGGATATTCTAGATGTTCAAATGGGCATTGTGCACTTGACCCTTGCTTGATTCACAATATGTGCACTTGAAAATATTAAGACAAATAAGTCAACATTGTAAGGGCAAGCTTACACTAGGGGCCCTGACCAAAGAAACTCCAAAATTGAGCGATTGTAAGGTAGACACACCCAATTCCGAGCTCTAGGAAACAAATTAGAAAATCCAATTCATAAAGTTTCTCAAAGTTCCCAACGCAGTGAACCAATGAGGGAGGGAAGATTTCTGAGTTAGGTGGTCGCAAGTAAAAGTTTGGTCCCAATCAGATTACACTAGGGTTTGGGTCCAAGGTATGAATAAATGAAGTGGCGCTAAATAAATCAACATTGTGAGGGCAAGCTTACACTAGGGAACCCAACCAAAGAAACTCCAAAATTGAGTGATTGTAAGGTAGACACACCCGATTCCGAGGGGGTTACATGATACCGAGCTCTGCCTATGCATTACGTCCCTTTATTTTGGAGATTTGTATGATCTTAAATTTTGTTGATTTATGTGATAACATTTTGTGCTCCTACAAGCTCCTTTTGTTTTGTTCTTTTTTACGTTTAAGTTTTGTTGCTTCTTGCACTCCAGGTTGCAACAAGACCTCAAATATGGGGGCAGTTGTTTTACATTGATTATCCCAATTACTACGTGTTACTATTTGGAGTTACGCAGCGCTATAACTATTTCATCAAAATGCAATATTTTACCAAGAAAAATCATTTATGTCCTAGAATGTCCAAACAACCTATTGAACTTCCATTAGTAAAAATTGAACTCCTGAGTGAGGCGTTATTGCATATAGTAACATGCACTAAAAGGGATGATCAATGTAGTTGCTTGTCTTGAACCTGTGTCTATGATGTTTTGAGATGTTTGTTGTATGTCATTGTATGGTAAGGAGCATGATGTGTCGTGTATATCCACAGCTGCTTGATTTCAATGGTGCGGGGTGAGAGTTAGGGCAGTGGATGCCTTTGGACATCACTCGCAGTTTCTTTCTTTTGAAGGAGACGAGCTTCTATTGGAATCCTTCGACTGCGTCGAGGTCCACAATGGCGTGCTTTGGGAGGTCGAGGGCGAGGTGCGGGTTGTACATATTTGAAAGTTTTCCTGAATTGTTAGTTTAGGGTTAAATATGTCTCTGCGTGCGGCATCTAGAGTGCTAAGGTAGAGGGTCCTATATCCAACACCCCATCCAAAAGCAACACCTATAAACGCCTTTTAATCCACTAGTAGAAAATTTCGGCTGCGGTTCTTTTGACCAGCCTGATCTGCAGTCGCTAAACAACTGCAGATTGGGTTTTTTTGGTTTAGCAATTGAAATTTTAGGAATTTTTGGGCGTGTAATATAACGTTGGAAAGGTCTTGAAAATACCTTTCCAACGGTATATTACACGCCCCAAATTTTATAGATTTACAGTCACAAAATGAAAATGAAAAATCTACCGTCATTTAGGGACTGAAGATCTGGCTGGTCAAAAGAACCGCAGCCGATTTCGGCTGTGGTTTTTTGGGCATACTTTTCTACTAGTGATAAGTACCCGGAACACATCTTAAATCAGCCGAATGTCTTTAATGCAAAGCGGAGGTGGTTCGGGTGAAGAGCGGAGTGATTACAAGAAAATGCAGGGTTGGTTTTGGGTGAAATTGGGATTGGATTTGAGCAAGCATCCAAGCATAACTAGGGTTGGCTCCCTTAATATATGTATTTATATGCAAAAGTTATAAGAGCTCAACCATGCAGGTGCGGGCAGGAAGACCCAACAGTGAAGGAGGCGTGGGAGGGGCGGGGCCCAACTAAATGAAGATGTGATCTAGCCCGGGACTAAATGCTTGCTCCCTTCTATGGTCTGGCATGTTGTTGGGGTATTTCCATGTGAAGGGGGGGTGCATTTGTGCAATGTGAACTTTTTTTTTTCTTTCCTTTTTCTGTTTTTGAAACACATGATAGGGCTGATCATATTTTCAATCAGCTTTTAGTTTATTCTCTAAAGACTCTTCATTTCATAGTGAGGGTTTGTTTATTGGGTGGAAAGT
Organism: Polytrichum formosum; assembly: GCA_964035585.1. Taxonomy (NCBI): domain Eukaryota; kingdom Viridiplantae; phylum Streptophyta; class Polytrichopsida; order Polytrichales; family Polytrichaceae; genus Polytrichum; species Polytrichum formosum. The sequence continues at coordinate 64,218,033 of OZ037936.1, forward strand.
TGGTTTTAGTGCGGGGGCGGTTTGGACAAAAAGTTGGGGGGGTCCTAGGGATGGGGTTAGGAACCTAGGAGTAAGTGACTTCAAAAATTTGTAGTATATTCATATGATGTGTAATTTTATTTTTTTTATTTCTACTATGTCTAAGCCAATTTATAAATACCACTAATCCAAAAGGACTTCAAAAATAGGCTAAATTGCTTAAAGTGTTGGTTTAAGCACCCTCTACCTTACATGTGTCCCCTTAGCCTAGTGATGTTGGCTGGTATAATGCCCAATGCGATTGTTTTCTACATTAGCCCAAGCCATTCAGAGTGTTGGTTTTGGACTGTCACATGTTTTCAACGTCCTCTGATGAATTTATGGTTTGATTTATGTAATTGTGGAGCAGCCTTTGCAGTGGGTTGTCAAGGGTGCTCTGGACGTGGACACTTTGATTGGAGCCAATGCCTCTGCCGAGGGAGGTGGTGAACATGAAGGTGTCAATGATACAGCTATGAAAGTTGTGGACATTGTCGGCACCTTCAGACTGCAGGTGAGTAACTAAATACTTGTTGGATAAAGATGATGAGATGTAGAGCCTACTGAACTGATGATGGTTAGATTGTCTTGGAGTTGAACTGAGTCTACTTAGTGGAGATGTTGGAGTGAAGTGACGTAGGGTCTTGTGAAGTTGGTACAGTGATGGCTGTGTTTTTTACAAATTTGATGATTTTTCCAACTGTCAGGAACAACCTTCATTCAACAGGAAGGGATTCATGGGATACATGAAGTACTTCAAGACCTTGACCCCACTTGTGCCAGCGGCTCGTCAAGCCACATTCAAGAAGGACATAGAAGCCGCACTCAAGTTTTTGCTCTCCAAGCTTGGTGACTTCCAATTGTAAGTATTCACTTTCTACTACACTAAATATGATATTTAGTGTCACTTACTATTTGGATTTACACAATGCTATATCTTTTTGACTTTTGATGTGATTTTTTACCAAATAAAGTTGTTAATGTTCTATAATGTCCAAACAACCAATTTGACATTTGCTAATAAAATATAAGATGTACGATAGATATAGCATTGCATGATTCCAAATAGTAAGTGACACTAAAACATCATATTTAGTGTAGTTATTTCTGCACGGTCTTGCAATGGAGTGTGCAAGGGTTTTTGTTGGCACAACAGCTTGTGTAAGTTCTAGCTGTTGAGTTTTGTACATGCATAACACTGAGCGTGGAGGTATTGTTGTATGGTCTGGTGCAGTTTTTTTGGAGAGAGCATGAAGGTTGATAGCTCCCTAGTATTTGAGTACAAGGAAGGTAAATCGGATCCCACGTTCCTATACTTCGTGAGATGCTGAGGCCTTCTTGCTGCTCAATTCTTAGGCAATAAATTTACCCACTTTTGAGCAGCATAGATTAGTGGCACTCTGGAACTTTATATCTTGAGAGGTAGTTTGTTCTGACAGTTAACCCGTTGTTTTTGCTGAATTTCTCCAACACAACCTATGTTCCTTTGTGAATGCCGTGGAAAGATCATACTGAGTATTCTGTTGTAAAGTGCTTGGCAATTATTGAATTTATGTTGTTAGTTTTGGACGAAGAACACACTGAAATTTTTACATTGAACTAAAAGTACACTAGACACAGGATAACATTACCCAACCCAAACGTCTTAACTCCGGGCGCGGAGTTCGATGCGGCTCCGGGGAGGTTCGGATGCCAGCTCCGGTGGGTTCGGGTGGGTTGGGGCTAAAATTGCCCCCTATTTTTTTGATTGGGTGGGGCCTTACTTGGTCTCATAAGGGGCCTCCTAGAGTAATTTGGGGCCGTAGAACCCAAATTTAGCAAAAAAAAACCAAAAAAAGTCATCAAGGGACCAAAACGGGGAGGGCCAGAAAAATGGACCCACCGGAGCTGGCATCCGAACCTCCCCGGAGCCGCATCGGAGCCGCATCGAACTCCGCGCCCGGAGTTAAGACGTTTGGGTTGGGTAATGTTAGGGCTAGACACATGACAGGAGGTACTTGAAGTACAGATCATCCTAAGGTGCGCAAATAGAATAGTGTAGTGTAGAGCAAGTTCACTTTCTGGCAATGTTGAACATTATGAAAGTGCATTGATGCTTAGGATCTTGTTTATCACTAGAGGAAATATATATCGATTTAGGAAAATCAAACCATTTTAAACCTAGAAGTAGATTGGTGCTTGAATAATTCATGTCTACCATAGTCATGTTTGAATTTGTAAAGGCTAAAAGAAGACTTTATCACTTGCCTCCCAAATCACTTGATTGCATAATCAATAATAGCAAAACACATACATGCCATACAACATCATACATTTCAAGCACTTGCATGCACACGTAAGCTCAACACAAGCTCAACTACGACATTGAAGATTGTACAAGACAACGTTAAGTACAAGTAAACGTGGTGAGGACAATCACCTTGTTTAGAACTTGGGGTTACAAGGCTATTCCTAAAAAGGCTTGCAATTGCATCCTCACACCTAATTAGATATGCTCTCAACTTCACAACTCTATTCTAACATGCAAGTTATGAACAGGACACATGAATTTTGTATTGTTTAGGTGTCTCCACATATGAATTACATGTGAAGAACTAATCATATGAAGAATGCCGTCAGGATCAGCATTCGAGCTTTTTTCCCTGGTGCCAAAGCACTCAAAGCCACTGCACAGTGTATATGAATTATCATTTGGCAACCTCAAAAATCATAACCAAGTTCATCAATTCCAATATTTTGTGTCTTCCACAGCATTCACCCAAGTATGACATTTCACAGGGAACAAACAATAGTACAAACACATTGTGCGCACGAATTGAGACACATTCACTCTACCTCACAATTAATAACATGAATATATGTTCTTGATTTCCAATTCCCTATGCCGATAGAAAGAGGGTTACACAAATAGACTAACAGCTCAACCAATACAGTTGAACAACATGACAAGTAAGAAATAAGTCAGCACTTGACTTCCTTCAAAGCATCTGAGAAGTATAGGAAGGTAGGGTCTGATTTGCCATCCTTGTAGTACGCAAATACAAGGGAGCTGTCATCCTTCATGCTCTCTCCAACGAAGCTGCACATCCAGATGTCAAACTATCAACACAGGAGAAAACTTTGTGCAATCTTCACTAAATGATGGAGACCCCACAAACAAAGCACTGCCAAAAATTTACAATACTGCCACTATTTGTTTTGAATACCCACAATTGGAAGTCACCAAGCTTGGAGAGCAAAAACTTGACTGCAGCTTCCACATCCTTCTTAAAGGTAGCTTGACGGTGCTCCGCCACAAGTGGGGTCAGAGTCTTCAAGTACTTCTTCATGTATCCCATGAACCCCTTCTTGTCAAAAGTTGGTTGCTCCTGACAACAATTGAAAAAAATCAAACAGTCAAAACAAGACATATTAACACACAAACTCCACAATAATTTGATTATTGCCAAATCAATAGCCAGATACAGAAATTGCACTTCCCCGAGTGTTGAATTACCTGCAGTCTGAAGGTGTCAACAATGTCCACAACTTTCACAGCTGCGTCATCAACACTTTCATCTTCACCACCTCCTTCGGCAGAGGCATTGGCTCCAATCAAAGCATCCACATCAAGGGCGCCCTTCACAACCCACTGCAAAGCCAAAACAGATATTTCGCGTCATTCCACCAATTAAATAGACTAGTAAAACCAGAGCCCACATCACTATGTGTCCTACGAAATTCCACCACAATTTGACTCACATAAAAGTCCGAGCCCTAAGGAAAAACTCATCAGTCAGTTGAATATCCCAAAGCTCACCTTGCCTTCAACCTCCCAAAGCACGCCATTGTGGACCTCGGTGTAAGGAAAGGAGTCAGAGAGAAGCTCGTCTCCTGCACCAAAAAAGAGTCCGATATTCATGTCAAAAGCAATCCCATTTATATCAACCATCACTTCCTACCACCCCAAACCTTTGTGCATATAAACATCCCCATACAACCGGTTTGGTTTTACTTAGTTAACTTTCATCCAAACACATCACAGCCTCCTGATGTGTTCGAAACAAGCAACTAGTACGATCCTTCAGATTTAAGGTTGTGCAACGCCCACACCTAAAGGTAACTCTTTAAGAATATAGTGAAGCAGGAGATGGCAGGAAACAAAAAATGCAAAATCAATAAATCCAAACGCAGAGTAACCAGAGGTAGCATATGGACCCTAGACACCGAAACCGAGCAGACTATTTTTTTCGTCAATCAAAAAACACAAGAGGCATGGCAGGCATGAAGTTGCCTTGTCCGTTTAACACCAGGGTTCCAAGTACTCAAGGTAACACAGGAGCCTCACTAAGACACAAGGTAACCCTCACAAAAATACCAAGACTCTAAACCTCGCCTTTCTAAATCCTCCGAATTCCTTCACTATAATATATTTTCATCCCGAATACAGTCCAACAGCAACGTAACAACCTGGCCAGACAGCTAAGGAGGCAAGAGCTCACAGAGCCACAAGAGCAAACCCTAATGATTCTGCGAAGGCTACGATCCACTAGAAAAGTCGAAAAAAAATGGGACAAATGTGGGAAAAAGAGGAGAGGAGTAGGCACCTGAGATCAAATCCGTGTACACGATCATGGTGAGAGGGTGGCTGCTGCTAATCTGCGAAAGCAAGTGAGATGGAGAGGGGCGAGAGGCAGCTGCAAACACTGCGACAGAGGCCGAGACGTTTGCAGAAAGAGGAAGATTAAGGCCAACGTTTTGGCCTCTTTTAGGGCCGGAGCACGGGTGGCTCCGCCTCTCTGGCGCGGGTGGCCCGGGCCGGGTGAGCACTCCAATCCCACCTGTTCTCTCTAATAAATCTCTGGCTCCGGGGACCTAACTGTTAGGGACGCAAGAACAAGAGAACAAGAAATATAATAGTGTATAAGGATAGGTTTCAAGAAAATATATTTGAACTAGATTGATAACTAGACAAGATACAAAACAAGGTAATATTGAGGATTGTTCCAAGACTGGTGTTGGCGAGAATGAGGAGTCCCTCGTCTCGCCTCTTATTATATACTAGTATTTAAAGTAAAAGGTACATATATATTATTAAAGTAAAAGGCCAATTTATACTAGTAAAGTAAAAGATCTATTTATATTAGTAAAGTAAAATGCCTATTTATACTAGTAAAGTAAAAGGCTTATTTACACCAATAAAGTAAAAGACCTATTTATATCAATAAAGTAAAAAGGCCTATTATACTAATAAAGTAAAAGGCCTATTTATACTACACTAAAAAAGATAATTGAATGTTTGATTATATTTAATGTTGTTACCACCCTACCTTGCTCAACACTAATTTTCAATTCCTTGACAATTAGGGTTGTTGTCTTCCCGTCAGCCCTCCTTCTTGCTCGCTTACAACTTCTCTGTGCCGGCATCGCTAATGAATCTCTTCAATCTGTACAATTACTAAGGCGACATTGGATCATAACAGATGCAGATAGCAAAGTCGATGCAGAAGTTAGGTATGTCTGAATAACTCTGAACTTCAATCTATTGGGGCCGGGGCGAACCAACTCATATATCCGTACCTTACTGGGGAGGGCGAACGGCTGGGGATTCGTGGCACCCACTTAAAATCAACCATCCTACATATTGTGGATGAAGTGGCTCCAATACAAAAAGACCCCCTATGAGGTTGAGGGCCGATTCATTCGAATGTGACATCACTAGACATCCGGTAAGGTACCAATGTATGGGTCGGTTCGCCCTAGCCATCTATTGGCAAGTCTGTCATCTTACTCGGCCAACATCTTGTTGTAGTGTCATGTATTTTGCAGTGTGTGATTGAGTGAGTGAATGAACTGGTTATGTTAGTGTGAGTTGGGGGGGGCGTTGTTTTATGCTTTTGGTTTTGTTGAGCTTCTACAATTCAAATCTTTGTGGTGGGAGAGTCCTCCCTGGTTTGGATTTTTGAGTAATCTCAGTGTTTCTGCAGCTTATCGTGTTGATGTCACAGTGGACCTGCATTTAGAGCGAGGGAGTTGCATATGTTAGTCTGAGCTTGAGGGGCATTGTTTGGTGCAATTTTTGCCTGTCGGGTGTAATTTCCATGAATTCAAAATCTGTGTAGCCTAAAGAGTACTCTCCATTTTGGGTTTTGATCGGGATACGGCCGAGTAAGTTTGCATGGGTGGTTTATGGCATTGTTGTTTGCAGCTTCCATGTAATGACAAACGGTCCTTATAAGAAGTGTGTTTTCTTGAGCTCACAACTTCCAAAGTGGTGTTGAAAAGAATTAATGGAGAATTTTCGGTTTGGGATTGTTTTCAATTGAGCCGGTAAAGAGACGGCCAGAGTGGATGTTAATGTTGGATGATACATTCAAGCACAAGCAAGTAAGTTGCCACAAAATCTAGCTTTGACTTTGACACAATTTTGTGGATGGTGGGTTTTGGGTTGTTATGGATTTCAAGCTTGTGTTGTTTGGTTATGTAGATTTTGTCGTTGCAGCCTGGATGGTTTTCATGCTTTTGTGTCCTCCTTCCCTACTTTCAATTTTTTTGTTTTGTTTTCAATACTGGATTTTTGAGCTTTTGCATTCAACATTCGCAATGTAGTGACTTCCCTCGCATTGGTAGTTTCCTAACACTGTTTGGCATACATTTGTTTAGAGGAGCATGTTAAACCCTAGCAGATTCGAAATGTGAATTGTACCAGTCCGGACGATCATCCAATTATTCCAAAATATTGTCTCAATAGTCAACGTTCACTTTTGATACTGACATATGAAGGTTAGGCTTCACATATACATCATGCTTGAAAGCCTAGCTTTGTCTGGATATCAATTAACTTGAAACACAGATTAGTCTGGCTACAATATAACTCTTTCCTGGGCGTTTTTGAGATCAATAGAAGGTGGAGTTGTGTCACAAGAACAGTTGATGATATTTTCAACATCAACAAATTTATAATTAAGTGACCTCAAACCCGATCTGAATGTTAGAGTTCACATCATCTAAGGTAGACGTGTGTATCCAGATTTTTTTTTTCTCTGCACTCACTTCTTGTAGGTTATAAAACACATAATTGGTTGGAGATGATCAGCAAATCCAAATCATGCCATAGCCATTCGCCTCAAAAATTTGGAGTCCATGTGAATACCTTATTTACTATCAAAGGGAAGATTCTCATGCTCATTAAGTAGTCATATATAGATCACGCAATCATGTTGACTACTAAACTTAAAATGGTTAGCATATTTTGAGTACATAGTCCGATCTCCTTTAAACATGTGTCTAGTTTTAGATCCACATCTAACCACACGCCACTCAAATATAGTTGAGCCGGTAAAAGAAGCGGCTGGAGTGGAGGTTAATGTTGGGTGATACATTCAAGCACAAGCAAGTAGGTTGCCACAAGATATAGCTTTGACTTTGACACAATTTTGTAGATGGTAGTGTTTTGAAATGCTATGGATTGTTGATGAATTCCCAGTTGAAAAATTTGAAATGTATGGAAGAAGGACACAAAATTAAAAGTAGTGTACAATGGTATGGCATTTGGATTGTATTTATGGCATAATTTGTTTGTCATTTGGATAATATCTAAAATGTGTTGCATGCCAATTTTATAAGACAGTTTGTGATGTTCTAAGTTTTGGCATTAAAGTGGTTGAAGTGCATGGAAGATATTGGAGAACTCAGTATGACAATAATTGTTGCTGCTACAAAAGAACTTGAAGTATAGAATAGATATATTTTGTTTGGTGATTTATCCTTTTAAGGTTGTTTATGATTTGTTGCAGTTGTATGGGAGGTGGGTGTTATGATGGGATATTTGCATCGTTGTCACTGATAATGCAATTTTGTCCATTTTATCCACATTATTGAGTTTGATTAGGATGATGAGTTATTTGCCATGGTAGCGTTCCACGGCGCATCAAAGTTTTTTAATTTATCACGATACCTTCATGATCAATTGAAAATGCTCATTTTATTTTTATCTTCTAATCTTGGTATGATTGTGTCATAAGCCATGGCAACCATCCATGTTGTCGCGACCCTTCTCCACTGGCTCCAATAGGTTTCCACCATTGTCACAAGGAAATGATTAATTACATGGATGGTAGAAGACAAATCAGTATATGGTGGGGACGATCTTTACATTTGTATGATTATTACATTTCCGAAGCATTTTTTAGGACAAAGAAGTGCAAATCTCATGCGTACTTCTTGTTGGAGGGCGCAGCAAGACCAATTTTACAATGAAAATAAACAAGAAATTGAATATGTGTTAATTTACCGCAGCAATGGCCAATTGGGGGCGAAAGGAACTTCGTATAAAAACAGCCCTAGGTCATGGACATAAACGCTCAGAATGGATATAGTGGTTATATTGTATATCACTATATTCGTTAATTTGAGACTTTTTCTTATCTCAAATTAATATATGGATCACAACGACATGGTCTAATGCTTGAGTCGTCCTATCCAAACCATCTTGATATGAGTTCTTAATTAAGTTCTTGATATGAACACCCGCTTCAAAGTATTTGCATCTTACAACATTCTCCAATATCTGTGTGATTTTATCCATGTTCTTATATTTGTAATTGTTTCAAAATGGTGAGAAAGTCCCAGATTAACGAATATAATGATTTATATTATTTGATGTATTTGAACATTTTAAGAAATCTAGAGTTAAGTTTTCAACACACATTCTCATCGAGTTAGCCATGACATTTTTATTATACCACACTTCACCTATATAATCCTCTCTCGTGATCCAAAGGACAATGTTTTTCTCATTAAAAATTTGACCAACAGTTGGATCCAGTAAATCATGTTTGCACATAACATTGTTCTTTTATCACAAAAAAAATGTTTAACATGCAATCCAAAAAAATAATGTGGAATTAAAATGCACACCGCATTTCATTTCATAACATTAAGTAGCAATTTTATCGGGATACCGTTTGGATCCGTGAACATGGACAAGGTAAATGTAAATACTTGCAAATTTAAAATATTTGCAAATTTAGACTAGTATCCAACTTAAATCAATACCTTTCATTCCCAAGAAAACGTTCCCAATGAGATTTCCAAGAAGCTCCATAGAGAACCCCCGTCTCTCTATCTCCTTCCTTCCACAATTCCCCCGAAACCCCAGCCTTCTTCCCGACTTGTGCACCATCGCCATTTCAATGTCACCACACATCCCACTATCTACCAGCTTTCTTTATTTTCCTTCCCAAACAAAGATCTCAAATAAATGGTTTAGAAACGTTTGAGGCTTTCAGGCGATGATTAGTTGGTGAAGGCAGAGACAGAGGGAGGGAGGTTCGATTGACAATGAGGTTCTTGTCAATATGCTCTTCTATTCTTTTATCTCTATTGATGTCAATGCTGATAATTTTTTGGTGCCATTGTATATATCCCAGGTATCGTAATTGTGTGTTGCGGTGCTTTGGTTTCGCACTTTATGGATTATGGACTAGGTTTGTTGTCAACCACTTGGTACATGCAAAGGAACGGAAGAACTGTATCATCCATATTGTGTCCTTGACTCAAAGAAACGTTGTAGTGAAGTGTGCAACTCAGTACAAAGGTCGTATTAGTAAAAAAACAATGCACGTTGATCTTTGAAGTTGATAAAAATGTTGTTTATCCTTTTGTTTTGAGGACATTCTGTTATTCTGAAAGCTTTGAGCTAGGACCAAAATAATTAGACGTTTATAATTTAGATCAAACATTGCGTAATCTTCAAGGCCATGTTCCTCGATATTAAAGTATATCCATTTGCTAAGGTTCTTATGCTTGCGTAACATAGCGTAACTTATCCAACATAGCGTAATTAACAATTGAGGAGGAATTGTGTCTTGCATACTATTGTCCTTCGCTTAAAAAATCTTTGTATGTAGTGTAGAGCTCAATATTAAGGTTGTAGGGTTTTGGTTCAAGAGCAAGTAGGGGCTTGTGAGCTCAATTATGTGCCCACAGTCCAGGTTAACGTTAAAATTGTTCAACACAAGGATTTACATTTTTGTTTGGAGTGGGTTAGAGGTTAGGATGCATTGGTGTTTTGAAAAAGGAGTTTAAATTAGTTAAATTTATGTGGGTGATCGGGTGTTATTTTAATATTGTGAAAACCATGAACAAGTAGTGGGTGTGTTTGACTTAGGGATATGTTAGTCCAAGTGACTAGTCCTTAGGTGGTCGGGTTAGGCTTGGAGGGTGCCCCTTTAAGGGGAGGTGAAGGCCCGAGATGGGGTGAAAGCTAAGAGAGGTCGAAGGGGGGGCCTGATTTTTACTAGATTTTCGGCAGTTGAGGGATGGTTCCAGGGACGAGGACACTGGGAAGCGGGGAAGGAGCGGGGCACTCTCGGAGGCAGAGGTCAAGCAACCAGGGGCCTCGGCGATCAAGGTAGGACTAGGCCAGACTCGAAGGCGAGGTATCCAGTGGGCTTCGGCCAGGGCAGAATGTGTATTAGGAGTGGGCTTCGGCCAGGGCAGAATGTGTATTAGGTGTGGGCTGCGGCCAGGACAAAATGTGGATCAAGGGTGGTCTTCAACCAGACTCAAAGGTAAGGCATCCAGGGGCTTCGGCCGAGGCTTGGACTAGAGTTCGAAGGCTGAGCAGCTGAGGATTAGGCCAGAGTTTAATGTGAATCAGGTGCTAGTTTGGGTCAGACTCGAAGGCGAGGCATCCAGAGGCTTCGGCTGAGGCTTGGACCAGAGTTCGACGGATGAGCAGCCAGGGACTTAGGCCAAACTCGAAGGCAAGGAATCCAGGGGCCTTGGCCAGAGTTTGATGTGGACTAGGTGTAGGCCTCGGCCATGGGTTGACTACAATTAGTGGTGGGTTTGGTTAGAGTTGAGATAAACCCGGGTGTAGAAGCTAAGTAAGGAGTGGGACTAGTAAGGGTGTATTAAGTGAGGCTTGAGGAATCCCTAAAGTGTGGGGGGGGTTGCCTTAGGTCCCTAAGAGTTAGATTGGTTAGTTGAAGTTCACATTTGCTAGGTAGTGGACTTGAATAGGAAGAAGAAGTTGGTGTGGTTGTGTGTAATGAGCATCAGAGGTGCGTAAGTATTTTTCAATACTAATGCCCGGTGGAGTTAAATAAAAAGAGTGTGTGTTGCATTTGAATTCATTGGATCATGAGTGTGGAGTTTCCGAGGCTAAGGATTAACGAATGCATGTGAGCCATAGACTTCCACTCGGACTACAGACGCAAAAGGGTGGGGGTTTATGGCTGACAGGGCTTCTCCATCGATCTTTATAGTTGATAAAAAATGTTAGTTGTCTATCATTTCCTTCTTTTATAGACTTTCGGTTTTTTTGAACTCTTGGAGCAAGGGCCAAAATAATTACACATTTTTAGACTGAATAATGTGTAAATTTTAAGGCCAAGTTCTTTGGATTCCAAAGTAATACCCCCTTGCTTGCGCAACATAGCATAATATATTGAACATAGCGTAACTAGGAACTGAGGAATGGAGGAACTAACTGTGTCTTCGACACTATATGCTTAGCTCAAAGAAACTTTGTAGTGGAGTGTGGAGCTCAGTATTAAGGTTGTACTGAGGTTAAGAGCAATGCAGGGATTGGTCTATTGATCCTTGCAGTTGATGAAAGTGTTGTTTATCTATCCTTTCTTTAAGGACGTTGTATTTTTTCTGAAATCCTAGAGGAAGGGTCATAAATAGACTTTTATGGAATGAATTATGTGTAATTTGTGAGATCAGGTTCTTTCAATACCCAAGTATATCCACTTGCTAACATGTCCGAGGACTACTCTCTCGCTAAGGCATTAGTTGGAGATTAATGCACTTTGAAATACACACTGATAGTGGCAATGGAGTACAAGTTGTGTTGTTGAGCTTTTCTTTAGCTCATTCTCTGTAACTAATTCCCTATATCTAGCATCTATCTCCGATTTGTGTGTTCTCATAACTAGTAGAAAATTTTATGATGATAAGTCTAGGAGGTATACTACTTCTTAAGAATAATTTTTACATTCTCAAGTCAATCATGCATCTTTCATGCAACCTTGTGTTACATCCTTCTTGTCTCAAGAGTTCTTTTGTAATTGTGCAAATTGTTGTTGCTTTTAGAAAGACACTATATGATTCAAATACTTCTTTTATTGGCGGCAAATCTTCATATACTGCAGGCCGATGCCCAAAACGTTTTTGGACATAGTCGGTGAATTTCCTAGTGAATCTAAATCCAACTAATTACATGTTGACATCTTTCAATTTTGCTTTATTCATTTGAGGTATATTTTATAAATTCCTCTAAAATGTTTGACATTACTTTGTTTGACTGCACATTTATTTGACTTCATTTGTAGATTTGCTAGTGCAATTAAATTTCAAATTGCAAGCATAATTAAGTTGGCTTATGAGTTGAAATTATGATTGCAGGTTGTTTAACTTGGTTCAACTTGGTTGTAGAAGGTTGATTTTTATTTTGTCAAGTCAAACATAGTATTCTTGAATGGAATTTGAATTGCATCTCTCCCCTCCCATAAGTCCAAGGGAGAAGAGATATGCATGCCATCTTAGATGTATAGATAGTTTGCTACATCTAGCCTGGGGTAAATGCAAACGCCATCCTAGATGTAGCATTTTTTACCCTTCCTGAGAGATTCTTTTAGAAGGGGGTTGGTTTTTTCTTTGAATTTAGTGACGGTTTACAATTGGTGAAGGAATTAGAATTTTCTCATCCTTTATTTATTGAATGTACTTGTTATATTTATAATTAAATTAAATTGGCAGTGCACCCACCTGTTTTAATTAATTAAAATACACCACACACAAAATGACACATTGAGGCATGGTTGAGGAGTTTTAAAACTTCAATCAGGGCGGGGCCCTAGTAATGTTAATTTTTATGGGACAAATTGTTTGAGCAGACGGCAAAGTAATTGAGATTACCTTTGCCCTTTGGGGTGGTACTTAGTCGCAAGCGTGCTTACGATGAGGGGTGAAAATAAAACATCATTTGACTTGCCTTTTGTCCAATAAAATTAACCTACCTCGGTCCTCTGAAAAATGGGTTCAACTCCCGAATGTATTAATTCAAACACACACACACACACACACACACACACACAAAATAAATAAATAAAAACCAACAAAAGGAACCAAAAACCAAAAAAACTAAAAAAAACTATAATTAAAATTTATAAAACAATAAATCTATACGTGATGCCAAAAATTCAACTTTAACTTTAAAAAATTTCAACACAAGGTCATGCCGAAATTTTTAATTTTAACTTAGTAATTTTCTAATCCACAATTCAATCAAAGTTGTTCTAAGCTCTTTTCACCGTATAATTAAGGTTTTATGAGATATTCTATAGACATTTAAGCTAGAGGGAGGCACAATAAGTTTGTTTAAGTTATTTTAAGTATGATTAAAGTTTTTTGAGATATTAAGTTATTTTAGGCATATATTTGGTACTATACATTATTTTGCGACATGACACATGAAGTTGTTTATGTTATTTTAAGATGATTAAAACAATTTCTAATAATTTAGTTATAATTAACATAATTTGCTATATATTCAAACATATTTTATGTATGATAGGGTATTTATGACATATTTAAGGTTTTAAAGCTATTTTAAGGATTAGTAAAGTAATTTGAGCTATTTTAGTGATAGCATAACATAGTTCAAATTTTTTTTGACATACTTAGATTATTTACGTTAATGTAGACATATTCAAGGTAGTTATTTGGTTAGTTTTTTCTTATTTCAACCTTGTGTGTGTAAAAAAAAATTAGATAGCATCCGAAACCCCTCTATTGTGTAGATTTTGGTTAGGAACAAACCCAGGGAAACAATCAGGGAAGACTTAAAAGGTGACTTGTATATCATCTAGGTGTCTTAGATAAAGTTTATTAGGGAAAACACATGGTTAATTCACTTTATTTCGGATTATGACTGACAATTGGTTTACGGGTAAAGGATAAAAACTCTAAAAACCTCTCCATGTCAGTATATGCAAATGTGACAGTCTCTCACCTCATTCTAATTTCCCAGGCAATTGTATGGCAGTGAGTTCATTTTAATTGGACCAAGTGCGGTGCACAAGCATAGGCACAACCATAGTCAATGGTCTTGCGTAAGTAACCCATTTTTGTCTCTTTACCGAAGTCAAGGGCACTTCGGTGTAGTCAATAGTCTTTCATTTATTAATCCCATCGAATGTAACTTGAAAAGAAAGTGCAATAAACCTTTCAGGATGATCAGTCTTCTTTGATTAAATCCAATCTTAATTATGCGGTCCGACATTAGTCTCTTACATGGTCTTGACCAAGATAATCATAATTTCTTTCCTCGTGTCAATAAGTCAAAACCACTTATGCGGGTTAACATATTCTCACATCATTCATAAACTCATCTTGTTTATTTAATGTCATAATGCCACACTCTCAATTCTTAAAACATTTAATTCACCCATTCATTCCATTTATCACTCTTACGAATAATGCTTAAGCAATTCAATTCTTAAAGATAATGAAGTGCTAAGCTACATTTAATCCACTTAAAATGTTGATTAATAATCTATACGTACCGATTTCATAGGCGGCATGTCCGTTTGTCTTCTCCGCATCCAAATATCCCTTCACAATCAATTATCTCAACATGTTGACACTTCATCTTCCTATCAAAGGTTAGAAAGAAACAATTTCTCCATTTATACTACAAAGACCATAGTCTTGATCTTTGATCGATTCAATTATACTCGGGAATCCGGTTCCACGGCTCTCAATCACTTTCACATATTACAACGACACTACTTTCTTCTCTCAAATTGATTTAGAGAATTGAATCACATTTATGACATTTGATTTGTTGGTACAATCAGCTTTAGAGGCAATTTAGGAAATATGCAAGTGTATCAATGGGCAGACTATAGCCTCTTAATTATATCGTGCAATCAAACCAATTTGTAACATGTTTAAACAATTCCATGTTGTCATTCAATTCAATTAAAGGTTTGCACGTAAATCAACGACGGACTCTCACTCAAAAAATTACATTCAAAATTAATTGCATGGAAACTACCAACTTAATAAAGTTGGCTGCATTCACTGATAAAGAAATCACACAATTTCAAAGTACACGAATTGCAGTTTCAATTATGCATTGATACGAGCCAGACCATAGCCTTGTTTAAACACCCTCGCTTTCAAACCGCCATTCCCGAGACTTAAGTAAATTAATTTACTTTACTCGAAGATAATCAATGCTCGGAAATTATTAGTTTCAATGCCAGGACAATCCCCCTAGAGACAATTTAATAATAATAACACACCACAGACCATGGACTCGGCATATGCGAATCACACGCATATGCTATAATATAATTTTGCTATTCAAAAAATAAGTTCACACAAAAAGTCACAATTTCGGAAGAGGTTCAACAACCAAACACACATGTTCTCGGCCTCTCGCCTTTTGCCTACAAAAAGACTAGCTTCGCTCAACTTATGAGAGTCTCTCTAACTTCTCCAACCTCCTATATCTCTGAGAGCCAGCCGAGTCTTTGTAACTACCTCGGTTGCCAACATACTATAGTCCTTACTAATAACTTTTCTGATCTCACAAGACTATTGCCCGTTTCCACTAGTCCTTTTAGGCAATATATATCTAGGCGAATAAAAACTCTGTTTCCACTTTTCTCATAAATAA
This sequence comes from Polytrichum formosum, assembly GCA_964035585.1. Classification (NCBI taxonomy): domain Eukaryota; kingdom Viridiplantae; phylum Streptophyta; class Polytrichopsida; order Polytrichales; family Polytrichaceae; genus Polytrichum; species Polytrichum formosum. Next base: position 64,233,730 of record OZ037936.1, read on the forward strand.
ACCAGAAAATTCAAAATTTACTACTACACCCTCCAAGGACTGGTACTTCATCTCAAGTTCATTATGGAGGGTTGTTGTCAGCCATAACCCCCCACCCCTTTGCGTATGTGGTCCAGGTGGAAGTCTATGGCTCACATGTCTTTGTCGACTCGTAGCCTCGGAAACCCCGTGCTCGTGCTTCAATGAATTTAAATATTAAGCACACTCTTTTTATTCAAACCCACAAGGCATGAGTATTGAAAAATACTTATGCACATATGATGATTATTACACGCAACAACACTAACCTCCTCTTCCTCTTCTAATCTCCTACACCATGTGTATGCTATCCAACTAATTAATCTAATTCATAGTTCCTTAATGGCACTTCCTCTTACATTAGAGATTTATTAAAATCTAACCTAGCTGAACTATCCATTACTCCCTACCCCATAACTTTCTGCATTACTGGAGCCTTGGTTCTCAAAATCAAAATCTCATCAGAATGTGCCTAGCCTTCGGCAAGCTGCCGAGGCACCCTGCCTCCGAAATCCAACTCTGAACCAAAATGGCAGCTGCTGAGGCACCCTGCCTCCGAAATCCAACTCTGAACCAGAATGTTGCTTCGCCTTTGGCAACTACCTGAGGCACCCAACCTCGGAATTCAAATCTGAACCAGAATGTTAGCTGCCGAGGCACCCTACCTCCGAAATCCAACTCTGAACTAGAATGTTGCTTCGCCTTTGGCAACTACCTGAGGCACCCAACCTCGGAATTCAAATCTGAACCAGAATGTTAGCTGCCGAGGCACCCTACCTCCGAAATCCAACTCTGAACCAGAATGTTAGCTGCCGAGGCACCCTGCCTCCGAAATCCAACTCTGAACCAGAATGTTGCTTCGCCTTTGGCAACTACCTGAGGCACCCAACCTCGGAATTCAAATCTGAACCAGAATGTTAGCTGCTGAGGCACCCTACCTCCGAAATCCAACTCTGAACCAGAATGTTGCTTCGCCTTTGGCAACTACCTGAGGCACCCAACCTCGGAATTCAAATCTGAACCAGAATGTTAGCTGCCGAGGCACCCTACCTCCGAAATCCAACTCTGAACCAGAATGTTAGCTGCCGAGGCACCCTGCCTCCGAAATCCAACTCTGAACCAGAATGTTGCTTCGCCTTTGGCAGCTACCTGAGGCACCCAGCCTCGGAATTCAAATCTGAACCAGAATGTTAGCTGCCGAGGCACCCTGCCTCCGAAATCCAACTCTGGGCCCTCTCTCCAACCTCTCTCCCCCTCGCACACTCGGAGCCTTTCACCCCATCCCGCACCAGCACCTGATCCGAAGTTGGGGGTTTTCCCCCTCCCTTAAACAACCAAGTCCAAAGCCTAAAACGAACACTAACCCATCCCTAGCCGTTGCAACCCGGAATAACCTAATCCCAAAACAACACTTAATCTAATTTCTAATTTCTTGCTGTAATACTCAATTCAACCCTTTAACTCTACTTAAATCTAACCCCGAAATCCGCCCCTAACAAGGCATTCAACTAAATCAATAATTACTAATTTTTATGTTTTTAATGTTTTTAAACTGTTACTCGAATTGTGAGCACTAATTTGAGCTCACAGTTGTCCCCCACGGAACGAGACATTGCTCGAGCTAACTATGCAGAGGTGCATGCTAGGCTTCAAACTCCTTCTCCAAGTGCTCGATGGGCTTTGGATATGTCCCGTGAGGAGGTTGTGGACTTGGTCCAAATACGCAAACCTCCTCTGTCTCATCCTAGGTTGTTCTATTATCGACCCGGTGAGCTAGGAGAGGAGATCATGAGCGTAGGCAATTGGATGTTACGCAAGTGGAGAATTGTTTCAGGGTTGCTCAAATGCGACATGACCCTATCATTGTGCATGTACTAGTTTTGAGACCTCTTGTTCGACCCCCGGTTTCTTGGGGGGTCATTGGTGTGCAAGGTAGTCGTATTATGGCTATTTTGGTAAGTCATAGCATACAAATTACCCCTGTCCATGTTGGAATGGCTTCTAGGCCTATTGTTGCCATCTCCACATCCTAGAGTGGCGAGCGGTCCATTGCTAGTGCATTGGGGGTTGATGGTCTTCAAGGATCATGGATTTTACAACTTTTGGATAGCAGGGGCACTGCAGTTGAGGCCAGATTAAACATTGGTGAGGGAAAGGGAAGTGTTTGACACAAATATGCTACATAGGAAGAGAGCTTTGGCTCGAGAAATGACAGATATGTTATAGGAGATTGAGAGAGAAAGAGAGAGAAACATCATTACTTCAAATTCGTATTGAGCACGCCTTGTTTTTTAGAGAGGTTGAAAATAAGTTTGTTCCCATTGTTGTACCTTTGTGTCCATCAATATGTGATGTCGATGAGCCTATTGCAAGGGTTGAGAGTGAGGCCATTCATGAGCTTAGTCTGTCACATACCCTAGTTGAGGTGCCTACATTTTGATGTGAAATAAGCTCACTCTATTTTTGATGTTTTGACACCGTCGCAGTCTTAGAGGGTATAGAGGATACGCGAAGAGTGTTTCTAGTACAAATTACTTCATATCCAACTATAGATGATCATTCGCAAGTGCTTCGTCTTATGGCATTAGATCCTTCCTTTGATTTGTATTTTTCGTCGTTGACATATGCTCAACATTTGTTGCGTACCTCTCCATGAGGAGTGCCCAAAACACCATGGGCACAAGGGGGACCCTAGAGTGACACCCGGGACTTGTGGCACCGTTGGTGAGAGGGCCCAAATGATCCTAGTGTGGGTGAAGGCCCCGGGCGTTGGGAACGCCTCCCACCACGGTGACTAGGAGGCACGAAGGTAAGGCCATAAGCTATGCGTAGCTTATGGCGTGCCAATTCTAGAATGTTCAAGAACACCTCAATCGGAGGTGTGAGCTAGGAGATATGGCAATTTGAGTGGGACGATGTCCTGGGACAGCGCCCTGGTACAACAGTGGCCTGGGAGTGGCTCCCGGGACTGCGAAGATTTGAATAGGCATAACTTCCTCAATACTTGCCCGAATGGGGCAAGTGAGTAGTCCATTGGCATCCATGTGAAACGTAAATGACGATGGAGCGGTCAATTGTTAGCATCAGAGACAATATGAGGGAGTTATGGGGTTCTGATGCTGCTGGGGGTTTCCAGCCCTAGCGGCTAAGGGAAAATGTCTACTTGGCCCCAAGTTTTGGAAGAGAGACAAAATGTTACTTGACGGTGGGGTATGGGCCTTGCCTAGAGTCCCAGAGGCTTATATGGGTGAGGTGGTGTGGCCGAACCCACCCGAGGCCGAACGGCAAGGCCTCCATGGGCATTGGCCCAATATGAGGATATAGTTGCCTAGTATGGCTCAGGTCGTTGTAGGGTTGCTCCGGCAACGCAATGATCAGCCTAAGATTGGACTTCCATGGATGGAAGTTTACATCTAAGAATTGGTTACCGATTAAGGGGTGAGTCCTGAAAGCAAAGTAAGAGGGTTGGTTCCTATGAACTATAAGGTCCGCGGTATGGGCAGCTAACCATTTGCATGGCGGAATGTGAAGGGTTAGCGCTCGTAATCCTTACTAGAGTTGGAAAAATGACCAAGTTACTTAAGGGGAGCTAGCAAGGGTTGCGACAACATCCTACTTGGTCTTTGGTTTTTACATCCATGGAGATAGCTGATATTTCTGGAGGATTGTCATTGATATTGCCATCCCTAGATGAGTTGTTTTCTATACCTTCGCCTTCTTTGACTTTAGACCCCGCTACAGATAGCGCACGGCCTAGTAGAGGACATATCGGTGGTCATGATGATGTATTCCCATCTAATACTCTCAAGTTAGGGCACATAATTTGGTACGTGGGCCTTCATTATTTCCAAACCTCATCTCACGTTGTGTTTCTTCGAGGGGTGTGCACAAAGTTTTTTTTTGTTGGGGGGGGATCGTATATCACATACAATGATGGTGCGGAGCATGTTAGACTTCTTGAGGTTTTAGAATGTCTTGTTGGCGCTGAGAACGGTGAGCTGATGTATATAGCTTGTTTGTTTGCTCGGGTTGAAGATATTACTAGTCGAGATTATAGTATCCCCGAGTTCATTCATTATGATGGTGGGAAGTGGAGATGTTTATGGCATGAGGTGTTCTATACAACATATTCTTTCTTGGGTAATGCATCCCAAGTGCACGGTAAGTTCCATGTGTTGTCAATTATGCTTGATGTAGTTTTCACATATAATCATACCTAATACATCATACTAATGCAATTTTTGTATATTGAACCATTGCAAATGTTGTAGATTGCCTCTTCACCATGCAGTCTTATCGTTTGTGGTTTGGTTGGATGCCATTGCTTATGGCGTACTTATGTGAGTATATGGTGGATTTGTCTATACCACATGGGATTTGGAGGCGTTTGTGTACATCTAGTTCCGCCGAGGTTGTGATGAGAAGATTTGCTAGTAGTTGATCTTACTCACAGGTTGGTGTGCTTCCACCTTGTAACGGGATTCCTCAGCCTCATGTGAGAGTTCTTGTGTTTAGGAACATTCTAGGTGGTCATATTTACGATCAACTCACTAATCTATGTCATATTCGAGGGACTAGCGATGATTTGTATATAGACGTTGAGTGTGATAATAATACATGGAGTGCGATATTTGGTCCCATCTTGCAATATTGTATTGTGGAGCACCATACCCGCCATATTCGTTTAACTTGTACATGATACAACCTTCTTCGACAACATATATTCTATCTTTGGTCCACCTTTCCAAATCGTCAGCTTGCTAAGCCCTTTGATGAGTTTCCCCATCCTCCAATTAGTTCAGTGGACTGTAGGATGTCTTTTAGTTTTTACGGCCACTCAGTTAGGGTTCCACATCTTCGAGTTGGCTTTACATGGGATAGATATATTTGGGAGCCTATACATCGACAATATGAGAACATTGGTGTAGTGGACCGCCACCTTAGTCCTTGAGAGTAGTTTGTGAATGACATCATATGTGTTTGGTTTTTATATTTATATATTTGATACCTTGGTTATATCTTGTATATAATATTGGATCGTAAATTTATACTAGACTTAGTATTAAACAATCTCGATATCTTAAATATAAAAACACAAACGAATCTATACAAAGCATTGAATATATGATACATGATGTGTGTGTGTGTGTGTATATATATATATAAAGATGAATAAACCAATACAATATCTAACTATTCAATTATGGGTGTTGTCAAATCCATCCAGCCACGTCCACAACCACAAGCTCCACCACGAGCTCCACCATGAGCTTTACCTTGGCTACGTCTAGTGCCAGATGGTCCAATATTGGTAACGGCATGGACTATACTAGTGGTACCCGCCGCCTCGATATTCAGAGCATTTAATTCAGATTGTAGTATAGGATGCTTTTGCATACGTCGAAAAGTTTGTCTAGATATATCTACCTCTACCGCTAGTGTTGTCAATGGTCTAACCCGTTCCAATACATGACGTCCTTGCTTGGGGAGGTGTCACCAAAAATCCTCCACCCTTCGATTTCGTCCTAGCCTGAGTGGAAAAGTTTATAATGACATGTAGAGACTTCTCTCTTTGTAACCCAATATATAATTCCAATCTACCCTTGGAATATACACAACTTGATTAATACCACACTATGTAGTTTTACATTCCTTAATGTCGGGCAAGGCTATATCCTTAGCCTTTTCTAATGTCCACCCGGCCGCTTTGGCCACGCATGCCTTCAAAGATATCCCTCTTGTGAATCGAGTCCTTGCCGTCGACTCCACACTACTATATGAGTTTTCGCTTATTGATTCCGTGCTATCACATGTCATCGTGGTTGATTCCATATTGGTACATGACACTTCGCTTGTGGATTCCATGAGCACATAGGCTTTAAATACAAATATTAAAAAATACTTATATACTTATCCTTGCCCTTCCTTCTCTAAGTTCTTCTTGATGTAAATCTCTATCAATGTCTTCCTACTAAACTTCAGAATAGTATAATTCCCACCCAACTTATGTTCTTCAAGTGAAATTTGGTACACTTGTTAAGTATCTTATCAAAAATCTCCACACCAAATTTTGGCACAAACAGAGTTCATATGCAAAAGTTATGCATGAAATTCTAACTCTAACTACTTAGTATGAATGCTGTGATAAAGCATCCGGTCATTAAAACTCTAATAACTTCCAACTCCTACGTCCAATCAATCTAAAATTTTGACACAAGATAGATATATAAGTTCAGAAGGTAGTGTCAAATTTTGGTATCCATATCTATAACCCTCTAAGAGATACATATTTTCAAATCTTGCTGCTTTGTTCCTAGACACCCTCTCCTTCAACTTTTAATAACTCTTTCATCCCAATGACTGAAGCTCTCAAATTTTTACCACAACTCCCATACTTTATAATAAACAATCCCTCAAATTTTCATACCCATTGAACACTCTGATCATCCATAATTGACAAATCTCTCACTATAAAGTTATGCTCAAGTTCATAACTAATAAAACACTACAAGTAATGCACCTAGTACAATCTAGTCACTCTAAATGCCACAAGTTTAAACAAGTTTGAACTCTCTCACTTCAATATGAATCTCAATGCAACAAGTTGAAGTTTACAATCAAACTCCAAATTCCTTAAACCCAATCTACTTCCAACAAGAGGTCAATCCCTCTTCAAGGCTAAATAGCATTGGCTCTTCTCCTAAGAACTAAGCACACACATGTGCTCCTATCTTGCTTCCCACACACCCACACTTATAACCCGTGGGGTGCTTAAGGAGCACGAAGGAAAGAGATGATGAATGAGGAAAAAATAAGGGATTATATAGTGAGTTGAGAGGGAGAGAGGGCATGAGATAAGGATAGGGTGAGAGGATTAGGGCCTCCAATCACAACCCCTTAACCTTCTCCTTCTAAGTAGGGACTCATCCCATCCACAAGGCTCTCGATAAGCCTTCAAAATCTCCTCCTACTTTGTTGGCTCTCATCTAATCTTCTAAGCCTTCCTCCCTCAAATGATCAACAAAGATCCTAATTCAAACATTTAACTAACCTTAACTTTCTACCTACCACACTTTACCAAGGTATGTCCTCATACTACTTAAGTCCACTCCACACAAGCCTAATGCTTCAAACTTAGCTTTCTTCAAGCTTCACTCTTTTTATACTTTTGTGAATAATCATAAATCAACAAAACACTATTTGTAATGTTTTACAAGTGTTAACAACACATGTGGACATCAATTTGGGCTCACAGGAGGCCACCTTGCGAAAAGTAGTAAACCACGTGAGTTAAACTATAGGGTTCATTTTATTCATTGGAGGAAAAAATTATACAAAACTTGGATCTACCATAGCCTTTAATTAATGCTTGAAATGTCATTACATGTAAAATGGGGCATTGGGAAAACCCTCATTTTTTCAGTAGTAGATATAAATTAGTATGAATAAAATCATGGGAGATTCTTTTTTTATATTAAGATGAGTATAATCCCTAATCTTTCTAGTAAACATATGAAAAATAATACATTTTCAGTACAATATAGTGATGAAATCATCTCTAAAAGCATATCACGGGCGCAAGAGGGAAAATTTTGCCCGTGGGCTGGAATTATTGGTCCATTTTCAAATCGGTTTAGGGTTTCGGTTTCGAGCCTAAGAGTGGTGGTGCCGCTTGCTCCCATTTTTCACTTTCTCGCTATGCAAGTTTTGAACACTCACCATAGTTGTAATGCATTTTGAGGCATTAGTTTTTTGTTCTGCTTTGTTTTTATTTTTATTTTTGTGATTTGAATGGTTGCTCAATTGCTATGCTCGTTTGTTTTATGTTGCTTTCTAGTTTGGTTCAAATATGCCCATGTACATTGCATATGTCCAAGCCAAACACTTACCCTAAAACCTTTAATGTATATCTGAGCAAATGCCTAAGATTATAAGTACTATAGCGTGCCAAGAATTAGGCTACATTTGGACTTAGAATTACCTATAGGGTGTTAGAAATCAAGACCAAGTAGTTTTTTTCCTACTAAAAGGGTCTCTCAAAATCATAATTATTAGGTAAATAGCCCCCAAACAAATACCCGGTTAACGCATGTGGTTACAAAATATAAGGGGAAGTGACCTCCCCGAGCGTCCTTCTCACAATAATACATATTACAATCATCATACATAAGTTGAATAATATATGAATATATACCAATAATAAACATTATAGATTTATTTATAAATTTTATATTAAACATACTATTACTAATATATAAAAAATCATTTAATTTACCTGATGAGGCTCGGTCAAGGTTGTGGGAGCTTGTATTGCTTCTAGTTGTTCTCGTTCATGCTTGTGATACCAATTCCTAAACAATTGGATCAATTGTTTAGCTGTAACGCGATCCTCATATCTCAAGGCTAGTATTTCAACCTCGGGTTTGGATAGAAATGAAGAAATGCTCCAAAAATATCGACCTCATTGCATTTTTAATATCTGCATGAACTTGTATCTTTTCTCAATATTTTTGCAACACATTGCAAACATGATGGAGTTTTTATGACAAAAATCAACTCTACAAAATATCAATTAACAATTTATATACTAGTATGGTAGAAATTTGATAAATAGTGTAAAATTAGAAACATACCGGAATCATATAATTGAATGACATTCATAATCGAATATATTGTACGAGCATCTCCTTATCAAGGTCCATTTTGTTCCAATCCGCAATCTATTAAAAAATCTACAATATTAGTCATTGTAAACATGCCCTCAACAAATATTAACTCATAAATTTAATAATCAAATACAAACATAAGTTCAAGACTTGCCCCACAAATACGAGCTAAAGGACCCCCCACAACTTGCACCTTGTGCAATGTGCATATTCTTGGCTTCTCTATGCTTCCTGTCTAAAACCTCATTCTTCAAGCGCCCTAGTGTAATAGGATGTGGTAGCCAACGAGCAATTTGCCCAACATGAGCCATTTGGATATGAAAACTAAACACAATATTCAAAATTTTGAGAGAGTGGAATACTCTCAAAATAATATTGTCCATTTGTCAACCTAAAAGTCATGTTAGGTTGATAAATACTAGATTATACTTCAAATGTGTAGTTTCCATTAAACTGAGAGTATGTTGAGCTGGGAAATCGACTCATTTAGGTTGAGTCAACCTAATTGAGGAAATATGTTAGTCAATTTAGGTTGAGTCCACCTAAATGAGAAAATATGTTAGTCAATTTAGGTTGAGTCGACCTAAATGAGGACAATATGTTAGTCAATTTAGGCTGAGTCGACCTAAATGAGGACAATATGTTAGTAAATTTAGGCTGAGTCGACCTAAATGAGGACAATATGTTAGTCAATTTAGGTTGAGTCGACCTAAATGGTCAATTTTAGGCAGCACATCACTCCGCAATTTGCGGCAGGAAATTAAATGTTAATTTTTTTTCTTGAACTCTACAACTCTCCATTGGTTTTCACTTCATTCTTGGATTCATAGTTTCCTTTATGTACTCTCAATTCACTGGAAGACTCTCAAAGTTTTGAATATTGTGTTATATGGAGTAAATTGAACAAAAAACTTAGAGGCATACCATCTGAACTCACGTGCCACATATGATAAGCTGTAAAAAAAAACCATATTAGTGCACAAAATATACCACATAAATTAAAGATATAATAATAAATGTATTGAAATCATATTATATGTTATGAGTCATACATCTCTTCCAAAGGCGGCTCCAATTCAAACGATAAACTATCGTATATTTTTTTTGTAACATATCAAAACGTTGGTAAGCATCCAACATCTTATACATATACTCATAATGAGCACAACCCGCTCCGTTTCACACCACCTTAGCAATACCCAACATAGTAATAAAAATATCAAATTTTATACATTTTCATTTGAAATTAATTAAGTAACAATAAGTATTTTACCATCACAATATTTATAGGAAAAATAAGTCAAAGCAAAGATATTTTACCTCCAGTAAAATATCCATATGATGTAATAAACGATCACTGATAACATAATCCAACGACATATACTATCGACTTTTTTTCTACTTGCCCATTTGTAAGGTCACTTGGATATTCAAAGGTTGAATTTGCATATTTTTCAATAATAAATATAAAAATAATTAATATAAATTTCAATTTTTAATATAAAAACAATCAAATAAAAAATTTGGAAATAATCCTAAAAATTACAAATTACATGCATGCAAATACAAAGCTGATCAAACCATAATGCAATCCTTGGATCAGCAATATGCAAGTCTTGAGCAAAGCGTTCTAAATATTGCATAAGTTTCATGATTGTTCGAATAGAGGCATGTTTTATACAATACACAAAATCTTTCTTCGGCGGGGAAGTAAGCTGTTTATAAAACACATATATATAGATTAAAATATAAATAAATCATTACATAAAACCATAAATTATATACCATAAATTTAAAAATATTATAAAAAATATGAACGAAATAAAATTTACCTTATGTTCGTTAGGCCTCTATAGGCCAATTCCGCAAAACAAAAATATTGGGAATGGAGGCACCTATTTTAATAGAAATTATATCTATCAAAGGCTCATGCACCCCTACATCGAAAGGATTCCTCAGATTCATCTCTTGAATAATAAACATCATACACTAAATATTTTAAACATTCAATAACAGTAAATTAAAAATTTCTATAAATATAGAGCATAATATATAATATAAATATAAGAAATATTATTATATAATTTAAAACATATCCTCAATAATGATTCTCGCATATATTATGTACGTCCGATCGAAGATAAAATATCAAGAAAACTGATGTCAACATGGACGGCCACATTTATTGAGATATGTTTTGTAGAATAACACCAAGAACCAAAAATTTTACCTATCACTGATGCAATACCTTTGATAACCAAACCATAAGAGTATGCTAGGTTCTAACTCTCAAAAAATTGAAATTATGAGTGTCTATTATCAATGGTAATCCCTAACTATATTAGATCACGAAGTTGATTCAAGATGTATCTAACATTCGAAAATATTTTTTGATTAGTAATATAAACGATAATTTCATTGTTTGAATCTTTTTCTTCAAATTTAACAATTGATATACAAGACAACAATCCTCGATCGTGAAGAAGCTTTGAACAAATATCACAAATATGATATATATAATAAATTAATAATTTAATTTAACTAATAAAAAATAATAATATCAATCATAATTTAATAAATAATGATATATCTAGAACATAATTTTAAAATCTAAAACCTAAAACAATAATATATATGACCATCACGATTCTAGTGGCATTTTAAGTAAATTTCCAATTTGAAAGAAACCACGCCCTCTAAAACTTCACTTGAATGTTGCTCATATAATAGAATTATAAAAATAGATCATGCCTTCACACTATTCACTTGACAACCAAATATAACTCCACCTGTTCGTTGTCACCCTAATATATCATTGGTTGCCTCCGTCATTAATTTTTATAAATACCAAAATTAAAAATCAATGACATCAAATTAACCATAATTCGCCAATTTAAAATGTTTATTAATATTAATAATATATATAAATATATAAAATATTATATCATAACTTTAATAACTTTAAATATATATATTATAATGATTATTACATAAAAATTACAATAAAATATTTTACAAATTTTAAGTTGTATATTGAAAAAAAATGATCAAAAAATTATATTGAATCGTTCGATAATATTTTTGCTATTAACGTGCTTGAATATTCTTCATAACATCAATAGTCTTGATTGCTCTCAATGCCTTATGTGTAATGTCAGCAACCACTATCAATAACGAAAAAACCTCGGACTTGAAATATGACCAAATTTTATCTATGACTTATTTTTCAATCACATCTTCTATTGAATTTGGCATAGTCCAATTTTCCAATTGCTCGATCCAATCCCAGTCTTCCTTGTAATTGATCATTCGATTATTGAAATTTTGTCACATTTCGAATAACATTTGCATCTACCTCGTATATAAATATCCCAGTAATTGCCGAAGTAGAGTAACAAATGCCTAACCATCATTACTTTTTTTTATCTTTAAAGTTTTTTAAGACAAATATTTCATAGCCATTATCTTTAACCATTTAGATACTAAAACCTCATTTTTTTATTCCACTAGTACAGTAAATATAAAAGAAATCACCAACACCTTCAAAATGTTCGTAACTTTTAAATTATCATATACATCGGCAATATTCACATCTAAACTTGTAAGTAAATCGATTTATACAACCCAAAAGACTCTTTGAGAGTCTCTCCATTATTAATTCATAGTCCATCGTTTGATAAAATTATTTAATATTTTACTAATAAAATTCCAGCTGAATTCATTATTGTCTCATTTCGTAAAAATTCAATAAAATTTCTCGTCAAAAACTTTTTAATATTATGAAATAAATCATATTTGAAGACCTCGGTAAATCTCTCTTGAAATTCCTTGGTAACTCCCTCGGTAACCCTCTCGATAAATCTATCAGTAATAAATAAGAAATAAAATATGATGTCTCAATATGATGATCCTCAACAATGCGGGCTTAAATTTGTGGAATACATCTCTCAAGTCATTTTGAGACGTGTACAACTACTGTAGAAATATACATAAGTAATACACAAGAAATATATATAAATGGTTTGATAATTCTCATTGCAGTATTTTGATATGCAAAAAAATACCAAATAAAACGTACTATGTTAAAAAGCTAAAATCATTTATTTTATTTCAATGTATATTACAAAAAATATCCAAATTAACATACCTACTTTTAATTAAAATATTATTATTTAATGAATTTTTTTATCACATTGTACCTATGTTTAATCAATTTTAAAATAATAAAATATTCAATATTTCGAAAATAAATCAAGTTATTTTAATATTATATCCAACATAATTTAAATTATATTAATATTATATATAATATAATTATCAAACTTACATAATATTAAGTTCAAACATCTAATACTAACTTAAATAAGTTTAAATAAGTTTGATATTCGTAATCATAAATTAAAATATATCAAATTATTTTAAATATTTCTAAATAATATGAAAATACTTTAAACATATTAAGCACACTTTAATGCTTAAAAATAAGTTTAAAATAAAATAAAATAAATAAAATATATCTAGATAAATAGAATAACTTGGATTACATCTAAAAGGAATTTAAATTTGTTAAATATTTTAAATATCATGATTTAATGCTAATTTTATTATAATTTTAATTATATATTTCAAAATACTTTAAATATACTTATATAAAATATTAAATCATTCTTAAATTTATAACATATTAAAATAAATATACCAACCTCTCACTTGAGTCTGCATATACGTTTACGTTGCCAAAAATACTTAGTACAAGAATCAAATTTGATATATAATCCGAACTTCACCTACCGATTCGTTTGAAATTTATGCTTGCTAAATATATGATTTAAAATTAATCTATTAATTCAATGGCTCAAACTCGTATTTTAAATTGTAATCTATAATAAATTCGGATTAGTACGTGGTAGCTTATTATTATTGGTTGTACTAAATTTATAGATCCCATTATGTTTCCAATAAAAAAAAAAAACTTAAATCTATATGCGTCGTAGACAAATATCTTTTGGACTACTTTGTAAAAGTTGTGTTTCGTCTTGCCATTTTGTTTTATATGCGGAGGCCGGTATTGGCCATGGCCGAATGTTTCATTTGTTTTATATTAAATTTTAGTGCCTCTAATTATATTAAATCATTCCCAATAGAGTCTCCAGAATATTTTTTTGAAAAATGAAATCATTTTGTTGATTTGCATTAAAAGATTTCTGGTATTTTATTGCAATCTAAATTTATTTTGATTCTAACCTAGTCTAGGTGAAGATTTTTTTTGTCTTGTAGCATTTGTTTTGTATTTGAAATTTTTATAATAAATATTAGATAATGAAAGTAACTATTTAAATTGAATAAAAATAGGCTAAATAGAAATTTAAATGTAATGCTACCTTAGTTCTTAAAAGAATATCAAATCTGTGTACACTAGTTTGATGTCTTTTTAGGAGATCAATTTGAGGACGTTAAATAATGTTATGTTTAAGTGTCCTATATAGGAATTTTTTTAATGATACATTTGATGAAAATCTAATGGAAAACATCAATGAAACCCATTTTGTTGTAAATACAGATAATAAGAAAATACTATGATTTAGAGATCATAGTACAGTGTCTTATGTTGAAATGGTATCGGGAGAAGATTTTATGTCAATGGTCATTAGAATATTTGAGGGACAAGAATCAATATTCGAAGTTCTAATGTTGATTTTACAAATCCAAACGAGAACTATCATATTCGTAATTAGATGATAGTATTTCAAGGATATCTTATAAATTCGGTCTTAAGGGTTGGATAGACCAAATCTTATTTGAAGAATATTTTGCTAAACCTAATATAGTTTAATTCGATGTTTATGATCGTTCTTAGGTGATTTTGATAGATAGTTGTATGGGTCATAATACGACTCCGAGATTTAAGGATTGTTTGAGAAGCAAAATAAACCATCCTAAAGTATTTGCTACTATGACAAAACACATCTTCGAAGGACAATTAATGGTTTGGGAAACCCACCAACTCGGATAAGAGGTTTTTTTTTGTAATTAGCTGGAGATTCAATAAATATTAACTGGGAGGTAGATTGTGATAATTTATCACATGATAAAAAAACTATGATTAGTTCAAATATGTCTTTGGCTATTAATGACACTTAGAATGTCCATTAACTTCTTTCACGTCTTCAGATGTCGCAACTCTTACTATCTTATTTAACCAACTTGACCCATTTCTCAATTCTAGCAAGGATCATAAGCGCTAACCCTTCGCATTTTGCCATGCGAATGGTTAACTTCCCATACCGTGGACCTCTTAGTTTATAAAGAGGAAATAATCCTCTTACTTTGCATTTAAGACTCACTCCTTAATCGGTAAGTAAATCTTAGATGTGGATTTCCATCCATAAAAGTCCAATCTTAAGTTGATCATCGCGTTGCTGAAGCAACACTACAACAATCCGGACCATACTAGGCAACTATGCATCCACGTTGGGCCTCAAGGTTGTATGTTCATGACACTAATAACATCTCTTTATGTAGCCAACACGTACATTATAATTACTTTAGGATGATACTTATTAACAATCCTATTTCTTTAATATGGCACTCGATGATATGACAACTATAATATTTTAGTACTACTAAGACAATCTTAATACCTCTATAATACAACTGTGACATTGCTCATATGATACTTGTGGACTCCCAAAATGTCATATTAGGGTTTAGCCGCATCACCTAATTAAGAGATTTAGTTAACTTATGAGTTATTGAAGATTAGCTAACCAATATTCTAGTTGACTAAAATCATGACCGCACCACCTAGCCAAGAGAATTAGCTAGCAATGTGAGTTAGTGAAATCAACTACTATAGATGGCTCTTTATTCCAACACAAATAATTATTCACCACTTAAAATCTGCCACGTGTCATGCTCACATTTGCCACAACCACTTGTATCTCATGTGGAAACTACATTCCATCACATGTAAAATTGAAATAGGGAGCCTCTACAGTACTTATATGTGAGTTAACCGATCGCATGGTCGCACATCCTGGTTACCACTAACCAAAGGTTGACAAATTTAAGAGAAGAGTTAAGGTTGACATACCAAAGTTTGCTCAACTTGCCCAAGTTTTGAACATGATAGTAATTATAACTTGTTTAGATACTCGTGGTGGGTGGCGAATTGTGAAAGCTGCAATGGCGCTCACTCCAATCACTATGCGATTAGAAAGTGGAGATATGATTGTAAGAAACAATTGTGATTTAGTACCCACAACATCATTCAGATCCCGTATGGGTTGGCAATCGAGAGGCCGGAAACGCATACAAGAGCAATAGTTGAAGTCTCAGACATCACTTACCTGGGCGGGGTGAATCCATGATCATTGAGGCGGATGGCCTAGGGCAACCTGGGAGAGGGGTGCTGTAGTACCTTCCTACGGGAGGTGTGCACGTCTTAATTTGTGGCAGCGGGGCCTATGTTCGTGCGGCCTTGTCCTATTTATATGGTAACAAGGAGTAGGAATTAACCATTTGTGACCAGAAATTGACGAATATCATCGAAGCCGATGTTAGATATCCCGCTGAGGGAGTGTGCTTCACCGCTTCTATTCGGTATTGGTCTGTTGGAAGGATTGTTTGTTGAAGTGACTTCCTTGTTTCGGTTGTAATCAAATTCTTTGAGCAGGTTCCCTAGGTAAGAATCTAGAGCAACAACTAGCAAGTGACATACTGTGGGAAAAGCTATCAAAGGTCACAGTGCAAATAATAACACTACTTGTTGGGTAGATGACACGGAGACGAATTTCCGACACCTCTTCAAGACATCGTGCACTATTTGTCAAGAGATTTCATAGCTCAAGATAGCGTAGCGGGGTACGTTATGGAATTCAAGTTTTAAGCCAAATTCATGGTCATTGCTGCAGGACTTGAAGAGGTAACGAAAAGATCGAGTCACGAAACATGGATGCATCAACCGTAACTTAGTGAAGGACATGGTGCACTTGGGAATCGGAAATGTTCATTGTTCATGCATCTTGCTCTACACGTCCTTTGCACGCGCGCTGAACTCTTAACACTATCAGAGTGCCAAGGGCGAGGTGAGAATGTTGAGAACACTAAAAATTAAGCGCGAAGAATTCCCCATTTGTCATGCTTTGGCAAATTCCGCGGTCTTTTGCACCTACATTACACTTTTTATCCATGTAACAATCGAATTTCCAATACGACACTCCATTAACAACGGCACATTCATAAAATTTATTCCCAGATTGCAATATACGTATTAGCTTAGTTTGTGAGGTCCAACACTTTGGCAGACCTCCCAGAAATTCTAGGGCACCCTTGTGGGCACTGCAGGGGGGTTGGAAATAGTTTTCAACCAGCAATTGACGCGTCTCGGTTTCACCTCATTAACTGCGTCATTGCCCCAAGCGCAATGATGAATTTCCTCCTCAATCTCGGGCCTTCTATATGTGTGAATTGCTCAACGCCGTTGCAAACCTTATAGGCGTGAAACTGCAGCCTCCACTCCAATGAGAAACTTGACAGGACACCTCCATGCAGGGCGCCAAATGGATACTCGTTCGCAAGACATCTCGGAAGAACCTCTCGACACCGCAAAGCCATAATTGGTTGGAATACGACTTGATGTAGCTAGAGGCAAGTCAATACTATTGGTACGCACATTCATGTGATTTGCACCCATGCTATAGTCCTCATGTGTAATCTCACACGGACAGAATTAGTGCAGAGTGCACAAAGAAGAAACCACATCAATATTACATTGTTTTTACCTCAAAACATTGATTTGCGAGCTCTGCTTGTGGATCGCGTAAATCTTGTCTACCCAATAAACGATCCCAGGTTTCCTTGGAGTACTCAAGAGGGGTATCGAGGGTGTATGACCTCATCATTTGCTCTACAGTGATCTTTGCACGCTGGGGGGGGGGGTATGCTGTAATAGCAAAGAATGTTTAGATTTCGCAGTTTATTTGGGTTCATAAAGGACTTTGGTGCCTTGATCTGGAAGGCCCGCCATAGCGGATGCTAAGAAAGAGGGATGTGGTGTAGGTGAGGGGCATCCTCTCGATCTATACTCAATTAGCTGGGACAAGTCAGGACATACTCGGTGCTGGTGAGACATTGGTGCGGGATGCATGCCAACTCGATCTCCTCTGCAAATGCCGCGACTTACATGGACCCTCTCATTCATTACCCGAATCGGATCTAGGCACCATATATGGATTTCCAGGCTTCGGCATGAATCCTTGCACCTAAGGGCCGACTTCATTGTGAAAATTCCTTTCATTGTTGTTGTTAGATCCACCTGTAATCCTTCCTGGTGTGCAGTCATGTCCAAGACCACCTTCAGTTGCCCCGGATGTGTTACCAGATGGAAGAATTGTAACCACATGAAACTCGAAGTGCTTTATTGTATCACTTGTGTTTAAGTGCTACACAAGCTATCAGTGCACAACTAGTTGCCCAACCTGCAACGAATATTGCTCCTCCACATCCGGGTAACAACAACTGTGCCCGGCTGAAGGCTCCACCTACTACTATATTTTATTGGCTATTTTCAGCCCATTTCTTTGGACTCTCAACAAAGTTTGGCCACTCAATCCCACGGCCTCTCGACTTGGACGGCCATAGTGTGAAGCGGCCCTCATATTGCAGTCGTGGAATAGGAGCCAGAAGAGATGCGGTTGGAAAACCGTGGGTTCTGGAACCCTTTCAATGCAATCTCTGCCATCACTTTCGTAAGTTAATGACAATTCACCCTCACAGCCTACACTTTTCTGAACACACTCCTTGAGGTTAAGTACAAGGCGGTCTCAACTGCCTACACGACGGACATTGCACTCTCGGATCGCGTGAGACCAGGCTTGATATCAAACGCATTCTTCGATTTCCAAAATAAGACGAAAAAAATTGGACCATTTCTCGATTTGTGCGTGTCATCCTTGCACAGGGGCCATGCTAATCTTCTCTGTATCGTTCCAATTTTATCAGATGTCTCCAAAGAGACAATTACAACCACCTCTTTTGAGAACATAAAATCGCTTTTGTACAATCTACCAATCCCTATGGGTTCAAGCAAAACAATTCTCATGCGCGCACTGTAAATTGCTCTTGCTCTTGCTGGATAGACATATATTCCGACAAAATTGGATTAATTAGACAATTCAACATGGAGCATGGAGACAAAAGAGGCTGCCCACAAATTGTTTTCAAGAACTTAAACAACCCAGAGAACATAATGCTTGAAATCCTGAATTATTGCATTCGCACTCATCACAGCATGAATTTGCACACAACATCATGTCCAAGTCAACTACTCCACCAACTACCAGTTAGGACAAATATATTGCACTGATTCTATGGATGTTATCAATGGTTTCTAAATGATTCCAAAATCTCCATATGTGGAAATTTTGTTTATCTAAATTGGTCATATAATTCACATTCCAGGTATTTCTGATTTTGACTCTCAATTGGATGCTACGCATCAAAAAGGGTAAGACGTATATAATCCTCAGGGGAAAGCCACAGCGATAGAGAATGACGAGCTTTTAACCACCATTGACCACAACTCAATGTATATCTTGCTCATGAAGTTAGATTTGAGTGTAGCAGCCGACGATTGCCAACATCTGAAGTGGTGTGGCTGCAACCGAACTTGGAAATGAGTTCACATAACGAAATGATGGCACTGTACATAATGCTCATCAGAAGACAAATTGTGCTGAATAAAATCACACATAATATCCATTTTTTCAATGGCAAAACAGAAGCGCAACCCAGAGTTCCTAAACATAATTCAAGAATCGTGTACAACACATCACTGTACAACCACCACGCTAATGAGAAAGACATGACACCTTGGTGAGGTGAGCTAATTGGATTATCATTTGCAAGCATCATGAAGATACCAGGCTCCCAGACTCCAATATTTACGATCTCACAAGAACTTCTGGACAATAATGCTGCAAGGCCAGAAATGGCTGGACTAAGAAGGCAAGTATGGGCTACAAGAAGTCGTAGTCCAACCTTGGGTTATCGCCTTGGAAGCCAGTCAATACCATTGGTATTCAGGGATTATGTGATGTGAATCCATGAGAGTTCTTATCTGTATTCTCACAGGGACAGAATCAATTAATTGCAGGGGTCTTGCCAGGATTCCTAGTTCGCACACGCACAGCTACTTTATATGCTCAAGTAACTAAAAGCCTCTCCGGGAGTGACACTCAAAGGAGGTGTATCAAGGGGAAGTGTAAGGAATAGTTAATGTTAACGTAAACAGACAAATCAACTTGTGTTGAACTTATTACAATTTACCTTCAGCATGATAATTAGAGTGGTGCTGTCAAATGACTGTGTTTGTGTGCATCTTCAGGTGATGTTTACTAATCATTAGGAACACCTATCATCAAACTATTTGAGTTTTGGCATTCTTGGTTACTGTAGGTGTTCTCCTTGTGGGCTTCCCCAACCAGACATTACAAGAGCTCATCACAAACTATTCTTTCTCACCAAACAGAATGTAATCAGAACAGACTCGCCTCACACTCACAAGTCTTGCTGTGAAGAAAGTTTACATATCAAGCATTGAGGCAAAAATATTGGAGAGCTTCAACGGTTTGCAACTTGCTGAGACAAATGAACAGGGTGAATCCCATCAATGACAAATGTAGTAGTCTGAAAAGGGCTATCAATTCCTATGGTAACTTCACACTTTGCAAATCTTTAGCTTGCTGCGACTACTTCTCAAGAAAGTCGATGTTCCATTTAAATAGATTGAACAAGCCTCCGCTTGCTCGTTTTGCTTTACCATTGGCTCCAACATCCTCACTACCTGTGGAAGGCATGGCGCGAAGTCCACGTAAATCGGTTCGAAGTATCTAACAAATCAACAAAATCCACTTTTAGAATGCATCCTCTGAGTGATCAATAAACGATCATTGTGTCTCACTTTGAGCTGTCAAGCACATAATGAGTTCTAGCTACATATAGTGAATATGCTAGCTCAAACCTGCTAAATAAACATTCAAAATGGAGATAGATAAAAGTGGAGTAGCTCACATGTTGTAACCTAAACAATATACGTTGCTCATTTCGACAAAGGGCCACCGAAAACTCTCGCATCATTTCTTTTCTGCTGATACGAGGAGCACCAATATCTGCTTGCTTCACTTCATTGGACTCCTCATCATTCACCTGTCAACATTTTCAGGATACTTGATTCGCTGAGATACAATAACTGAAGAATTATCAGGAAACGTCTCACATGCGTACTTTAGCTCTCGTGGAGCCAATGACTTTGCATATCCCAGGAAAAACGTATGCCTGATCCATGTGAGGTGAAGTGTCTAAGATATCTTATCAGAATTATGCACAATTGAAATCAAAATATCCAAGTCTGACCTTTGTCACCTGCTTGACAATATTACCTCCAAGAATTTAGTGTACTCAGAAATGGAATTTTCACAAACTGCCAGCATCCTCTCATATGCATTCTTTTCATCTTCTACAGAAAGAACTGCTTCCAAGTCAGAAGCCATATTTGCAGTAGCTCCTGCTTCTGTTGCTCCTACAGCCATCTATCTGGGCATGCCGAGTACCAACAGTTATTATTGCGGTCAATTCAACGTGAATCCTCAGTGAAACATCCATCTCAAGAAACATTGCCGAGCCAACATATGATTTCATGACTAGCTTACCTTAGGCACTTACTTTCTCTACATTCTAAACTTTAGCTCTCACTCTACAAGACCACAAATCTGGTAGTATGAGCAGTGTCTTTTGTATTGGATGAGCTTTTCTACTCATCAAATGGAGATTCTGCCGAGAGCCAGAATGAGCTTACTTAATTGACATGTTTCCTGTCTAGATATTTGAGGTAAAGCTCATTACATTACATAGGATACCTAAAAATGAAAGCACATACCTTTGAGAGTAGGGCAGGACTCATGGACTGGATGACAATTAACCGAGCATATGCCAATAATTGTGCAGGCATACCATCTTTTCTTATTGGAAACCTCTGTGGCCTATTACTGTCAAGGACATCAAAAGAAAATCTGGAGCTCACCAAGAGAACATTTTGATGGAAGGTTATGAAATTTGTACTCCACGTTGACCTACAAACACATGTGACCAATATCACTGGACCCTTGAAAATAGAGTACTTGCATTGTTCACTGGAACCAAACCGCCATAACTTGTGAATAACCTTTGACAAATTAAAAATCTTCATTTAAATTGATGCCTATAGTATCAAGGATACGATGAGAGACCCTGGTCCTTGAGGGCTGTTAGCTTGGCCTCATATAGTGGATCCTCGTCATCAAGAGCCAATTCCAGCTCCACAAAGTCGTAAGGGTTGGACTCTGATGGAATAAAGCCATATGCAATCAAAAGCTCTCCACTTGACCTTTTCCCATAGGAAATGAAAACCTGAATCCACAAGAAACCAACTCAATTGATATTAACCACTCAATTGTTGCTACATGTTTGGATTTAAGTTGATCAGGATCATAGCGATAGATCCCTAACAAACATAAGGCTTTTGAAAACTGACCTGCTCTCCAGATTGATAGGAACGGTCAGTGGTGAACACAACTGACTTTGCATTATTCTGGTCAAAATCCAGAAAAGCATCCACCTGTAGACCACCAAAGGAGATTGTTAGAAGCCAGAAGATATAATGTGTATGCATAGTGTGGATTCTTTGCATAAAAGGTCACTTGAACATCTAGATCACAAGAGAATACATTAGAAAATGTGAAATACCTGAGGGTTATGATTCAACATGTCAGCCCATGGCACCAGTGCCAGTTTTCCTAGAGATGGCAACCTCACCTGTTTAAACCAGGTACAAGTAGTCAACGACTTGGTTATTGCATGTAAGATCAATTTCAATAAGGTTCATTATCTGTATAACCTCATCATATAAGGATGCTCTCCTATACTCCTGTACTTGAGAGCTTGTGACAACCTGACTAAAAGCATCCACAGATCAAAAACCAAGAGCACACTTTCAAAATCTACCCCAGAATGTAGTCAAGCTGTGGCAACATGAACGTAATTGTAATGGAATTTGGAGAATTTTAGTGCAAGGTAGGGACAGCTTACAAGTCGGGAGAAGAGTATCCCGAACGCCCATTTGAATGTGTCCAAGGAATAAACCTGGCAAAATAACTTGACAAATATTAAAACTCCAAGTTTCTAATCAACAGTGAACCAACGTGGCAGCTACTGAATGGATAAACCACTGCCTCTCTTGAAAGCAAAATAAAAAGTACACCAGATGTAGGGAGTTTCATAAACAATAAGCAAAAGCAAGATATATTTGAATTACCTCTATTGGAAACACCTCTGGATACTTGGAAAAGATGGTTGCGCGCAAATCTCGGTATCTGTTGTAGGCCATTTCCAACTCAGTAAAATTCCAAACCCTTCACATCTACCCAATGAATCTACTCCCCTAACTCAAAGATATCCTCACAAGTAACACAACACCCCGTAACTAATAAAAATTGCTTGGTCATTTACTAGAAACTTCACCACAGGTCAGGCAAGAATATGAGCCTACGTCTCTGTGACATCTCGAATGCATTCCAAAGCTCTCTCTCTGACAGGTGAGGCTGCCAACCATGTGTTGACCTCTCCTTCGGTCCTGTCCCAGAAAACCCACCAGCCTTCCAAGATGACTTCAAGAGCTTTCATTGCAGAGTGTATGTAGCAGAACAAGGTCACCATTATAGAACAAGTCTAATCTTCTTGGCGCCGAGCATAAAAAACTCTACCCATGTGTCTTTATCCACATGGTATTCCAATAAGTAAAAACATGAATGCACAAGACAGTTTAATGCTTCATTATGGAAAAGCACCATCACAACCTCTAAACTCTAGAAAGGAAATTCCTCAAAAGACCATAAACCTACCATTGCAAGATGGATGTAGGATTCTGGGGCAAAGTGGCGAAGTATGGAAACCAGCGGGATGATGCACCTAAACTTGCTTCACTTATTAAGAATATTGCAAGCCTGGGCCATTCTGGTAAACCGGCAGCCTTCACTATCTCCCCTGCCTCAGAACAACCCCATTCCTGCTCCACAGCATCACAAAATGACATCTCATAGCATACCACTAAACTTTGCATAAGATATTGCTTATCTTTCACCTAGGGCAGAAGAATGGCCCTACAATCCATGAGTACACCTCTCAAACTAGAGTATGGCATCTTAAACCGCATATTGATTAATTATGAAGGTCCATATCTTATAACCTGCCCCACAAGGTTATTCAGGATAGCATTCTTAATTGGCGTTCTCCCTAGATAAGCATCTTGGAGAGCGTACACTGGGTGAAATTATTTTTGGCAAGCTCTTTAAGTTGAATATTAGCAGAAGGGAGAAGGCTTTGTCCGAAGATAGGTAACAATGAGGTGTCGACTAATGAGAGCTTGCCACTTGGGCATTCATGCCTGCAATCAAGGACCTTAATTCTTGAAAAATTATTCTGAAGCTAGAATAAGAAGAGAACGTTCTCACACATGCTTAAGAATGCTATGAGGCTCTCCCAGATTTTTAGAAAAAAATTGAATGAATCTTAATGGATGAAGGAATGTTTCCAATTCCAAAGTGTTTGAGGTCACTTTAAACAGAGGAAATCTTATACTCTAAGCATACATCTCTGTTTTCTTTCCTCAGTTCTGCAAGTGTTGATTACCAACCAATTGCATGTTTAAACCCTACAACGACATGAAATGAAACACTTCAACGTACCGATTCGGAGGTGATGATGATCCTGGAAGGGACAAACAACAATCGTTCACCCTGACGAAGGCTCTGTGTTGCCACAAGGCCCCTTTCTCCAGAATCAACTCGGTCTAGCACCAGCTTTTGCTGTGCAACGCCCTCTTTCTCCAGCCAATCTCCTAGCAGAGAACCATTCTCCAAGGACTGAGGATCACATCCCCAGCTCACACTTGTCCTCTTTCTGCCAAAACATAACCCCTATCAACTTTTCCTCATACTGAATCGCATTTCACAGCTGTGCAATGGTGGCTGCAGTTGATTCATCCCAATCTTCACAAGCTCTGAGCCAGTGATGATAAACTTGTCAATTTGAAAATTGTGACACCGGCCAGTTTATGTTGCTAGACCCTAAATGTATTGCCAATGCTATTAATCAGTGTCCATGTCCAATGCACAACAATGCACATTTCGATGCTACTAATGTACTGGCAACACTTATCTATGCCTTATAAAGCACACAATACTTTTCTTTTTTGCATAGAAGTATAGGAGCAGCAGCTGATATTTCTATTAAATTTGTTGATGAAGAAGTGCGTTTGTTTACGGAGTCCAGGTAAGGCCCTTGACACAATGTGCAGGTCCAAAGACGACCGCGGTTAGCTAGTCTTTTGCAGGACCAGAACAATTTCAAGCCATGAAATCGTCACCTCTTTCAAATCAATGAGCAGGTGACTTCAAGAGACGATGGTAAAAAATGAAGCACACATAGATTCATAAGACTCGCATGACATCACAGATCAGAACGTGGGCACAACATTTACTAGCAGGACACATTCCGAATTGCCAATATTTCGCTCTCATACCAAGTAAAAAAGCCAACCCAAACATGTAACTAATTGACCCACTGGAACACAAGACAGACAAACTAAACACCCCAGAAATCGTAATCTCTAAAGCTAGAAACTCTGGTGCCATACTTTGAATGATTCTGAAGATGGAATAAAAAAATTCTAGAGCTTACATATACGGATTCTCCGGAACCATTCACGGGTTTCCATTCCAAAAATCATTAAGAAGGTGCACATAGATAGAAGCGGGAAGAAAAAAATAGTACAACAAAAGATTCTGATAAGCTATCAGAGAAATTTTTACCCTTCATTGTTTCAATGTTCCCAATGATTCTTAAGGTGGTCTTCAATTCGAGAAAAGCGCATCAAAAACGAAGCCAGAAGAACGCAAGAGAGACATGTAGGGATATGTAAGATTTTGCGGTCGAATTTACCTGTCTTTCTCTTTAATTTTTTGTTGCAAGAACACGACGCGAATTCCTGAGCTTACGGTGGACGAAGCGATATGCGAGGGGCGCGGGGTAGAGAATTTGGGAGCGAAGGAAGAGCGGAGAAGGCCAAGAGAGGCCATGGCCGCCATCACCGAGCTCCGGAGAAACCAGCTCTGCCGCTCTATCCACTCCACGTTCCCAAAGAGGTCTCAAGCGAGGTCGTCAGCCACGGTGGATGCAGTAAGGTCCGTGTTACCTCCGTTTGGGACTTGGCATTTGGACACTAATAGGCCGCCCACACAACTCACCCTCCACGGAAAAACTAAACTGGCTAAAAATAGTCACACGTCCAAAAGGGCGTCAAGAATGCAGTAAAACAACAAAACTCGATTTCTAGTAAAGGAAAATGTAAAGTGGCTAAACATAGTCACACGTCCAAAAGGGCTTCAAGAATACAGTAAACAATAAAACTCGATTTCTAGCAAAGGCACCCCAACTTCTATTTTTAACCAGTTTAGTTTTTCCGTGGAGGGTGAGACATATTGGTGGTGGGCAGCAAGTGTGGGCCTATGTTCAGGGAGAACCAGCGGTCAGTACAGATGAACTGGTTGAGTTCGAGAAATAACCAGGTTGAAGTTCGAGACTTCAGGATAATTACCGATCGTTCTAGAGAAATCTATAGAATATATTTCAAAAAATTAAAGCAAACCAGAAGTTGTCAACATGTAACGTACCGGAAGATGTCAACATGTCAAACAATAATAGCACACAATTAGTCAAATTCTACTTTTTTTAAATCCATAATTAAAATATTTATATTTTATCATGAAAATGACTACGGGCATGACTTGAATTCACGTCCAATCATGTACTTGCATTAATTCTATGTTTCATATCTTACATGAAGAGGGTGTGTCACTAAAAAGAGGCTTGTTTAAGACATGCTTACTTTAAGTACCTCACCTTAGGTACATGTGCTAGTGAAACAAAAAGGGAGGAAGAGAAAATATTCACTTCGATAATGAATAAGATATTCATACTAGCTTCGATAACTATGAGGAACTTGGCTACATGCACAATTTGAATTTGCTACTCACCTTGCATTAATTTTGTGCAAAGCTAAAGAAATGTATGTGTTAAGACCTGTTGCCCACCTTAAGTAAGTATGTTAGCCCACACATATTGGTGGTGGGCAACAATGAACAAGTGAACTTCGTTCACTGCGGCTAGTCAATGTGGGCTAGTAAGTGTGGGTCCACAAAAGCATCATTCTACCCCTACTCTAGTGCATCAATAGTGGACATTCATCGGTTTCAATTTTTGTGCCTTAAGTTACAAAGATGAACTAGTTAAGTTTGAGAAATAACCGGTTGAACAAGACCTCACAAAACTTATTAATCATTCTAGAGGAATATAGAGAATATAACTCAAATTAATAAAGGAAAAATCAAAAGTTCACACAACATGTAACCAATTGGACTTGGAAAGAATAGAATTTTAACTGATCATGCCAAAAATTCTCCATGGACAATTAGTCAAATATGATATATAGTATGACTTACTATTTGGATTTACACAGTGCTATATCCTTTTACTAATGAAATAAAGTTTTACCAAGTAAAGTTGTCAATGTTTTATAATGTCCAAACTACCAATCTAACATTTTTTGGTAAAATATGAGATGTACAATAAATAGATATAGCATTGTGTAATTCCAAATAGTAACCTTTGCCAGATTTCATATTTAATGTAGTTATAGAGGGATATGAATTCGTGGCCACTATGTGAACTCACTCATTGCGAAGGTGAAAACATATTGAATTATCTCACTCGAAATTATCCAGTAGTGCGGAATTATCTCGCTCAGAATTATCTAGTAGTGCGGAATTATCTCGCTCGAAATGATCTAGTAATGCAAAATGATCTAGTAATGCGGAATTATCTCGCTCAAAATCATCTAGTAGTGCGGAATTATCTCGCTCAAAATCATCTAGTAGTGCGGAATTATCTCGCTCGAAATTATCTAGTAGTGCAGAATTATCTCGCTCGAAATTATCTGGCGTGCGAAATTACCTCGCGCACCAACGAACGAGCGAGTGGCAAGACCGATGTGACCAGTCGCTGCCATTGCTATAAAGTTATTTAAAAGTGTGACCCTGCTGGTGGGAGTCGCCAACTGGCCTCACCACCAGCAGGTGTGGGGTTGCTATTTGTGTCCAAAATACACACACCTAAAAACCAACACTGCGCTAAATACCTAGTCATATTAGCTTGGGTGGGAAAATTAACGTCGGTCACTCCAATTATCTAGTTGAATGGAAATTACCAAGTTCAAGACTATTGGGGCCTTCTCCTCAATCTTTCTTAAGACTTCCGGCCAACTCTTGGCATAAAGTAAAATCACCGTCTTACATCAACTTATTAAGTATCATAAACTAAATTATTCAACCACATCAATTTCTTAGAAAAACAATTGATGTGATCCACACTAATTTAAATTAAGAATTTGGCGTGGGTTGAAGCTTAACGTGGAATCCAGAGATTACTGCAAGCCACATTAATAGGACTATTTAGTGTATCCATCACCAACACTATGTACCACTATTCACATTTTGGCACTTCAGATGTCTGATAGCATTTGGCGTCATTATGGCCCCTCCCCACATGACTTCTTTATCATCGTAGGTTTAACCTAATCATGGGACTTACAGCGACCTAATAAGGTCTCATGAACTTCAATGGGTTGTTCTCAAATTCAAGTGGCTCATCTGCATCTAAGGTAGAGGGTGCTTAAACCAACACTTTAAGCCATTGCGGGTACACGTGGCCATGTCACGGTAAAAAAAAATAGTAGATCATATTAGCATTTCGACCCAAAATAGCCTCAAAGCAAAAAAAAAAAAATTTAGTGGAAGTATAATATCTTATGAATTGTCAAAGTCAAAACTACTAGCTTCTTAATTCCATTAGCTAGGCCGGGCAAGTAAAGTGAGTGAGGAACCCGAGGACCAGCTCATTTATTATATAATCTCAACCTTTACCAAATCTATACTAGGCCCATCTTATACCGGGAACCGAGCTTGATGCTCTCATTAAACCCCCACCATGCAAGGCCTTAAACCAACCCATGTCTAATCATGAGTCAAGCCTAGTGATAGAATGAATAGTGTCGGATTCATACCCATTTTTAGAATCCAAGATTAGCAACTCAACCTAGTGTAAAGGCCGTTAATAATAATGCCCAACCCTAGCACCTACTGCATGGGGTGGCGTGCCAGCTTGTTGCCAAAACCGTCACTTTGCGGGCCCGGCCATAGATTTAGCATGAGTGACGGTTTAAGGTAGGTAGATGTTGGTGGTTAGGAGGCGGGTATAGGTGTTGGTTTAGGATGGGGTAACGGAATTAGCTGCCTCTACCTTAGCAGTTGCTTCTCTCCATTCCTTGGTTGAACCCTGCTTGGCGATTTGCAATGTAGTGTTCTGTTGCACTCAAAAGCACTCATGTCTGGAGTCATCCTGTTAGGTATGTTGGTGTTATTTGGTTCGTTTTCCATGTTCTCCTACTTCTATTGATTAGATGTTGATTAGCCTTACTGCAATCGACTCACAAGGATCACCTTGATAGCAAAACCCCAGGCAAATCAACCTACCTGAATTTGGGAAGGGCGTAGAACCATTTCACTTCAAACTAGTTGTTCACGGCAAGCTTCAAGATTTAGCAATAATCACATATGAAACCACAAGCAATTCAAAGAGAGGGAGGAAGGGTTGAATTTTTACTTGAATCCCTCGCTCAGAGCAATTGGGGGCGTTGCCTAGATGCAAAGAGGAACCCCAGCAGACTCCTCAAAATCTTGTCGTTGGGGTAGGTGCTATGAATCCAACAAGGTGTATTTGCTAGGAGGTCTCTTGTGCTATTGAGGTGGCAAAGATTCTTTAGCCACTTTTAACCTAAAAACCATTTCTTGACCCTCCACCGTGTAAACAAAGCCACTATACTTTTCTAAAGCATTATGACATAATAAAACCATTATTTACTAGCCTAGTAAGGTGAGAAGGAACCATTATCTAGCGATTTTTTCTACCCTTGAGCCAAGGTGGCAATCCTAGGTGACACCTTTGTTAATATGACCAAATTCGTTATTTTGAGACAAAATCAGAATTTTGAGACTTTTTGCCTACAATTTCAGTAATTGTTTAGAGACAATTTTCATATTTTTTTGACTTTCTAATTATAGACTATCCTTGACTCGAGGATAATCTTCCCATATATAATCAAAAAATCACTTACAAATATAGATTCAATCAAGAAATTAATGAAAAACATAAAATTAAGCATTAAATTGAGACTATGAAAAGTCTCAATTTAACGAATTTGGTCATTAATGCAGTTTCTAGCCCACAACCACCAACCCTACATGCTATATCTTGAAATCCTCCATGGTTTTAGAATGGCTAAATATGTAGGCTGGGGGAGCTTGTGATTGACCACAACTGGTTTTTGTTATCTTGGCTCCGGAGACTAGATTTACCAACAATCTAAAAACGTCCCAAGTTGTAGGCCGCCAACTACATAGATTCATTCATGTGGCCTCGGCATGTCACTTAAGGTAGAGGGTGCTTAAACCAACACTTTAAGCTATTGCACATACATATGGGTATGTGGTTGATATAAAAAAAAAAATTCATATTAGCCTTTGGGCTAAACATAGGTATCAAGAAAGAAAAAATATTTTTAGTCTCAATTGAATATTTGATGAATATTCAAAGTCAAAACTACTAGCTTCCTTAAACCAATCCATAGGCCCTGTGTATGGCAACCTTGCATATGATGAGGACCCCCACCTTCATTGCCTAGAACCATCACAACATAGTTGGGTACTAGACCCAAACTACATCAAAGCCCAAGTAGTAATGGTATGCAAAGCCACACGGCTACCTCCATGATCCGACCCGGTTCGCTTGCAAAACCATCACCTTGCATCCTAGGAACTGACCCCCTTGCATCCCGGGAACCAACCCCCTTGCATCCCAGGGAATGACCCTTTTGTGCTTTGTGGACCTACCTCCTTGGCGTTGTGAATAGAATGGCTAGAATAGGCATTGACAAGCCACCCTAATCCCACCTTGAACCAACCTTAGATAGAGTGGAGCCCGTTTCCTACCTTACGTGGAAGTAGTGGAGGCCGCTATGAGGTGACACCACTAATGGCACCTAAAACCGTCACTCCATGGGCCCAAACACTCCTACGTTGCCGGGTAACGGTTCAAGGTTGTAGAGTGTTGGCAATTGGGAGGCGTTTATAGGTGTTGGTTTTGGATGGGGTGTTGGATTTAGCACCCTCTACCTTACCTCTCAAGAACCACCTCGAAGAACCGTGCAAAGAGCTTCACAGCCGCAACCCAATTTCAGTCAGTTGGGTGTAGCTCGGGCCAACTTTTGGGACAGGAGTGTCACAGGAAAACTGGGACCTGGAAGGCATGTGTGCAGCTTAAGGCATTTCGGCACCCTAGTTTAGGGGCGAGAGAAGTTGCTACTTGCAAAACAGGTGCACTAAATATGATATTTAGTGTCAGATGGTATGTTAGTATTTTATATCACTTATGGTAACTTTTCGGATGACACTTCTTATGAATAAGTGAACGAATATTGTCATAGATGATGGATGAGTTCATCCATTGGCCAAAACCCTACCTTCTCTTGTCAGCAACTTGTGATGAAACATTGTCATGGATGATTGAAGTTTCACTTGGTAAGTGATAGTAATTGCAACACTGTAAATCTGCAATTCCCCAAATAATCTGCAAGGAACAACAAATAATGTTGGTGACACTATACCGCAGTTTACAATTAGTATTGAGCAAGACAATTAGAATTGGTGACACTAAATGTCATATTTAGGGTGAGTTACCATGTAGGCCGCTCACCCACTAGATTCTAGAAAATAGTCGGTCGGAGGTGTTTGCATGTAGTTAAGCACAAGTTGTCATCCAACCATATTTTGGTGGTCTATTAGAATGTGAAGGGCCATGGACATGGACCGCTAGACCTCCATGAGGCCACTAAAGAAGCTCTAACCTACAAGTGCCAGTCATCGAAGATTTTGATGACCGGTTTTAGGAGGAGTAGGAGATTTTAACCTAGAGAAGGAGGTTCATAGGTGGACCCGGATTTGAGAAGAGAGGAGTTGCTAGTTGGCACATACGAACCCTACCCCACCAGATTCCCTCTACATTTGGGCAAGTTTGTCCTTATTCACACTAGAATCTGGTGGGTGAGCGGCGTACATAGAAACTCACCCTTAGTGTAGTTCGCTAGGTGAATCTGGTGGCAGTCACACAGCTACATGGTCGATCATAGGAGTACATGGTCATTTTGCGCACTCCCCACTAGCCAACACAATGAGCTCTCCAATGCCGCACTCAAAATCCTGGGATCCTTTCTTGAAGTTGCAGTCATCGAATCTCCTCAAAATCAGATTTCTCTAATCGTAGACGTAGAAATCACATTCTAGCTAATAATCAATTGACTTACTCAGAGCCAAGGCCAACTGTGGGTCTAGAGTTCGAAGTTCAACAATTTCTTTGGACTGCCAGGATCTCATGAGCAATAAATGTCTCAACCAAGATCGTAATGCCGTGCACATGTGCAATTCAGTGTCATATCCCCCTAGAATCTGCTATCAAAGTCATCTAAATACTAGGCATGTAATCAGCCTGATGAAGAGCTCTTATATCAATTACCGAATCCGAATTTCAAGCATTCTGTATGCTGGCCAACCTTTTCCATTTCTGTCCAAACTGAAGGTGTAACTCAATGTAGTGATTAGTCATGGTCATTAGACCATCTGTGCTGATCATGGGTAATTCATTTCCGATATGAATGGCCCATTAGTGCGCAACCACACTACCTACACTGTGTTTTTCTTTACAGACACATCTTTATAAAAACTTAATTTTTCTAGAAACCCCACAATGTATGCTACTCTACATGCCATACTCTATCTTTTATCACGTTGATTGTGGTTTTTCTGGGTACACGGAGTAATATATCAAAGGGCTTTCCACTTCGGTTGTTATCATCCTCTCAATTGTATTTTATCATTGCAAATTAAAGGCATCATGTCTTTCTCATTAGAGTGGAGGTTGTACAGTGATGTGTTGTACACGATTCTTGAATTATGTCTAGGAACTCTGGGTTGCGCTTCTGTTTTGCCATTGAAAAAATGGATATTATGTGTGATTTTATTCAGCACAACTTGTTTTCTGATGAGCATTATGTACAGTGCCGTCGTTTCATTATGTGAACTCATTTCCAAGTTCAGTTGCATCCACACCACTTCAGATGTTGGCAATCGTCGGCTGCTACACTCAAATCTAACTTCATGAGCAAGATATACATTGAGTTGTGGTCAATGGTGGTTAAAAGCTCGTCATTCTCTATCAATGTGGCTTTCCCTTGAAGATTATATACGTCTTACCTTTTCTGATGCGTAGCATCCAATCGAGAATCAAAATCAGGAATACCTGGAATGTGAATTATATGACCAATTTAGATAAACAAAATTTCCACATATGGAGATTTTGGAATCACTTAGAAACCATTGATAACATCCATAGAATCAGTGTAATATATTTGTCCTGACTGGTAGTTGGTGGAGTAGTTGACTTGGACATGACGTTGTGTGCAAATTCAAGTTGTGATGAGTGCGAATGCAAAATTCAGGATTTCAAGCATTCTGTTCCCTGGGTTGTTGAAGTTCTTGAAAACAATTTGTGGGCAGCCTCTTTTGTTTCCATGCTCCATGTTGAATTTTCTTATTAATCCAATTTTGTCGGAATATATGTCTATCCAACAAGAGCGCGAATGAGAACTGTTGTATCTGAACCCATAGGGATTGGTAGATCATACAAAAGCGATTTTATGTTCTCAAAAGAGGTGGTTACAGTTGTCTCTTCGGAGACATCTGATAAAATTGGAACGATACAGAGAAGATTAGCATGGCCCCTGCGCAAGGATGACACGCACAAATCGAGAAATGGTCCAAAAAATTTTGTCTTATTTTGGAAGTCGGAGTATTCGAAGAATGCGTTTGATGTCAAGCCTGGTCTCACGCTATCCAAGAGAGCAATGTCCGTCGCGTAGGCAGTTGAGACCGCCTTCTTGTACTTAACCTCAAGGAGCGTGTTCAGAAAAGTGTAGGCTGTGAGGGTGAATTGTCATTAACTTACGAAAGTGATGGCAGAGATTGCATTGAAAGGGTTCCAGAACCCATGGTTGTCCAACCGCATCTCTCCTAGCTCCTGTTCTATGACTGCAATATGAGTGCGAGTGTACTTTGATTGCAAACGACTTTCTTAAATCGCCCAAACATTAATTTCCTTCCAAAGTGTGTGTACGTACACAAAATGTCCACCCATAAGTGAGTGTGGAAATTGTGACGCTAACTGATTCAATTCATCCCACTGCACATGTCAACAGGGAAGAGCAGAATGCGTTAGAATGAATCCGATGGACGCAGGAATCAGAAAGGCGTGCACTGCAATCGCCAGAAAAAAGAACAGAAAAAAACTCCAAAGCACTGTATGTCATGGAGACAATGCTGCGTAGCACACTACACACCGTAGGTCAAACTGCAATGCAGTTAAAGATTTCCTAGATTTCATATCTACCATTTTTCTTATGATCTCCATCAACCTTCGCAGTGGCGTCAACAACCGCATGCACCATATCGTCAGGAAGTGTCTAAAATCCAGCAGGGTATGTAAGGCTAAATGTTTTGGAAGTGAAGTCACGCAGCCGGATGCTGAGCACAGAGTGAACTATTCTTTTGCCTTTTACTAAAGAATACTGGGTACAGGTACCGGCATACCCTGGTTTTTGGACTGCCCCTCAGGGACCCAACCCAAGAAGATGAAATTGGAGGGGTTGTTGTTACCCGGAGGTGGAGGAGCAATATTCGTTGCAGGTTGGGCAACTAGTTGTTGTGCACTGATAGTGCGTGTAGCACTTCAACACAAGTGATTAAATAAAGCACTTCGAGTTTCATGTGGTTACAATTCTTCCATCTAGTAATGTGTATCAACAGTTGCCAATGCTTAGACTTTAAGCAGTTGGGACAAATCATACAATCATGAGCAAGCATCTACCATCATGAGCAAGCATCTGGTAGTCATGGTTGCTGCACAGAAATTGGCCAGACCTATCTTTTGGATGCAGAAATTATGCTTCAATGGTTGGATTCCGGGGCCAGGAATTCAAGTTTTTGTGCTCATAATTATTCAGAAAAAATTAACCTCATTGACAAGTAATTTTGGAGCACATGTACAATCAAGCAGGAAGTTTGTGGATAAAGCATTCCAGCACTCGATGGCCTGTTATGTAGATTCTGTTCACTCCCCAGTTAAGTAACACATCCGGGGCGGCTGAAGGTGATCTTGGACATGACTGCACACCAGGAAGGATTACAGGTGGATCTAACGACAGCAATGAGAGGAATTTTCACAATGAAGTCGGCCTTCAGGTGCAAGGATTCATGCCGAAGCCTGGAAATCTATATATGGTGCCTAGATCCGATTTGGGTAATGAATGAGAGGATCCATGTAAGTCGCGGCATTTGTAGAGGAGATCAAGTTGGCATGCATCCCGCACCAGCTTCTCACCAGCACCAAGTGAGTCCTGACTTGTCCCAGCTAATTGAGTACAGATCGAGAGGATGCCCCTCACCTACAGCACACTCCAATTTCTTAGCATCCACTATGCCGGGCCTTCCAGATCAAGGCACCAAAGTCATTTGTAAACCCAAAAAACCTGCGAAATCTAAACATTCTTTGCTATTACAGCGTAAACCCCACCCCCTCCCCCCCAACGTGCACAGATCACTGTAGAGCAACTGATGAGGTCATACACCCTCAATACCCCTCTTGAGTACTCCAAGGAAACCTGGGATCGTTTATTGGGTAGACAAGATTTACACGATCCACAAGCAGAGCTTGCAAATCAATGTTTTGAGGTAAAAACAATGTAATATTGATGTGGTTTCTTCTTTGTGCACTCTGCACTAATTCTGTCCGTGTGAGATTACACATGAGGACTCTAGCATGGATTCAAATCACATGATCGTGTGTACCAATAGTATTGACTTGCCTCTATCTACATCAAGTCGTATTCCAACCAATTATGGCTTTGCGGTGTCGAGAGGTTCTTCTGAGATGTCTTGCGAACGAGTATCCATTTGGCGCCCTGCATGGAGGTGTCCTGTCACGTTTCTCATTGGAGTGGAGGCTGCAGTTTCACGCCCAAAAGGTTTGCAGCGGCGTGGAGCAATTCACACATATAGAAGCCCCGAGATTGAGGAGGAAATTCATCTTTGCGCTTGGGGCAATGACGCAGTTAATGAGGTGAAACCGAGGCGCGTCAATTGCTGGTTGAAAACTATTTCCAACCCCCTGCAGTGCCCGCAAGGGCGCCCCAAAATTTCTGGAAGGTCTGGCAAAGTGTCGGACCTCACAAACTAACCTAATACGTATATCTGGGAATAAATTTTGTGAATGTGGCGGTTTTAATGGAGTGTCTTATTGGAAATTTGAGTGTTACATGGATTAAAAGTGTAATGTTGGTGCAAAAGACCGCGGAATTTGCCAAAGCATGACAAATGGCGAATTCTTCGCGCTTAACTTTTAGTCTTCTCAACATTCTCACCTCGCCCTTGGCACTCTAATAGTGTTAAGAGTTCAGCGTGCATGCAAAGAACGTGTAGAGCAAGATGCATGAACAATGAAAATTTCCGATTCCCAGGTGCACCATGTCCTTCACTAAGTTACGGTAGATGCGTCCATGTTTCGTGACTCGATCTTTCGTTACCTCTTCAAGTTCTCATGCGATGTTTTTGGAGGAATTATTCTTTTAGAGGTATGAGAGTTTATTGAAGTCAAGTTTTGTGCAATAGATCCAAGCAGAGCTACCGAATCCCTCGTTTGTTGAACAAATTTATAATTCTACCTCCTGGCCTTTTATCAAGACTTCAAAACATTTAATATTTCCCGTCAAACCGCTCGACGTCCATCACTGCCTGCGGAATGATCAAGCAAGACGGTATGTAGACAAATTGCACCTGAAGAAGAATGTGCACATGTCTCTCTGATTTACCATTCTCTTTCTCCAGCTCATTGCCAATGACCTTAAAGTGTAGGAAGTGTGTTGTCTATGCCTAAGCTAGCTTGCACGGCAATGTCACTCGAGTGAGGATCGAACAATTTTACTTTCCCCATAACATTAAGTAGCAAGCCCGGATTGACCTTCTCAAAAGAGCATCAAACCGGCGCGTGCCGGTTTGATGCTCTTTCAAGAGCAAATGTACTACCAAGTTTGAGTTTTACTTAGGCTATTTTGGATAGTTACTTTCAATGCTTAGAATTAATTATGTCGGTTTCTAGGACAAAACTAATGCCAAGTGGTGATAAAGGTTCTAATCTAGGCTAAATTATGATCTAAACAAATCTAAATAGCTATAAAGCAATGGGAAAGTTGGTGAGGTCAAAAAGGTAGTTGCACCTTTTGGAAAAGTCTCCCCACACCCGCATTGGAAACCTCTTTGATACCTTTTTGAAGCTTCTATATTTGATTAGTTATCCATTCATTCACCCTTGCTTTGCAAGCTTTTCCCTTCTTGTTGAGGTAAATGTGCGGGTACTCAAAGGGTACCCTCCTAGCATTGCTACTTAATGTTATGCCAGATGAAGGTAGAAGTGCTTTAATCCAACATAGCAATAATATGGACACCTACATATGAGTGGTATGTTATTGGGTGTGGATTTAAACACGGACACCAAAAAGACATGTGTTTTAAAGAGATTGGACGAGCGTCCGAAAAGTTTTTGAAGTTATTAAGGTTAATTGCCTAACTCTTTAAAAGGGCATAGGCTATTTCCCTCATGGCATAGGTTGCATCCTACAATATCAAATTTTTGTAAGTTGAAAACCTTTTGAGTTTTTAAGTTACCTGCCAATTGCCTTCAAAACTAATTTTTAGTAGGTTAAATCCTTCATATCTTTTAATGTTGTAGGGTTTAAATTCAAAATTTGAGTACTAAGTGGTATCCTTGGCAGGAATTGAACCTGGCTAAGCCCTTCACCACGTTTGAAGGCCAAGGATTAACCAACTCTTTTTTAAAGAGTTGATTATAAGTTATGAAAGGTTGCTAAAATTCAAATGAGTTTAAGGGTGAAAGTCCTCACCATCTTCTGATTCAACCTCTACTCATCCTGCAAGATATTTCTCAGGATTAGTAAACAAGAATCGAAACTTTCTTGAATCCTTCCACAAAGATTCAAGAGAGAGAGAGAGAGGTTGATAGCTGCTTCTCGGTGGTGCAACATCGCAACTGATGAGAGAGGAGCTGTGATGAATGGTGCGGTGATGGGGCTTGGGCTGTGGTATTTGTAAAGATTGGCGGGGAGGGAGTCAGGGCTATTATTGATATCTGCCTATGTGCCACCCAAGAGCCCCGAGTATTAGCCTAAAGATATGTACTTAGGCCAACTAATTTCCCAATTTGAAGAAGGATGAATGGCTAAAATCCTCTCTTTTAAAAAATTTGTAGGCAAAATTTCCTACATGTTTTTTATCACATAGGTTGATATCCTATGTTTTTAAATTGTCCATAGGCTCTTTGTCCTACACTTTCAAAATTTTATAGGCTAAGTCACAAATTTTGTAGGCTGCATTTGTATTAGCCTTAGGCTCTTGCCGGACGCTGGATTGGACTACATGCTCAAAATATGCTAACTTTTCTAGGCTCAAATGACAACATGATACGATACAGGGAACTACATGACCACTTAATCAGCACGAGAATCTTCACTTTGATGATGGATAGGATACTTGTATGAGCTCAGAAAATTATGACAGAAATGGCTACAAGCGCGATGTGTATTTGCTAATCACCTTGGCCTTATTGCGTGTTTCATAATAGCACGAAGAGTGTGTGAAGAGAAAAAAAATCACTGTAATAACAAACGTCTCCCTTACAGTCTCCTCCGTCTTTAAATTCCTTGGTTGGGCTCCGTCAGGAGCAATCCAAAAACTAGGGTATGCCGGTAAGTGTACCAAGCGCACGGTATTCTTTAGTAAAAGGCGAAAGAATAGTTCGCTTTGTGCTTGGCACCCGGCTCTGTATTCCCAATGCCAACGGCCCTGCCTCATATCTACTGCTGGTTTGAGACTCTTTTCTAACCGTATGGTGTATATACAATATGGTTTGATTTTGGTTAATTGCTGCTATGAAGCTTTTCACTCAATCCTCTCTTGATGTTGTTCTCCTAGAGCGGGCATGAAACACATTCAACTGCGGTCCTCCAGCAATGACAATGAATTTGCTTTAAAACTTGAATTCCATAACTTACCCCGCTACGCTATCTTGAGATATGAAATCTCTCAACAAATAGTGCACGATGTCTTGAAGAGGTCTCGGAAATTCGTCTCCATATCATCTACCCAACAAGTAGTGTTATTATTTGCACTGTGACCTTTGATGGCATTTCCCACAGTATGTCACTTGCGAGTTGTTGCTCCAGATTCTCACCCAGGGAACCTGCTCAGAGAATTTGATTCAAACCGAAACAAGGAAAGTCACTTCAACAAACAATCCGCCCTGCAGACGAATACCGAATAGAAGCAGAGAAGCACTCTCCCTCAACGGGATACCAAACATTGGCTGTGATGATATTCGTCAATTTCTGGTCACAAGTGGTTAATTCCTACTCCTCGTTACCATATAAATAGGACAGGGCCGCGCGAACGCAAGCCCCGCTGCCACAAATTAAGACGTGCATACCTCCCGTAGGAAGATACTACGGTACCCGTGTCCCAGGTGCAATGGACACAACTGCCCTAGGCCATCCACCTCGATGATCATGGATTTACCCCGCCCAGGTAAGTGATTTCTGAGACTTCAACCATTGCTCTTGTATGCGCTTCCGGCCTCTAGATTGCCAACCCATACGGGATATGAATGATTGTTGTGGGTACTAAATCACGGTTGTCTTTCTGTTTCTTACAATCATATCTACAGTGCGACGCTCCACTTTCTAATCGCATCGTGATTGGAGTGAGCGCCATTGCAGCTTTCACAATCCTTCACTTCCTCAATTCGCCACCCACCACGAGTACCTAACGAGGAGGCCCCCTGCGGTGCCCGCAAGGGCTCCCCAGAATTTCTGGAAGGTCCGTCCTAGGCTCGGACTTCACAATCTTAACCTTAAATTTTCTATTGCGATCTCGAGAATCAATTCTATGAAAGTGCCATGAAACTCCTGTAAATGTGGCATGAAATTGTGGTGTCTTATGGATTGAAGGTGTAATTTCATTTGGAATTGTGGTGCTGCTGCAAAAGACTGCGAAAATTGCTGAGCAGGGAATCCCCCGCCCTCGAGTTTCGATGTGCCCAACATTCTCACCTCGCCCTTGGAACTGCGACAGTGCTGGAATTTCGCGGGAGTGCAAAGAACGCGTAGAGCAAGATGCATACTCAACAATGAACAACTCTGATTCCCAAGTGCACCATATCCCTCAATTCGGCACATGCTCCACGCAGGGAGGACACAGAGATATCTCACATGCCAAGATATGGTAGCTTAGATTGGCCATCTCTTGTCCCAACTCATCCTCTCCAACTGTGAACCCTGCAAAAATTACAACATGTCACTGGGGTAGTCAACTTGTGAGCTAACTTCTGACAGATTGAAGGAACTTGAACAATGTAGACGAATGTGTGGCCATGGCCCATAGTGTTGGAGATAGAACAAACAATTGATTGATACGAGTTTGCAGATGAGTGTCACACGCTCGTTAATTTGACATTGTAAATTCTAATGATTCAAGTCTTCTACAACGTTTACATCCAGTAGCTGTAATTAGACAAACTGAGTTTACTAAATTTGTTTGACCTGACTGTACATAAGAGAAATGTGAAAATGTATGAAAGCTACGACAACCAAATGAAGTAAGGTCTGGTTTTCCCTTGATCCCTCATCCACTTGTCTGGAAATGTTTCAAATCACCTCATTCACAACAGAGTTATCCTTGAAATCGAACCCCTCTTCCCTCTACTGTACCCTCTATTCAAACTTGACATGCAACTGTCTTAGCATTCAAGGTGTCACAAGCTGACAATTGTGGAACCAACTTACTCGGCATCCAACCAGGGATTCAAAGTGATTCCATCATTCCTAATTCAAGTTTCAGCTGTGACAACAACTCCACATGAACTCGTACAACAACATACGACATACCCCATATTTGTCACCTTTGATTTGAGACATCAACGCATACATAGTTCTCGAACATAGATCGAGATAATATATAGTTGGAATACCATGCCTTGGATACACTTACCGGTTTGCCGTATCTTTGGAAAGCCCTTAACGGGCCCCATACCAGGAAACTTAAGCCAAATAGAATTGTCATGAAGGGATAGTGAAGACCTTAACCAACCTTATTGAATGTGGATGCTCACTCTGGCCTTGAAGCATTGGCATACCAGTTAGTCATTGTTCAAGGGCAGAGAAGTATCGGTGCATCGTGGACATGTAATTTAATTGAAGCCACGAAGCTGATGAGAAGAGGATCAATCTTTGGTTCTAACTCTACATTTTACATGTTACTATCATAAGGTTGAAGTTAAGGTGGTTGGAGATGAACATAGACAACAACCTTCTCTAAAAACCATCAAGCACTCGGAACATAAACATTATATGAACAAATTGTACCTCAAAAAGAATGTGAAGATGTTTGTCTGATTTACCATTCTCCTCTTTAGCTCCCTACCAATGACCATAGAGTGCAAGAAGTGTGTTTGTGCCCAAACTAGCTTGCATGGCAATGTCACTCGAGTGAGGATCAAACAATTTTACTTTTCCAAATTAAGGTAGAAGTGCGTCAATCCAACATAACAATTATATGGACACCTACGTTTGAGTGGTATGTGGATCTAAACACGGACACCATAAAGGCATGTGTTTAGAAGATATTGGACTACATGCCCAGAATATACTAACTATTCTAGGCTCAATAGTCAACATAATTAAGGAACATGTACGACGACTTAATGATCACGAGATACTTCACTTTGAAAATGTATAAGATATTCATATGAGCTCAGAACATTATGAGACAAATAGATACAACCCTTATTGCATTTTCCATGGCTTCACAAATAGTGAGGCCGAAGAGAGAAGTGTCTGAATAACAAATTCCTCCCTTACAGTCTCCTCCATCTTTAAATTCCTTGGTTGGGCTCCGTCAGGAGCAATCCAAAAACTAGGGTATGCCGGTAAGTGTACCAAGATCACGGTATTCTTTAGTGAAAGGCGAAAGAATAGTTCGCTTTGTGCTTGGCACCCGGCTTCGTATTTCCATACCCAACGGCCCTGCCCCATATCTACTGCTGGTTTGAGACTCTTTCCTAACGGTATGGTGTATATATGGTTTGATTTTGGTTAATTGCTGCTATGAAGCTTTTCACTCAATTCTCTCTTAACGTTGTTCTCCTAGAGCGGGCATGAAACACATTCAACTGCGATCCTCCAGCAATGACAATGAATTTGCCTTAAAACTTCAATTCCATAACTTACCCCGCTCCGCTATCTTGAGATATGAAATCTCTCGAAAAATAGTGCACGATGTCTTGAAGAGTGTCAGAAATTCGTTTCCGTGTCGTCTACCCTACAACTAGTGTTCTCCTTTGCACAAGCGTGCTATCTGTTGAATTCAACGAGCGTTCAGTAGCAAATTACAAACAACCTATCCGTCACGAAACCTACTAGATGATCACATTCAATAATGTCAGACAAAGCATCCTCTAGTTATCATGCCGAAAGAAAATTGCAATAAGCACAAGACAAAGTTGATTTATCTGTTTACGTTAAGCTTGTAGGAATTCAAAGAGTCTAACGTAGCTCAATCCAAAAGGTCTCAAGTGACGTTATACATTCTAAATGAGTAGATGAACAACCAAGTGATAGGTGTCGTGGTATCTTGACACGAAGTGTTAAGAGACTACAAGTGTAAATTACATATGAATAAAAGAGGAGGCTCGGGGGCGAGGAAGAACATCAGCTTATATGACTTCCTTGTCTAAGGTTGGGTGGAGAGCCTTTCTCACAATACTCACAAGAATCTTTGTTTCGAACAAACTTTGGAAATCGTTCCTTACAGTTAAGCTTGATACACCTACTTTGAATGTCACACCCGCATATCGAAGCTTAGTTACTTGAGCATGTAAACAAATCATGTGCAAGAGCTGGGATTTTGCCAGGGTTCCCAGTTGGCACT
This sequence comes from Polytrichum formosum, assembly GCA_964035585.1. Classification (NCBI taxonomy): domain Eukaryota; kingdom Viridiplantae; phylum Streptophyta; class Polytrichopsida; order Polytrichales; family Polytrichaceae; genus Polytrichum; species Polytrichum formosum. The sequence goes on from OZ037936.1 coordinate 64,276,778, forward strand.
TGCACATCAAATTTATATTCTCAAGTAACTAAGCCTCTGCGAGTCTTACACTCAAAATAGGTATCTCAAGCCATGTTTGCACACTAACCTTTGATGGCTTTTCCCACAGTATGTCACCAACAGACAAATACCGAATAGAAGCAGAGAAGCACATTCCCTCATCGGGATATCTAAAATTGGTTGCGATAATATCCGTCAATTTCTGGTCACAAATGGTTAATTCCTACTCCTCGTTCGTTACCATATAAATAGGACAGGGCCGCGCGAACGCAGGCCCCGCTGCCACAAATTATGACGTGCATACCTCCCGTAGGAAGATACTACGGCATCCGTGTCCCATGTGCAATGGATACAGTTGCCCTAGGCCATCCACCTCAATGATCATGGATTCACCCCGCCCAGGTAAGTAATGTCTGTGACTTCAACCATTGCTCTTGTATGCGCTTCTGGCCTCTGGATTGCCAACCCATACGGGATATGAATGATTGCTGTGGGTACTACATCACGGTTGTCTTTCTGTTTCATACAATCATATCTACGGTGCGACGCTCCACTTTCTAATCGCATCGTGATTGGAGTGAGCGCCATTGCAGCTTTCACAATGCTTCACTTCCTCAATTGGCCACCCACCACGAGTATCTAAACGAGGAGGCTTCGATTCAAAATGCACGTGATGGAAGACCATCTTATTTCTGGTTATGTATTGAACAGAATACAGTCACAACTACATAGGTACTCTATTGTATGATACGGAGCCACAAACAACCTATGCACGAATCTTCACAAGCCTGTCCATTTTGGCAGATCCTGGTGGTGCGGGTGCCGAAATGCACCAAGATATACAGCTGCAGCTGTCGAGTGAGCATGATATTTTTTCGACCATGTCAGGTTAAACCAGGGCTGAATGAGAAGATAGTTAAGGTGGTGTAATCGATGGGGAAGAGTAGTTGATGTGTCTCATTGAGAGACAATATACCACCTCTTAAGCTGCCAGTCTTCTTATTTCGGTTCAATTAGGAAGGGGCCGCGCGAACGCGAGCCCCTGCTGCCACAAATTATGACGTGTATGCCTCCCGTAGGAAGATACTAAGGCTTCCGTGTCCCAAGTGCAATGGAGACAGTTGCCCTAGGCCATCCACCTTGCTGATCATGGATTCACCCCGCCCAGGTAAGTGAGAAGTCATTCTTCCACCTGCCTTCTTGTATGTCAGCTCCCCTCAATAGATCGCCAACCAATACGGGATATGGATAGGCATTTGAACTATGTACTTGAACGATTCACTGCCAAGATTCTTATCATCCCGGGCAAGTTATAAACCCATCACTCTCCTCAAATGATCAGGTCCAGCTGATGCATTCGGATTTCTCCAATTCGTGTGCTCACATGGTAGTTCTACGTCAGACGACTGCAAATTTGGTAATCTTGAATGCTCAAGACTACATATGAGATATGGCGTTATGATCCTTTCACATCCACGTGCCCGCTCCGTCCTTAACAAAACAACGAATATTTATCAAAGCGGCAATAGTCGTGGTGCATTTTGGCCTTGCTCCACAAACCAACTGGTGCACCACAAGGGATATTCCACAGGAGCCAGTAAGTATTTCTAAGTAAGGACCAAGTGCTTGAAACATAACTATTATTACTTGAAATTGAAGGCGATTGAGTGAAGGGATGTTCCTTCAGGGAACCAAGCTAAGGGGACAATTGAGGAATCCGTTCTTCATGAAAGCTCCGAATCGAAGCAGTGTAGGGGTTGGCCAGCAGTAATATACAGGAAACAGTGAGACCAGTTGATCCTAGAGACCCTTCTCAAAATTCTGACAAGTGAGTGCTGTCACTAGTTGTATCATTCTCCAATTTCAAGCTCAAGGTTACACTCCCATTACAGTGACATGATTGATTAGTATTCAACTTACAAGTAGAAAAGGTCTTAATCGTGTGCACGTCCAGGAGTAAGAGGGCATCGCTTAGATTTGCAGAATTGCAGAACAGAAAAACTGAGATAGAATTTCTAAGAGGAGTTAATACTGTCTATGCTGCACAGTCTTTGTTGTCTCTGGAAGGAGATTTCAATTTGAATACACATTACTGTTGTTTTTCCTTCGAGCCCTGAAAATTAACTCCTTGCAAGCAGACTTTTCCTCCACGGCATTGTCTTGAACAATCGTAATACTCATTGGCATTACTTCGCCATCCAACGAATGCATTTAAGATGCTATGAAATTACTCTTAGCTAGAACATGTTCTGGTATTTGCCACCAACATGAGAGATGCATGCGCTTTCTCCTTACACCGGCTTGCGAATCTTTCTCTTTGCTGGAAGCAACCGAAGCGACGTCAATACAGTTTCATCAACCAGAGCGACTATGACACCCTTTGTTTCTTCACAAGCTCAAGACATGTTACTTAATGGCTGCAGTATCCACATCTGGAGCTCTAAATCCTCTTTGAGATAATTATTGCACAATAAGTTCTGATGCATCTAACGCACATTGTTTCAGTATATAATAATTTCCGAATATGTACCTCGGAGCAATCTCCTCCGAACTGACTGGCGAACCTCTTCTTCTGATACGAGGAATACAGGTTCACTGGTACGCGGTTTGAAAGGCTGACGAACCATCATGGCAGTTTGACTACCTGCGGACTTCGTACCAGAATTAGTTATGTTTCCAGATTACACCAAAGGAGAAGACCAGTCATTTCGAGTGATACTATAATATGTCTCCGGAAGAACCTTCTGTGAAGAATAATAGTCTGATTTTTCATGTAGTTCGCTAGAGAACAATGAGCAGATTAAATCTAATGCTCTCGTGTCTCGCCTTATACTGTTCCTCTGCATCTTCTAATTCCAAAACATGTTACACCTTGTACTCCTTAAATTCGGTGACATGAAATGCGAATTATACCAGGCTCCTTGAAAGATGAACTGCTGTTGAGGTCAAAACCAAGATCCACAATGTCTGGAATCGCTATTGCAAGATTATTATCCTCGCACGTCAGGTCCACAACATCCAGGTTTATCTTAATAGGTGCGGGTTTTGTTTCCTGTTCAAAGAAAAGTTCAATCATTACATCACGGGTACGCTCATGGACATTCTTAATGGTACTAGCTAGTAGACTCAATATTGATAACAAGGAAAGGAAATTTTTGTAAGCCTATCGACAAGTTCCTTGGAACCTGTTTCGAGTGTACGCTTTGAACGTTTGGAATATCATCCACGATGTGACGTTGCTGCAAAGCTAAAGTTGATCCTCGTTGTTCAATCAGCTGCAGACTTGCTTTCACGTCTGCCGTGAGCTTCAGCATTTCCTCGCGGAATATGTCCGTAAGGCTCTTGATTTCGGCCACCATATCTCTTTTCGTGGTATCTTCTTGTTGCTGAATCACGTAGAGAACAAACAGAGAACGTGATGGAGGTGGTGTTCAAATTTTTCAGCCTGGATTGGCATATATGAGCAGGAGCATATTAGGAAGGAGGAACACGTCAAAGTGAAAACTACTGTTACCCTGAGCTTCGTTGTCTCATCTCGGAGTGCTTCCTCTAGGCCTTTGATAGCGGTTAGAATATTTCTATTGGCAGCTTCTTCCTCTTTGAGCTGAGAAAAACGAGAGGAGAATATTAATATTTTCTTGAATTGAACATCTCTCCTAAATACATCCAGCTAGCTTTGAAAAAATGAAGGAGATATAGTATACTCTTCAATTCAAATGCCTGCCCCCGAATCTTTGCATTATGGTACTACGACTTCCTAGTAAAGTGTTCCACAGGGCTGCGTCATATTAGTTACGAGGAGAGAGAGAGAACGAGTCAACTGACCAGTTTGTACAGGGAGTTCTGCTGGATGGTGACCTTTGACCTGTTATCTTTGCCTGCGATACACACGGTGAAGGCAATATAGCAAGGTTTTGTACATAGTTTTAATTGTTACAACAAACTTTAAAGTGCGATGAAGGTCTGCGGTCTTCAGTACTCGCTAGTGTACATATTACTCGCTAGTCGATTATCAATGTGCATGACAACAAGTTTACAAAGAAAGGCATAACACAAGACTTACTATCGAAGCAGGTTTCTTCGAGTAATGTTTTGATAGTTTGATAGTCATCACGAAGATTCTGAAGAGTATTGATTTCTTCAATCCGCAACTTCTCCAAGTTACCAATTTTCTGCTCCAGATCCTCAGAAACATTGCCTGTTGAACAAATCAACTTGTGTCAATCTAATTAATTAACATGCTTCCATACCTCATTAATTGTCTGTCCACGGAATTGCACTTTGTCTGATGTTGAACTTTGTCTGATGTTGTTACCACAAAGGATGTGTAAAAAGAGTAGAAAATGAGCTCTTAAAAATCATCAAAGATTCGACGATAACTACATTGAGGCCATGGGCGGGTCGTGCTCTTTTGAGCTCCGAGTAGAGTAATTCCTCCTGTGGATGGTGAATTGTCTGCTCCTAATTTTTGACTTCCTCCTCTGCTAGTAGAGCCATCTCGACGTTGAACAGCAGTCGGAAATCCAGGAATCTGACTAGATGGCAGCTTTTGATGTTCTGCCATCTGCCTCTCGTGTTGAGACTTTAAGGTTTTCCACTGTGACCAACGTATAAGACTTCATCAGCAACATTTTAAACATAATTGGATCTCGAACTGAAAGCGGACTACCATTTTATAGTTTCAGAGGATATTGAATTGAGATTTGATATGACATCGGGTCACATCCTTGCTATAATTTGAGACTCGAAAACACTGAAGTGTTGTACCATATCAAAAGCATTTACTAATTGATTTTCATATAATGAAGCGACAGAAGCACTAGGTTCAACAAAGAACTAATTCGATCATAGTTCAGGTCGTATACCTGAGTCGAGTGACTCGTCATCACCTGATCGCCGAAGTCCTCAGGTTGTGAACTTTGTGAAAACCGAGACGCGTTCTGAGACAGTTGTGTGAGAGAGCCGTGAGGTATTGAAGGCTGACTTTGAGAGGAAGACATATTTGAAGACCGATTGAGGAAGGGATGCTTCGATTGAGAATTGTGCTGTAGTCCATTGCTACACTGCACGTCTAGTCTGGCCATATCCGATCTCGGTCCTATAATGCCACTTCAGAATATTTGCAAAACAAGAACCAAGCAACTTGTCAGAAAAGATGAATTGTCAATCGCACATATCAGGAAAGAAATTCATGCTTTTATACCGTCATCTATTGCAAATTTTCTAATTTAATTCATCTTCTACAGAAGTTGGAGTTTAAAATATCAATGTAATTGCGTGTTCAGCAGCCGCTGTGGTAATTGCAAATGGTTTTTTAAAGAAATCTGTAATACGAAATGCTCCAAGGCAGGAGAAAAACATCTATTGAGATACAATGCTTAAATTTGGCCATTTATGAATCCTACACATTGTACCTGTCAGGTCGGCCACTGTACAACATCGCAGTTGCAAGAAAATATAAGGCACTACTATGTTTTCCTGGTAGAAGCAGATTCCAAAGTAGTATATAACGTATTCTGATGCATTAATATCTAAGCCTTCTGGTCAGAAAGTCAATGCAATTGAAGAAATGTTTAGTGCTTCACGAAGGCGATATTGACTTTTTGGAATCTGCATAGAGGGAAATGTTTGGGTCGCAGTTATGAAGATGACATTGCACTCAAATAAATCCGACCAGATTGACTATCTATAAGCAGAATTGAGCTCATAGATCGAAGGATCCAGGGAATGTGAGCGGACCCTGAGCTGCCTCCAGGCCGGGAGAAAGGAGTCTGCATCGTGGCATGGTTGAGTGCACCAGGCCTGGTTAAACTGTGCCTCTTCATGAATCTCAGCTGCGCTGGCTGTGGCGGAAATCCGATTGGGGCTTCACAAAATAATGCATGTTCAATGCTTACTTTGCTGTATTTCTTGACAACACAACGGAGTGGCCCCAAGGGCTGGGCACATGGTCTGGGCTTCCACGGCCTGGGCAGCCCGAGAAGGACCTGGGCTGAAACAGTAAAAAGTAAAAACTGAACGCAAAAGTTTAAAAAATGGTAAACAAAATTACCATCTGGTAGAACGCAGCCAGTGTGTTTACTACATCATGCAGCCTGCAAGGTGGCTTGCCTTGGTTGTAGCCACTTTTTTGATGCACTGTACAACCGCTCGCCCGGCTGCCTTGTCTCCCCAATGGCTAAAAACAACAATGGGGGCAGCAAAGTTGGGCCATGTGCCTAGCCGTTTAGACTCGTTGCGTTCCACAACTACGTTCTTGTATGAACCCAATCCCATTGAACAAGATATTGTGGAAGGGACCTAACACCACGCACTTATACTTATCTTGAGCATATGGTGGGTTCGCACTAGGGTCCAAGACCAAATAAACTCCAAAATGAAGCAAGCCTATTGGTTAAGACCAAAATGGTGGACCTAGTGATTCAAACTAGGGTTTGGATCCAAGGTATTAAAGAAATGAAGTGGCGCTAATATGACATCGCTAAGGTAGAAATACCATAAAGCGTTAACCACCCAATCGCGGTGAACTAGACCGCCTCATAATGGAAAGTGCCATGTCTTAAATGGCGCGGCAACTTCAATGCAGTGTAGCCAATGGGAGGCAAGATCTAACGTACTCATGATTAACGGGTTTAGGTGATAATCTGTATCGGAATGAGGAGAGCCTAGTGAACCGGAAGTGGGTTGGACAAACTTTCCACTTTGAAAAATTGTGGAACTTTTTGTACAAGGCAGAAAAATACGAAACAACTTGCATTCTTCATGAATCCTTCTCGTCTATCTTGGAAAATTATCTCATGATTGTCAGACCAGATCTTCAATGCGAATCGCCTTATTTTAACGCTTTATGGTATTTCTACCTTATCCCATCAAATGTCAATTGTCCTCGCTCAAGAAAATATTCTTCTTAATTTGGGAGCCAATCTTCAAGCTTGGGTCCAATATTGAGTTCAAAAGTAAGGCCCATTAAGGGGTGTTTTGGACCCCAAGTTTATCGGATCCAAACACTTCTGTAAACCCACCAAGTCTAGTCCCTTGGATTATTAAACCTAGTTAATCAATAGGATATCCAATGCCTAATCGTTTTGATAACATGCTATGGCAAAGACATTGATCAATCCAACGTGGAAATTAGCTTTCGGTACTCAAATTCTTGAACCTAATAACACCCTACATTAGCCTATGCCTCAAGGTAGGACCAACCACGAAGTTCACTATGTAATAGAATTCATTATGTTATGACCAATAATAGTTTTCTTCCACTTGATACAAACAACTAATAAAATCAGTAATATGCAATGAAACTCACTAAAGCTAAGGGCTAATGGCCAAACACCAAAGTGAATGCAATGACCTGCATGACCCAACAAACCCTTATAAATGTTATGTAATACACCCTAAACTCCGTAATATCAACCTCCATAATGTCACTCACTCTCTAACTCCTTATTGTCACATTTCTCTCCCTTATATCACGGATTTTGTCATTAATGCAAACCACCAAAGAAGTCAACCCACACCCTTGCATTGCGCCATGTGTCAATATGTGGAGTGTTACCTTCTTATTCTTATTCTTCTTCTTCTCCTTAAGCCACTTGTTGAATGTTGGTGCATGCATCCGCCACATCGCCTGGGAAGGCGAAGCAAAGTGGACCACACCACACCATTTAATATGTTGCACTTTGTGTTATTCATAGTGTCACATGCTACACTAATTCACTAGTATCACGCATCCATGTTAACACTACATAACTTTGTAATATCACGTGCACTTTGGTTGCCATAGGTGTGATACTACGGAGTTTAGAGTATACTATTTATGAGAAATTGCTAGAACCCCATGAACAATTTGCACATCTTACATCAAATTTTCCACTTAACGACTTTTTTAATACAACATAGTATAGTAATATGTTAGTACATTAGTATAAATAGTATAAATATGTTTTTTGCAAATCCAAAACGGCATTTTTAGAGATTTCATATGGTTAAGGACAGAGGTGATCTTCTTCAATATATAAGAGTTTAAAGACTCTTTATAGCCAGTCAACTGGGGGTGTTTAGTCAACAAGTGGTCCTTGTTCAAGCAATTGGATTTTTTTCCATTGTCTATATCATTTTATTTTTCAAGTGACCCTTGAGCCTTGAGATGCTCATAACATTATTTAGATCCATAACAATATTCCATGTAGTATTCCCGGATATTCCCCACATTCATACAAATGTGGGGAATACTACGTGGAATATTGTCAGCCCCATAGAACATTGTTACGGATATGAATAATGTTATGCTAACCATTATACATTCATATACTTAGCATGTATAGCTAGTATACCTTTATGCAAACTTTATGAGTGAAATTACATTACACTCGAGTCCAACACAGTGACACAATGCAAGTGTTGATGATTGACTTGAACACTTTGTTTTATTGAAAAAACGGGCTCCAATTCCATAACATTACTCAGCTCCTAGGTTGCATTCCATGGGACCATGTATCGGACAAGCATAATTCTTTTTTTGTAGTTTTTGGATTCACCATTAATGGAGAACACTTAAGTTGTGTATTGCATAATTTTCGACAAACAATTATAACTTATCATTTTTTTTAATCAACCCTTCTTCTTCTTTTTGAAACAGACCATCATCTAGTTGCTTAATAGTGCTATGCACGTCAGTGCAAACACAAACACCAATGTTAGTTGTTGTTTTTTATTATTATTCTTTCAAAGGACATTCAAGGCCACTTGACACACGAGACTGAGAGCCCGTGACCATTACACTTCAAGTGCTCTCATTGGTGGAAAAGGCGGAGCTGGTCCAAGTTCACTTCACACTACGCTCGAGGGACCAACGGAGCATGTGAATGCAAGATGGATGTAGAGTCTACATGGATTCCTACATGGCATCAAATGGATCATGTTTCATGGTCACTTGGACTATTTTCAAAAACCACCTCTTGGAGGCAGGCCTAACACCAAACCGGGAGACCATGGCACTCCGAACGCTCATAACCGTTGATTTCTTCTATTTTATCACGTGTGAGGACCCGCACGAATAGAAATTCATTGAAAAGGCATTTGGTTGAGGGCCCGGTCACATATGGCTTCACACTACACTTGAGGATCCGTGACCATGCTACATGATTTTGGAGGTGTCTTGGGACGGCCTTTGGACACTTTCTTTTGGGCTCTCACAATTTCATGGTCACGGCTCTTGGCTCGTGTGTGAAGTGGCCCTCAGGTCTAACTTCGCATTCAACAATGAATCTGCATTTGAGCCTCTACAATGAGTATCCGTTACCAATGAGAAAAAACGGAGTGTGATTGTGGGTGGGGATAAAATCTCCCGTCCTCCCAGACCCTTTAGTTAAATATCATCTTGCTGCTCTAAATGGTGTGGTGGAGATGTTGAGTTATTTGTATGGCAAGATAAGCTTACCAACATGATATGTGGAGGTGTACCATCCCAAATGCCTATGTAGTTTCCAACTATCCTAAAGCAATTGCTTATCCGTGCATCTCCCCCCCCCCAAAAAAAGGCCAACAAGGTATGTGGATGTTATTTGGTTCGTTTTTTCATGTTCTTCAACTTTCACCGATTAGAATTACACAACAAAAACTCATATTACATCAGCAAATCTACAATGAAATATCGACAAGATCCGGATTGAAAATCGGACCTCCCCTAATCTAGTTGTGATTATCAATGCTTGTTGATGTTTAACTAAATACATAAGTCCTCCCAATTGCGTGCATTGTTGAGTGTAGAGTAGTTATTAATATTTGAAAATGTAGTGCAATCTCTTCTAAACATGTGTCTTTTATGATGTTTGCTCTTCAATCCTCACCAAAGCAAACCACATACCAATCCAATATAGGGGTCCGATTAAGAAAGAGGAACCAAATAACACCCGCATGCCTTAGACATGGGGGTGATGATTGTTTCACCGGTCAATCATAAGAAGTGACAACCTCTAGTTAGTTTTATTGTGCTTCTCATTTCCCTCACATTTTACCCCTTTTGCTACAAGGTGGGGCACATTACTTTATAAGCATTCAAAATTAGCATAGATTACATAGTATGAAGTAACAATATTATAATGTCATTCTCAATGTTTAATTTAAATATATCATTTCAATTCACTTAAAATGATACACAAACTCTAAACTAATGTCATGTTTAAAGACATGGGCACCGGGAGAGAAAACATTTGAGCGGTCACCTCTAACTCACCCCTTAAATCGGTCGACCTTGGTTAGTCCTATCCAGGCATCGTGGACCATGAAAGATCAGTTTAGCTAACACATTGGTTAGCTAATTCACACTCACTCGAGCCCCGGGCTAGATCACATCTTCATTCAGGTGGGACTCGCTCCTCCTTCACTGTCTGGTCTTCTTGCTCGCACCTGCGTGGGAGCTCCTCCTCTTTAAGAAGAGAGAAGAAATGTTGACCCTAGTGGGATCAACATGATTGAAATGCCCGTTCGACCCACCCTTTCCTTGTTGAGAACCAATGTGACAATACCATGTCACTTAAGTCATTGAGCCAATGAGTGGGTATTGTCACATTGGTTCTCAATGAGGAGGAGCTCCCACGCATGTGCAAGCAAGAAGCCGGGCAGTGAAGGAAGCGTGGGAGGGACGGGGCCCAACCAAATGAAGATGTGATCTAGCCTGGGGCCTCACTCATGTTGTCAACCAATTTTTCTAAATGGGTGGTGCAACCATTGTGGCATGATTATGAGTAGCTAACATATACTACACTAAATATGATATTTAGTGTCACTATGGTAACTTTTCCGATGACGCTTCTTATGAATAGGTGAACAAATATTGCCATGGATGATGGATGACTTCATCTATCGGTAAAAAAAAAAACCCCCCCCTATCTTCTCTTGTCAGCAGCTTGTGATGAAATATTGTAATGGATGATTGAAATTTGGATGAAAATCCACTTGGTAAGTGACAGTAATTGCAACACTGTAAATCTATAATCATCCCAAAAAAATTACAAGGAATGACAAATAATGTTGGGTTGGCATTTAGTGTTGGTGACACTATACCGTGGTTTACAATTAGCATTGAGCAAGACGATTAGAATTGGCGACACTAAATATCATATTTAGTGTACTTATGTTATTTGGGCAAGAAATGATTCTCTCAGTAAAATGTTATAGCAATTGCGTAACTCCAAATGGTAACCCACACTAAATTAGAGTACGACTTAGGATAGTTTTAGCCCATCAGAGCTTGAGAGAGCATATTAAGCTTAATACAGTGCATTGTGCAGCACTTGGTGGATGGGTCGGCCGTGCATGCATGCATGCATGGCTGTATTGCTACATTAGTTGTGAACCTGGCAAATATAACTGGGCGCATATCACCATGTGATTATTGTTTACTTCGATGGGAATTTTCATCATTGTTTGAATGTTTACAATTTATCTTTGGCATTTGGCGAAACTTAATATTATTGTCTAGCTGCTAGTATGCGAATTCCTCGTCGCCTAAATGAGACAATACATTATTTAGATCCATAACAATGTTCGGTGGGACTGACAGTATTCCACATAATATTCTTCATATTCAATCTGAATGTGGGAATATTTCATGGAATATTGTCAATTCCACGTAACACTATTATGGATCTGAATAATGTTATGAACGGAGTCAACGTGCACCAGTTGTATTATATATGACACCACCACCCGCTCCTTCAAGTGTATTATAACAACAAAATCACCATCAACATCATCACCATCGTTGCTCTCATCACCCTACTAGTAGGCCTTATAAAATTAAGCATTCACATAACTCAAATATATTAGCTTAATTTATGTGCACCGTGCATCTTTCCAACCATTTTGTGCTGTGATATAAAAAAATGGCTAGAAAGTGCTCGGAGTTAGCAATTGGAGTGTGTTTCATATGGCGTTGTGTGTGGCGTGTTTTATTGTTTATTCTTTTATATGTTATTTTTTCCTTGATTTATGGTTGGGGTACCCAAAAGGAATGTCTTACACCAAAACGATCAAATTTTTAACACTTTGATAGAGGTCATAAATACAATATCTAAGTAGCACAAGATGAAACAAGTAACAAATCCAAATAGTAGTCACAACTACTTTCCTCATCATATTTGGAGCCCATAGGATTTTTTAATTAATATCAAAATGAAGATTCTCATGCTCATTAAATGGTCATATAGGTCCCCCCCAATTATGTTGACTATTGAATCTAGAATAATTATCATATTAAGAGCATGTAGTCCCATCTCTTTTGAACACATATTTTTTGGCATATGTTCTTGCAGTCACAACTGACCACATTCCACTCAAATATAGATGCAGAGTGAGTAATTGATTGAGGTATGTCTTCACACGTTTTGGCAAGGATCAATGGGGCATTTTTGGGCTTGTTTGTGGGTTTGTTGGAATGCTTATTGTTATATAGGTTTTTATGTATCACCATGTGTGTCATGAATGTGTGTGTTATGTGGTTAGGATGTCAATACTTGTTGTATCTTGGTTGGTTAAGTGTAAAATTAATGGTTGTTGGTGGTTTTCCAGTTCTTGTTTGGTGAGCATGAGTAAGGTGAGATATTTGATGGCTATTAAGTGGATTTGTTGTATGCATGCATGGGTAGGCAACAAACAAATGTAACATTTTTATAAAACTGGCACATTCATTGTCAATCTTAGGGCCCTCTTTTATACATCTACCTTTACTCTCTTTTTAAAGCATTTTTAAATGTACGCACTAGAGGAAAACACTGCCTTTCTCTTATGTGTACTATGTATGGTAATGCCTCAAATAATACCCCTTCTTATAGTTACATTAGTTTGTATGTGGCATGAAGAGTCCACCCCCTGGGGTTGACCCATGCAACTTAATTAGGGTCAAATTCATATCACACAATATTTAACTTAGAGCAACAACAATAAAAATATATAACTTTCCACATAATGTTATTGTGGTAACAAAAGATAATGTGGAATGTCAACTAATTATAATGTCGACAACCTAATTGCACATTTCAGTGTAGTTGTTGGATGAAAAGGGGTTTTAGATAAATAGAGGTAGAGCCATGACATGATCATAGTATGGCATAAAACCAAAATGTGGAAGAGGCGGGGTAGTTTCATATAGTACAAAACTATATACTAAACATATGTATATACAAAATTACATGAGACCACCCAAGAAACCATCTATGTACCAAGTATGTACATATTTGCATGTATGTTGTAGCTTTTTTATTTAAGTTTTTAAATAATGTTGTATCCTAATAAAGTTTCATTGGTTAAGAAAACACTACGGTGTGCAATACATGTTAGGCCAACTCAATATGCAATGTACTTTATAAGATCTTGGGGATTGCACTCAATGTATCCCGTACATTATCACATGGATGTACAAAAGCTTGGTGTTTAATAAGAATTTGGCTTACAAAGTACACATATGGGATAGGTATTGTTTTATTTAGTTTTGTATAATTGAATAAGGTATTATAAATTATGAGGGAGGAGTAATTATATTCTAAACCCACCTAAGGTTTATCACAAGAAGGCTTTGTTTCATTCAGATTTACCTTATTACCCCCTGCCCCCTCCAAAAAAAAGTTCATATGTTTTCATCCACATAGTAATTTTTTTTATCATCCCTTATGTCATATTTCCATGACTTTGTCAATAAAAAGTGAATTATGAGCATATATACATAGAATGCTTATTTTGTTTTTAATTACTTGTATTTCTTATACATAATTGAGGCACATTACTATAGGAAAGTTTTGAATTTATGTATACATCTTGGGGGGGGGGGTAGTGAGTGGTTGGAGTAGCAATATACGTGCGAACAAATGATAGGGTATCAAAAAAACATGGGGGCTAAAAATTATAAATGGACTTAAGAGTAATATAGGGTATCAAAAATGGCATTGGACATCTTTAAAGTACTATAGGGTATGGAATAATAGGTAATTTGGAATTATAAGTAATGCAAGCCATTTTTCTATTAACCCAAAGTAGAAATTGACATAATGATAGCATGTGAAAAAAAGAAGAGAATTGGAAGTAATACCCCCCTATAAAATAGTGGTTGTTCGCACCTATATCCTTAATTTTTTAACACACTGCCCCCCCCCCCGAGGTATACATACATGAGACTATTAAATGCATAACATTCTTCATATACATAACAATGTTTTGTGGGACTAACAATATTCAACAGAATATCCCCAACTATTCCCCACATTCAGACTAAATGTGAGGGGAATATTCGAGGATATTATGTTGAATATTGTTAGTCCCACAAAACATTGTTATGTATATGAATAATGTTATGTGCGGTCTATGATTGTGTGTGTAGTTTTCTTTTCGAACCCGAAAATTTTGTTTACATGGGATTTTAATGGTCGAACATGCATGTGGCTCCCAACTCTCAAGCAAGAGATGCCCTCCCCATGTACAACATGAACTTGCACTACTTAGGTACAAGTATAGGGTGTTGTGTTATGAATATGGCAATTATAACAATACCTTAAAATAAGAAAAGAATTGCTTAAGATTCAAGTCACTCGAGTCATTCAAGGGAGTCATGTAAATGCCTGCTCTCTTACAAGATTGAATCTTCATCTCCACTTAATCTCACTACGAAAATCTAGAGTTTCTAGTGCTAAATCAAGAGTTCAAATTTGCTAAGAAAAAGAAGGCTATAAGAGTTTCTAATTTCCAACGTTTTCACCTTCAACTTATGGCCTTGCCGCACTCTTAGGTCCTAGAGTCAAAATGCCGTTCTAACCACCATATATCCACTAATATGACTGCACTTGACTCCCACTCGACTAGTTGGTTGCAGACTCCCTACAACTGTGTCGGAGGGGTGTCATGGTCATCTTAGGGTTAGTTTTCATGTAGGCCACTCGCCCACCATATTTGAGTGGAAATGTAGAGTCTACATGATGGAATCTATATTTTCACTAGAATCTCGTGGGCGAGCGGCCTACATTGAAACTAACCCTTATCCGGATACAAAACTACAATGTTTTGTCTAATTAGTGTGGGTTATCATTTGGAGTTACGTGTGGCTATATCTTTTTTTATTGAGAGTATCATTTTTTTACCCAAATAACATTAGTGCACTAAATATGACATTTAGTGTCATATGATATTTTATGTCACTAGGGTAACTTTTCGGACGGCACTTCTTCTGAATGAGTGAACAAGTATTGTCATGGATGATGGATGAGTTCATGCATTGGCCAAAACCCTACCTCCTCTTGTCAGCAACTTGTCATGAAATATTGTCATGGATGATTGACATTTGGATGAGAAATCAGGTAGCCACAAGAGCTCGTGCAGAGCTGGGTGTTGAGGGCCACTTCACACACAAGACTGAAGGCCCGTGACCATTGCAATCTAAGAGCTCTCATTGGTCGAAAGGGCGGAGACCGTCCAAGTTCACTTCACACACAAAGGTGAAGACCTAAAGGCCCAAAGAAGATTTCATGAATGAAAAGTCTACATGGAGTCCTACATGGCGGACTATGGATAAGGTTTCATGGTCTCCCATAATTTTCGTCAGGCCCACCTCCAAGAGGTGGGCTTGACGCAAATTCCGGGAGACCGTGACTTTTAAAAAAAATTCCAGTAGGACATATTGCAAGGCAAATTCCAGAACATATTCCAAAATAGATTCCAGGACAGACAAACACCACCAAGTAATTCTCTTAAATTGATAGAGTTTGAGACATGTTATATTGAACCAAATCCTCCCCTCTTTTCCGCCCACAAAATATGCATTGGTCCCGCAACATGGTCCATTCTCACTTCACACTATGCTTGAGGGCCCGTGACTGCATAAAACGGCTTTCCCAACAACACCCATGGTACGGCCTTTGGATGAGAGTCAAGGGTCCTCACCTTTACAAGGTCACGGCTCTTGGCTCATCTGTGAAGTGGCCCTGAGAAGAGCTCCGTAACCATTATGGTATCCTAGCCTATTACCGATATATGACCTGAAACCGAGCTCTAGGGAACAAATTAGAAATAATGTTCCCTAGGTGGATGACATGTCCCTAGCTCAACTAACCTCACATTAATGCATTTAATGACGTGGAGGGAGAGAGAGAGAGAGAGGGGAGGAGAGAGAGGGGGAAGGAGGAAGAAGGAGGAGGAGGCCCATAGGTCTCGGTTCACGGCACATAGGTCTCGGTTCAAGGCACATGAGACCTTGCCACAACGTGTTGGATGAGATTAGTTGTTCGTTTAGGATGTCTCTCGACATAGTAAGGTCAAAGTCAATCTACGGCCTAGTAATGTTGGTTTCTTACAACCTCTTACTTGCTTGTGGATAATTATAGAATGCTCATAAGTTGTATTAGCATTGACGTCAAACTTCTTTAGGTCTATCATAAGATACCCTAGGGAACATCTTTAAAAAATCATATGTAATTCAAAATTAATTTTAATAGACAAATATTTCATTTTACCTTGCATGAAAAATTTTAAATTGTTCATTACCATAGAAGAGGTCATTGTGAAAATTCACCAATGTGTAGCTCTCGGTCATAGGCTAGGATACCATATCTTTCAGCATTATAGTTGGAAACCAATAGGAAACAAACCTTGTCAGTCAACAGTGTCAAACGCACTCTGCACAAATTCCAGGGATCCTAAGAGCTGATCACATGGCCGTTCCAGTTATGTGACCAGCTTGCATAAATGGCAGAAATCCTTGTGTGAAACAATGTACACTCTAAAGTCCGTAATATCACGCTTGTGGCAACCAAAGTGCACGTGGTATTGAGGAGTTTTGTAGTGATAACATGGATGCATGATAAAAAGAAAATTAGTGAAGCAGGTGACATTATGGAATAACACAAAGCCAACATTGCAAAATTGACAATACACCTTAATCTTTGTAATGTCACCCTCTGTAACATCACTCCCTCTCTAAAATCCCAAACCCTAGGGAACAGATGGGCTCAATTTAAATCTCCCTCCTTGTTGTGATATTTCCCTCTCATGTATCATGTGTTTTGACAGTATAATACTCCACCAAAGAATTCAAACCACATACTCGCACGCATCACATTGTCATTACTGCAATGTTGACTTCGTATTATTCCGTAATGTCACACATTGCACTAATTCTCTATTAACATGCATCCATGTTAACATTGGAGACCTCCTTAATACCACGTGCACTTTTGTTGCCACGTGCATGATATTAGGGAGGGTAGAGCGTAATTATGATGATGACAGTGTGATGTGTGTGAGCATGTGGTTTGAATTCTTTGGTGTTTTACTTTAATGCCAAAACCTGTGATATATGGGAGGGAAACATGATAACAAAGAGTGACATTAAGGAGGTTGCTTTTACGGAGTTTAGAGTGTACCTCAAGACATGAAGTAAGGACAAAAAGAGACAGGTGGTCATCATGGAAAATCAGTTAAAGCTATAAGTTCATGTCTTTGGCTCGAGAGGTGCAACCTGCTTTTTCTGAGACTCACCACCAGTCATCCCTCACGTGAGCATGCACAGTATCTAAGTAGTTCGGTGTCTTGAAGTTTCAAATATTAAGGGCCACTTGACACATGAGACTGAGAGCCCGTGACCATTACACTTCAAGCACTCTCATTGGTGGAAAAGGCGGAGCCAGTCCAAGTTCGCTTCACACTACGCTCAAGGGACCAACAGAGTAGGTGAATGCAAGATGGATGTAACGTCTACATGGATTCCTACATGGCATCGAATGGATCATGTTTCATGGTCGCTTGGACTCTTGGAGATAGGCCTAACACAAAATCGGGAGACCATGGCACTCCGAACGCTCACAACCGTTGGTTTATTCTATTTTATCATGTGTGAGGACCCGCATGAATAAAACTTTATTGAAATAGCATTTGGCTGAGGGTCCGGTCACATATGACTTCACACTACACTTGAGGGTCCGTGACCACACAACATGATTTTGGAGGTATCTTGAGACAACCTTTGGACACTTTCTTTTGGGCTCTCACAATTTCATGGTCATGGTTCTTGGCTCGTATGTGAAGTGGCCCTAAATTACACTAAATATCATATTTAGTGTCACCAATTCTAATTGTCTTGCTCGATACTAACTGTAAACCACTGTATAGTTTCACCAACACTAAATGTTAACCCAACTTTATTTGTCATTCCTTGTAAGTCTTTCGGGGGATTCTAGATTTACAGTGCTGCAATTACTGTCACTTCCCAAGTGATGTTTCATCCAAACTTCGATCGTCCATGAAAATATTTCATCACAAGTTGCTGACAAGAGAAAGTAGGATTTTGGCCAATGGATGGACCCATCTATCATCCATGACAATATTTGTTCACTTATTCATGAGAAGTGTCATCCAAGTCCTTCCCTTACTGACATTAAGTACCATATGACACTAAATATCATAATTTAGTGTAGTTTATGCTGACAGCTCATCACAAGGTACGTGCCTACATAAGCCAAATAGCATACTTGGGTATCTCCAATACTTCTATGGTTTTTAAGGTATTGGTAAAATGTGACGGTGATAAAACCTAGAACTTAACTTGTCGAAATGTGTGATTTGTCTTTACTCAACACGAGTCTTTGTGATTATTTTCAATTTTGAGCAAGAATGGTGCAAGTGTGTTCTAGGCCCACATTACCTAATAGTGTTCCCTAGAGTACGGAGTCAATGAACTTAGGGTGAGATTCCGTGTAGGCTAGTCACCCACTAGATTCTAGATAATAGTGGATTGGAGGTGTTCACATGTAGATAAGCCAAACAACTACATTTTGGTGGCCTACTAGAATGTGGAGGACCATGGACACGTCCACTAGACTTCCATGCGCCCACTAGAACAGAGGCACCCATAACTGATCACTTAAGGGATTATGCGCCAAATATGGAGAAGTACAAGGAGGTGCAAATTTTTCTTGTATAGGAAGATATAAATTAGGAGGACTACAATTTTTTTTTGGTAATTTTATTCCTTAAATTGAAATTACTGTGAATTCTTGAAGCCAAAAGCTAGCCTGATCATATTACCATTCTCTAGAGTATACCATAATCGCTCATTCCTCCTCACTTTAGCACTCCAAACTAGGGCATGTGTCATGACACAATTGGTTCCGGCTTGATTGAAATCCAGTCCCAGTCTTATCAAAATTCAGTCACAACTTGATTGAAAATGAAACCCAACTTAGTTGAAATTATAGTACCCTCTATATTGCTTATGGAGTTTTGATTGAGAATAGGCGCCTCTAATATAAAGCACTTTTTAACCTAAAGTGTCAGTCACCAAAGGATTGAAGACCAATTTTAGGAGAATGCGGTTAGTTGATGTGCCTGGATTTGAGAAGATGAGAGTAGCTACACTGAATATTATATTTAGTGTCACCGATTCTAATTGCCTTGCTCAATACTAACTGCAAACCGCGTTGTAGTGTCACCAACACTAAATGTTAACCCAACATTTTTTTGTCATTCCTTGTAATTTTTGTGGGGGAGATTGTAGATTTACAGTGTTGCAGTTACCGTCAGTTACCAAGTGATTTTCAATCCAAATCTCTATCATCCATGACAATATATTTCATCACAAGTTGCTGACAAGAGAAGGTAGGGCTTTAGCCAATGGATGAAACCGTTCATCATCCATGACAATATTGGTTCACTTATTCATAAGGAGTGTCATCGGAGGAGTCACCATAGTGACATTAAGTACCATATGACACTGAATATCAAATTTAGTGTAGTAGGCACATACGAACCCTAGCCCACTATAATCCCTTTACATTTGAGCGGGGTTGTCCTTAACGACACTATAATCTAGTGGGCAAGTGGCCTACATGAAAACTCACCCTTAATCCCTTATGTCAAGCAAAAGAAATAAAAAGAAAAGAAAAGAAAAGAAATCATTTTCCTTTCAAGAGTTGCAGATGGAGTAACCTATCTAAATTTAGGAATGGAATGACAAAAAGGAACTCCCTGCAAAAATGGGAGGATAGAAATTTGGAAGCCAGGGCCACTAACCAATGACAACACAACACACAGCGTACGCATTTGACTTCATTTAATACTGCTGGGAGATCAGCCATACGGTCGCCGTGCGTGCCATAAACTACTTAGCAAACAGCAGGAATCTGATGAGCTGGCAATCCTACGCAGACCCGGATTCTAGTCAGCGAGTGGCTTTAGCAAGTCACTCAAACTGCGTACGTGGTACCCCGTCAGGAGTCGCTTCATGCTTTCGAGAACCAAGTGGCAACGTGGACAGCCCTTGGATTCGGATCCAATCCAAAGGTTCATCCTGCTCGCTTGACCCCTCCCTGACGTACGACCTCTTTAACATCGTTGCAACCATGGCCGTCGATTTCTTGATCCGACGGCCACAACGATCTGGAGAGCCTCCAAGGGCCGGTTCTGCATAGAACGGCCGTGGTGCCAGATTGTGGCGGGGCCTGGAGAGCGAAGGCTCGACTTGTGTAGTGGCTGGATTTATGAGTGTTCCGAGACTTAAATCTTTGTTGTCTGTGGACCTCAGAATCCTGTGATTTCAGTTTTTTGAAAAAGTGGTTCCGGGCAGCATAAGGTCAAAAGTTTAAGGAATTGGTGTGCGGAGGTGTCTGAAAAAGTGGAGATGAATTGCAGAGAAATTGGAGGAGTTCATGTAGAGTAGCGGCTTTGTGTAGGTATGATGGAAGTACGTCTCGAGGAAATGAGAATGTAATAAGTACGTAGCTTTTGCAAACCTGGGAAATCGCGAGGGAATCACCAAGATAAGCTAAGCGAGTAAAATGCACTTCTCGAGAGGTATTCTGGTGTTTTTGGCCCGGAGAGGTACTGCCTGGAGCTAGCATATGGTGGAGTCGATCTAATAGTTGAGCTTCTAAGATTGGAGGCAGGCGGAGGAGGATCTGGCCGGAGAGCGTTGATGAATTCGAGATCGAGCTTTGGAACCCGCGGACTGAGTGTGTCGGGGTGCACCAAATTTGACATTAAAACATCACTTGATACAGCTATGGAGAGTTTTCGTCGTTGCAGATGGGACAGTCTGGAACCTGTGATGCACAGATCCAAAGTCTTTCTTAATCTTACTTGTGCCACGCGAGGGGCGAGGCGAGGAGGAATGGATTCAGGATAGATTCAAGAGAAGCGTTTTGCTGAACCCCTTGATGAAATCTGGTGCCACTTAGAAGACAAAGTGATCATGGTGTGAGATAGATATTTAGCTAGGCAGGAGTTCTTTCAAAACTCTGGGGATTGGTCAGGTTTCGGCTTCAACTTCACTTGTCAGCAATCGCTTCGAGAGCGAGGAGTCAGAGCTTCGGAGGTAGACTTGTTGTCAACTTAGTCGAGCACTTGCGAAATGCTCCAGTCTTGAGCATATGTTTTGACAGAAACATATTTAACAACAGAAGGCTGCCTGCAGAAAGCTGTCAAGATGCTCCTCAACGCTATGTAAGTTTCTTTTAACATCAACTCCTAAATGTTCAAAAGTGTGATGCAAATACCATGCGAAGTTGAGAACATTTGTGCAGTCTCAATGTGGTCATGGTGCCTCTCAGGTTGTTTCTTTAGTCTTGAGATAATTGTGTTCCACTGTTTCAAGCACGCCTCTCAAGTACGAGACCGCTAACGCAGAGGTCAAAACGGGCTGAATCTGGGATTATATTTCAAGAGATGCAGATTCAAATCATCCTATGGTGGTTGATTTCTAGAGAATAGGTGCCATTCAGGCATATTGTTTTCTCTTTCAGCTTCCTATGGCGATTGCCGACGTCTATTCTTGATCCCTGAGCGTATAAAAGTAGGTTTCTCTCTAAGCGATTCACCAACTCAGACTTTCGTGTACTCTCTAGTATAAGTTGGTGCGCAAATCTTTCTAGTTGTACTGCAACAGATCTTTGTTTGCAGCACATAGTATCAAAGCAGAGTCATCAGTTTGGCAAATTTAAGGATGGTACCTGTTCGTGATAAAGCAAAATTTTGAATTGGCATTGGTCTTGAATGCTCGACTGAGAGAGAGAGTGGGAGAAAGCGGCCTCAAATCCCTTTTCACTGATAATTGTGCAGAGGATCCCGGCAGGAGGAAGCAAGAAATATGGACAATGAAGGCCTTGATGATGGGAGCAGATCGCCTGAATCTCCGAGAAGACATTCAGGTGCATCCCACAGTAATGACTCCATAGCCAAACGAAACAAACGCGATTTCAGAGGCAGCGACCCATACGCAATGGAATCAACAAAGTCCATAATTAAAATTCTCTTTAGTGCATTGTTGTCACTTAATAATCAGCATCGACAGAAGAAAGTTGACGCCAGCAAGCATGTGTTGGAGACTTACCATGACTCATTTCTTTATGGCAAAGTACCCCCCACTGTGATGGTTCGCGCAGCTCTTCGGACCGGCATTGTCGGCCACTTATGGCATTTTGTAAGTATACATCACTAAGCTTGCAAGCAAAATCACCCACGGCCTTTAATGCGGAAGTTTGAGAAACAGAAGTTACACTGCTGGTTTGGTCATTGTTCTCTTCCTATTTATGCTTCAGATGAAATGGAACACAGACTGCTATTGCAGAATCATCGAAGTGTTTACTTCATAAGGAATCTCTCTAGCTCAATGGCCTACAAATGCAAGTAAACTAAAACTTGCATATGTTCAACTTTGCTTTTAAACCCGTTCATCAAATCAACATCAGCTTCAATTACGCAGACTTCTAAAATTTATGTTGTGGTATTCGATGCAGCTGGAATTTTTCTTTGCTCTCTCTTCAGGCGTATTATACGTTTATTCGACGTGAGTTTCAAGTTCCTGGACTCATTTTTGACAATATCACGAAAGGACTCCTGTAGTTTTTTTCATAGGATGCAACCCTCATAACTTTGGCTATGAATTTTCTGTTACTAATCGAGCCAGCCAACAAGATAAGGAACTGTTTGGCAAGCTGAATGATCATTTGATTATGTGAATTTGAGCAGGTATAATAGTACAACCCCATATAATTGGGTTACTCGAGCTCAGAACTATGTGAGTGTTGCGTTTCTTGTCGATTATATACTGCGTGTATACAGGTATGCGGTCTATGTCCAGTTCACAACAAATTTTTTATTTTCTTCTCTTCTGAAGCATACATTAAACTCGAATGCTTTTACGTCAAGTTTGCACCGATGCAGTAGTACTTGCATAATATATAGTTGATCATAAGAATTGCCAGGAGATCAAGATTAGGGCTTTTCTTTACGAACGATTATATTTGTTTGAATATGACATGTCTGTCAAAGTTTATGTAACAGTTGGTATAATATATATTTTGAAAATTTCTTGCAGTGAAGCACTACGTCTCACCTACATCTTTTCCTTTTGGGGTCTCATCGACCTGCTCAGTGCACTGCCCATTATATTTTTATTTAAGTAAGGCAATCTCTCTACCTTCTTCAATCATTTGGGAGATATTGTTCAGAAACCCGAATTTAGAGGTTTGTTGGAGCATATTGTTCGTCCACGATCTGTATCTTCATTGTCTTTTGCTTCAACCAGCATTTTAAGTGATTGCTAGAAATGCTGGTTTTGTGTGCGTTGACTTTCCTGTATGATCAATTTTGTTGTCCTAGGAAAATGCCTCAAATTTAGCCGTTGAGCTAACCTATCTGCTGAGGTTCTTCCGGTGTACTTGGCGTCTTTAGAACTACAGTCTAACTTATCCTTCAGTTGTAAAGACGTCTTTAAGTCCAATAAACAGTGTCTGAATTCCATTGCATGTAGGTCAGCAGTGACTGGTGGTCGGATACTTCGGCTTCTACAATTTCTACGCATAATAAGGTGAATGATAATTGACGAATATCTGGACTAGATTTCCTTGCCTGCAAGTCAACGTCTGATAATGGTGCTGCTTTGATCTGCCAAATGTGTTTTAATTGTCATTTGGCCAGCCTTCATTTGCACTGCTTAAACTTGTCCCACTATGTACAATCACGCAGGATAATAGGTCTGATGAGTAAACTTGGAGTTGTTGGAAGTACAGTGGCGCAACAGATTCTCTTGCTAGTTATTTCAACATTTGGAGCTGGTAAGGAAAGGGTTTTATAGTTCCTTACTCTCTGTCAATTATGTTGGCTCATAATTGGCCTTGAGCAATTATTAATTTACACCCTCAAATTTTCTTGATTACTTTTTTAAGAGATAATCATGACAAGATGTGTCATCCTCTTTAATAATGTTTAGCCTTGATGATTAAGGGCGGTGATCAGGTCTGAAGTCCCCAAATTCCATTGGGTTTGTGTTCTGAGATTTAGTCCATTAATCTGCTTCTAATTCTCTCGATCAGGTAAATGTAAAATCACTACAGGATATGAACCAAAATAAGAATGTGTGTCAAAGTATTATTGAATTCCTCCGCAAATAACAAGATATTTGTGGGATGCTGCAGTTTTCCTTACTGCAGGGCTTATTCAGTTTGTGGAATATTATGGAGCAACACCGAGTCAGCAATGTCCTCAGGAGGGATGTATTAACTTCTGGGACGCGTTTTACTTCACAATTGTCACTGTATGTATCATTTTTTTGTGACGTTTAGCCTTTTAATCATGTAACTTTGTATCTACTTGTGAGATTGAAGTTAGATTTTACTATCAGCTCAGGGAAAGAGAGGTGATCATGTTGCGTCATATCAACTTGGAATCAGCAGTTACTGAATCCTTCATTGTGGAATAACATGATATTTATGTGCTTTGGTTGCAAAGACAAGGTTTGTGTCCCAGATTCATGTCTGTAAGGTCCTGCTTCACTTGTCCTTCAGTTTATAAGCATCCTGATTTGGGCTATTATCTTAATTTGATGATGCTAATTGCAACCGCAGGCACTTCTACCTGTCCTTCCTTTGCAATGAATTGCTTTAATTACTTTAGAAAACAACTCTGCACTGTCTCTTCATCTCTTCATTTCTTGCTTTTCTCGCTCTCTGTTTGGCAGATCTCTACAGTCGGATATGGAGATATAACCCTGAAGACACAGGTTGGACAACTGGTAGCTATGATTGCAATCATCTTAGCTTTGACCATCCTTCCTGTCCAAATTGGTCGCATCACTTACCTTGCCTCCCGGAGGTATGCCATGGATCTAATGAAGTGATTTGCTTGTGCTGACAAAGTGTATCTATTGGTGCATGTTTGCCCATGTTCTTGCATTTAATGACCCTGAGTTAGATTTCATAGTAGGATGATAGGGATCCTATCCATTCCTTTCGCAGCTTGACATCAAGAAATGGGTGCGTAAAGATTCAATAATCTCTCTTGGCATCGTCCATCTTTAGTGACAAGTCGTGCTCCCGTACAGGATGGTTGCCAGAATTCTTTTTTTTCCGATATTGTCTAGTTAGGTTAGTGTGTCCACCATTTAGGTTGGCACCTAAAACCTAACTATCTCCTTTCTTGTCTATTGCAGGCCTTATGGAGCAGCGTTTAGTGGCAAGAAGGTGGTTGATTCTCGATATCTAATCATCAGCGGAAGCATCTCGTTCCAAGCTATTCAAGAATGTCTGGCAGAGTTTTACAATCCTACTCATTGTGAAGGTGCAATGACTAACTAATTCTTAAACCTGCCCTTACAAATCTCAGAATTTCCTTGATTTAAGTGACATGTAATGATGCTGGGGGCTCTAGGCTTGTTATATTGCATAAAATAGTGATTGTTTGTACAGTTCATACCTCATTCTGATACAATTGTTAAAATTCACCTTGTGTCTTTACTTAGCCAACTAGTAGTCAGCTTGATTATGAATTTTCCAGGGCTGAAGTTTTTGTTCTGTGCAGATCTGGAGGTATACCCTTTACGAGTTACAATTTTGGCACCATTCAGCCCTTCGTGAGTATATTTCCTTTTGAATCCAAATTGCAGATTCACAAAAAGTCGAATTTTGTGAACTTACGTGTTTTTTCATCTCCAGTACTTCACAGATTTGAGAATTATGGGATTTAATGCACATTACTTGGAGGAAACCAAGAAGATAGTGAAGAATCGGTAACTTGATAATATTTTCATTGCAAATTGGCAGGTTTGAGCTCAAGCAACTGGTATCGCTTTATTACGGTCTAGTGGAGTTCATAGAGGGGTCTCCAATTCGACAATCAGATTTGGAAAGAGTTGCTGCACACCGAGCTGCTGCCTTCTTCTTACTTGCGGACAAAGAAGTTGAGGTACGGTTCTTTGGCATCTGATAGAAAAAGTAAACCCAGTTCACGTTGTATATGCAGTAGTTAGCTGACGATCTATAATGGCGTGTGATATCCGATTTGCAGGAACCTGCTGTGCTGATCTTGTGAATTCTTAGATCACTAGCACTTGATGTTGGAATCACGTCAACCTAGGTCTACTCTTAACTGGTTCATTCAATTCTGACGAGGCTTTAGTTTGTAACAGGACCGGGCTGTGGAAGATGCAGCCCAGATTGTGAAGGCACTTGCAGTTCACCGTTTCTGCCAGAATAAGGTGCGGATAATTGTGGAAGTACTGGAGCCAGAGACACAGAGCTGTGCTGTCTGGGATGAGACGGAAACCGGAGGAATTGAAGTTATATGTCCCATTAAAGTACACTACAGGATGATTGCACGCAGGTATACTACAGACTGAATGTAATCGCAACGTCTGTAATCGCATCACTGGTTGTTTATACTTTCTGTAAATTGGCAACTTGACAAGGTCATGTAAGATTGGGACTGATGCTTTACATGGTGATTAAAGCATCATTTGAACCTGGTCATGTATCTGGACCTGGAATTCAGCTCTAGAGAGATTTTCATGATCAGAATATAACATCAGATTATGGTAGATATTATGTTGGACTGCAAAGTGCTTCTCGAAAGGTAGACTATATTGGCTTTTTGGTTGGTATCTGTAGCTTTCCTTTTCGATTCATGGATCGCCTCTAGTCTTACTCTTCTGATAATGTCCCATTCCTGTATGCTCGCACATGTCAAAAGAGTTTGTATAATCTTAACATTGGAACATACGAGCTTTAGGGCCAGGAGAACCCACGGTTTTGTCAAGACTCCCGATAAGAAAAATAAAATATACTTTGATGTGCAATTAGAGATTAGGCTGTTTCAGAGTAATCAGAGAATTCCAAAATTTATCATTCTACTTTCGTGGTCTATACAGATATGTAGCAAAACCCTCTGACTGTGATTGTTTATCATCTGGAGGTTGACATTAATGCATCCTGGTGATTGATTGTGGATGATGAAACAGCTGCCTCGTGAAGGGGTTGTACACGTTCATTACCAACCTGTTTACTTCCGAGATAAAGATGAAAAAAATGCCCGACCATTTTTTCATGTCAGAGTACTTCCACAGTTATGATAATGAGGTTTATCCCCTAATTTTCCCA
Organism: Polytrichum formosum; assembly: GCA_964035585.1. Taxonomy (NCBI): domain Eukaryota; kingdom Viridiplantae; phylum Streptophyta; class Polytrichopsida; order Polytrichales; family Polytrichaceae; genus Polytrichum; species Polytrichum formosum. Next base: position 64,304,182 of record OZ037936.1, read on the forward strand.
AAAGCTTGTTACGGCATGCTGTTTGAAGAGGTACACCACATGTTCATCACTTCCAACTTCTGTCTCTTGATTGTGACGATGTAGTGAGATATACAAGGACTGTTTCATTCAAGTCAAAAGTTTTAAATTGGTGTAATAAATCAACAATAATTTTGTGTTTCTCCAGGCTGTTGATGGTGCTTCGTGCCCCGGAATGAACAGGAAATTTTGAGCTAAATGTCAGTAATGCACTAGTGTTTGAAGAACTCGCAGTCAGTCTGTTATCAATTGATATTTTCCATCTCGTCTTCAATTTAAATTCATCACCTTCGTTTCCCTTTCCAGCATGTGATCTTCTCCTGAACATCTTCCTAGTAATTATGTTTTTGACTTCTTTTTGATGCCTGTTTTGTTGCATATGCCTGTCTGACAGGTTGTTGAGTTTATATTTGACAATTTCAATGTCGTGCTTTTCGCACTGGATGTTGATGTGCTACACAAGGAGAAGGGTCATACTATCCGCAAGGTATTATCTCGTTTTCCTCTATTTATGGCACTGACTTCAAAACTGCTGTTATTTCATAACTTGTCAGTGAGAGTCTACTTTGTGAGTAACCTTAATCTGAATCTACTGTACATCATCTCAAGTGCATGGGTTCTTGTATGTCTTCCTTGTTGTAGGCTGGGATCACTATATTCGTTAATTTGGGATTTTTTCGGCATTTTGAGACAGTTACAAATATAAGAACATGGATAAAATCACACAGATATTGGAGAATGTTGTAAGATGCAAATACTTTGAAGCGGGTGTTCATATCAAGAACCCAATTAAGAACTCATATCAAGATGGTTTAGGTAGGACGACCCAAACATTAGACCATGTTGTTGTGGTCCATATATTAATTTGAGACAAGAGAAAGTCTCAAATTAACGAATATAGTGATAGGGAAAGAATGGATACAAGAACACAGCTTGTATGTTAGATTTGACTGACAGAAGTCGAACATACCTACGACGAACCAAAAAAAAGTCATCCTTAATTATTATATATATATATATTCTTAATTTGGTTCTGCCACTGCCAATGTCATTCTCTTGAGCAATCCACGAGGATCAATACACCATAACTTTCTGGTTAAAAGCAAATACTCAAGAAAAGACGAAGAACTGTTTTTAAATCCAAATGCTAAAAATCTTCAATAGTGTGCAATGCCTTAGCGCGCAACTCTTAGGCGAACGATCGTTTAATTGGTTTGATGCCTCTTTGATGCAGGTATTACTGCACCCTAAGGGACACATTATTCAGGCTGATGACGTTGGCCTAGTCATATCCTGGGACTTGCGTAGTGCTTATGCAATTTCCAAATCTGGAGATGAACAAATGGAACACAAGAAATGGAAAAAAAGGAAAGATCGTTCAGCCGTTGAGCTTCAAAAATACCGGAGAAGAGCGCCCACTAGTGTCAGTGGCCATGGACTGAATGGAGGGGACGGCAGTGTGGTGTACAAGGCAGATACTGACATCCAAGAAGAATCAATTGAAACACGGATGAGATCTGCCATCTGCAGTAGGTATGAAGGGAGCACCCATGGAGCGGATGAAGCAGTTGAAGAAGGTATATGTTGATTCTTGTTCAAAGCATTATTTTCAGGTTTTCAATGCTTTTATGAATTTCGGCCATACAATAATTTTGTTGCATACTGTAGCATATCTGCAATAGAAAAACTGAATTCAACACATATCCAATGGTTTGAAACCTTTTATTTTTCCTGCGAAACTTTGTGGTGCTTGTGATTAAACTGATTTGCTATTAATGCAGGCTATGGGAAAAGCCGCAGCTTAGACCGTGAGTCTGATTCATTCAAAGATAGTGGTTCTGAAGATGAAGGTTCTTATCCAAAAGGGATGTCATTGGAGAAAGCAACGGAAAGTTTATTAGCATGGCCGCCTATTCCGGCTCATGCTCATCCTCACGCATCAGTTTTGGAAAGAAGAGCAGATATCATACTTGAAAATCTCAAGGAACGAACTGTCCCTGTGGTAAATCTGATGATACCACACATCCTAGTCTGCTGTCAGAGCCACTGGCCACAACATATTTATTACTTTCTGAAAGAGTTGCGGAAGCCGAATTTCCCAAACCCTCCAATAGTAATTTTGCATCCGAATGATCCCACAGCCAGCGAGTGGGGCAAGGTGGGCATATTCGAGGATGTCTTCTTTCTCAAAGGCTCTCCTCTCTACGAACTTGACCTCATGAGAGGTGGAGTTCTTCAAGCAGGTCTGCAATTCTTTATGCTCCCACCCATCCACAAAGTGAATAATTGTTAAGTTGCCATCTACCTCATGATATGTAATGGTGGCTAGCCAAGACATAAACTTGGAGCTACTAGCCTGGGAATAAAGGAAAAAAAAATTCTAGATTTGAGGCTTGTAGCTGTTGCGAACATGGCAGCCATGGAAAATGACAGTGTTCTTTGTGTCTCAAATTGATCCCTGAGGTGCTCCCTCATTTTCCACTTCAAGCACTTGACATGAGTTGTTTGCTAAGTTGTTGCAGAAAAAGTAGTTGTTCTTGGGTTCCAGGACGCACCTGTTGACCTTAATGGCGAGGGAGGGGAAGGTCGAGCAAGGGCACAAAGAAGGGTTCCGTCAACACAAAGAAGCGATGTTGACAACATTGTGGTGGCTGCCAATGTGGAAAGACTTGTGGGCCACAAGGCGGAAATTCTGATTATTGACATGCAACATACATTTGCATTTTACTACCTGCGACCCAAGCTCGAGATCCACAAGAAGCAAATCTTACGGACAGATTATCAAAGAAACCCGGATGCATTGGTTCACTTTGGACCTCCATTCATGGAAGGCAAAGCAGTTTCTCCAGTTCTCCTCGGATTCCTATTGTAAGTACCACTGACAAACTTTTTGATCAAAAGTGAACCCTTTCAAATAATATGTCCTATCCTTTCCTTCTATGTGAAGGACCTGAGAATCCACATCTCAACTCTGCTCGTGTTTTGCAGACGTTCATCGTTCTATAATCGAAACACAATCTCCATAGTGGAACAGCTTATTGAAGGTGGGTATGTGGAGACTGATGGCACTTTGAGTTACGATGAAGTGCGAGTTTTGAACCAGATTCCTGTCCCACAGGAGTATTGCAACAGAAGTTACAATGACCTTTTCATTGGTCTCCTGCGAGATAAAGGCATCCTCCCTTTGGGCTTATACCGAGCTCGTGGAACTTTAGGGTCCCCAACTGCATATGTGTTTACCAATCCTCCAAAGGAGACAATTGTAAATGCTGCGGATCTAGTCTACGTTCTATCCTGATTGCTTATTGATCTGCTTTGCCTTGCCTCTTGAGCTTTGCCTCCAAGATTAGTTAGCGAGGAAAATAAGCCGCTGTAAACTATGATTCTTACTGGAATGTTTTTATATTATTGGTCAAGAGTTCGTCCCCAACCGCATTACTGTTGCAGCAGTAAGTAGGACGTTGATTTCAAACCAGGCGCAAATACTCCCCCAGCTGAACATAGTTCCAAAGTATTCCATGCGGTTAAGTCTGAAGCTGTCGGGAGGTTTTCCAATATTGCAATGATGCCGGTCCTATGTCAGTGCATATATTTTTTTGCCTCTGTCATGGCTCAGTGACTCCTTGAAGGAGTATATGTCCTATGTTTGTTTTTTTCATGACCCCCTTACAAGGGTGTGCAGTTATACATTCGATCAATCAATCTATACACATTGAGTCATGTCCAGTCACCGAGGCCTTTGCATTTGAGTAATTTGGTGTTTAGTGGTTGCATTGGAAGGGACTGAGTTTACATAATGTGGTTCACTCCTGCACTAATATGATTTCATGTTCATCATCAGCTCTTGGTTGAACCCAGCTTACCTGTTCGAGGTAATCTCATCACGCTGTCACAGGGCTATGGGTGGCAACAACTTGAATTTAATGGCTCTACCTATTCTAGTTATTGGAATTTGTGTTCTTGATTGTATGAGACTTTAGAAACCAAGTGCACATAATGTAGGTAATTGTCATTGTCGTTGTCGTGTAGTGTATGTTGGTGTACTCCAAACGATTATGCAACGACCTCTTTACTTGTACTAGTCAATCTTAAAAGGGCTCAAGCCTCCGTCTTTTAATCATTTTCACTTTAATTAACTACATCATTACTGTAGAAAGTTTGTCTTGAGGAGATTTTTTCTGTCATATCGTTGTCAATAGTTGTGAGCCTCAGAATTGCCCCCAACGGCAAAGAAGCTCACAATTGAGGTGTTTAAGCAAAGACATTAGATTAGTAATAAGAAAAATGAGCCAAAAATCATTTAGATTAAAGTGAGTTAGAAAGAAAGACCCTATGAGGTTAATTAGGTGTGTTTTATTCTTGGGTAAGAATTTTGAACAAGTAAGAAATTAGGAACCGAAGGGTAAAAGAAAAATGTCCTTTATCCGAATCGAAAATGTTAAAGTAGTGGGCTAGTAAGTATGTAGGTTAAGTTAGGAGTAACCATTTCAAGCAAGCAAAAATCAAGCGGAGGAATAAAAAGAAGTAATTTCGTAAGCGGCCAAGAAAAAAAAATGACAACTACGGGTGTAAGAAATTTTACCAACTAGGGCAAAGGGACAATGTTGTCATTCTAAGACTTGCCAATCAAAATTGAAGTTCAAATTAAAATGAAAAAGTCTTTCTAAGGGCTTGGGCAAGTGGGATGCGAGGTGGCGTTTCTTTTCCCAATTCACTACCGAAGGCTTGGTTGCCACCGTTCAAGGAAAGGGATCCCTTGGTGACCGGGAGGAAGAAGGGTCCAACCTTTCAATGAAGGAGGATTAAAATCCCCTCTTTCTTTCTAAATTTTTTTTCTCATATTTCATTTTGTTGGGCGAAATCCTCTTCAATTCTAGCTAGAAAGAATTTCTCTCCAATTGTTCATTTTATAAAGCGAAGCCCTCTTCAAATCTAGCTAGAAAGAATTTTTTTTCTTCATTTTATAGGATAAAACCCTAAAAAATTCTAGCTAAGAGGAGAAAACATTCTTATTCATTCATTATGGACATAAGTTATAATGCTTGTAGTTAGAATTTTTATTAGTAAGGTAGTGTATTTTTTAATATATTCCTAAGTGACTGCATTATTTTCAATCGAATATAGTGGACGTAGAAATTATAATTTAGCCTTCAGATTTTAAATGAATATTGTCCTTGAAGTTAGCTTTTCAACAAGCCTAGACTCATTGAAATCAGAGTTAGTGAGTAGAAGTTATGAGTGTTTAAATGAAGGTGTCTCAGTTGCCTCCCAAATCATAAGCACTAGCTTTATAAACTCACATCTATAAGCGGAAACATGCAATGACTTCAATAATTGGAGAAATTGTATATCTTGTTTCGAGATTTTTTGGAAAGTATAAGCTTATTGCAATCAGATTTAATGAATAAAAGTTATGAATGTTTGAATGAAGATGTCTCAACTGCCTCCTAAATTATAAGCGCTAATTTTATGAGCTCATATCTACAAGAAATAACATGTAATTGCTTCAATATTTAGAGCAGTTGTGGATCTTATTTTGAGGACTCTAGAAAGTGTAAGGTTGTTGAAATCAAATTTAATGACTAAAAATTATGAATACTTGAAGGAATGTCTCTCAACTGCCTCCAAAATTAAAAGCGCTGACTTTGTAAGTTCATATCTAAAAAATAAAATATACAAATGTTTTAATATTTGGATGAGTTATAGATCTGGATTTCAGGTTTCTAAAATGTGTAAATTTGCTGAAATCTAAAATAATGAATGAAAGTTATGAGTGTTTGAATGAAAATATCTCAGTTGGCTCTAAAATTATAAGCGCTGATTTTATAAGCTCATATCTAAAAGAAGAAATATGTAGTTACTTTGATATTTAGATGATTATAGGTCTTGTTGTTAGCTTTCCAAATTACTAAACTTCAATTCTAATTAAAATTTGTGAGCAAAAGTTATGAGCGTTGAAATGAAAGGGTGTCTGCTGCCTTACAAAAAGAAGTTCGTCCATCCAAGGTTGGAAGGTACGAGTTGGTGCCGTAGGTGACTGAAAATTGGAATAGGAGTTCCGCATCAACCATCGCCAAGCCAAGATGAGAGTCAACCGGTAAGCTCTTTAACCTTACATCCTTCAATTTAGGAATGGATGGAGCGCGGCAAAGATAAAATTCCAACCCAACCCAATTATTCATGTAAGGCTAGGGGGACATCACCCACCTAGCCGCCGAGGGGAAATTCCAACTCCTATGTGTGCGAAGCCTCTCGGTTAAATATTGTGGTAGTGGTTTTTTTATTCATAGCTCGTTCGTATGTGGTGAAGCCGGGTTAATCACCGGCATGACCACTCTGTGTGTTGTAGGTGGTAAGGTGGGAGTAATGATCCACGAAACCACCATTGTGTTGTTGGACCCAAGGGTTGGAGGTGATGGCCCCAACCCTTGAAGATTGTGCAACAAGTTGACACACAAGTTGCCTTATTCTCCGGTCCCATTAAGTTGAATTTTCATGATCAAACCGTGTTAAATTAAATAACAACTAACAAAATTTGTACAACCCCCGTAGACAAAAAACCAACCGGGAACTTAACTCGAATGATTGATATTACCCCCTCCGAGCGGCAAAGATCGGAGGGTGTAAGTGTTAATCAACCTTCAAGAGACCTATACATGGCCTTGAAGGGTTCGGGTTAGGGTGTACACCAAACATGTATGTGGCGATGTCATAATTTACGAACTTAGTAATATAGACTTTGTTCAATCAACCATAAACTAAGAAGGAAGGTTGAGAGGGTGGGACTTAATTAAGGTCCCCCCGTTTAGAGAATATAATCCACAAGAGGTAAGGAATTAGATATGGTCCAAGGTAAGAGGTAAGGTTATTTTATTCATTAGGGTTAGATTGCCTTGATCCCAAGGCTGGTGCGTCTGCGTTTAGACTAGGATAGATTAGGCATTAGGTTAAGGAAATTATAAAGGTAAAAGTTAGGATATCAATTTCCTTATAGATAATTACCTTAGGTACTTATAATCTAGGCACAACCTACCAAAAGGATATGATGTGATTACCAAATCCCTCCACAAACCCAAAACAATCATTAAATTTCATAACATCCGGATTCGGCTTGGGCACCTCCCAAGGCATGCCACCCTCACCGAAAGAACTGTGCGGTACTTTTAGGCTCCCTCGGAGGGGGGTGCCCAAAAGCACCACAATGGTATAGAAAGTTTGAATTCCAGTCACAGCTGATACATGGAAAATGCTTCAACAGCGGATCCTTCCTACAGACCGAAACCTAATCCTCGAGAATCCATACACTAATAATGTGCCCATGTCCTTCCTGACTGCAGATTTGTCTGACAAAGAGAACTACCTCCGCAGCGGCCATGCCGAAATTCACTTCGATAATCTAATATACATCTGATATAAAGCTAGTAAATTTTCCTAACTTCTCCAGATTTTTTATTCAACTTGGAGAGGGCCGCACGAACGCGAGCCCCCGCTGCCACAAATTATGACGTGTATGCCTCCCGTAGGAAGATACTAAGGCTTCCGTGTCCCAAGTGCAATGGAGACAGTTGCCCTAGGCCATCCGCCTTGCTGATCGTGGATTCACCCCGTCCAGGTAAGTGAGGAATCAGTCTTCCACCTGCTTTCTTGTATGCCCGCTCCACTCCCTGGATTGCCAACCGATACGGGGCATGGATGGACATTTGGACGATCTACTTGAACGATTCACTGCCAATATTCTTATCACCCCGGACAAGTTATAAACCCATCACTCTCTTCAAATGATCCGGCCCATCTGCTTCTTTCAGATTTTTTCATTTTGTGTGCTCACAGGGTACTTCAGAGTCCAAGGAGATTCGATTTCCCTTGCGGGCTGTAACTCCAATACTGACAGACAATGACTTAGGACTTGTAATAATCCTGTATAATTGCAGTTGTACCCGTTTCACTACCTCATGAGTGGAGCAACAAGTTCGACACTTTGCGTTGCGGAGATATGTTTTCAGAAAAGGAAACACAAATGGAAGCATGTTGAACACTGTCTACATATGAGATGTAATGTTGAGCATTAGACTTCCAGGAGTAGACCCTGAGCCAAGTAGCAGTCGATTATATAACAGAGCTGTTGCTGCAAGATGACATGGCCGAGTATCTGATTCCACAATTATCCGGGCGTGCAAAATGAATTTTTGCGAAATCAGGTGGATGTGCGCTGAAACAGAGTGAAGGGGCTTTGCAAGCTCAATTAGCAGCGCACCTTCTTCCACTGGTATGTGCATAGTTTAGGTATGTGGGTGTTATTCAATTCGTTTTTCATGTTCTCCAACTTCTACCGATTAGATTTACACAATGAAACTTGTGTTGCATTAGCACATCGACGATAAATATCAACAAAAATTGGATTGAAAATCAAACATCCCTTAACTTAGTTATGGTTATCAAAAGTGTATGTTTGCTAATTCCTTGACTGAAATATACATAAATTCTCTCAATTGTGTTCACTATTGAGTGTGGAGTGGTTGATAAAATCTGAAGATGTAGTCTGATCTCTTTTAAACATGTGCCTTTATGGTGTTTGTTCTTTGATCCTCACCAAACCACACACCAATCAAATATATAGGTGTCCAATTAGAAAGTAACCGAATAACACCCGGATATCTTAAAGAAGTTGTGTGTTACAAATTGAAGCAACGAACACTGCTTCGATGTTCCTCACTAATTTTTTACTTTGCAGGTGGAGCTTCAGTTGGGAAATGAATCTTATTTCCACTAACAATGGGAAGTGAGAAGAGGAAGAAGCATGGATTGGTACATTACCTCTGGCCTTTGCAAGGGAGTGAGGGAAGGCTCAAGTAACAAAAGCTCTGGTTCAGGTTGATTAGGTAGTGCAGATGTGCCTATTGAACTTTCTCAGTCTCAGCATTCAGCACTTGGTTGGGATACCTTGAGGATTAAATTTTCACAACCAGGATGTGTGTAATACTCTGAGAATATAGAAAGAATTTTATGTCTCAGAAGGTAAATACATCAAATTTGCAGATTTTTGAAACCAAAGGTATGATGTTCTGGTATTTTCTTTCTGCTGGCTAGTATTATTCTCATACCTTTTCCTCAACTTGTGGGTGGAGAGTGCTTTAATCTGGAACTTCCATGAACAGAACACTCGTTCCTGGTTCCAACATGGATTTGGGGCACAGCATACGATGGGTTAAACTCGTACCTAATGAAAATGCGATACACCATTTAGTACTTGTCGGAAGGCTCACAAACTAGTTGACCAAGCCTTTGTATTAACTGCAATTTGGACTGCTAATGACCTGAATTTCTTCATCGATAGACATATGAGATTGAGCCCATTGCAGCTCATGCTGACAGATGTGAACCATGCATGACTTCACAAAGCTTTGGATTCCTGCAATCTATGATCATGTCCCATTAATGAGTTAAATATTGGTGCAGATCAATGCCATTTTGTGTATATGTGAGAGATTTCAAGTAACAAGCACCCTTGAACAGTACAGAAACTGCAGATATTGAAAGTTGGTAGGAGCAAAAGGACCCTGCACAAGATATACAACAGTGGGGTAAATTCTCAACGAAGTTAGATGTTGTAAGAGCAAAGTTGAGATTCTTGAGTTGAGGAGCAAGGCACGTACACAGAGCTCGTCAGCATTGGGAGCAACAGTGTTGAGTTTGAGACGTAACTGGGGGCGGTTCTATGACAAATTCTGCATATTGGTCAGACGAGCCGGTGGGAGTCATTTATTTGCAGGTCTGAAGTTTGATCAAGAGCAGGTTGAACCAGATTGGGTTGAACCATTTCCTTGTTCCCAAACAGGATGCTGATGCTAGATCGGGTTAGGTTAGGGGCTCCGAGGTTCACATACAGGATATAAAGTCAAAAACCACTCAAGAGTTGCTGAAATTTGACTTTGATCTAAAGTACACTGTTAGGCAGGGCAAAACCTCTATTCTTTTAGGAGAACGCAGATAGCAGTGGGTTAGATGATCAGAGTTGGATTTGCCTGCAAAGAGAAATAGTGGTCTCGGATGGGCAGTAGGGACACTTGAAAGTTCGGTTATGGCCTTTGGCAAGCTTCTGGATAGAATGTTTACAAAGGACATGGCCACAGGGGAGGAGCATGGGAGGGTTTTCAGCAGTGCTTTGATCACGTGACACTGGGCATGCAAAAATGGAGTGAAACTGGAATCCTTTGTCAAGCTCAATCTCAACTGGCAGCTGCCTCATCAACTGCCATTCGTGTTTCTTGTTCGCCATAAGCGTCGATAGTTTGAGTAATGTGGGGAGAGCCTGCACCAGAACAGAGTATGTCAGAAGTTTGTATGTGGAAAGATCAGGTCCTGTACGCAAATGACTAAGGTCAGTGGACCTAAAACAGACACCTTTTGCTTTGCAACCACTTCTCCTAGGATATTAAACACATGATTAGTACCAAATGATTACGAAATCCAAATCAAGACTGTAGCCATTTTCCTCATTATTTTGGGAGCCATGTTCAGTGAAGGATTTATAAGGTAAACAAGCTTTATTCAATTACTTTACTTATTAGGACACTATATTTGAGTGGTATGTGGTTTTTGGCTCCAATAACAGGTAAAAGACGTGTGTTTAGAAGATAAGGGATTGCGTGCTCAAAATACATTAACCATTATAGACTCAATAGTCAACATAATTGGGGGGACGTATATGACCATATAATGAGCACAAGAATCTTCACTCTGATAATGAATAAGATATTCATATGAGCTCCAGAAATTATGAGGAACGCGGCTAAGGACTCAATCTGGATTTGCTATCCATCTCGTACTAATTGTGCGCTTCATATCCTAGGATAACTGGGCTGCTTGTAAAAATTAACCATTTAAGACCCATCTACCTTACTGATGAAGTGTTACAAATTTCCCAAGTGCATGAGCAGCAGGTTAATGAAAGTTTTGGCGCTGAATGATGAGATACAAGGTGACAGTGCTCACCTGAGAACCAGCAGAGATTGTAACCAACAATGGACTCTCATACGACTGCCCTAACAGAGCACAGCATTCCCGCATAAACTTGAGAGCAATGGCATCCCAATGTGCAGGAGACAGGAAATCCGCATACGGGGAAGATTGAAGCCTCCCAGCCCACAGCATACATCCCATCAATCTTTGTATTTCTGGCATGTGTGTATCTGCAAACTGCCTGAATGAGCCTCGGGCATATTCGAGCGCTGACAACCTGTCCCCTCTCTGCAAGAACTGGAGGAATTGTAGCCTCTGGAGCTTAAATTCGAGTGACGAATTCCGTTGTGTTAAAGTCCTGCGGTTCTCCTGTGCCCAATGGAGTGCTGGACCTAAATTCCCTGTGCGCATCTGCTCCAGAATTTGATACATCTCGTAAAACTGAACCTTCAATGTTGAGGGATCCTCTCCTTGCGCCTCGTTCACGAAGCAGTCACCCAGGTTGAAGAGCCCCTGTCTGTAGAAATGCAAGGCCACAATCTGGTTCACGAGGTGGGTGTCAAATTCAACATCTCGATATGCTTTCGCCAGGTCAGGATTGAAACACTTGTCAATCAGCTTCCCACACTTGTTGATTGCAAGATTTGTATCCTTCATTGGAGCTGCCGCATGGTTATGTGGACAAACCTCCTTCAACCTCGCCTGCATAATTCATAATATTACTCAACATAGTATATATGTGTGTTCTCTTACATGAGAATACATATGTGGATAATTCTCTCACAATGCTCAATCTCACGTTGATCTTGAATTACTTTCCTTGTTATATTTCATCCTAAATAGGGTTGACATGTGGAACATCCTATCGCATTCTTCGTGTGTCAAGTAAATTATGAATATAATTTGGTGTAAGATTCTGTGAATCTCAAAATTAGAAAGAGAACGCATGCACTCTGTTGAGTAATGTTATGAGTTCGAAGGCAGTGGTCGGAAGTAATCAAACTAATCACCACACTAATGCCTCGTGACTGCAGCAAACCAAGATTTCCCACCAATATAAACATCATGATGGGATCCAGGGTTTCAAAGTACAAGGGTAAAACCAGATGTGTCCATGCCAAGAAAGATGCATTTAGGGCTGGTAAATCTTGGAGATGTATAATAGGGCTTCTTGCATTATCACGAATTCCACAGAGAAATCCAAGCAATTCATGCATTATGTGTGGGGAGGAAGTTCAAGAGAGGACTTGCCTGTAGGGCTGACATGACAGCTTTGTGACCAACCCCAAGAGACTCTTCGGGGATCTTTGCAAGTTCAGCAATTGCATCGGTGATGACATTGAGCACCTTGTCAACATTCTCCTGGGTCCTCCCGTACCATATCTTTTGCTTCTTGGAGACACGATCAAATGCGTCCCTTATGCATGTCAAATCCATTGTCACCCAGGTTTTTTACTTTGTAGAAAATAAAATCAGGTGGCCCTTCAATCCCTTGACCTAACTTCTTACTCTGGGGCCCAATGTTGGCTTTGGACAACCCCCCACAACATAATCTTCAAATAGCCTATACTCTGCCAAGAACTTCAAAACCTCGACACTGACTGTCAATGTGGAGGGTGAAGTTTTGCATCATCACAAGATTGGAGAAACATAAGGGAAAGAGAGGAGAAATGAAGCCCACTTCGGGAGAAGCCACACCTGTGTAGTTAAGCGAACAAAATTTACAACAAATACCACATTCCTTTCACAGCCTCAAAACCCCTAATCCACCTTGCAAGACACCTTTTTTGAAAACGTGACCTTTCACCAACAATAGTGCCAGCTCTGGATTAAAAAAAAATCCTAAAACCACGAAAACCCAATCCTAAAGTGACCCTCGGAAACTGACTCGTTCTGTTGTATGGCGTCTCAATCACTCAGAGAGCTCGGAACAGCGTCCCCCCCCCCCCAAGTTTTCTAAGTTTCAAAACAGTACCCCATGATTCCACCCCACCACTCAGAACTTTCAATCCCCAACATCCTCAACTTCAATCAAGCAATGTCAAACTGAACCGAGGGACAGAAATGGCGACACTCTGCACACCAATGCTGCAACAAAATGACCAGACACATGCATAGGAAATCTTTCCCAATTCCGTGACCTAGGAGTGGAAAGACTAGAAGAGTAGGTCGCCATGGGTGCAGCATTCCACGTACATTCATCTCTTGAACACCAATCCCTTGATACTCACGGGCAACATACTTGGTAATGCAGCAGCCCCACCATCTCCCAGATGACACTGCAACAATCAACGTAAAGATAGGAAGATGCCATGTGTGTTTGTGAAAAACTGCATTCAGTACCTACCAACAACCTAATCCACATTCTCGAATCCCAACACCAGGAAAAAGTGCACACCATCAGAACAGCCCAAAGGGTTGCTACTCAAGCACACAGAGGGAAGGGGCACATACACCTGCACATTCACAAAGGAATTATATTAAATAATAATTCCACTATAATCATCAAGTGCTCAGAAGTTTCTTTGGTAACCGGTCCTCCCGGTTCCTTGGTAGCCTACAGGTGCTGGCACCGGTGGTCTAGTGGTAGAATAGTACCCTGCCACGGTACAGACCCGGGTTCGATTCCCGGCCGGTGCATGTATTTTGTTTGTGAGCTCTCTCTCCTTTTTATTTGACTCCTTGTTACGTCTAGAATGGTTAACAAATCTTGAGCACATGGTTCAATCATTTTACAACACATGTTTTATTGGGTATCTGTCAATAATAGTCTCAAATGCACACCCAATCATATACCACTCAAATTCACATGAGAAATTTGTCGTGTAAATAACGATCGTGTGTCACTGCAGCTCGAGTACCCACCACCACTAACAAATAACACTAAAACATAGCAAAGCCACACATACACAACACACCTTCACATGCCCCCCCTCAGCTGACTATGGCGCCCAGCCAAGCAGCAAGGACCAATGCCAATCCAAAGGGTATGGATAATGAAGGATGGCTCCGCTACTAACTAAAGTGGTGAACCTCGTCCCAAAGAACTGTAGGCTGGGTGCAATGTGAGCCCCATCCTTAATCGCCTCTGATATTTGGCCATCAGATTCCAAAGAATTAATTCCACCGCCTCGCGTTCGATAGCGCCCTTAAGCCATAACTCCTCATAGTCCACTTGGGCAAGCAAAACACGATAAAAGCCACACATGATCATTGAGTACGACTGGTGGAAGTACCAGGTACCGAAGATCCTCGACAGCGAGGACAACTCCACTGTCCAAATGGTAGAGAAGTCAAAGGTGGCCTCAAGCATGCCATGTGCCAACCACGTTGACACTGATCACACAAGAGCATAGTAGCCGCTCCTTTCTTCTCCCCGCACACAAAACATGGAAGACCCTCTGGCACGACGGCCAGTTCAGGATGAACTGTACCCTCAATAGGTAGGTGACATGGGGCACAGTTTTTGGAATGCTCGCGACATTCCCTGCCATCCTTGCCTTCCAACAATAACAAACCACTCGGCAACAACTCCTTCACCCGAAGGATAGTACGCCCCGCCTTGACATCCAATGTCGTAGGCGCCTCACGTTGGAGATAAACATAATCCCCCTGTCGGAATCTCCGCAACTGAGGTCGGTAAGCACCACTGTGAATGCGTGCATAACGCAATGTATCATGGTGCTGAGCAATGGACAAATTCTCCATGGCCATAGGCATGGCCTTTTTGAAGAATTGAGCCCGCTCCTGCAAACACTCTGCCCAAATGTTTGGGTCATCCAAGTCCACAACAGGAGTTATTTTCTCCCGAATAGAACTCGGGAGTATGGGCTCAAGTCCATACAACAACTGATATGGGCTGTAGGACGCCAAAGAGGCATGCCTACTAAATCGGTAGCCCATAGCAATCCAAGGCAACATAAGGTCCCAATCCCGATGGCTCCCCCGAAGTAATCCATACTTCCTCAAGCCACGCTTGGTTGTCTGAACAACTCGTTCAGCCAAGCCATCCGCCTCCGGATGATCCCGCGAGGTGGTGCGGTGATCTATAAGGGCCTTAGTGCATAACTCCTCAAAAGCACCGAGGAACTCCCTTCCTTGGTCCGTCAATACCTCAGCCAGTGCTCCAAAACGTGCCAACACACGATCCAAAAAGGCTGCCGCGGCCAACTCGGCAGAATTTTGGGGTAGAGCGACAAGTTCAATCCACTTGCTAAAATGCTCCACCATCACCAACACGTACTTTGCTCCACGTGGTGTGACAACCAACGGTCCTGCAAAGTCGAGTGACCAACGGTAGCCTAGTCCCATGATAGGTAAAGGCTGTAATTTGGGTGACAAGGTGTTGAAGCTAGACCTGACCCGGTCGCAAACTTCACACCTCCCGACATAAGTAGCAACCTGCTGATACATGCCGGTCCACCAATATTGGCTACGCAACATCGAATGTGTCCTGCGTACGCCAAAATGGCCAAGTTCCTCGTGCACTTGCCGCACTAAGGAGGCCCTCTGATCCGGTCTAGGAACAATCCGTCTTGTCTCATCCGACCACAATCGAAATAGCAAACCGTTCTCCCAACGGAACCTTGTTATTCGATGTCCAATCCTATCCCTTTCTATCGCTGAAATGGACAAAGGAAAGGTTCCCTGCTGAAGCTTATGCAATACGGGAAGATCCTCCCAGATATCCGCAATAGCTTGAGGTCGGTCAGTCTCATCATCCGAGCCTTGTATCGGAACCTCAGCAACAGAGCTAGAAAATAAAGTGAGGTAGGCAGCTGCATGCCAACCTGGAACCGCCTCTCGATCACAATCCCCATGCCACTTGGCTCCGGTTAAGTCCTCGTCTGAAGGACTTGGATTGCGTGAGAGTCCATCCGCATCCAGGTTGGTAACACCGGCACGGTGCACCACCTCAAAGTCGTACTCCTGGAGCAATAAAGCCCACCTGGCGAGCTTGCCAGTAAGTTTATCCGACTTCATGAGCCACCGTAAAGGCTGATGATCAGTCACCAAAGTGAAGCGCTGACCATAGAGATATGGTCGGAAATGAGCAATAGCCCATACCGCCGCCAAAGCTTCTTCCTCATATGACGAATAATTGGCCTCCGCACTGTTATTGCTTCGCGAAGCATAAGCAACAACATACTCCCGACCAAAATCATCTTTCTGAGTGAGAACTGCTTCCAAACCCAATGAACTCCAGTCCGTATGCAACTGGAAAGATTTGGAAACATCAGGACGTCGAAGCACTGGAGTTGTACCCAGTCTCTGCTTCAATGTTTCAAATGCCTGATGTTGCTCATGACCCCAAGTCCAAGGTTGGTCCTTGCTCGTGAGAATGGTCAGCGGCTTGGCAATCAAGCTAAAGTTCTTGACGAATCGCCGGTAGTAATTCGCCAAACCCAAGAATGCACAAAGTCTCGGCACATCTACCGGTGCCGGAATCTTCTGCAAGGCGTCCACCTTAGCTTGCTGCATCCCAAGACCTCCTGGAACAATCATATGACCTAGATATGCCAGTCGGTCATAGAAAAACTTGCACTTGCCATGGTGCAAGCGCAATCCCCACCGCTGCAACCGTTCAAAAACGGCTTGCAGATGCCTCACATGCTCCTGTGGTGTCCTGCTGAAGATGATCACATCGTCTATGTAACACCGAGCAAAGGGCAAGCCAGAGAGAACTTGGTCCATCACTCTCTGAAACTCAGCAGATACATTCTTCAAGCCAAATGGAAGAAACTTCCAATGGTAAAGTTGATCCTTCCCATCTTGATCAACTCCCCAGAATGCAGTTTTCACCCTATCTCCCACAAGTAATGGGAGCTGGTGATAGCCGGATCTCAAGTCCAAGGTGCTGAAGACTCGAGAAAATCCGATGGCATCGAACAATTCCTCCGGGATTGGCATGGGGTACCGATCCGACTTGGTCTTCCGATTAACTGGACGGTAATCTCCGCACATCCGCTTCTCCGTCCAATTGCCAAAGATATCCTTCTTCGATGGCATAACTGTAGCATACTCCCCATTAGAAAGTTCGATTAGACTTGCCGCCAAGAGCTCTCGGCAACGAGCTTGGACACCAATCCTCTCGGAAGCACTGAGCCTATAAGGTCTCCGAAAAATAGGATGGTCGTCCTCCAACTGAATGTGGATGGGTTTTCCTTTGTAGCCTTCAAGATCTTGAAGGTTAAAAGCAAAACACCTACGATACGAGCGAATGAATGCTCGTACCTTCCGTGTCTCAGCACCAGTGAGATGAGGGCCTAACTCCAATGGCCAATCATCAAACTCTGTGGTCTTCCTTTCCACCAAAGGAGAACCACTTGGTACTGCCACGGACTCTAACTGCTACTCAGAGGAGGGGGCATTAACCATGCCTCCAACCTCGATGCCAACAGTCGAGTCTGGCCTCCCTTCATCACCACCAATATGTGATGATGAAGCCACCACCGGAGGCGAAGAAGCCAAAGCAGTATAAGCCCGTTAAGCTCGAAGCTCCTCCATCACCTACTGCTCGAATCGAGAGATTCGTTCGGCTTCTCCAACCATGGCCTCAATATCCTCCTCCATGGATGTGGACCGCTGTGCCCCCTGACCAGAGTCCTCTGCCCCCAGAGACAACAACTGGTCACCATGATGTCGTTGCAATGCAAAGCATAAACCAACAGTCCACACCATGGTGTTAAGATCCATAGCTTGGCCCAACACGAACCGCCGTTGGCCCTCAGAAAGGCCAGGAACTGCTGTGGTTCCGGTCCGGAATCCCATAGCACGCTCCCGTTCGTCGGCACAGGGTTCGCAATGGGTTTTTGTGTGTGCATCCCACACCATACCCGGTCCTTGATCGCGGAATGCGAATGACTGTGGGAAAGTCATAAAGGTGGGAAAGGCCCTCCGTGGTACCCCCACTTTGTTGACCAATGCCAACGGGGGTAAATCATCTCGAACAACCGGCAAAGAGGTCCGGTGTGGATCTAAGATGTCATCCACCTTTTGATCCAAAGGTGGAGGCACTGCAAAAAATGCTACAGCTAAAGTGGATTGCGGTGCGAGGTTGGTCCAAATCCACCGAGGCCGGTGGGAATAAGAACCGAGGCTCGCGGCATCCACAAAAATGGGATCTCCAAGGTGTTGGCAAACATAATATCGGCCTTCCAACACCTTGTCCCGAGAGTCTCCCAACAAAGGTACATTCTCGAATATGTACCCTGGAGGAAAAGGTTGGTGGGCAAACCACCACTGCATGAGCCGGATGAGGTCCCAGAAAAGGCTAGACCTGGGATCCTCTAAACTTCGGCCCGCTCCCGCACGTGAGTGGCCCTGGCATGGCCATCCCGCAATCACCAAATCCACGGGACCCAACCTTCGTAAGTCTTCCTCGTTGATAAGTGTAACATCACGAGGAAGACGTCCAAAACACCCACGAATGGCAGTCGGGTGGAGCTGTTGTGGATACAACACCATCAACTGGTGTAAATGGTGACGTGCCACACGAGTGGAGATATGACTGTTGTCGACATAGATGTACTGTCGAACTGTAAGGCCAGTTTCCAACACGGCGGCCAATCCTGTCCCGATGCCCCCAAACAGTTCCACCAAAGTAATCCCCTCGTCTGGCGGCCGCCATAAAATGGGATGTGCCAACGCCGATGTGGCATCCGGTATAACAGGTGTCGTAGAACCGAGAGGACAATGTCCTCACACCTCCGGAATAGCTCGGCGAAATCGCGCCAGGGAGGAGGAGGATCCTTGGGATGGCACACCAATGCACCCTTAGGTGCTATATCCCATGAATCGTCCGTACTCCCCATGAATGCCAATGATTCCTCCAACAATGTGGAACCATAAGGCAATGTATCCACAATAGCACCACATCCAAAAATCATGGATAATGGTGCTATGGTCGCAGCCGCCGCGAATGCCACAGGAATAAGTTCCCTGCGGCCGTCCCCAGCCGACCAACCTGGTCGGATCCAAGCCTCCTCAGTCCAGTTGTCCAAACCAAAACCAAGGGGGTATAGTGCTTGCTGACCAACTAAGATGTCGTAGTTGGTTGCATCTGTCACCGCACACCTGAGAAGAAGAGGTGCGGGTGGATCTCCAGGCTTCACTTGGAAGCTAAGTTGTAATGGCTCCCGAGTATACCCCGTGGCCGATGGATGTGACAATGGTAAATGGACATGGAGCCAAGTCCTCAGCCGCCAACCCCAACTCTTGGGCAAGTCTCTTGCCGATCATAACCGGTTGTGCCCCTGAATCCATCATCACACAACGGAAAGCAACCCGAGTGGCATTGCCCCCAATCCGACTGACCACCAAAATGTCGGTGTCATTCACCATACGCACGACACCGGGTCGAATTCCGCGGCGCTCACGAGCAGGTCGAGCGGCGACATCAGATAGATAAGTTGCTCCCGCGGATTCCGGTAAGTCATAAGAGATGGCCGGTCCTCTATCATCCGAGGTGTGTGCGTCAAAAGACGCAATGGTCTCTGCGGCAAGCTTCGCTCGCCGTTTGGCCACTTCCTCGGGATCTTCAGAGATAGGAATGTCCGTGGTGGCCTGAGCCACGGTCAAAGATGGTGCGGATGCCTTCCCTTCCAAAATTCTACCTGCTAAGTGGAAAACCTTAGCAGGCTGGAATTCTGGCGACGAGAACTCCATCGCTGTAAACAAAGGTGTGTGCAACACCTTCGATGCCAACGTGTGCACCATGTCGGTCGCCGGATTTGGAGCCTCAATGCTCGAATTGCGACCACTGACAGATTGGACAGCATCGGCCAATCCAAAAGCCAAAGGGAGTTGTGCCTGTCCAATCTGATCTGCAGGATCATTGTCCCGAGCTCGTAAGATTGCCACAGACTCCCCTGTGGCCGGAGGTGTGGTTCGTGGCACGGTTTGAGCACGTGTCACGGCCGCCGAACTCATCACCTCCCCTGAAGCTCCAAACATATAGTAATCCGGAGTGGAAGAGCTAGCATGAGCTGCGGATGGAGCCGGTGGTTCCAAGATTTGGCCAGATGACGCCAAATTCTTGAACCTCTCCTCCAAGGCGCCAATCTTCGCCTCCAACGCCTTTTCCCGATCGGAAGAAGGACGTTTCTATGGATGGAGAGCGAAACAGTTGTCCACCGCGTGATTGTTCCATCCGCAGTGAGAACACCTCAACTGTTTCGGTGGAGGCTTGACAGCCTCCTTCGCCGAATCATGCGCGGGAACAACTGCCTTGCGTTTCGGCTTCTCAGCGGTTTGGGCCTTCTTTTGCATTGAAGGACAATCCTTCTTAGCATGGCCCGACCGCCCACAATACCAACAATATAAGGTCTTGTCCATCTCCGCCTCTGCCAATTCTGCAGCCGCGATTGACGTCTCCCGGGATTTGCTAGAATCCACTAGCAAGGACACCAAGTTAGTGGCATCGTGCTGACACAAAGCACGATCATACTGCTCCACAATGGCAAATGCCTCTGCAAGTGTTGCCCGACCGCCATAATTCATGATGATCTTGGGCAGCGCTAAGTCAAGAAGGCGTTTGTCAATCTTTGACAAAAACACCTTCACCAACTGACTCTCCGCGAAAACACCTCCAGATTCCCTGGCAAACCTCGCCAACCTCGTGTACATGATACGAGGTGTGTCGTCCTTCTCCCGCCTAAAGTCTTGGATCCGCTGTATCTGATCCCGACGGAAACCTCCATATTCCTCCTCCAAATGGAATTGGAATTCGTGTAGAGGATCAAAAATTGGCGGAGCCCCTAAAGAAGCTAGTGCCGCTTGGATAGCCTGAGCATACCGAGAGAGTGGAAGAATCGGGCTCGACGTACTCGCGGATGCGGGCGCGGGAGCCTTATCTCTAGGCTCACCGGGGAAACTTCCCTCCACATCCACCACAACGACACCCTCGGCTTGCTTCGGCTTCACCACAGAAGCGGCCAATGAACTAGAAGTTGCGCCTTCCTTCAACGCGGAGACCAACTCCACCCGAGTCTCGTAGTACCGCTCCACCTGGCGCAGCTCCCTCCAATGAGCATCCCTCTAATGCTCATAAGTCTGGAGCGCCTCGTGCTTCAAATGCTGGGGTAGAAGCTCGAACGCATACCAGTCATTGAAACTGGTATTGCGTTGACGCTTCTCCCTCATCCACGTCCTGAACCGAATTTTCCAATCTTGCAGGGAAATGGTCCCCGCTCGACCGGAAAATCGGTCCCGGATGCCGCCTCGCGTCTCCTCCTCCATCTCGTCAAAAGATCCCACCCACAAGACGTGAGACCGAGTGGCAGTCCCCCACGCCGAAGTAGGCTGAAAAGCCTCGTCGGGTGCTGCCACTGGTTCAACGTCTGAGAGGTCCGATAATCGGCCTTCTGATGCTGCCGGAGACGGAGAGCGATAATGTCGACTCCGAGTTGTAACCATAAACCCGCAATGGGTCTGGTTACAAGATCCAACGACCCAAACTGAAGTAGTATCAAGGTAAAGGGTCAAAGAAAGGTGAAAGGCAACCTGCACCTGCAAAACCACCAAACTTATGATCTGCTGGTGATCAATCCAGCCTCACCATAAGGGAAAACAAGCACCGCCCACTTGGTGCACACACAAGGGTCCCGTCGGTCATTACTTCGACCTTACCCCCACAAAACCCTATCACAAACTATTACAACACAAAATGGAGCAATGCTGGAAACTTCCAACACCACAGCTCTCCACGGGGGGAAGGTACCACCACAAAATATAGAAAACAATGCAAATACTGCACTGGATCCTCTTCTCCAAACAACATTGAAGCAGAAATGGAAATTAACCGCAGTCAACCGGCACCCGCCTGCGGTTGGTGGTCAAAATAAGGGCCCCCTGTTGCCGGGAAAAGAAAATGACACATCTCTCATCTTCTCATTACACCCAAACATCCCTCCTCACAACAATGCCGGGAATATGTGTTAACAAACACAATTCGACCTTAATAATAATTTATTTTAGGCCGAACGGAAATTCCACATGCAATCCAATCTCCAATGGTACCCCCCTCGGACATTTCGTGCAACACAATCCCTAAAAGAAATCCCAAGTACCTTAATGTGTCATAAGATTTTCGGGTTCTTATTGTTTTTGATTAATGAGAACAAATTCTCTTCCAAAATTCGTTTTCTCAACTTCAAGAAATTAACTTCTTAGAGAGAGAAAAAACGAAGTTGGAAAGGAAACATAAAAAGAAATTAATTAATTAATTAATTAAAATAAAAAAATCGGGTTTTTAATTAATTAATGCCCTAATTAATTAATTCCCTAACTAATTAAAATACAACTCAAATCAAAATCAAACTATCAAAATCTTTTTTTTTAAATAATAATAATAATAATAAAAACAAAACAGCAGCCCTGCAGCTGCTGGTACAGGCTCTGCAGAGGCTCTGCAGCTGCTGGTTCAGTCGGTCTGCCAGCGGCGGCCAACAGAGGAGTCGCCGGTTGACGCCGGCAGACGCTGGCTGACGCCGGCAGACGCCGACCAGGGCAGCCAGGGTAGCCATGGGACTCTGGCCCCCGGCCTTCTCTTTTTTTTAAATTTTTTTTTTTTGACTTGATTTTTTTTTCTTTGATTCAAAGTTTCTTCCACTTAGAATCACAAATCCGCTTCCAAAGCTCAATGCCACGCCTTTAAGCTTGAATGTGAGCAAAATAATACGAAATTCCGCGACAAAATTAATGATTTCTCACCACAATTCAACTTGATGTGACATTGACACAAAAAAATATGCTTCTTCTTGTTGCTTCAAAAATCCGCGGCTTTCTCCGCTCCAAAACTCCGGAACTTCGTTGCTCCTTGCCTCCACGCACCCCTTGCGCGTTAAATCTCAAGAATCAAGAAGAAAAGGAAAAAATATAGAAAATTGAAGCATTCTTGCCAAGTGAGAAAGACGAGAGTCAAAGACTACTATGAGCTCTAGTTCTCTCTTCAAATATGCACACAAGTCAAGTTATCTCTCACTCCACCACGGGAGAATCCAAGAGTGTAAGTAAGGGGAGAAGAACTCAAGATTCCATTGCAAAATCATGCAACATTCACCTCACATAAGCTCTCTCCACACACTCACTCACAAGGCTTGACTTGGCAAGAATGCCAAGCCAAGGAGGAGACTCCTCACCTAGGAGCATCTCCACCACTCCAAGGGTTTCATCCATCCATATCTAAATGGATGAAATCCCTCCGGATGCGGTGTGGCCACCGACGCCGCATACCGTGACAAATTTAAGATCACAAATTGAACTGGGCACCCAATAAGACCGTCCACCTGATTAGGAAACCTTATTGAAATGTTGATTTTATCAGTCCAAGCTCCATCTTATTGCCTTGATATTGCGAGAAGTCTACTTTATGGAGGGATCCACATCTTTAGTAGTAAGAGTATAATGAATATTTGTGGAAGTAATGCTTATTTTAAAGCAACAATTCACATGAGTATTACTTTCACCAATATTCAATAATAATTTGATTTATATTGTACTAACTCACAAACTATCCATAACAAGTCTATTACTTGTTATGCGCTTCCATCGTTGAAGTTTGTTGTTACATGTTGACTTTGTCGAGTTTGATTGGATCCAAACTACATTGGTGGGGGGCATGTGAACAATCATGTGTTACTAATAGAGGCTTCCCGTTCCTTTGCAATGAAAGTGGATAGACTCCAAGATCAACGCACTACATATAAGGTCAAAATCCGTTGCCTAAAGGTTGAGAACTCCCTTAGTGTTTTTTTGCTTTGAATGTTTGCATGGTTACGCATTATTTTTTATTCATAGGTTTCTTGCTCGAGTGATTCTTTTTATGCACGTTTGGGGATCTGAGAGTGTTCCTTACAAAAGAAGGATACCCTCTCCGTTCAAAGGATGCTTTGTCTACACCTGTCTACAAAATTGGTTGCTTGTGTGTGTGTGTGTGTGTTGAAGAAAAAGGGGGGGGGGCTTCTCCAAGTGCAAAACTCAAATCTTCAATAAAAACTAGACTTCATGGACAACTAGAAGAGAAAACAAAGTGGGAATCTTGGCTACAATGGCTTCACAAAGCATTGTAGTGTGTAGAATACCTTGTGGTCGGGAGTTTTCCATATGATTCCAAGTGGAGATTTCATATGGAAGTCCCTATCGTAAGAAATGTGCATGCACATGAGTTTGAGATTTGGACTCATCAAAGTGGCTCCGACGCATGAAGAAGTTCCGCAATATAACAAACAATGGTTGAGCGAGCACTCTTGCCTCTTGATTTGTGGGCTATAGAATACATACGCAGTAATGTTGTGCGGATATACGGGGTCTCATCTAGATGCGGTGCAAAACTATTAGGATCAAGAACAAAATTACCATGGAAAGTTTTGATACCCGGTTTACATCACCAGATCAAAGACTATCTCTACACCAAACACGTTATGGGATCAATATCATATTTGATACGTGTGTAACTTGGCTTGAGTCGTTTAGGTCATTCCATGGTACATAGATTCGGTTGGCATCAAATTGATCATTTCTCTTCAAACACCCCACACCCCAAATGGTATCAAGGAGCAAATTCTCAAATACATATGCCTACTTGGTATCAAGTATGGTGACACTTTCATACCCATGTTTTTCTTTTTCTTTTTTTTAGACAGAAGGCCGACAGGCCAACGCCAAAGCACAAGAGGCAGTTAACCACTTGGCAAGTTTCTGTCAAGTAAAGAGGAGATTTCACAGCCGGGAATCGAACCCATGTTACCCAAGCAGAGCTGAGATTTCATACCCATGTTACATATGCTCACATAACTACACCCGATGTGTGCAATTAGGTTGCCTCACGCTGATATATCGACATTCCATACTACTTTGAACATTTTATACCACATGAACAAAAACACATGAATTGTTTTCTTATTGTGAATACTATACGGATGAATAAAGAAAGCTATAAGTTTTTGTGGTTTGACTTGAGCATAACGTAATTTATACAGGTAAAGAGGCAACCTATTTGCGAAGGCAACCTAATTGTACATATCAATGTACATATTACCATGATCTATTTAGCAAGCTTCAAGGATTTGAAGTCTTTGACCGCCCTTGACCAAGGGGTGACCAAGTGACTACAAAACCAATGAAGCCTCAATTCAATGGACTTAAAAAATGGTCCTCGTTTTCAACCTCTACTTGCCTTTTATAGGGGAACCCCCTTAACATCATCCCATAAATGCTTCGAGGGTGGTGGGGCCGGGGGGGGAGATGGTTTAAAGTGGCGACAAAAGAGACAAAGTATAGCAAGGTTTTGTGGCATGCATGTAAACCCATACATCGAGAAGATGAAAACACAAAAGAACTATTTTAACAAATTGTGACTTTCGTTTTAAATTTGACCGCAAATTAGTGTTGAGACCCCACATTAATCTAGTGAGGCTTAGTTGAATTAGATTAACCACAAGAAGAAGAAGTGTTGACTTCGTTTTTGCCACCAAATGAACTATGGTGTTGCTTAATCTTCAAATTGGGCATGATTTAGCTTATTCAATATGTGATTCCATAACCGACATTGCGAGAATTAAAGAGACCTTGAAGAATGATGGGAGAACAATATATGGCTCCTTTGGGAATGTCATGGTCTTGTCATTGGTTCATGGCCACTAGATGGTTGCAAAATCTACAAATGTGAATTTAGAGTCTACTACTGTCGTAGATTGTAAAACCATGTAGTAGGTGGAGCTAGTGGTACGAGCCAACAGTCCCCATATTGATTTCTAGGGTTGTTTTGTTTACATAGACCAAATTCTTGAATTCGAACTATCCACAAATCTCACTAAGATACATGGGACTCCCTAGGAATGTCATTCTTCCCTCTCCATTGAAATTGAAATCCATGGAAATATGGGGATTTCCAATGAATATGGTATAAATTACAACAATGGGAAAATTACCAATAAAAGGGACATGCTAGCTCATTTCAACTTTATCCCCTAAATGATCGAGGAACCAAAAATGACCAACATTTTACTTGGAGACAATAGAAGGGCCCCAGGCTAGATCCACTAGTAGAATACATTGTGAAAAAGAACCGCAGTCGTTTTCCCATTGCGGTTCTTTTGACCACCCTAATCTACAGTCATTAAACAACTGCATAATTGTTTTTTTGGTTTATCGACTGAAATTTTAAAAATTATGGGGCGTGTAATACACCGTTGGAAAGGTATTTTGAAGACCTTTCCAACGGTATATTACAAGCCCCTAAATTCTAAAAAAAAGTCGGTAAACCAAAAAAACAAATTTGCAGTCGTTTTGTGACTGTAGATCAGGGTGGTCAAAAGAACCGCAATGGGAAAACGATTGTGGTTCTTTTTTGTAATGTTTTCTACTAGTGATCGCATCTTCATTCGGTTGGGCCCTGCCTCTCCTACGCCTCCTTCACTGCTCGGTCTTCCTACCCGCACTTGTGTGGGAACTCTTCCTTGTTGGGAACCAATGTGACAATACCTAGTCAAAATTACAAATATTCAAGTTAACATCACTTTCATTATTCCCAAGTAAATTGATGGAGTTCCTTCACATGCCAAAGGAGCTTAATGGCTTAAGTTAGATATAATCATATTGGCTTCCAACGGGGAAGAGTTCCCATGCAGTTGCGGGTAGGAAGACCAGGCAATGAAGGAGGCGTGGGAGGGACGGGGCCCAGCGAATGAAGATGTGATCCAGCCCAAGGCATGGAAGGGAGGGGTAGCTTGAATAAATAGAGGCAAAATTTTATTCATGTCTAGGAAAATAAAATTTCTTTATTCTACTGCAACTTTAGTTCCTCAAATAAATTTAATGGTTTTCGTCTATAATGTTTTGAGTAAATTTTACCTCTTTGTTAACTTTCACACTAAAAATGAAGATGTGTGTTACAACTCCCACTGCCTTACATACATTTTTATTTTCTTTTTGTTTGTAGCACTTTCATGGATTGGAAGCACGTTGTGACAAACTAGACAAATTTTGGACCCTAAATTACAGTATATTACTATCTTATGAAATTTTGAAGCCAACTTGGAAGTAAAATTAAATTGGAATTGTAAAGCTCATGAAATTTTGAACATTTTAAGTGTATGGAAGCGGTCTTAATCATCCGCAACTTTGAAGTGAGGTGAAGTGCAATTCAAAAACAAGAAGTCAAAGTTCTTAATCAATCTATGAATTGGAAAAATTTCTTTAGCATTTGGAGGTCAAAAACTTCTCATGAATAATTACACTAAATAGTCATGTTAATGTGGGTGGAAATTTAGCGTGGACATAATGAGCATGGGCCACTTTGATTGTCTAGTTGGGGTGCAAAATAATGTGGGTTCAAGACCCCGGGTCTTCCTCTCGGTCTTCTTTGAGGCTTTTAACCAACACCTTGCGTAAATTTAAATAATCACATTACGAGCAACTAACATCATAAGTAGCACAAAATGTAATGATCACCCAAATTCATTTTTTAGAAAAAACAAATTTGGCCCATGTTAATTTTCTACTAGAAATTTAGCCTAGGTTGATGTGGCCCACATTAATTCTCATTATGAGAAATAGTGTGGGTTCTAAAAAATAATTATGGCTCATAGTATTAGGACTACTGAGTGTACTTCTTCTTATTGAAAAGAGATCATCACCATTGGCAAGAAAGTTTATTGAGGAACATGAGGCTACGTATTCTAACCTTCCTCGCACCTTCCTTTTGTAGAGCTTGCCTCTAAAAATCATTCATAACCCAAATTTTGACCTATTAAGAACTTAAGGGTTAAAACTAAATATAGTTTTACATATTCTACTTTGAATCTAAATATGAATGTGAATATTCTTGGATTTATGTTGGAACACATATAATTTATTCATTATGGGCCCACCGAATTCACCCCGTGGAGTGATGTTTAGTAGCACCTACTAAAGTAAAAGGGTGACAATATTTTTTTTGCTATATAGAACCCCAAGTATTATTTCTATTCACCAAATTAACACCGAAGTTGAGGTTAGAGGTCCCAAATTAGTGTATTGCAGTTAAGTCAAGATGAATCAACAACAAACCTATAGGAAACATGGTTTTGCCACACCCCCATGGTACATTGAATAGTCCTAATACTGTGGGCCACAAAAAAAATCTAGAGCCCACTCTAATCCTCATAATGAAAATTAATGTGGGCCACATGAATTCTCAACCCACATTAAATTTATAGTAGGAAATTAGCATGGGTCACATCATTTTTTTTTCCCTAGAAAATTTAACATGGGTAATTAATTTTACTATGTGCTACTTTGGTCATGTAACTAATATTACATGAGTTGGTTGGAAGTCTTCATGAAGACTTGGGGGAAGATGCAAGGTCTTGAACCCATGTTAATTCCACCTTGCCTAGAGAATTACTGTATCTTAGTGATTTCCACTCTAATTTCCCACCCACACTATTAGGATTATTTGGTGTACACCAAATTTAGTGTAGACCATCATGTGGCTGCTTGATAATGTTATGAGCCACAAACTTATAGGTTATCAAGTTTTTTTAATCTTGGATGGATGAGAAGTATGCTCATATGGTCCAAGACGACCCTAAACTACTAGATGATGGTGGAGAGATACCCAAATCTTAAGGAAGAGGTTGGCAGTTCAATTCCCGACTGTGAAATCTCCTCTCTACTTGACAGAAACTTGCCAAGTGGTTAACTGCCTCCTATGCTTTGGCCCTGGCCTGTCGGCCTTCTATCTCAAAAAAAAAGGAAAAAAAAGAAGAAAAAAGAAGAAGAGAGAAGTATGCTCGTATATGCGGTGAATCCCCCCCCCCTCCCTCTCTCCCCTTGATATCGTTCTTAAAACTCAAATGCATGTTTGACTACATACAAGGTATTGAGGAGCGTTGGTAAATTTTGACCGCCATTTGGAGTTTGGATAGCTAGATCGACCGAAAGGGATGTTCTTTTTCACTCGAATGTTGGCTGCCGTATAAAGCCCAACATTGTCCTCGGGAATTTCGACTTGCTTTCCTTTCGAGATTGCTCCAAAGACTGCTCAAGGTAATATTTT
The DNA here is from genome assembly GCA_964035585.1 of Polytrichum formosum. Classification (NCBI taxonomy): domain Eukaryota; kingdom Viridiplantae; phylum Streptophyta; class Polytrichopsida; order Polytrichales; family Polytrichaceae; genus Polytrichum; species Polytrichum formosum. The sequence continues at coordinate 64,333,199 of OZ037936.1, forward strand.
AAGGATGAGTTTCGATCAGATTTGATTTATGGCAAGACTTGTATCTATGAACACACACATAAGACAAGTGCAATGAACGGGAAGAACGGATGAACGCTAGTTACGGATGAACGGTTGGGTTTGAGAAATAACCGGTTGACGTTCGAGACTTCAAGAGAATTACCACTCATTGTAGAGGAATCTATAGAATATACCTCAATTTAATAAGAGAATCCGAAAGATCACAACATGTACAGTCAAGACTCTATAAATGTTACATGTCGGGAGTAGCAAAAAAATAACATATATAGAATTATAACAAGTAACACTTATAGAATTCATACCGATGATTAAAAACATTTATAGAAATAACACTTAAAATTTCCAAAAATGAAGAACATAACGTTTTATAAAAATAAAAAATAAAAGTACAAATGATAATACATAATTCAACTAAACTAATTGAAATAAATAATTTCTATAGTAGTAACTTGACGAGATTCTTCCAACTAAACTAACCGAAAGAAAGAGTCTATAGTAGTATGATGAGAAGCTTCCAAATGATGAGATGAAACTTCCTTCCGGAGTCCTTGAATGCTCATGATATGTAATAGGGCATAATTTGGTCTTTGTTCAAAGTATTTCTTCAAAGTCTCTAGAGAACGCTCAGCAACACTAAATCCTACAACTTCTTCTACCACATCAACCATAGCCTCATCAACATCAATTTCTTGATGTTATGAGGAATACATATCCAAAAACTCCTCATCGGTAGGTTCATAGGGGTTGTTTAAATCAAACTCCATCTCATAATTGAGGTATTCATGAGCATTCATCACGTCACCCACCTCACTATCAGATGACAACAACGTCAGTTGATGAAGTAGAGTAGCAACTTCATCAACCTCTACCAAGTGCCTAGCTTCCTCTATCTCCCTCTCAATAAAGATCGAAAGAACACCCGTGTGCCTCCAACAATTTTGAATTGTTCGCAAAGAATATGGGATAAATGTGATTACATGTTTAAAATGTATGCTCTCATATATTATACCTTGATTTTCTCAAAATTAACACTTATAGAGGTGCAATTAACAAAGAAGGGAGTAGAGCATGTTATAACACTTAACACATAACACTCACTAGTCTTACCAATTGTGTTTTTGTAGGGGAGTAAAATTTTCTTAACATATATGAAATTATAACACTTATAGGGGTAACACTTATAGAGTCTTGACTGTAACCAGTTGGACTTGGGAAAACTATGATTATGATCACCTTAGATGTTTCAGCTTGAATCAAAGATGTATTATAAAGTATGAATTATAAACTTGATTTTGTGTTGGTAGACAAAGGAAAGTTTTAGGGAGTTAATTTTAAATCACATCTGTGCGGTTCGAATATGGAGCTTTATCCTTAGTGTCCACCAAATCATTTTACAAGCATTTTAAAAAAAAAAAAAAAATCTCCAAAATGTATCAAAATCACTTGATCTTTGATAGGATTGGCTAAAAGTTTGAGCTGCATACTTTGGTGGGAAAACCCCAAAATAATAATATCACTTGCATTGTTACTTTCCCAAAATAGCTAATTTTGTAACAAAGAAATGATTAAGGGTTCCAGCCACTTCAAGGTTCATGTCTTAGAGTCATTGATATAAAAATTTCAATTTTTTTGCTCTAGACAATGTAGAACTTTATTCTATCAAGGTGCAAGAAAAGAAAAACAAGAAAAGAGAAAAAGCATTGAGAGATATTTTGACTTTTTGGACATTTAGGGGTTAAGGTAGATGTACCTAATTACGTTTGATCTTAAAACACACACTTATAATTGAGTGGTATATGGTTGAGGGGTGGATGCATGGTTGAGTGGACCAATAGCGGACCATGTACCTCCATATAAGTCCATATCCATCTTTTGTATATGCAATTGATTATTTTTCAATTTATTTTATACACATTCTTTGAAGTATATAAAACTCAAATCAAAAGAAAAAATTGTAATACCTTCATTTTATATTTAGTTATAATATTTTGAAAAACTGATCAAAATTTGCTTTAAATATATAAATAATTCTAAAGACAATTAAGTATTTCTAAATAGAAGCCCACCTAAAGCTTATAGATCTTAACACTCATAAAAAAACTTGCCTCCGAAAACCTCTATTTTGATCCTATTATGGACTTCCAAAAATATAACCACATTCAGCCTCTTCAAAAGTCCATAACTATCATTTTAATAGCAATATTATTAAAAAATGCTTTAGCTCCAAACTATTCTATCTATACTACAACACATAGTGAGTCACTACCATAATAATGTAATTATATACTTATTGAAAAAGCTACATTCATAAAAATATTTACTGGTGACCATAGTCCATATTGTTACTTTAAAAGTCCCATATTCTTTATTTATAGAAAAAAATTTAAAGACAAAATTTTATTTGTAAAGACACTTAAGTTAACAAGCTATGCCCAAAGTTTCAAAAGGATTTATTAGGTAGATTTTTTTAATTCAACTTACAATACAAAGAGGTATCCTGAAAAATGGTTGCGACAAGAAAAGTGGTCCACTCAACCATGCATTCACCCTGAGTGTGAATCTAGGAACAAGTGCTCAAAAGATGTGTATTAAAAAGAGATTGCGTCTTCAAAATTTGTTAACCATTCTAGATGCCGTAAATGCCTTGATTGAAGGGGGTGGGGGCCTATATGATCATTTATTAACTTAGAGAATCCTCACTTTGACAATGACTAAGATATTGTTTATATGAGGTTCATATTTTATGAGGAAAGCGGCTATGAGCATGATTTGGATTTGCTAATCGTCTTGCACTAATAGTGTGTTTCGTATCCTACAAGACGTGGATGCAGAGAGAAAAATGTGCGTTCAAGATTTGCTTACCTTATATGATCACGTGAAGAGGATGCATAATTATACTTTGACCTCTTATGAAATTGCATTTCAACTTCAGTTCTAAAACTTGAATGCTTCATTGCGATTGCCAACTGAATGAGATAATTCTCGATCCAATCCGACAACCAAATTGTATGTGGAGTTAAAATTGCACACAATAGGGCCACACACCCTCGAGGCATGCAGGTGATATTTGGTTAGTTTTCTTGATCAAGCACCTATATTTGATTAATGTGTGGTGAGGTGAGGATCAAAGAACAAACACCACAAAGTCACATGTTTGAAAGAGATCCTATTACGACTTCAAATTCTACTAACTACTCGACACTCAATAATGAACACAACTGGGAAGACCTACAAACTTAGTTAAAGAATCAACAAACCTGCACTTTTAAATAGCTATAACTAAATAAGGGTAGGTCCAATTTTCAATATGATTTTTGCCAATGCTCCATTGTAGAAATAAAGAAAAAAAAAACGTCCATGTTTTTACATTGACATGCAATGGTTGTTCACCACATCCAGTCCATGTCCTCGTGAACATGGGATTGGGGATGACTTAGGGCCGGTTTACACTATGGACCAGGAAGTCATCCCGGGGCGTTATAAGAGTGATGATTGGTGTTGAACTCGTCCCGGGACCACTTCGGTTTACACTAAGGAAAAAATGGCAAAGGGACCATGAAGGTCAAGGTCCCCAAAATACAAATTTTAAGGCCTAATAAATGCACTGACATGGTCCAACGGGTTTTGCAGTGAGAGAGGCAAGAGAGGTGGTCTGGTAGGAAAAGGCAAGGGCCCATGGCAGAGAAATGCCGTATTAATAAAATTTTAATGAAAATTTTCTTGGGGCCTAATATACCGGTCTTACCACTAGGTAACGCTCACAAAGCACACTTTTCAACATCTATATGCTATATTTAATCTTGAGAAGTACATCTACCCTCTATGTGCCTTGATCATATCATAGCCCATGAGACATACCAATTCTACCTTGCCCTACCCCTTAAACCAGCTCCCACATGTTTCACCAAACAACGTGGGACATCTAGAACTCAAGAATTCGAGTGCAAATTTGTTTTTTTGGTCTACCAACTGAAATGTTTGGAATTTGGGGGCTTGTAATATACTGTTGAAAAGGTCTTGAAAATACCTTTCCAACGGTATATTACACGCCCCAAATGTTTTTAAAATTACAGTTGCAAAACGGAAAAGAAAAATATGTAGTCGTTTAGCATCTGTAGATCAGGGTGGTCAAAAGAACTGCAATGGGAAAACGATTGCAGTTCTTTTTTGCATAGTTTTCTACTACACTAAATAAGATATTTAGTGTTTGATACACTCAATACGAACTCATACATTAAATATCAATAACCCCATGAAAGTAAGTAACATTAAATGTAAACTCAAAGACTAAATATCAACTATGGTAATATGTGGAAGTTACATGTTTGAATTTAGTGTTAGTAAGGATATGGAAAAAAAATAACAATGATAAAAGGAGAATTCCAACATATCTTCTAGCAAATCTTCTAACACTAATTATCAAAGAATTGAAAATTAGTGTTGAGCAAGGTAGGGTGGTAACAACATTAAATATAATCAAACACTAAATATCCTATTTAGTGTAGTGACAACACAAGGCACATGTCACATGTAAATTACATTGAACATGTACAAATTAAATCGATCATTTTTTGTAAAAATTGTTGTGAGAAGATTTGCAAGCCACATCTCCGACACATTTAACAAGAAGTGAAGACAAGTGAAGCCCCAGAGAAGACAAGAGAATGGTCAAACTTGAATTTTTCCAAAACTGCCCTTTTTTTGGACATGTATGGAAAAAAAATCAACACATTCACTTTTTGGTGCATGGTCATCCTTCTTGGTCCACATTCGATTTACACCTAGTAAGGGGCCCAAGGCTTTCAAAACTATTTTTTTTAAGAAATCAGACCATGGAAGTTGGACCATGAACTCGGACCATTGAAAAAGGCCCTCGTCCATGGTCTGACTTCATGGTCCATAGTGTAAACCGGCCGTTAATGGCCATATTTCATAGGTGGACCGTAAGGTTTCATCGTAAATTTGCTTATGCAACACAACTTCCTTTTGCCTTAATGCGATTGGTAGAAGTTGAAGAACGTGAAAAACACACCAAATAACACCCACATACTTTACCACATATTTTCGTTGGCTCTTGCACTCGAACTTCAAAGTGTGTGAGGATAAGGTGTCCTGGAGCTGTGTGTTTGGTTCGTAGTTGTCTGTTTGCAATTGTCGTGAGCTCATTTTTTATAATTTTGTTGTTGTAGTAGAAGCACCGTTTTTGACAATGGGAATTTTAGGTGCACAAACTTCTTTGTTCCATAAACCAAGGGCCACTTTACACTACAGCTTGAGGGCCCTTGACTCATGATATACAAGTTATGTGATTGGTCGAGAAGTTGGAGATGGTCCAGTTCGCTTTACACTAGATCTTGAAGGCTTGAGAGACCAAAGAAATTCAAGTGGATAAAAATCTACGTGATATCTTACATGCCATCAAGTGGATAATGTCACCTGGTCTACCGGATGTTGCAATAGGCCTATCAAAAAGAAGTGGGTCTAACTCAAAACCGGGGACCATGGCAATCAATTGAATTGTTATTGGATCCTAGAAATATCATGTAGCCATGGTAGGTACCCAAATCTGCAAAATATGGCACGGTCCCTCAACATGGTCCACTTTCATTATGCACTAAGGGCCACTTCACACATAAGCCAAAGGCCATGACCATGTACTCTTGAGGGCCCTCAACTCTCTTCCAAAGACCGTACCGGTTGCTTAATTGACATGGTTTGCCGGAATTTGGGTCAAGCCTACCCCTTGGAGGTGGGGTTGACGAAAATTCTGACAGGCCATTGAACATGTTATGCTATGTAAGGAATCCACATAGACTTTTCATCCACAATAATTCTCTTTGGGTCCTTAGGCCTTCACCTTCTAGTGTGAAGTGAACTCAAATTGTCTCAGCCTTTTTCACCAATGAGAAATCTTAGGGCCACTTCACTCATGAGACTGAGGGCATGTGACCATTGCCCTTCAAGGACTCTCATTGGTGGAAAAGGCAGAGCCGGTCCAAGTTTGCTTCACACTACGCTTGAGGGACCAACGGAGTAAGTGAATTCAAGATGAATGTAAACTCTACATGGATTCCTACATGGCATCAAATGGATCATGTTTCATGGTCACTTAGACTACTTTCAAAAATCATCTCTTAGACGTAGGCCTAACATAAAACCAGGAGACCATGGCACTCCGAAACCTCACAACTGTTGATTTCTTATATTGTATCATGTGTGAGGACCCCACATGAATAAAATTTCATTGAAATAGCATTTGGTTGAGGGCCCGGTCACCTATGACTTCACACTACATTTGAAGGACCATGACCATACCACATGGTTCTGGAAGCGTCTTGGGATGGCCTTTGGACACTTTCTTTTGGGCTCTCACAACTCATGGCCACAACTCTTGGCTCAAGTGTGAAGTGGTCCTTAGAACGCAATGGTCACAAACCTTCAATCTCGTGTGTGAAGTGGCCCTAAACTTAAGGGCCCATCAATTGCAAAATTTGGATTTCTATTTCCCTCAATACGGCCTTTGGATGATTTTCAAGGACCCTTAGATTTTCACGTTCAAGGCTCTTGGTGCGTGTGTTATGTAAAGCGGCTCTGAGGGCCACTTCACACACAAGACTGAAGGCCCGTGACCATTGCAATCTAAGAGCTCTCATTGGTCGAAAGGGCAGAGACCGTCCAAGTTCACTTCACACATGAAGGTGAAGGCCTAAAGGCCCAAAGAAGACTTCATGAATGAAAAGTCTACATGGAATCCTACATGGCGGACTATGGATAAGGTTTCATGGTCACCTGGAATTTGCGTCAGGCCCACCTCCAAGAGGTGGACTTGACGCGAATTCCAGGAGACCATGAATTTTTTTTAATATTTTTTTGCAGCAGGACAGATTTCAAGACAGATTGCAGGGCAGATTCTAGAAAATATTCCAATATATATTCCATGATAGACAAACACCACCAAGTAATTCTCTCAAATTGATAAGAGTTTGAGACATATTATATTAAACCAAATCCTCCCCTCTTTTTCCGCCAACAAAATATGCAATGGTCCCGCAACATGGTCCACTCTCACTTCACACTATGCTTGAGGGCCCGTGACTACATAAAACGGCTTTCCCAACACCCATGGTACGGCCTTTGGATGGGAGTCAAGGGTCCTCACCATTACAAGGTCATGGCTCTTGGCTCATGTGTGAAGTGGCCCTGACAAGTGCTTCAGCTTTGAGTGCAAATGAACAATAATACTAGTTTTTTTGAGCCGGCCGCCAGGTCAACGGGGCCAGCCTGCCAGGTGGAAATGCAAGTGCATGGCGACAAAACTTACAAGTGGGAAGGCCGGCCGCTTTCAGGTGGAGAGTGTGATAGGCTAACTTTCAAAGTCCTCAAAGGCTGCAACTTACATCCAATGAGACAACAATTTGAGAATAATACACCCAAATTTTTTAATGTGCCCTAAAATTGAGATTGCGGCGGCAAGGTGTTTTCCCCGGTGTCCTTGAATCAGCCTCGAGCAACTTATAAAGCAACATATACGTAATGTGGGCCTTATAGTGGCCACTCTTCTTATAAGTCGGACACCCATATCAAAGCGGCAAGAAAAAGAAAAGAAAAAGGAACATCGGCATCTTTTACCTTAACATGCAATGTCCGTTCCCTGCCTCCCTCTCATGTCCGCATGAGCATGAGAATGTATATTAAAACCAGATAGATAGATAGACAAACAGATGTGCAGCTTGTACTTGTGAACATATATTGAAATGACACGTGATACAATGAGTTGGAATGGATGCTCAAAATAGTACAAACGCCGTTCTAAGTTTGAAGTTGAACGCAATTGGGAGGGCTACGGAAGATGTGATGATTTCAAATGAAAGAAAACATTTGCTTTGACATCTTATGAGTTAGGATACATGTATTTGAGTGGTATATACATGTATGTGGCTTGTAGTTAGCAACGGACATTGAAATGACACGTGATACAATGATAGTCAAATGGGTGCTTGAAATAGTAAAGGTGCCATTTTGAGTTCAATAGTCAATGAAATTGGGAGGGCTATGGAAGATGTGATGATTTAAAATGAAAGAAAACATTTACTTTGACATCTTATGAGTTGGGATACATGTATTTGAGTGGTGTATACCTATATGTGGCTTGTAGTTAGGAACGGACATTGAAATGACATGTGATATGATGAGAGTGGAATGAATCACATGTGTTCAAAATACATACATCATTATATGCTCAATAGATATCAACACAAATTGGGAGGGTTGCAAAATAATAAGTGATGATTCAACACAAAATTTATAAGAAAATGCACTTTGACATTTCAAAACTTTTGCATCTTAACTTTGGTTATGGTACTTGAAACAATAATCTGCGTCATTTGCAAATGAAACAATCTTCAATTTGGTCCAATAGTCAAATTTGCTTATAGAGTTGAAAATGTCTACAATAAGACTACATAAGTCTTAACCCTTAAGCGATCGAGATGCTCACAATATAAACTATATATCCACAAAAACAACATGTATTTGAACTAGTACATGCTTTTACATGAAAACCTCTCAAAAGACGCAGTAGGTGGTAAACCCTATCATGTGCCAAGGAGACTCTTGAACATGATAGGGCCAACATGTTCGTATTCACAACAGTATAACATTGATGTTAGCTTTTCTTTTTCTTTTGCACACTTTTTTGTGGGTTGTTGAACAATGTTATGGTCTACACTAATTACACATTTTGGTGCAATACGGGACTCCTAAGGGTACGGGCCAACGACAAAAGTGGAGACAAATGACCCCCTCCCTTGAAGGTACATGAGAGGTGGAGCTATACAAACGTAGGCGTGTCGGGTCCCACAATGATGGGCTTAGAAATTGTGCCTTTTTATTGATAATATTAATTTACTTATCAATATTAATATGGGTCCGGCCGATTGCCTTTACGCCGTCTATCTATTGTGCGGCTTGAACTCAAGTACTCAAAGAAAGTCCCGTGTCTTTGCAGTGCCCTAGTATCCTTCACATCAACTTCAACGTTGTTTTAAAGTATATGACCATATAGGAATACTTGCCTTAGTACTATGGCCATGATTGCCAGATGTCTTGTGGGATTTAAAGGTGGATTATGAATAGATAGTTTATTAATATTCAAATAAGAAGGATAAAACTTGTTAAACCAACCACACGCTAGTTCAACGACCATAAAATTGTGTCGCATAGTCATTTGACTTGTCAAAATTTGAACAACTCTAGTTGTAAGATGAAATGTAAAGAAAGAGGAAGCAGAGTTGACGCCTTGCTCCTCTTCATGTGTGTGATGAAAAATCTAAATTGGCAAGTCATGTGATCGCACAACGCGTCTTTGTGGTTGTTCTAACAAACTACACAGTCGATTTAACAATCCCCTAAATTATATGAAAATGTTGGTACTTTGACATAAATTTGATATCATATCTTTAACCCATGATAATTCATGTTAGAGAAAAACACATTGACTTCATATTCCAGGTTTTCAACACGTTCTGCACATGTGATATTGTGGGTTCAAAAGTGGCATGGGTTAAAAAATATTACATTGACCAAAACTATCGTGGTATTTCAAAATTTTAGTGGGCCATAGCAATAGTTGTGGAAGGTGTACACCGCTTATGGTATGCAATGGCACATGTGTGATTGTGTCACTTACCCTAAGGGGTGCTTCACACTATGGCCGAAGGTCGAGAGGCCGTCGATTTCCACCAATCAAATTGCAAGAAACCAAGAGTTCGGCCTCTCGACCCTTCACACTGTGGCCAAAGTCCAAAGGCCGTCACAATTTAAAATGATTACTTTTTGAAGAAGGCGACAGACTCTCGAAGGAAGTTTGGGTCGGACGGGAATAGAAACCCAAACTATGGTCGAGAGGCCGTTGGTTTTTTTTCATTAAATATCAATCATTGACAAGATCTTGGCCGTTAGATTGGAGGGGTTATTTTGAGCAAGGAATAAAGTGGAATGCTCCTTTGGGTTTGGACTTTGGGCTTGGCCTTTGGAGACTTCACACTATGGCCGTCCAAGTCGAGAGGCCGTGGGAGTTCATGGCCAAAGCTTTGGACTTTGGGCTTGGCCTTTGGAGGCTTCACACTATGCCCGGCCGAAGGCTCCACTTACTATATTTTATTGGCTATTTTCAGCCCATTTCTTTGGACTCTCAACAAAGCTTGGCCACTCAATCCCACGGCCTCTCGACTTGGACGGCCATAGTGTGAAGCGACCCTAATTTGAGTTGTATACTTGGTTACACTAATGACCAACCACTTTAGCACTAGTAAAAAACTATGCCAACAAGAACCACAGCCGAAATCAGCTGCAGTTCTTTTGACCAGCTGCAGATTTGTTTTTTTGGTTTAGCAACTGACATTTTAGGAATTTGGGGGCATGTAATATACCGTTGGAAAGGTCTTGAAAATACCTTTCCAACGGTATATTACATGCCCAAATAATTTCAAAATTAAAGCCGCAAAAAGAAAACAACATCTGCAGTCATTTAGCAACTGCACATCAGGCTGGTCAAAAGAACTGCAGCGGTTTTTTTGGGCATGGTTTTCTACTAGTGCACCTCATGCATGTCCACATAGGTTTGTGATTATTTAATTATATTTGGGTCCTACTAGAGTATTTGTGAGTCTCTAATCATAAGGATGGAGTTAATTAAAAAAAATTGGTGTTATATAGTTGGGTACATTTCCATTTTAGGTGAGAATCAAGATTGGTGGGGGCCCAACTCGGAAGGCAAGACCTCTAGCCTAAGTTGGCCTGGTACTATTGGATTCAGGTATTGGGACTCGTGTAGTGATGAGAAAGCCAAAAGTTGCATAAATTTGTAAAAGTCAAAATATGAGATTCCTTTGACATGAAGGTTGTAGTTGCAGGAATACGGTACCTCGGCAACACCTGCAGATTCGGCTAGCCATGCAAAAGTGTTTGAATGACCTACTTTTTCATGAGTGCTCGCATAGCATCCTCCAAGGATGTAAGACTCAACAATCCTCCGACCTTCTTCGGCATCGTGTAGTCTTCCTAGCTAACACGAGCTCTTGCCGTATTCTCATACCCAAACGAAGGGTAGTTACATAACAAAGCCTTGATCTTCCTTAGGACTTTCTTCAACCCAACCCAAACTGCAATGAAGTACCAAACGGAGGACATCAACACTTGATTTACAATGAGATTTCTTTCCGCAAGCAACAGGTGGGCGGAGCTCCAATACGTAAGTTTGGCCTTGACCCTGTCTACCAGAAATTGATCAACATTTCGCAGTTCTAGATTTAGGCCAAAAGGGGTGCCAAGTAGCTTGGATATGTCTCCATTGGCAACCCCATTTCCATTGATATTTTGCCATCCAACCTAGTTGGATTCCTCGGGCCACCATAACATTATTCAGACCCATGCAGTGTTCTGTGTGACTGACAATATTCTAGGGAATATTCCCGGAAAATTATACTATCAGTCCCACAGAACACTGCATGGGTCTGAATAATGTTATGACACCATTATGCCATACTCTTATGCCAATTAATCTCCAAGCTACAGGCAACACAGTCCGGGGAGTTCTATACAAAAATCGGTACATTTCCTAACTTTTATAAAACGGTTCGGATTTTTTTCTTTTCACTCGGAAGCTACCGAAAGCCAGCTTTTTTTCTCGGTTAAATTCCGAGATTTACCTTTACCATTCGGCAATTTTCCTAGTTTCTAAATTTTACTTCGGTATATTTCCGAAGTTAAGTATATTAAGTTGGATTTTTTTATATAAATAAAATTGGTGTTATGCTTTTAAGGGAGTGAATTTATCTTGAAAGAAATCCCAAGTATCCCTGGAAGGAGTTGAACCTTGCCAAGCCCCCACCATCTTGGGGCCAAGAATGTAGCCTTTGAAAAATATATGGATCCAAAGAGGGGTGCATATATTTTTTAGAGGTTGGTTAGTACAACAATACATGCAACCTTGAAACTAATCGAAATCCTTAGAATTGGGAACATAACTGAAGTTATTGAACAAAAAATGTCACTTGCAGAAGACATATAACGTGAATGGTTGGCATATAGGAACCGGTACTTAGTTCCATTTTTTCACAAAGGAATTGCCTCTTCAATGATATTATCAAAGTTCTCATCTAGCCCCTCCCAAGCAATTCTAAGAATAGATTCCAAATTCTTTCTTCCAACCCAGCGGGCCTTGAATCACTCACAACCGACACCCGAATGTGATCCCCCAAACCACCATAAGCACCCACAACTTACAATCAACCCACCAACATGAAAATCCAGCATAAATGTTCCTCGAATCTCCATGCATCCGCGAACATCATCACTCAACCTACAATCGATCTATTGTCAAGACATGGCCACAATCACCATAACTATTGTTACCCACAATTGCAAAACCAAAAGAAAATATGAAAAAAAAACTAGCATTTTAGCACTTAATTCAATGTACCCTTGAACAAGATTGACAAGTGGTGCAAGATCGGAAGCCACCCACTAAGCTTGAAGCCAAACATGGAGCTTGAAACACATCAATTGAAAATACAAGAGAAGAAGCAGAAGTTTAGAGCAGGAATGGGGTAGAGAGGAAAACCCTAATGGAGTGAGGTACTTTGCCCAAGGGGCTCAAACTCTTTCTATACTTGTGAGAGAGGGTCCCTGGCTGCTTAGAGCCTCAAAACCCTAATCGGCCTAATGACAACGAAACCAACCAAAAATTAGCCTCCATGGTTTTGACCTTATAAGTCACGACTCTAGTATTGCCCTAGTAACATTTCCACCCTATCCCTAGTCCCTTCGGCTACTTGCCTAAATTTTAAAAATTGACTCGGTAAATATCCCAAACTATGATGCCTCAACCGGCCATATTGCCGGTCTATTCTCCCTTGAACCGGTTGATTTCCGACCTCAACAATTTTACATCGGTACCTCATCCGAATCATTGTGAACTCATTCGGAAATCTCCAAAAAAATTCGGCTAGCTCGTAACTAAATGTCGGTACTCCCCGTACATTGACAGGCAAGCCCAAAATTGTGTAGAATCTCCACAAGGTTATCTAGGCTAGATTCTTCCACTCTTGTAGTAATGACATGTCATCAACATATTGACTTATAGTATTTTGGGAATTGCATTGAGGAAGGAAAATGCCTTTATTATGATTTGTCCTCACCGCATCTTAAAATACAACATTCAATGCTTCCGCAACAATAATAAACATACAAGAAGGTAACATGCAACTTTGCCAAACACATCTATGAATTCCAAAAGGCTCTGTCACTTGATTATTAATGTTGACAAAAATAACTGTATTTTGAAACAACAACCTAATCATATTGATGAAGGGATTAGGTATCCCTAATTTCTCCATAACATAAAAGACCAATCGATTCTATGTCATGCTTTGCTAAAGTCTAGTTTAAGGAATATTGACTCTTGGCGTGTCTCCTTGGCCCATTGAATTGATTCATGTGTGAGGAGAATATTGTCAAGGATGAATCTTAAAGGGAGGAAATTAGTTTGGTCACTATCAATTACCTCTTTGAAGAGCTTTGGCAAAAATCTTGTAGGTGGTATTGAGCACAGTGATAGGTCTCCAGTCTGTCAATTTCAATCTATCCCCTTCATTGAACAAAAGTGCAATGAATCCACATGTAGCTCCTTTTGGAAACCGGCCGCATCTTAGAGATTCACCATAGCCGTGATATTTGCACTCATGAAACACCAATACGTTTTTAAGAAATCGGCTATAAGGCCATAACATTATTCAGATCCATAACAATGTTCTATGGGACCGACAATATTTTGTAGAATATTCCATCATTCAAGCTGGATTTAAGGGATATTCCACATAATATTGTCAGTCCCATAGAACACTGCTATGGATCTGAATAATGTTATGACCATCCGGGCATGGGCTCTTTCCTTTCACAACTGCCTGGATCGCATTGGTTAGCTCCTCTTTTGTAATTGGGACCTCCAGCACCTCCTGGGCTACAAGTAAAAATTTACACAGGACATAGCTAAGCAACTCTTCACAACAAACCTCTCTTTACATGTCCAATGTTAGGCTAATGTACAACTTAGAATATAAAGTACTATAGACCCATGCAAGATCCGCACTTGAGGGAAACCGTTGTGTCATATTAATCATATAGTTAAGTGATAAGTCCACCTGCCAAACGAACCTTGACTAAGGAAAAGAAGTACTTATTCATCCTATCTCCGGACTCCATCCAATTGGTCCTAGACCAAAGCCTTCGCCCATCTTCTTTTCTATCCGTAAATGTACGTAGTTGAGACCTAAGATCCTTAATGGTTGATTTATTAGCTTTCATATTGTGGGTCTACATGAAGTTGAACTTGCCAAAATTCAAAAGACTTTTCTAAGTCTAGCCTCTTCCAGTCTAACCTCTTCCAATCTAGCCTTAGTAGCTTTAGCAACACAAAAATGTTTATAAGATCTTTACTTCTTTCCTAATTTTAGTAAAGAAAGGCGTTGGGGGGGGGGGGGGCTCTCATAAGGCCTTAATAGGGTCCTTGGCTTCTTGTATAAATTTTGCACTGACCTTCCAAGAGGACCCACCTGGAGGGCTAGTGCTAAGATTGATATGAAAAGAAACCGGGTGATGGTCAAAAAAATATAAATCTCCTAGGAGCTTATAATGCATAATGTAACAGGACGGATTTTGGACTGAACTAGAGAACGAATAGTACCTATCCACCCGAGGAAGGACCCTAATGCCATCATCTCGTAAATTATCTCATGAAAAAATAGGACCATCATTTCTACTAAAATAGTCTTCAATGTTATACTTGTTTATAATATTTGCCCATGCTAATTCCTTTTTTCATCCCATAAGACGGCTACATGAAGACATGGATCCATCCAAAGGGCTCTCAATCATGTTCAAGTCACCAATCATAATCCACCTACAATCCCTCATGAGGAATTGAAAGATTTCATTCCACATGGTACATTCTTCATTTCCCCTCGGTCTGCGTTGGTTCTCCCGAGGCGGTTGTACTTTGGTTCCTTTCTTGCAATTGCTTTTTCAATTTGTGCCCAAAAAAAACATTCCACATGGTACACCTTTCACCAACCATGTTGGAGGCATAGACATTTCAAATCCCAAGATGCCCTCCTTCTAACCCTTTGAATCTAATCCATTAGACACTATTTCCGGCAAGAGAACCTCGATAGTGAATGAATGGCTGCAGTCTAGGATGGAAGCATATGGCAATGCCACCTCTCCCAATCCTCTAGTGTCTTATCCTCAATTTCATTGCTAAGACTAGCTTCATGGGACCAAAAGTCAACCCTTCTCCACAACATCCTAATGTTCCTATCCAGATTATCGCTTCTAAGTTTATGTTTTTGCAAACAAAGGATATCAACTTTTGAAGAAAGACTACTCAGGTAATCTCCAATAACCCCTAATTTATGGTCATTATTGATGCTCTGCCTCGGGGAGATCACTCCATTGTCAAGTTGAACACCACGTGCGAACAAAGTTTGCTACCCTATATTATATGCCATAGATAATTTTAAAATTTATGATTATTTTTCTGCATATATATAATCATTGATAGTATCTTTTGTATATATTTTTGGAATTTTTAGTCATCTTCATTTTTGTAGTAATTTTTTTAGCTCAATTCTGCGTCATTTTAGTTAGAAACGGTATGTTTTTTTAAAAAAACAAATCATAAAATTTAGTTACCATTTTTTATTATATAATAGATACCGTGTATATTTACTCATGAAAAAAATTGATAAAATTTTGACCCATTTTGGTGATGCTTTATGTCAAAAGTAGGATTTTTTAGATGTAAAGTGTTCGCACATGGTTGTTCAACTTTACAAGGGAGTTGTGGTGCTTTTGGGCACCCCCCTCCGAGGGAGCCTAAAAGTACCGCACAAGCCCTTCGGTGAGGGTGGCCTGCCTTAGCAGGTGCCCAAGCCGAACCCGGATGTTATGATTTTTTATAAATATTTAGATTTGTGGAGGGATTTGTTAATCGCATCGTGTCCTTTCGGTAGGTTGTGCCTAGATTAATAAGTGCTTAAGATAATTATCTGTTTTTCTAACCTAATGCCTAATCTATCCTAGTCTACGCGCAGACGCACCAGCCTTGGAATCAAGGCAACCTAACCCTAATGAATAAAATAACCTTACATTTTACCTTGGCCACCTCTAATTCCTTACTTGTTATGAATTAAATTCTCTAAACGGGGGGACCTTGATTAAATCCCACCCTCTCAACCTTCCTTCTTAGTTTATGGTTGATTAAACAAAGCCTATATCACTAAGTTCATATATTATGGCATCACCACCTACCTGTTTGGTGCACGCCCTAACCCGAACCCTTCAAGGCCCTGTGCGGGTCTCTTGAAGATTGATTGACACTTATACCCTCCGATCTTTGCCGCCGGAGGGGGTAGTATCAACCTTTCGAGTTAAGTTCCCGGTTGGTTTTTGCCCACGGGGGTTGTACAAATTATGTTGGTTATTAATTAGTTTAAAACGGTTTGACCACGAAACTCAACTTGATGGGACCGGAGAATAGGGCAACCTGTGTGTTCAACCTGTTGCATAATCTTCAAGGGTTGGGGCCATCACCTCCAACCCTTGGGGCCAACAACATGATAATGGATTCGTGGGCCATTAACCCCACCTTTTCATCAACAACATTCAGAGTGGTCGTGTCGGTGATTAACCCGACTTCACCACATACGAAACTTTCTAATAAATGTAGCTACTACCACAAAACATACCAAGGGGCCCGAAGACAATGAAATTGGGTACTTCCCTTGGCAGTCAAGTGGTCAACCGTAATTGAAGCCACTTAACCTTACGAGATAGGTGAGTGGGGTTAAAGATGCATACCTTAGCCGCGCTCCCTCCAACCCTAAATGGAAAGCTAGGGTTAGTTAATTTACCTCAATTCTCCTCGGTTGGTTTGGGCTCGATGTAGGCCGAGCCGCTACTTCCTTCCTTGTTCCACTTTCCGGGCGTCGACCTTGCCTCCTTCTTTGTAACTAGTTTGATAGGAAGCGTACCTTAGTTAACAATTAAAATATAAAGTGTTGTTTTTTCACTATAATTTAGGTCTAAGCATAATATATTTACTTAGTGCACTTAATTATCTTTCCAATGATCTAAAAACCACCTTAATCGGATAAAAAATGCAAAAGTTATGAGGGTTGGAAGTGCGAGGTCGATTCAACCGATCCTTCCAACCCACCTATCTAACTTCTAACTTCAAAAATTCATAGTGAATTCATTACGACTTGGATTTAGGCTTTCCTTATACCATTGGAAAACTATTAACAAGTTCTAACTAGGAAAATTATGACATCAGCAGGTTAAGCCAATACAAATTCAGCAGACTCCTTGTAACATAGGAGTCAACCAGGAAGTCTTAAACTATGTATCTCGTCTTCAACAATTCCTATCTAATTCAATTCTTATTCAAATCAAACGTTCTATATAGCCATGGAGAGGTATTAAAAAGATCTATTTGATAAAAACATGTGATTAACAAGTTAAGCCAAAGTGAATTCAGCAGACCCTCTGTAATGTAGCAGTCAATCAAGAAGTCTTAAACTATGTATTTCGTATTCAAAAATTCATATCTAATTCAATTCTTATTCAAATCAAACGTTCTGTATAGCTATGGAGAGTTATTAAAAAGATATATTTGATAAAAATATGAGATTAACAAGTTAAGCCAAAGTGAATTGAGCAGACCCTCTGTAATGCAGCAGTCAACCAAGAATTCTCAAACTATGTATCTCGTCTTCAAAAATTCATATCTAATTCAAATCATGCTCAAATCAAACGTTCTAAGCAATTTTGGAAAGCTAGACAAAAGTTCCACTTGGGAAAAATATAACTTTTTAGAATTAACATTCTGGTTGGGCTAGCAGGTCTGATCCAGCAGCCACTACCCATATGACCACCCAGTTTTTCTACTCCATCTTTGAAAATCCATAACTAATTGTCATCTTGACCAAATCACAAATAGGAAACGGCTATAAATAGTTGTAGGAAATCTTTCTAAGAGAAAAATGATAAGTATTTTGTTCTAGCTTCTGAACTAAGCCTTCAAGGCATTGGCAGCTGAGGTCTACAATGCCTTCACTCAAAATTTTACAATCCAACCTACCTCTACAAAAGAAAGGAAGAATTTTGTTGGTGTGTTAATAAACACACATTCTAACTAGGAGAGAGAGTAGAGGAGTTTTTCAAGCCTTTCTCTTAGGCCATTAAAAATGGATGCTAAAGGATTTTTTCCTAACTACCTTGAAACAGGGCTTCACCCAAACATTAGAAGAAGAAATGGTTTGTCTAACTATATTGATGTAGAGCTTCGCCCACTAATCAAATTAAGAGGGAGTTTTGCCTAACTATCTTGAAGTAGGGCTTTGCCCAAATTCTAAAGGAAAGAGGGGGTTTTCAAGGTGAGATGAGGGGGTTTTTAAACCCTTTCACAAAAGGGTTGGACCCCTTCGCCACCGGTTCTATTTTTCGACCCCCCTTCCGAAATTTTAGCTCGGGGGTTTTCCCGGTCGAGGTTGCCACCCCGTGTGAGGGGTTATTTTGATTCTTTTATCAAATTAACCTAGTAATAGTGGTAAATATGAGTTAGATGGTAGGTTATAAGGTCGGTTGGGTAAGTTTAGACTTAGAAGTTAGCTTAGTAAGTAAAATCCTAAAAAGACAAGCGGAATTTGATTATTAGATGATTATTTTAGGATTGACTAAGCTAAAGTCAATAAGTGAATAGTTGATAAGGCTTAAGGTGTAGGATATTCCAAGGATCCGAGACGACTACGTGCCAAGACGATCGAACTAGTGGAGCAAACGACGTTAACAGTCAAAGATGCCCTTTGACTTAGCCGATTCACCTCGACAATGCAAGATCCATTTTGGCAAGTGTTTTTTGACGCTACTAAGTCAAAAATGGATGAAGTTTAGATGAAAATAGTCGAAGGTGGCTAAGAGGATCCAATGCAAAGGAGTACGTAGCAAAAGAAAAGTCAACAAGAGAAGTCGACCTCCACCGCGTGAAGCAACCCTATTTAAGGGGTGTCGAAGTTCATTGAGGCATCTCTCTTACTCTTCCACTTCTCGTTCTTGTTCTCAGACCTTCGGAGATGCGAACTCCTTCAAGCTTAGTCTTTTCCTTCTCCAACCCCAACCACTTCTAAGTTAGATCGAAGGACCCGTAGTTAGTTAGTAGTTTTGAGTGTGAGTGCTTTTTAGAATGGAGTGAGGTGTTTTTAACACTTAATAAAAGTATTTTCTTATTATTCATTTAGTCTTTGTTCTTTGTGTCAAAGTATACTCCAACCTCTCCTTCTTTTGTTGATGAAGTATAAGTAGTTTCTATAGAATGTGACCTTAGTTAGTAATTGTAGGTTGAAAGGTACAGCAGACTTTAAACGCTCACCATATATTCATCCTAAGTCCAATCTTAATATGTTTTATATGCTTGGATAGCTCTTAAAGTTCTCTTTCCAACAAAATTAGTCTTGTAAAAATCCAAAACTCTGTCTAGAAGTTATAGGCATTTCCGTGAGACAGCTTTTATTTTAGCACTTCCAACTTTGCAGCTTCACTCCGGCTTGCCACAGTGTCCGTTTTTTTGTGATTTCTATATTTCTAGATAGCTATTAAAATTATCTTTCTGGTCCAATTAGTTTCATCTCATTCTAAAAATCTGACTAAAAGTTATGAGCGTTTCCGTGAGACAGCTCATAAAAACCTTCTTTCCTTATCTTTTCTCTCAAATGCCTAAAAATCTTTAGATGTCATATTAGCCCTTGAATCAGTTTGCATTGAGTTTTTAGTAGAACAACTATATTAGAAGGGTCTAAGTTGCCTATTCCACGGCAACTAAGCTTATGGTGGACTAATTAGACGTTTAGAAGGCTAACTAGAACATTTCTCACTCACAAGACTTCCGAACCTTAGAAAATAGTATTTGTGAACTAAGGGTAGGTGCAAACCAACCCTTTGGCTTGGAAACCAAGGGGGTGCCTACTTTACCTCACACCCCGTCGCCAAGGTGGCTCCGACGGGAATCTTTCAAATTCGTTCTAATTTTTGATAACAAGTTGGCAAGGGGGCAAGTGGTCCCCTTGCTATTTTTCTTCAAAGTCTTCGCGCCAATGTTTTCCTCACGCCGAGCACCTCCACTTGTCTTGCGTGACCCACACTAAGTACTAAACTAATCCTTGCCTAGCTAGCTCTACTAATTTAGTCCTCTTAGCTAGTTGCTTTCACTAACTACGTTTTTTCCCCGCTAACCAGGTCTTGCCTAGATAGCTATTTTTTCTAACTTAGCTCATTTCTATATCTAGTTAGTTTTCATTTTTACTAACTCTACCTAAAACTAGATTTTTCCCTTCACGGGTGAAGGTCCGAAGTCCTTGGTAATTTTCCTTCCCCTTTTTGAGCTAAACGCTCAATGAACTAATTTTTCCCTTAATTCACTATCAATCCTAACTTTTAATACTAAAATCCTAACTAAAGTGACCCCACGGAGTGGTGGACCACTCTGGTGGTTCACAGGAGTGATCTCCCCGAGTGCTCTGCACATTAATGGATAAGAGGTGTCTTTTCATTGAGAGGATGCGGAAGATGGAAGGATGTTATCCAAGCCTTGTTCACTTGTATCTTTGGATTAGGATTTAATGAAGGCTCCTCCACAAATTAAAGCTAGGTGCCACATCGCTAGTTTGTCGCATCTTCCTACAAGCAAATGATTTCATTCCATGGACACTCATAACTGTACTCATCACTCAGCAGGGCCCTCCTTCCAACAAGCATGTTTGTCCTAGAACTCTTACATGATGTAAAAAATATATAGTATTGTTGTTTTTTTAGTTTTCATTGATTTTCATAGTTAATAAAGTAATAGAGAAGGTTTGGAAAAATCATGATTATTTTCACAACCTTTGTTGATTTTGAAGACCTTATGTCATTAGAGTTAGTTTTGATTTGATTTGAAGTTAGTTGTTGTCAAAAGGAAAGGTGAAGATTTTTTTCACCTTTGTTGACTTTGTGGCTTTATGTTTGAAAAATACGGATAGATATGACTAAGGGGGGATGATGTGGATCACCCAATGGTTATGCGGGTGTCCATTAGGCCCATTATGGGTGGTTGTATCCCCGTGTGACTAGACTAAAGAGGGAGGTCTTCCTCTCTCAAAGGGGGGGCTCTCTCCAATTTGGAGATATAGAGAATTTCGTTTCAAAAGAAAACTTGGAGGAGGGACCATAGATTTTGTATAGCGTGGATATCAATAAAAATTTGTGAATATGTTTATTTTTTTGAGTGATTTCAATGATGTATAGACTACTCCATTTGGAGTTGTTATGAGAAAATTGTGGGTTTTAGAATGAAGACAATTTTATTGCCATCGGAATCTAAGAGTGGGTGCTTTGAGAGTATGTGAAGTATGATTTCTTCTTGTTTGTTCTTAGATTTTAGGAGTTATTGAATCATGTTTTAAACTTTTCAAAAAGCTCAATTTGGACATAAAATAAGAAAGTTATGATCATAGAAGTGTGAAGGTGTAGATTTGCCACTGAATTTGGGAAGTCCATGTTTAAAAAACCATAGAAGATGGACATATTTGAATTTTGAGTTCAAAATTTTAATAGCATAGATAATAGAGTTGGGTTCCCAAAAAGTTATGGCTCACATCATTTGGAGGTCTTATGAAGAAGTTATGGCTTCTTAAGCGGAGAGGTGTATAGCTGCCACAAAAACTAAAGCCTCAACTTTGGCATGCCATATCTATGAAAAGGTAAATCGCTTTCTTTTGAAAATTTTATTGTATGTGTGTCTTTGTGTTGGCTTTCCGAAAAGCTATTGTGAAAATTATTTGGATTAGTAATGCACCTGTGACATCCATTTGAATGCTAGCAGTAACTATGAAGGGTTCAACCCTCTACACGGCTTGTTTTTTTATTGTGCACATAAATTTGGCGTTTTCAAATAGCATAAGCAACCATGAGCAATTATGGATTCTCCCATACTTTGGGCATAGACTAGTTGCAGCCAAGAACCCCGTGTTTTCCCATAGCAGAACCCTCTCACCACGACAACGGTTTAACTCCAAATAGTAAGTGACACTAAATACCATAGATGGTGTGGACTAGATAACAACAATTATGACTACATTGATTATCTTAGTTAGTGCGTGTTACTATTTGGAGTTACGCAATGCTATAACTATTTAATGTAAATGTAATATTTTACCAAACAAAGTTATTTACATTCTATAATGTCTGAACAACCTATTGATCTTTTGTTAGTGAATCTATTGAACTCCTAAGTAAGATGTTTATAAGTGAATGTCTCCGAATAGTAGCACACACTAATTGGAATAATCCATGAAGCTTTCAAGAAATCTAAACAAAATTGGTCCACTAATGCAATTCCCATATGGCTCTTGTATTCTCTCGTATAGGTAAAGGAAACCTTGTTCTATGTACATTTGGGGGATGAGGGATGCATTTAATAAAGCATGTACAAGTATCACTATATTCGGCTTTTGAAATACATGTATGGGATGGGTATAAATTTTCACTTGGCTTTGTAGAAATAAACAAGGTAGTGTGTATAATGAAGTTAGGTATGTATACTCTAATGCCCACATAAGGATTCTAGCAAATATATAACCTTCAAAAGTTTATTTGTGTTCATCCATGAAGCAATAATTGTAAACCCTTGTGTCATATATGAATGACTTTGTCCAAAAATAATGATCTAAATATGATCAGTATTATTTGAGTGTACATCTTTAAAACCTCAATATTCCTTGAGATCTCCAAAACCATCATTTATAATATTCGTATCTAAAAATTCTCACTCCTTACACTAGATGTCATTGGTGCAAATGTAGGAAATAATTTACTTCACCATTATTATTTTCGTTGAAAAATGGTACCATGTTAACATGACATTGTTTTTCAACTAAAATGTCGACTATGTTGTATTCCTGTAAATCTAGACAAATTTTCAAAAATGTGGACTTTTTGGTTGCTTCAATTCTATGAAAATATCCTACGATACACTTTTGATATACCTATATTTGATAGGAGATGTGTGAATCCTTAGTGATTACTTGAATTTTATGCTATTAAAATATGATGGAATGATCAAGGACCTTTATTTTTATGTTAAAAATATATAAACAGATGTTGAATAGTGAAAATACATTCAAAACAACTGCTATAATGTTATCATAATCAACTTTGCATATTCTATTGAAGGATCTTATCATACAATCCTACCATAGGATCCTAAGATGAAATTCAACATGTTATAATTATGAACTTGGACTTAGTCCAGTTTTACTTAAATATGTGTTGACTGCTACTATGGTAATCAATTACAAAGTTGACTGCTCCATGAGTTGTCGAATGCATATTCGACTGCTAGAGTAATAGTTGATTGTCGGGTCGACTACACTATTTTGTCTAATTATTATGGGTTACCATATGGAGTTAAGTGTTGCTATAATTTTTTTTACTGAGAATATTTTTTGTACCCAAACAACATAATTAGTTAGTATGCACACCGAAGAATATGATACAACTTACTTGGTAAGAAATGACAATGTTGGTAAAAAGTAACCCACACTAATTAGACAAAATAATTTACACCCATGAGCAGTCAATTGCCATAGTAGCTGTCAACTAACGCGTCGATTGCTACCATAAGCAGTCGATTTTGTAGAGATGTTGTAAAAACAACACCTTGTGGTAAAATAAAAAATAAAAATAAAATGTTACCAAGATAATGTCCATTGGGCATCACGCCCAGACGTGATGCGATGTGATGCGATGTGATAACGTCATTTGTGATGTGACATGACCCCCAGTGGTCGCGTCACATTCATTTGCACATCCTTGATGGTATTGGATTTGGGATACATGGTCAAGGATAATAAAAATAAAATGAGGTGTTTTTGATGGCAATTTTTTGTTTTGTTTTGTTTTGTTAAAACACGAGAGATGCTTGACCACCTGGTTAGTTTCCGTCAATTAAAGAGATGATTTCACGGCTGGGATTCAAACCGCCCATCACTCCGTTTGGTTTGGGTGCCTTTCCACTATCATCCAGTAGTTTAGGGTCGTCTCGGACCATTGGCAACTTTATTTGAGTATCTAAACTTATTATGTTTCTTCAAACGTTGGATTTCACGCTTTGTTGCAACTTTTTGAAAACAACTTCGGATTAAGTTAGTACCATTATTGGCTGTGGTTATGTATATGTTGTTGCCAATTATCGACCCGGTTATCATGTAGTTATGAATTGAAGGTATCCGCGAGTCTACATCAAATTCAGTAACCAATCGTTGTGGATATCCATAAAATATAAAGTTTCCAATGAACATTGTAATTATGAACATTGTAATTATGGAGACAAAAATGTCAATAGTGCAGACCTTGGACAACTAACCAACTAATTCAACTATTAGTTAACTAGTTGCCTTTTGTAACTATAGTTGTTTGTGATTTGACCTACCCATAAACCTAGTTAACTATAGTTGTTTTAACTTCGGTATGTCAAAAAATCTAGTTAGGTATAGTTATATCTAGTTAACTAAAGTTGAGCGCAACATGTTCACAAAATTTTGTTGTAATGTTGTAGTGTCACTAGTGTGTTATTTGTGTTGGTGGTTCTTCTGGAGCCTAGCACCGTGAGTGATCGTATAAAGGCATCAGTGGTCCGAGCATATTAAAGACCCTCAACTGAAGCAAATCAAGAGGCGAATTTCTTCGAATATATAATAATACTTGAATTTTCCTAGTTAACTATAGTTGTTCTTCAAATCAGTTTGAAGATTTTCTAGTACACTATAGTTGTTCCCTAAGGTTTTTTGAAAAAAATATAGATAACTATAGTTATTTGGACAGTTGTCCAAGGTCTGCAATAGTGTAAATGACTCAAAATTGAAAACAACAACAATTTTTGTAATTGATTTATGATTTGAAACTTAACTAAGATGCGGAACCACCAGATATTGGTTTGAAGATCGATTCCTAACCTCGGTTATGAAATAGATTATGGTCAAGCAAACAAAAGTGTAACATGAAATTATTGATTTTTCCATAGTTTCCACCCACGAAGTATGAAAACTTGCTACCCATCCAACATAGGACCTCCTCACACTATGGTGCTTCTAGATGTTGAAGGTGAATTTTTGGGGGCCTAATGCATGTCAACTAGCTCAAGGGCGTGCTTTCATGTGTCGACCATTCAATGGCAAGGCTAATTAGACTTTGTCAATATTAGCCCAATATCGACAAAGCTTTGGTATCTTTGTCTAAGCATCTTGTCAGTTGAGCGCTTTCATGCGGAGTAGGGAAGTCCTACAGAGGCCAACATATGAGAGAAAATATATGCTTTGTTGTCAAACATGCAAGTTGGAATGTGGCCATCGTCGCAATTGAATGTCACACGAGTGGTTTTTTTTAAACAAAAAATTGTATTTTGCAGTTGAATATAAAAAGGAAAACAAATCCAAACATTATGAGCTTTTCACAGAAGGTTTGACTTATTAGAATGTGCTGCCTCGCAGAAATCTAGCGTGAATTACAAAAACCTTATGTACATGCAAATCAATTTTTTTTTCACTCAAATGGTAACTCATTTTTTATTCCGAAATAGAGAGGCGGTCAACTCCCCCTCCTCAAATTGTGATTTCCCCTGCAATTGTTATGGGCGCCTATTCTTGCTCTCCGGATAAAGTTTGTGCACACTTCCATGTGGAAAGGAGGCCAAAGTTTCGTCCTTTAGTGATATTCACCAACTTGATTGACACATGAGAGTGTGCCCTAACTCAAGCCTATACTAAAGCCTTAGTTGTGCATTCCAACATTCCGCCCGCTTTTGATTGTGGGTAGACATGTCATACTAGTCGAATACCATATGCTTCATTCTCCCAAACAAATTTGAGGCTTGCCACTTGGCAGCCTCATGTATAACAACATGGATCACATCAACATTGAACAATGGAGAAGAAAAAAACACATTGTTTTTAGTGGACATCATGGCTTTGAACTTTGGTCAAGTACTAGACTAACTATATGCTATGTGTCTATCCACAAGCGTTTCTTCAAAGTCATTCTAATGCTTTGCCCAATTCCTCTTTGCATCTCAACGGGCCATCACAAGTTTGACCCTCAATGCACCTAAATGTATAGCTTTCACTTTGTTCACATTCCACCCTTGTTTCCAAGCATGTGTCGAAAACGGAAGGAATGGTAGGGGAAGTTGGCAAGTGTGGAACCATAAGGGACCAACTCCCAACCAAAGGTGGATTTGAGTGAAAGGAAAACACCATATAGATAGATAGATAGATAGATAGATAGAACTCCAGACCTTTTTGCAAGGTCGGCGTGATTAAAGTGTATGTTCACACTGTTAATGGTCTAGTGTCCACCGGGCAAAGGGCCATTAGAACAATACTACTCTCCTCTGTTGGAAAACACCATCTAGTAGCGTGCCACTTGTTGTCATGAGTTGTGGTGACGTTTTGGAACAAGTTTCACCTTGCCATTTGCAAAACACACATAAAAACTCTAAACGTCAACCCATGAACCCCTACAAGCCGAGGTGGACGTTTTGTCCAGGCAATCATCCATGCCTAACAATATCAAAGCACACTTTTACATTATTTATATATTTATTTATTTATTTTGACACGTGGGCATCTAACAATTCATGTGAACAATTTTAATTCTACAAAACTTCATTTGCACAGTCAGTGTTACCATAAGAAGTGCCGATTTGCTTCAATAAACTTACGAATTGGACGAAACTATTTTAGGTGATTTTGGAAAGACTTTGCTTTAGCCTTCAGGAGGTTAAAGCACCCGCAAGAGTCCTCTTCATAACAAACATCAACAACCAACACATCATTTAACTATTGGGTAGAAATTATGATCCCAAACAACATCGTTCCAAACAACCGCTTTGTTAACTTGATTGATAAGCCAAATCTAGACCCCTTGTAGATTGGTCATGCCAATTATACAAGCACGTTCCTTTTACTAGTGTGCCCCTCCTCCACATGAAGATGATCACATGTGCTAAACTTAGATGATGAAGGAGGAGGAGTGAAAGTTGAATGCTTTTGGAAGTCGAGGAGAATGGAGTTTAAACAAGACTCAAGAAGCTTGTAGAAGGTCATCCATCTAATGATCATTGCCCATTTGCAAATTAATTTCATTAGAAAAATGATCAGATTGTATAATTTGGACAACACTCTAAACTATAAATAAAAAGCCACAAACAATAAACTCAACTAATAAATCTCAACAAATGATGAAAGCTTTATCACATTTGATGCAAACATAGGAGGTACACTCTAAGCTCCATAATATCAACCTCCTTGATGTCACTCCTTCTCTTGTATCCAAAATCCTAGTGAACGGATGTTCTCAGTTCACATCTCACTTCGTGTTGTCACGTTTCCCTTTCATATATCACAAGGTGTTGACATTTAACAGATCACCAAAGAATTCAAACCACACGCTGTCATCATTGTACTTATTTGTCATTGTTGCAATGTTTACTTTGTGTTATTCCATAATGTCACATGCTGCGCTGATTCTCTTTTATCACGCATCCATGTTAGCACTACAAAACTCCTTAATATCACGTGCACTTCAGTTACCACATGCATGATATTATGGAGTTTAAAGTGTAAATTTGTTCTTGCCATTTATTGTAGCTTTATCTACTACGCACCATGATATATACATTCGATAATAGTACAACCTCTACAAACATTGCAGCCTTATAGTGTTCAACCAATGATCATTGTTGGATCCTCCCTTGAACCCCAAAGATTCTCTATGTGAATGTTTCATTTCAGATTCAATCAATGAAATTCCATGCAATCCGAAAGAAAAAAATTCTTTTAGTTGATTGTGAATATTGTCCTTGAATATTCTTTACAACAAAGATTATGCAAAATTTGAATGAATAATCATATTAGTGTGTCCACACTTTTAAGTCTCATTCTTAGTAGGTTCAAAATGTGAACGAACATGACAAGAAAAATGATAATGTTGCACTGCACCCCCAGGGGTGGACTCTTTAGTGGAAACCTAAATGACATGTGTGGGTGGCTATGAAATAAAACCTCCTATATACAAGAACTTTATATGTACTTACAATAGGCCAAAAAATGGACTCATGTATTTACACCAAGAGTTTCAATCTGATGTGATAAATGGTTGCACTACATACACAAAATATAAATCATGAAATAGAGAGGCCTTTATTACATGTACAATCCACTTTCACTTTTCAATGAGAAAGTCATCGAACACATTTTCATCCATATGATATAAACTCATAGTGATATGATCAGAAAACACACATCATTGTGGTCATGGGCATTGGATTAGTATGGGAATTGTCTACTCTGCTGAGCCACCGCCGATTGCAGAGATTGCAAGGATTGTCATTGCAAGTTTTATGATGTTGATGGGTTACAAAAGTTATAAGAGGCCAAGGTGTATATTCTCTTTCTCTTTGAGTGGTCACATAGACCCTCCCAATTGTGCCAAAAACTAAACCTACAGTGGTCTCTATGTCTCTATGTTGTCGCTATGTCTCCAATCTCGCCTAGACCAAATATGTTTTTATGGTTGTAAGTGTTGTCATGTGCCGCTCAAATATAAGTCTCCAAGTAAGAAGAGTGACTACACAAGGCCCACATACCAAGTTAACAATAAATATTACATCCGAATATTGCAAGAGTTAAAGACTAGATAACCCTTGAGGGTCAGAAGGCTCGAGGGCACCGTTATTATTTGGTTTTTTTGGAAAGTAATAGGTTTGGCTACGTGTTCAGTTTAGAGGCAGTCAAGATGGCAAGCATAAGATTTTTATGGAGTTTAGGGTGGCTAAATTTGGATAAATTGAAGGGAGGATTTGGCAAATGCATAGAACCTATGTGTCAATTTGGGTGGCGATTTCTAATTGTACATGGAAGAAATCCAAGGCCGCATATATGCTTTGATAAGGTTAACAATATCCCCATCTATGATATAATAAGTAGCCCCATATTTTATATTAATTGTCTACAAGTGGCCACACACAACACAAACTAAGGGGGAAGTTGGCTACAAAAAAAATTGCATTGGCCTCTTAAACCTCTAGAGGCTTCCAAGTTCAAATAGTTTGCAAATGATGAGAGGATCAACATGCACATATCATACGTTTCAAGCACTTATCAACATCTTAGGCCAAAAGTGTTGCACCAACCCTCTTAAAGATCAATTTGCACCCAAATTGCACAAGTTTGCACACATATAATATGATCAACGTTGAAACATCCTACACTTGATGGGAGGATGGGCTCCACCCATGGCTCACAATAGAGCTCACTGGCTACTCCCAATAATGGAGCTTAGAGGAGGGTCCCAATTTTTAGGCAACTCCACTCCACCGATTTGAAGCTAGTTGGCGCCACCTCTTACCCACAAAGAGTGGAGGTATCACTGTAGAAAAAAAAAAAAAAAAAAAAAAAAACCATTCTTTTTAACATGTGTGTGTACATCAATGCACTTCACCGTAACAAAGTGGCTACTAGTAGCTGGAAAAAAAGGTTGCCCAAGTGGAAATTACTGAGCATAACCATCCGGGTTGATCTAAACCCTCCAATCATGGAGATCTACGTCTCAAATTCTGGTGTAAAGAAGTCGTCGTCTTCCCCAATCCCGGAACGCGACGTAAAAGCGCCAAATAATTATAAAAGCGCGGCACTTGATCCGCACGTGTATCCACGAGCACTTATAGCCTAATATTTTTTACCGGGATTGGCGATATATCGTTGGTGTTGGTGTTGTGAAACCGATGCCCTAATGATTCCGCAAAGTGCCTCCTCCACCAACACCGCACGGTTGCAAGATATGACCCATACTTCCTTACACACACCACCGCACGGGCCACCGGTCCATGCGGTCGGTCTCCGTGGAAAGAAGAAGTTCTTGTGTGTGTGGGAGTGTGAGAGAGAGAGGAGCTTAGATAGAGAGACCGAAAGTTCTTGCACTCAAGTATAGAGTGGCCTAGCTGCCGCTACTCCTACCACCTACTAGGTTGGGTCACCGGCCCGCCGGCCAGCCGGCAGTACTACCACTGCCGGTCCGCTCTGTCACTTACTATCTTAGGTTCTGGAAGCCCCCTTTCCTGCATTTCCCATACACACTTGAAACCAATCTCTCTCTCTCTCTGCTAGCTACACTGTGTTGTCTAATTAGTGTGGGTTACCATTCAAAGTTATGTGTTGCTATAACTTTTCTTTATTAACATTATCGTTTTTTTACCAAGCAATCAATCTCTCTCTCTCTCTCCTGTTAGCTACATTGTTTTGTCTAATTAGTGTGGGTTACCATTCAAAGTTATGTGTGGCTATAATTGTTTTTACCAACATTTATCTTTTTTTTACCAAGTAAGTTATAAGAACAGTTATAGCAACACGTAACTCCAAACGGTAACCCACACTAATTAGAGAACATAGTGTAGCTGCCGGGTGAATGTCAATCGGGCCTTATCATCGGGTCGTATCATTGGGCCTTATCATTATACGTGTTGCTTTGAGTACTATCACACTGTATGCCTGCCCGCCCGCCCACCCGCAAAACCACCTCAAAAGAGCAGGGAATGATGTCGTAAAAGCATTCAACACCCCAGATGGATCAGTAATAATTCAGCCCGTGGAATATTCAAATAAAGAAGTGTTCTTGACAAATTTGGGAAAAGTAAAAAAGGGCGCCTCGTCACGGCGGTCAATTTGTCAGCTCGATCTTCGTTGCCACACGCAGCTTGATTATACTATGTCCCACGTGAGGGATGGCATATCTAAACTCACATACCCTCCCCTCTGCCCAATCACTCAAACCCCAGACACCCCATTAATTATCAACCCAGAACGATGCCTACCCCTTAAATATCCGCCACAATTTTGCTACTACATTGACGGGTCATTCAAACCACCTAAAGAAACAAACAGCGGACACTAGAAATGGGAAACAGTGGGATACGGAATTTATAACCCTTTCAAAAACCTAAAAATTGCAGAAAGACTATGAGGACTAGAAAACATACTATGAGCAGAAATGATGGCCATACACCACACCTTACAACTCCTCACCACAACATACCGTGAGGAACCGGCCCATATATTCACAGATTGCCTCAATGTACTATACCTTCTAAATACCCAACTCAAACACCCCACCCTACATAATAGCCACCCAGACAAAAACATCCTGGAAGCTATGATTAAAATGTTAATATCCCGCACACAAATCACCACACTTCACAAAATAAAAGCCCACACAAACATCAGCGGCAATGAACATGCAGACGCACTAGCCAAACAAGGAGGTGAACTAGATCATAGAGATGCCGCAACACCATACGAACACGCGCACCTTACACCATACTACTTCCAAAAAGACTGGTGGCACTCCATGCAATAGACACCAAACAAAGGACCCATTAGGCACCTCAGAAAACACATCCTCAAACACGACAAATGACTCAACTTAACAATTATAGCAAGTCAAACACACCAACTACACAAATGGCTCGAGAACAAGGACATTGATAAAACATTATCAAATGACTTCTGGACAAACCCTGCCGTCACGGATAAACAAAAAACGTGCCTTATAAAATTCCGAACTGGACAATATATGGATCATGCTCGAAAGCAACTCTTCTTTGGTAGAGAAGCCTACCCATCGAAAGCATGCCCTATTTGCAACTCATCAGAGGCGGATACATGGTTACATATACTACTCAAATGCAAACAACAACACATCCATGCACTAATCACTATATTCGTTAATTTGGGACTTTTTCGGCATTTTGAGACAGTTACAAATATAAGAACATGGATAAAATCACAAAGATATTGGAGAATGTTGTAAGATGCAAATACTTTGAAGCGGGTGTTCATATCAAGAACCCAATTAAGAACTCATATCAGGATGGTTTGGGTAGGACGACCCAAACATTAGACCATGTTGTTGTGGTCCATATATTAATTTGAGACAAGAGAAAGTCTCAAATTAACGAATATAGCCATACTAATAATAAAAAGACACAACAAAGTTGTATGGGAATTACGAAAACTCATTCTATCAACTAAAATATCAGGACACTATACACTTATGAATGCAAGAACGCATAATGAATTACCTCAAGAAAATACAGTACCAACATGGCTATTGCCATGCACATGTGGTGTCCAAAGATGTCACTGTTCCGCTAGACTTAAACCTAACATACTATGCATCATTGGCCACCCGTACAATCATCCGCCACCAGAAATCCCTGCACCAGAACTCACCATACAATTTATAGAATTTACATATTGTAATGACAAATTTGCTGCAAAAACCCTCGATAGGATAACCACAAAATATCAACTGCTCATCAACAACATCATAACAAGGGGGTGGAATGTAGCCCCACTCATGGTATTAGTCGCAAGTGCAAGGGCCACAACACGCATCCCATCAATGAATAAACTAGAAACAACACTTAAACTCCCTGCCATGAAAATTAAAAGTACATTTAAACAAATTAACATAATTGCCACACAATATGCACATTCAATACTAGTTCATAAACATAGACTAGAGAACCGACAACCCATCATAGACCTCCAAGACTTACCATAAACAATCAAATAAATTGACAACCCGCTCTGCCTTACCCCCTAAAGCAATGCCATGATTACTAGATGTCTTCTGGCTAAAGACGGTTACATGTTACCGGTTACCGGTAATGATCATTAGTTATTAGATATAGTGTCTACTCCCTACAAAGGGTGAAGTAGTTTTACATCTAATGCCATCGCCCTGGGGTGTGGCCTAGGATGTTCTACGAATAGACACTCTATTCACTCTGGCCTCCTCCGGAGACCAGAGTTCTTCTTCTTCTTCTTCTGCCCTATAAGTACTATTCAATGTGTTGGTTGAAAGTCTTCAAGAAGACTTAGGGGAAGACCTAGGGTCTTGGGCCCATGTTAATTCCACCTGGACTAGAAAATTTGTGTGGCCCATGCCAATAATATCCATGCTAATTTTCCACCCACACTAATATGACTATTTAGTGTAATTTTGGATTAAAGTTGGACTTTGAGCACATATAAATTGGTCAATTTATGATCTTGTGTATATTATAGTTGGGTTGGTTATTTTAGTCGTAGTTGCACATCTTTAGAGCAGGCATCCACTTGCATTCATGAAATTTGATTTTGGCAATTGGAGGAGGAATGATTCTAAGTTCACCATAATGACGTTGAAGACAAACTCATTTGTAATCTTATATTGTGAAAGTTGGGGCCTTACTTTCATATTTTCAACAAGTTCCTCATAGGCAAACTCGTTTCAAGTACAAGACATGCTTGTTTGAATGTGACATACTATTCTTTTATACGTCGTCTAATACATTAGGCATATAAAGTTGTTACTTCTAGCATTGGTGAAGCCCGAAATGTCTACCTTACACAACCACTTTATGAACATTAAGTTTACACTTTGACCATAGATCCCATGATCATACAAACCTCGATCACAAATTTGTCATTGACGTTCTTCCTCGTTTAAAAATGCTAATATAATAGAACGAGTTCTTCATGTAAGAACCTTTTCTAGTTCAATACATAGTAAGCATGTTATTTCCTAACTTCCTTCCCCATTGTCCAATAGGCTCTTCCAAACAAGGAAATTGTCCCACTTGAATTGAAATTGACGCATGAAGCATCATGTTGTTTGGAAAGCATCACAATAGATGCACATGCCTTAGGTGTACCCACCTTCTATAAGACCAAAATCTTGAAATCGGTTTGAGCTTTCTCAAATTTGGAAGCAACGATTGCTTGGAAAGCCTTGCTTTTTGTAGGAGATTGGCTAATAAGTAGACCTCATAACATTATTCAAATCCATAACAGTGTTTTGTGGGACTAACAATATTCCATAGAATATTTCCGGATATTATCCACATTCAGTTTGAATGTGGGGAATATTCCCATAGAACAATGTTATGGATCTGAATAATGTTATGCTTGTCCATGTCATTCATACAATATTTCGTTGTTTCTTTCCTTTCTTCTTGGCATCCCAAATCATAGCTGATCCTCACATCGCCGTTCTTGGCACAGGGTAAGTATGTAGGTCTTATGTGGTCATTACATTAAACATGTGATTTTGTGTGGGGAATACAATTTGGTGTGCCATGTTAATTATAGTTGTTTTCATAGGGACCACCTGTAACATGAGGTAGTCGCACTTGTCCCAAAGCTTTGCTTGGTAAACATGTTCCATGTTCACATGTAAGCTCACGGCTATGATCAAGGTGAAGTGTCTCTCATTCACACCATCCACAGAGGTTGGCATCGTCTCTCTATTTGTTTACATGGCTTGTCATGCAACACTAAGTGTATATGACACCCTCTCTAGTTGTCGCTCAATGATTGCAAGACAATAATATGGGCCACACTCAAATTGAATGTTTAGTGCATTGTTAATTGGACAAATATGTTTGAGTATTATATGGCAAGCCTTGTAGTTAAGAACGGGCACTAAAAGGACACGTGCTGCAATGAGATTGGACTATGTCCTCATAAACATACACATCATTTGAGGTTCAACAATGAACACAATTGGAGGGTCTATGCGATCATGTAAAGAGAGAACCCTCTTTTGACTTTTCCATCTCAACTTTGATTTTGGAACATGAAATAATAATCTACGTGATTTGGAAATGCTAACCAATTGAAACATTTGCTGATCAAATCCAACCACTCAATGAAATTGCTTGTGGGGTTGGAAGTGCCCATAATATGACCACATGCCTTGCTCATATACAATGCAAGACTTGTAAATGTTGGTGGAGGTCCTCCAAAAGTGCCCTTCTAATTCAAATGTAAAATGTGCCTATGTATATAATGCTAGTGCACTGAATGTGCAATTTAGTGTAACATTAAAGTTGGTGCGTTGCATTAATTAGAGTGGTCTTCTTGACTTGTCCTATAACACCAAGTGTCATGCAACACCCTCTCTAGTTGCCACCCAATGATTACAAGACAATTGATGTGAGTTGATGAATAGCATGAGCCACATTAAATTAGATGTTTAGGGCTGTGAGAATAAATGGTTTAGGATTTCTTTTGGTCATGGTCAATGGTTTGAAGCCAAGACCACAAAGAAATCCTAAACTATCTTTTAAAAGTCTTGGTCATGGGCATAGTGTAAAAGTGGAATTAGACCAAAACACTTTGCTTTTTAAGGAAATGAAAATATAGAATACTACATATACTTACCTACTATTTTCTTTCTTTCTAAAATTGATACATACAAAAATATCTATTTGAATAACATGGTCACCTTCATTTTTGGAGGAGACAATTGCTGTGGATTCTCTCGGCGTAAAATCAAAGTGACCACCGAACATTCTCTATTTATGAACATGTAGGATTCCATATCACTTTCTCATCCATTTGTTGACATGATCACTCTCATTTATAATGACATTGTGTAAAACATAGTGGAACCGCCACTCATCTCTCGACCAAAGAGAGAATTTAGAAAGTGGTTGTCACTAGTGTAAATATGCTCTTAACCCTGAATAGCATGGGCAACCACAAAGTGGTCGATTTCTGGTCAAAGGGCCAAATCATCAATTTCCAACCTCTGTTGGAGATACTCCTTTTCACAAGATGTTTTAGTTAGCTCACGATGCATCTTTTGACAATTGGGATTGAACAAAAGATCTAATGTGTAGATCCTACACCATGAAGAAATTTGAAAATTGAGTGCTCAAATGCAAACCGAATTCTAGGGATGCTTCAATCATGTGTCTATTGTAACTTTTTCCTTTGCAACTTCTTACAGGTCTACTAACGAATACACACTATCTCTACCACATAGGAAATTACAGATGAAATTTTATGCTTTACGCTACATTTATTTTCAATTTTATCTTTCTTACATGCAAAAAATCATAACTAATCCAAATATGCTCCTGTAATGTTGAAATTTTGGCTATAGCTTCATAATACATTTGCTTACTTGTGTAAGATTATACTTTAGAACATGCACTCCTCCAAGTAAACAAAAATTACTCATATGCAGTGCTTTGACTTTGGAAATAGGCCCATGTATTTAGGGGCTAATTTAGTCATGGAGGCAATGATGATAAATCTGTATGTAAGATAAATGGGTCTTAAATGGTTACTTTTTCCAATTAGCCCACATCTCCTAGGATATGAAACATGCGATTAGTACAAGATGCTTAGCAAATCCAAATCAAGGTTGTAGCCACTTTCCTCATAATTTTTAGAGCTCACATGAATATCTCATTTAATATCAAAGTGAAGATTCTTGTGCACATTAAATGGCCATATGAGTCCCTCCAATTAGGTTGACTATGACACCTAGAATGGCACATCATATTATCACATAGCAATATCATTTGAACACATGCTTTTTTGGTATCCGTTCTTGGAGTCACACCTAACCATATACCACTCAAATATAGGTATCTGAATAAGGTAGGTAACCAAATTAGGCACATCTAATTACCCCCTTACTACCAAAGTCACACAACTTACATTTCATTGTGTCCAAATTTCAAGTTGGTTGTGTTCCTGGTGTGTTAATGCAGATCTACGTGGTTGTGTTCTAATTTAATCTAAGTATCATTTTTTGTGTGGAAACTCACGGCATCAAATGATTATTGCAACTGCACAGCCACACATAACATTACTTAGTGTTCAACTCTTGTTCCGTGGGCCTTTAGAATATAACAAACGAGATGCTTGAAAAGTTGCGCCGGGAGACTTAGATTCAGACTGTACTCACAACATCTCATAGTTATATTCTTAAGGCCCGTGTCACTAAGTAATGTTATGTAGGTGAAAATATTGGAAATTTGTATCAAATTCTCAATAAGCGTATCTACTTCTAGTCATGGTGCCGCTAGGTTGTGTTGGCTTGATTTTTGGTAGGCAACTTTCTAAGGAAGACATCCCTTATTCAGTTACTTTTATTATTATTATGATAGAGTTATCCATAAAGACCATCAAAGAGGGACAAAACCATGGGTTTAATCCTCCTTTGAGAAAAAATTCCATTAAGAGCTTGTTAGCTTGTCATGTATTGGAGCCTATTTTGAAAGTTTGGTGAAACTTTTGGGACCTCCTCTCTCCACCTCTCAAACTTTGAGGAAATTTTAAGATGTAAAATAGGGTATGCACATGGGACCCGTTGTTCTAAATCTCAGATCGGCCTATGCAAGGCTAGCATGGCCCACCCATCCTAATAAGACAAACTAGAAAACCGTTCTTTAATAGCATAACACCACTCTTTGTGTACGATGTTTAAGCATTAAGAAAACTTGGCTAACTTTGTGTTAATTCTCATAAACTTAGGGTTTGGGACTAAACCTATGGTTTCATTTGCTTTACTTTACAAATAAATATGATGTCACCTACATTTGAGTCTTATGTGGTTTAATGTGGCTCCAATAATGGATACCCCAAAAAGACATGTATGTGTTTAAAAAAGTTTCTAGATTGCAAGCTGAAATTATGTTACGATTCTCGATTCAAGAGTCAATTATATTGGGGAGACATGTATGACCATTTAATGAACACAAGAATAGCCACTTTGGCAATAAATAAGATATTGAATCATATGAGCTCCAAGCTACAAAAATTATGAGGAGAGTGGCTAGTACAACCT
Organism: Polytrichum formosum; assembly: GCA_964035585.1. Lineage (NCBI taxonomy): Eukaryota > Viridiplantae > Streptophyta > Polytrichopsida > Polytrichales > Polytrichaceae > Polytrichum > Polytrichum formosum. The sequence goes on from OZ037936.1 coordinate 64,371,053, forward strand.
TTGATCGGATCCGCTAACTAAACCATCTGGTACTAATCGCATGCTTCACATCCTAGGAGAAGTGGACTAGTTGGAAAAATAAAAGTAATTATTTAAGACCCATCTAATTTTCATAACCCACTACACTAAAAAGGATATTTAGTGTTTGATACACTAAATACGAACACACACACTAAATGTCAATAACCCTATGAAAGCAAGTAACATTAAATGTAAACTCAAACACTAAGTATCAACTATGGTCATATGTGGAAGTTACATGTTTGAATAGAGTGTTAGTAAGGATATGAAAAAAAATGTTGTCGACTTCGGCATATGGGAGATAAACTAGCAGGAAGGTGGGGCGCCATCCCTAAAATCACAAGTCCAGTGAAATCCATGCTTCACAGGAAGGGAGGTGGCAGTAGGGAAGGCAACATCATAGTTATGTCTAACACTAATTGTCAAGGAATTGAAAATTAGTGTTAAGCATGGTAGGGTGGTAACAACATCAAATATAATAAACACTAATTATCATATTTAGTGCAGTTCTATATCTCAACTTACATCGTGGATAGATATATATTATTATAGTCATGATTAAATGTTGATTCTTATGTTTCTAATTCTATTCATCTTAAGAAATGAACAAGTGATTAGAATTGGTACTAAGTTTGTGATTAATGCAACTGGAAAATTAGTGTGAACTAATTAGTGTGCAAACTTGTCTCAGAGGGACTCCATGATTTTTTATGTTTTTACGAGTGCAAGCCATGTTAAATCAAATGCATGAGACTAAGACGAAACCTAATTGAGTTATGACATACTTAATTATAGAATGTACACTCTAAACTCCGTAGCATCACACCTGTGGCAACCAAAGTGCATGGGATATTACGGAGTTCTGTAGTGTTAACATGGATGTGTGATACTAGTGATTTAGTGTAGCATGTGACACTATGGAATAACACAAAAGTGCAACATATTAAATGGTGTGGTGTGGTCCACTCCACTTGGCCTTCCAGGGCATTGTGGCATATGCATGCACCAACATTCAACAAGTGGCATAAGAAGAATAAGAAGAATAAGAACAAGAAGGTGACACTCCACATATTGACACATGGCGCAATGCAAGGGAGTGGGTTGACTTCTTTGGTGGTTTGCATTAATGACAAAATTCGTGATATAAGGGAGAGAAAGGTGACAATAAGGAGTGAGATTTGAACTACACATATCCGTTCCCTAGGGTTTCGGGATATTAGAGAGTGTGTGACATTATGGAGGTTGATATTACGGAGCTTAGGGTGTACTAGGCATGCCAAAAACTAACATTGTGAACAACTCCACCGATTATGGTATTTAGGGTCACTTACCTTTTGGAACTACACCATGCTATAACTATTTACTATAGATCTCATTTTCTAACGACAAAGGTCAATTTGGTTGGTAGGACATTATAGAACATTAGCATTTTTATTTGGTAAAAATGTACACTAACAATATAAAGTTATAGCATTGTGTAGCTCCGAATCGTGTCACTTACCATGTTTTGAGGCGTATGCTAGGTTACACTAATGATCAACAACTTCACCATTATTGACACCTCATGACACTTGGCGTTTGAGTGCGTTCAAGTACTAATGTCTTGGCATGAGCATGTTCTCTAGATTCATCTAGAGTGTTGTCATAGAAATATCTCATGCCATGGATCCATGCATGGTACAATATGATTCCATATGGAATTTGATTTACATGAAGCCACACCTATTTCAAAAATGTACCATATTGGTACATTTGCATGCTTCTTTCAATGATGCAGTTTGATTATCTAGGAGACATATTTTGGTGGTGGTTGTGGGCATATATGTACCTTACCATGACAAGGCATTATTAGCTATATAAGGTCCACAACACATATCTTGCACAACTCAAAAAACTGCAAATCCAACACAACTATATAGGTATAGTCTACCCCAATAATACAACATCTTGATTATACGACGCATTTCCCGTTGACCAAAATTTCTAGTGTTACTGTAACCTAATATTACGACTATGGCGCTTGTAATACACCATTTTTAGGCCCGATTTATCATATAATAGAGGTCATAAATGCTTGCATGTGATGGGACCCACACCATGATCTACCTTGGGATCAGGGAGTACATGGTAAATCCATTCATGGGTTGACTTAACTTAACTCAAGTTAACCATTTAGAACCTTGGTTTCAAAACGAACGTTGCACTCTTGAGTCTTTGGATTTGGGTGGAGGTTGAGTATTTAGGGATTGCTAGATCTACATACTAGAATTCCAAAGTTGTTGATTTCTCTTTTTGATTTGAAATTTGTCCGCACACCTAAATCTGACATCTCTTTAGATTGGAAATTTCAATCCTTGCTGACTTGTACTCCTAGATATTCCCATGCCACTCTTCATTTTCTTGGCTCTAGAAGTGTTGGCAATGTTGAGTGGCAGATGCTTTTCATTTCGGTTATATTTTCAACAATTTCGGTGTTGATGACCACGTCTGCACACAAAATATCTTGCACACAATTTGGTAAGTAATGACCTCCTCCACATTGGTTATGGCACTGGAGGATGTTTACAATACAGATGAGAATGGTTTATTTTATCGTGCCAAACCAAACAAGACACTAGCGCAAGGAAAAGTTCGTAGGCACAAAATTCAAAAGGACCGTCTCATCCTTACTCTTGTTGTACACATGACATGCATAGACAAGTTGAAACCTGTGATTATTTACAAATTTCTACACCCAAGATGCTTTGGGAGGTGGTTGCCAACAAATTATGTGTGGTGGTTTGCAAACCAAATGGCCTGGATGACATCATATATATTTGAGAGTTGGATGATGAGTCTAAATATACATTTCAAATCTCAAAAGCGGAAGGTACTTTTAGTTATGGACAATTATGGTACTCATTCCCTTAAGCATGTTGGTAGGGGTCATCATTTGGTGTTTTAACCTTGCAGTTGAACAATATTACTATTGCTTTCCTACCACCAAATGTCACAAGTATGGTACAATCGTTAATTCATGAAATAATCGCTTCATTCAAAGTTCAACATAAGAAGAAGCTTTTGGAATGGGTTCTCTCTTGGTTTGATTCTTCTACTACTCACTAGGACTTGAAGAAAATAGTGCCTAATGTAAGGCATACTATTATGTGGTGCTCTCAAGTGTGAAAAGAGATGAATCCCCAAATCATATGAAACAACTAAAGGATGTCCAAGATTTTACTTGCAGACCGGAGAGCCGATTTTGTCATGGGTGATGAATGTGAGAAATCGAGAATGAAAGAAGCATCAAATGAATTGGCAAGTCTCATTTAGTCTTTGAATCTTGAAAGTGAAGAAATACCTATTGAATAATATGTGCAATTGGCAGGAGAGGACATTGTTGATGCATAGTACAACATGGCTGAGGTGGTGGATTTGGCATGGGGTAGAGAAGTCCATTTGGGTTTAGATTTAAATGAAGAGCCAATGGAGGGGAATGATGTGGATGACCGGCCAACACCAATAGTCAAGCTTCCTCAAGCCCATGAGTATGCTCAACTACCATCAAATTTTGTAGTGGAGCATCCTTCGGAGTTTTCAATTATAGATGTGATGCACATGCAATCTTTTAATAGGATAAAATGAACTAGGTGTCAAATTTCCTACATTGTGAGCATATTTCTTTAATAAAAATGTCCTTTCATACTGATGTATCTTCATTGTGTATACAAAATGACATTTTACATTGAAATAGGCCATTTTCTTGAAAACCCTCGTTTAGTATGACATTTGAGCCCAAAATGTCATATTTTGCAGAATACAATATTCAGATTATACAATTCTTTCTTGCATGGCCAAATGTGTCATATGAAAGGGGGAGAACAATATCTAAAATGTCCAATAGCATAGGATGTGTGCTTTTGGACTTGTATGTTAGTAGTGTAGTTTAACCCTATACATGAATAGCAATAAAATATGGACACCTATTATGGGCAATGTACCCAAAATTGACACGATCTAAGAATGGTTTTCATCTCACATGTAGAATCTAGGAGAGTCGTAGATTGTATCCATTCCACATGCTATAGACATAGAACTTACCAAGTTTAGGCGCATTGTCCATAGATTAAAATAGGGGCACATTTCTTAGTGGCACGTGTAATGGAATGCTACCACTAGGGGCTAGTTGAAATGCTAGGTTCATGGAGGCTTGAAGAAACTCGGAAAAAAAGCTTCAACAACAAACTCCAAATGTATCCGTGTTTGCAACCAATTGTTTGTAAGTGCGTGTACCTTTCCCCCAAACTTTTGCATCCCGCTCGAGGGGCTTTGTGGGTGTGGGGGTAGGTTGCAAGGCGATGATGCAAGTGCCGTGGCAAGATTCCGGACTCCAAAAACACTCCTTTGTTTCCTCCTCCTTTATTGCCTTTTAAGTTTTAATGTCCTTCAAGGACATGGCTCTCTCGCACGCTTTCATGTCTTTGCAAGTACTTTGTACTCTTTCCGCTTTCCTCACAAAGACTCGGAGTAGTCCGGTAAAGGGACACCACAAATGACAGGGGAATAGGCAGTTCGACGTCAAGTGACAGGCTATAATATCTTATTTACCATGCATGAGATCTCATGCTCTTTCTTTCAAGAACATGGATCTCGCCTCTTTGTTTCCATTGAAGTTCCGGGCACAAAAGAAAATTTTGATTCCAAATCATTGTCGAGTATACTCCTAAATAATTTACGTGTGATGAGGTCATACCACACATAAGGACCTCGCTGGAAAGTTTTATTGCTTGGAACGGCGTTTCCATTCATAAAAAAAATAGATTTATTTTATTATTAAAAAAATAAATTGATTACATCAAATTTATCATACCCTAAATAAACCAAGTAGGTTATGATTAGTTTTTTTTTATACTTTGGTGAAGCTGACGCCCTTTGCCATGACCTTTCGGGGGCGAAAAACAAATTCCCACACATTAATGCCCTGATCACACCAAAATTTAGAATTGTCTGGTTCCAGCTGTGAAAATGCTAGGGATTATGTTGAGAAATAGATGCTGGTCCACCGTTTTTCGCACTATTACAACTGGAGATGTCGACAGATGGCGTAAGAATTGGACGGTGTGATCAGCCCATAACTTTGTATATAGATCATAGAATATACCTTTCCATGGATTTGTTTCTGCCAAAAATTTGACAAAAAAGATAAAGTTGTCAAATTTGGGATGAATGTTTTCATGTTTAGACAAGAATTTGTATTCTTTTTCGTATGTGTCTTCATCACTTCAATCATTGTCACTAATTTGGCTCCTTGAAAATTGGGATGAATTAACCACAAACCTTTTTAAAATTTTATTTATTTATTTATTTTGGGTTGGGGGGGGTGTCATTCCCCTCCCCTTTGTAACATTGGTGGGGCTCACCTTGTAGATGAAATCCTATAATTTTAAGGATATGGAGCCGGGATGTATGTCATCTAACCATGCCCCACCCACCAATGTAATATGTATCGAGCTCTTTGAGCTTGGCCTCCACCGATCAACTATATCATAACAAAACTAAAGACCCCAAGTTAGTTTAGCGACATGGTGTTACCAGAACCCCCCCCTTTCATAAGAATAGCAAGTGAACAAATCATGGCCATTGACAAATGTTATGTTCCCAATTGCTAACCAAATGAAGGATTCTTGATATGAATCAACGGTCAAAATTTTTCATAAAGTTGAAATTGTTGACAATAGGGCCACATAATTCAAAGAAACCCAATATTGTTCCAATATGGCAAGGGCTAAACGCCCACCTCTTTGAGTTGGGGCCCCATCATTATTTACCAAGGTTAAGGATTTCTAGTAAAAACTTATCATCATAGGTTTGTGGTTAATACATCTCAAGTGGATCGTTCTGGGTTTTTGATGCTAGTATTGTAGTCAAATTATTTAAACTATTTATATTAACATGCTATAATTTGATTGACTGCATTTTCATATGGGGTAAAATTGGTGGGGACCCAAATCAAAGAGGTGGGCGTCTAGCCCTGGCCTTCAAGTATGAACCTCACTTTAACATTTCATAAGATATTTGCCTTTAGTCCTAAGAAAACAAGTTGCGTTTCTCGTTTGGAACTGCTAACATGTTTAGGAAGTTTTTATTTTGTTCCCAAACCCCTAAATATCTTGAGGTGCCCAAGAAGTACATAATGTCGGTGCTAAACCATATAACCATGAGGTATGCATGATACCTTAATGTCATATCTCTACCTACATAGTAAGGTGTGTGGGTGTTATGTGGTTCCTTTTTCATGTTCTCCAACTTCTACCAATTAGATTAACACAACAAAACTCGCGTCGCATTAGCAAATCTACAATGAAACATCTGCAATAATCAGATTAAAAATCGAACCTCCCCAGATTTAGTTTCAATTATCGTAAGTGCATGTTTGTTGATTTCTTAACTTGATAAATTGACCCTCTCAATTGTGTTCATCATTGAGTGTAGAGTAGTTATTACTGTTTGAAAATGTAGTACAATCTCTTTTAAACACGTGTCTTTATGATGTATGCTCTTTGATACTCACATAACCATATACCAATCAAATCTAGGGGCCCGATTAAGAAAAGTAGCCACTTAAGATCTATCTACCTTAATACAATACAACAAGTAAGACAACCATATCTAGTTAGATCAATTCAAGATCTTTGATGCCAATTTTGGTGTCAAAGTATTCAAAAACCTCTGACCTACATCTATTTCATGACGTTTTTGTTGGATGAATGAGGTATGCAATAATTCCCTCTTGCCGGTCCAATGTATGAATACCTTGTGCCAAAGTAAGCCACAAATGAGTTGGTCACTATTTGAAGTCTCATTGAATTCTACATACCACATATTACATAAATTGCAAACAAGAAAACTACACTAAAAAAAGGATAATTGATTATATTTAATGTTGTTACCACCCTACCCTGCTCATCACTAATTTTCAATTCCTTAACAATTAGTGTTAGACATAAATGTGCCGCTACCTTCCCTACTATCACCTCCCTTCCTGTGAAGCTACCCGTCCCTAAAATTTTTCATATCCTTACCAACACTAAATTCAAACATGTAACTTCCACATATTACCATAGTTGATATTTAATGTTTGAGTTTACATTTGATGTTACTTACTTTCATAGGGTTATTGACATTTAGTGTATGCGTTCATATTTAGTGTATCAAACACTAAATGTCCTCTTTAGTGTAGTCGTGCTACTAGTCATCCCTTTATGAGACGTGATAATACATTGTGATATAGTTTTATTGAATTATAAGATAGTGATAAGTTGTTGTCTTCAAAAAGTTACACTTCTTGACACCCACTCACAGTGAATTGGAAGGCATTTTGTTGAGCGTTTCATATCACCCAGAATAAAGAAAGAATATACTCCATCAATATGAGACTGCTAAAGTGTGTAGGAGTTTAGGCATGGCCCAACGAAAGGCAAGGAACCCGTAAGCGGACATGATATTATGGCATCTTCGTGCATGGAAATTTTGCCACATAGCCAAAATGTCCTTTGAATGGTTCACCGCCAACCACATCAATATAGGATGAGGATGAGGAAGAGGAACCACCGATGGTTGTCGGATGTCCATGTCCTATTGTTCATCCCATTATTCTAAGCCTTTATTTCATCCAATGATCATATTGTTTGGATACAATAGTAACTATGTCAACCATCCATCGGTGAGTTGAAGAAGTACAGTCAAGACTCTATAAATGTTACAGGTCGGGAGTAGCAAAAAAATAACATATATAGAATTATAACAAGTAACACTTATAGAATTCATACCGATGATTAATAACATTTATAGAAATAACACTTAAAAATTCCAAAAATGAAGAACATAACGTTTTATAAAAATAAAAAATGAAAGTACAAATGATAATACATAATTCAACTAAACTAATTGAAAGAAATAATCTATATAGTAGTAACTTGACGAGGTTCTTCCAACTAAACTAACCGAAAGAAAGAGTCTATAGTAGTTTGATGAGAAGCTTCCAAATGATGAGATGAAACTTCCTTCTAGAGTCCTTGAATGCTCTTGATGTGTGATAGGGCATCATTTGGTCTTTGTTCAAAGTATTTCTTTAAAGTCTATAGAGAATGGTCAACAACACTCAATCCTACAACTTATTCTACCACATCAACCATAACCTCATCAACATCAATTTCTTGATGTTCTGAGAATACATATCCAAAAACTCCTCATCGGTAGGTTCATAGGGGTTGTTTAAATCAAACTCCATCTCATAATTGAGGTATTCATGAGCATTCATCACCTCACCCACCTCACTATCAGATGACAACAACGTCAGTTGATGAAGTAGAGTAGCAACTTCATCAACCTCTACCAAGCGCCTAGCTTCCTTTATCTCCCTCTCAATAGAGATCGAAAGAACACCCGCTTGATTGTTGACCCTGATTGTTGCGCCTGAAAGATGCTATATCAAGTACTGTAAGCCCCAACTAGCAAACTAGCACCCAACAAGCACCTCAACTCCCAAACCTTCTTTGTCTGCCATCTCCTCTCCCAAATTGCTTGAAAGTGCACAAGGAGGAAGGATCTCTAAATAAGAGAGAATATTTGACTTGTTCGCAAAAAATATGGGATAAATGTGATTACATGTTTAAAACGTATGCTCTCATATATTATTACCTTGATTTTCTCAAAATTAACACTTATAGAGGTGCAATTAACAAAGAAGGGAGTAGAGCATGTTATAACACTTAACACATAACACTTACTAGTCTTACCAATTGTGTTTTTGTAGGGGAGTAAAATTTTCTTAACATATATGAAATTATAACGCTTATAGGGGTAACACTTATAGAGTCTTGACTGTATGTAGCTTCTTTGTTCCTATATTCGAAATTGGATATTCGTAGATACCTACATAGCAAGGTAGATGTGCCTATCATTTAGACACCTATGTTTTAGTGTTATTTGGTTAGGCATGGATCTAAGAACGAACATTAGAAATACATGTCTATGAAAGAGACTGGACTACGTGTTCAAAATTTGGTAATCATTCTAAGTTCAATTGGCAACATAATTAGGGGGATCTGTATGATCACTTAGTGAGCACAAATATATTCATTTTGATAATGAATAAGATGTTCATGTGGAATCCAAATTTTATGAGACAAATGGCTACATGCACAGTTTGGAAATGGTGACCATCTTGCACTAAATTGCATGTTTATATTCTACATGAAGTGGATGTGGTGAAAAAAATAAATCCGAATCACATACATCTACCTTAGGGCATGTTTACACCAGAGGCATTAGGCCATGGCTAATAAACGATCATGGTGTCTCGCTTTTTGGATGAGATCATAGAGAAGTCCATGGACTATAGCCCAAAGTTGTTTGGAGGGCACAAGCCCTTAGTGTAAACCCAACATCATGCTACAAACTCTGTCAGACCTACCTTCAAAGAGCCGTCCCGAAAAAATTTCCTACAACCCCATAATTGCTATGTGAGATTCCATGTAGATTTGGGTGCACCCAAAATGGAGGGCCAATTCTTGGCCTTGGGGCCAATGTCATATTTCAATCTTATTAAAATAAAATATGATTTTTTTCAACGAACCAGATTCGTTGAATTATAAGTAAATCTAGAAATCTGAACGGCTCTATGCTAGATTATGCTAGATCCGTTGGATTATGCTAGATTTATTGAATCGGCCTGGCTTCTTGGCCCTGAGGCCTTTACATATGGAAAAATTGGCCCCCATTATAATCTTATTGTAATGTGTAGTTGAGGCTGGCCTCCAATCCAAAAGGGACTAAAATTTCATGCAATCAGCCTCAAGGGGAATTGGCCCGGCCTCTAGGTGTAAAGCGGCCCTTAGTATCCACATTGGGGTCAATAATTATTTGTGGATATTTTTGTTGACATGGTTGTGCCAAGGTCTTGCATGACAACTTGAAAAATATCTTGCAATATGAATGGAACCCAACTATTAAGTTTTTATCATTGTGAGGTGCACTCAATCGGGAGACTAGGTAACATGTGCATCAACATGAGTAGATGCCATGATTGGCTAATAAGGTAGAGACACCATAAACCGTGAAAATAAGGTGATTCGCATTGAAGATATGGTCTTAAAATTATGAGATAATTTTCCAAGATAGAAGAGAAGGATTCATGAAGAATGCAAGTTGTTTCATATTTTTATTCCTTGTAAAAAAAATTCTACAATCTGTCAAAGTGGAAAGTTTGTCAAACCCCCTACTCGTTCACTAGATTCTCCTTAAATCGAACACAATGATACTCATTTCCACACAGAACATCACCTAAACCAGTTAACTCATGAGTACATTAAATTATGATTGATGGTAGTCAAACATGATTAAATTTGGCAAAATTGACTATACACACATATCAAGTTGCCAGCCCCATAATTATCGGTTTTAGAAATGGCACTTCACTATCCTGACATAAGTCTATTGCACGGGTAGAGGGTAGTTCATGGTTTATGGTATTTCTACCTTAGTTCTCCAAGAGGCCAAGGTTGTTTTGCAACGCCACGGTGAACGTCAAACACCTTGCTCTTGGGTATCAAGAGAAAGTTTGATTGGAATGGAAAGGATGTGTGAGGTTTGAATCCCTTTGACCACACAAGGGGACTTAGTTTACAATTTGTTCTCAACTTTGAGACATTGAAACATAGAAACAAAATTGAATCACTCAAACATTGGATGTGGTCATTACATGGTAAGCATGGGGTAATTAGGGTATTGGTTTATCGTACGAGGTGGGCACCTTTCTTGAGAAGTGTTCCAGACCTTGGACAACTGCCAAAATAACTATAGTTAACTAGATTTTTTTCAATACATTTTAGGGAACAACTATAGTTAACTAGAAAAATTTCAAACCAATTTGAAGAACAACTATAGTTAACTAGGAACATATAAGACCAGATTCAAGAACAATTATAGTTAATTAGAAAAAATTGAAGTATTATTATATATTCAAAGAAGTTCGCCTTTTGATTTGCTTCAGTTGAGGATCTTTAATATACTCGGGCCACTAAGGATCATCAAGAAACGCCTTAATACGATCACTCATAGTGTTGGGCTCCGGAACTACCTCCATGTATACCACCAACACAAATAACACACTAGTGACACTACAACACTACAACATAATTCCATGAACAGGCTGTGCTCAACTTTAGTTAACTAGATATAACTACAGTTAAGTACATTTTTTGGCAGGTCAAATCGCGAACAACTATAGTCATGAAAGGCAATTAATTAACTAATAATTGAATTAGTTGGTTAGTTGTCCAAGGTTTGAAGTGTTCCTATGGCCGGCTATGACAATGCACCATGATAAACTATGCTTGGGGTTTCAAGAGAATGACCTCGTTGGAGTGTGTATGCAAAGTTGTGATTCAACTTAGAGCTTCTCATTGGCCACGTAAACGCGTTCATTTAAAAGGAGAGAAAACAAAATGTGTTTTTAAATTCAATGACTACATTTTGTTTTGTTGATTTCATTTTTGAATATGCTTCAAAGACATCAAAATAACTTGTGGAACCCAATTAAGATGGATTATTCACAAAACTATGGGGAATATATTTCGTCATATTATCTTCACTATGAATGAATTTACATAGCCAGTGGGAAAGTCCAACCATCAACATCATTCCAAAATAGTAGTAGGATTTTGGATGTGAAGAAACTCCAACAATTTTTTGAAATTTTTTTTGGATGTTTTATCCTACATGGATAGAATAGTCTAGATGGGTCCTTTGGATGGATGTTATATACAACGAAAGAAGCATCCCGTAAGGTGGGTGAATCCTTTGAAGATTATAGTGGAAATTTCAAGAAATTATCTTGCTTCTGTTTTGACACTCCACAGTGAAATGAGAGATCCTTGGACATCAAAAATTTGCATTCATTGGTCCAAGACGACCCTAAACTACTGGATGATGGTGGAGAGATACCCAAATCTTAAGGAAGAGGTTGGCGGTTCGATTCCCGGCTGTGAAATCTCCTCTTTACTTGACAAAAACTTGCCATGTGGTTACTTGCCTCCTGTGCTTTGGTGTTGGCCTGTCAACCTTATTTTAAAAAAATAAAAATAAAATTGCATTCACCCCCCCCCCGCCCCCGTTGGTGTTGGGTCACGGGGGGTTCACTCCATGTAAAGTTGAACACCACGTGCGGCCAAAGTTTGCTACCCCTATATTACATGGAATAGATAAATTTAAAAATTATGATATTTTTTCTGCATATACATAATCATTGATAATATCTTTTGTATAGTTTTTTGAAATTTTTAGTCATCTTCATTTTTTGTAGCAATTATTTTAGTTCAATTCTGCGTCATTCTAGTTAGAAACGGTATGATTTATTAAAAAAACATATCATCAAATTTGGTTACTATTTTTTACTATGTAATAGAATCCGTGTATATCTACCCATGAAAAAAAATTGATAAAATTTTGACCCATTTTGGTGATGCAACTTACCAAAAGTAGATTTTTTTTGGCCGCACGTGGTGTTCAACTTGACAATGGAGTGACCCCCCCGTGTGTTGGGTTGAGCTACCTTCTAAGACTCCAACTAAACATTTGGTGTTTAGCAGAGCCATTGGGAGGTTAATGCAATAGTGTGAATTCTTGATTCGTTAACATAGGTGGTATAGATGTTTGTAATTAAAGCCAATGAGGTGTTTTGTGCCTTTAACCCTTTAAAAAAAATTCAAGCTACCATTTCTTGATCTACCGGACAATTTGTACAAGCCCCAAACAAGTATTAAAGCCAATGTTCACTTGGAATACCAACATTGATACAATATTGAGCACATGTTACTACAAAGAGGAAGTGGAAACATGGTTATATGCAACAATGGTGATCAAATATACACAGCACATATTTGAATCCAGGTCACAGGTACAAGCCCAAATCTCTTTGTATTTCTTGTCAATCATGTATGTTCCAAGTCAAGAATCATAATTGGTAATTTAGTTCATTTTGGATGGAGCCATTTTGACATCCTTTGCTAAAAATAGTGTCAAATTTGAACACCACTGCATCACAACATTACCCAACGACTTTGACATGCATTGGGGGTCCCAAGATTAAGGTAGATGACCCATTACCGACCATTACCCCATTTTCACAGCTTAGGTTGACCCAATTCTATGCAACACAAAATCAATCTCTGATTAGTGTTGAGATGGCATGGTCAAAATTCAACTTAGCCAAATGTCAGTGGCTAATTTGATAACCAGGTTTAGACTGCAAGCATATTTAGGTGCCACAAGTATTGATTACGGGGATCAAGTGCTCTCGGTTTTATAATCAATCAGTGATTGGAATAGGGTAGCCTACATCACAAGTATAGATCAAAGAGAATACCCACATAGAAAAAGTCATAGAAATTTGGTTATTGCAAAGAAAATTATGAAAAAATAAAGCGATTTCTTCTTATTTCTATTTCTCGACATGGTGAATTTTTCCTTTGATCATACCTAAAGCACAAATATGCTAAATTGCTTAACTGTGAAGAATGGGTCGGCTACCTTAACATGACATTGTGCTTGAATTCACTAATAGAAATGTGCTAGATTCTTGACACGATAATCTAACACAAAGTGACCATAATGACGCCATCAAGTGTCATTCTGGTCACTTCGTGTTAGATTGTTGTGTCATGAAACTACTGCATTTCTAGATTTGGGCGAACCAACCCATACACTTGTTCCTTGTTGGATGCCTAAACCCTTGCCTCCAAGGAACCAATGTACATGTTGTTTCGCCCCAACCCGCATTTCTATTAGTGATTGTAATCTTGTTATGCTAACATTCATGTTGATTACAAGACGAAGGGGGAAGCAATGAGCATGAAATAGAAAGGGAACCACCTGCCATTGTTGAGTGATCTCATGATGATGCTTTGAGACCCATAAAAATGGGCCTTTGAGGGTTGAACATTTGTTTTATAAGTAAGTTCCACATTCATACATAACATTATTCAAATTCATAACAATGTCCTGTGGGAATGACAATATTCTACGGAATGTTCCTCACATTCAGCCTGAATGATGGAATATTTCATAGAATACTGTCAGTCCCATAGAACACTATTATGGATCTGAATAATGTTATGTAAGGTTCGATGACCATCTAGTCTTACAAATCAATGGTACTACTAAACAATTCCCGTAGTAGTGAGGATAAGTCTTATAATAATCAAACAAGTTTTCTCATAAGCTAGTGGTAGAAGTTTTCTTGTCTAATAAGGGCCACTTCACACATGAGCCAAAAGCCCTGACCATGAAATTGTGAGAACCCAAAAGAAAGTGTCCAAAGGCCGTCCCAAGTCACCTCCAAAATCATGTAGTGTGGTCATGATCCTCAAGTGTAGTGTGAAGTCATATGTGACCGGGCCCTCAACCAAATGTTGTTTCAATGGAATTCTATTCATGCAAGTCCTCACACATGATGAAATAGAATAAATCAACAGTTATGAGCGTTCGGAGTGCCATGGTGTCCCGGTTTTGTGTTAGGCCTACCTCCAAGAGGTGATTTTTGAAAATAGTCCAAGTGACCATGAAACACGATCCATTTGATGCCAAGTAGGAATCTATGTAGACTTTACATCCATCATGCAGTCACATACTCCGTTGGTCCCTCAAGCGTAGGGTGAAGCGAACTTGGACCGGCTCCGCCTTTTCCACCAATGAGAGTGCTTGAAGAGTAATGGTCACGGGCTCTCAGTCTTGTGTGTGAAGTGGCCCTAACACAAACCTTCCAATTAACCATTTGGGAATCATTTTGGTACCATGAGGGGGGGGGTGGGGGCATTGGTTTCGATGGGTCAATGGGTGGCTGCTATTTTACAAATAAATAAATAAATTGAAATGTCAGGCATTCCGACGTGAATTTGAGCCCGTTAGCCCTACCCTTGCTCAAGAATCCTCTTGGTGAAGGATGGGGTTTATTGCCTACCTTGCGGTGGGTGGGCTCTTGGCTTCCTACCTACCTACCTACCTACCTACCTACTTCAAGTAGAGAGCATATTTCACAGCAGGAATCGAACCGCCAAAATTTCCATTCGGAAACAAGTACCTCTCCGCTATCACCCGGTAGTTTAAGGTCATGTCGGACCATGCTATTTTACATATTTGTCAAGCTTACTTTTATTGTGTTGAAACCTGAGATAAGTGAGGTGTTTATCGGATATTGAAGTGTTGTGGGAATTTGTCCATGACATTCTTGATGGTAGTGAGAGGGAGATAGTTGGAGGTCTACGAGTTGATAATGGACACAGATGCCTCAACAATAGTGGAAAACAAGATGTGGGTTGGTGGTACATTATTTTTTTGTCAAGGTTCGATTGTATTTTAGTTGCTTTTGGTAGGTGAATTGGGGAGATTTTTCATAACATTATCAACTGCATGGTTGTGTTCCAATTCTATATGTAGCATTTGACATGGGCCTCCACTATCTTACCTTCATGGAAAGAAATTTTGAAAATAGGAAGAAACTGATGCCAGTACGAATAATGAATAATGCCGGTTTGCATAGTGAGAACATTGTGAATAGTGTCAGTATTTCCAATGATAATTTTACTATTAATAAAAATTTAAGGAAATAATATTGGGATGAATAGTATTTCCTGTGAATACTCCTAGGATGAACAAAAATTCCTCACGTAGTGCTGGGAGTATAACTCCACCCAAATTTCCAAATTCAAGCCTGAATGTATGACTAATAGACGTTTATTCCTATTTTGTTCGAGGGCCCATGAAATATAATTGACCGGCACTTAATTAACCCAACATCATCGGGCACCAGAGCTAGGCTGTGGACCAAGCGATTATCAAAGAACACCATCTGAATAGTCACCTGAAGGTTGGGAGTCATCTGCTTTCTTATCTCCCCCACTCAGAAGAAGAAAAGAAAAGAAAAAATACGCCCGTACATTGTACCGGCATGAATGTGAGCCCGTTACCCGGCTGGGGATTCGTGGCACTCACTAAGGAACATCCATCCAAGATATCGTGGATGAAGTGGCTCCAATAAAAAAAGCCCCCCTATGGGGTTGAGGGCCGATTCATTCGAATGTGACATCACTAGACTAATTCGGGGCCTTTGACTCTATTTCCGGAATCAAATTGCCTAGAAATAGTCATTTAGATGATTCCTGCGTTTTTTTCATCCGCATGGATGATTTTACTTGAGTGCCACGAATCCCCGGCCCCGTTACCCACATGCTTACCATGACTAGTCTTGGTATAGCATGAGGGGTTATGCCTCTTTTAGGAGGTGGGCTCGATTAGTTGAAATTTAGTATTTTATTCCCATGTTAAGGAGGTGCAATGGTGTTTTGTTTGTTGTCAAGTTTCCTCTTGTTGAGTACGAGGTAGGTTAGGTATTTAATGGCATTTTGATGTATGTTTTTCATGAGGTTTTTGATGTTGGTCTTTGGGATGTTGAGGTCTACTAGTTTATTAATGGATTGTTCGTGTATAGCGCCTCTTACTCCTGCCGTAATAGTGATGAGGGGCTTCGTTTTCCAACCTTTGTTTCGTATTTCGTTAATTAATGGATCGTATTTGGTGTGTTTTTGTGTGACGGCATGTTCGGGGAATCTGTCGTGGCAATATGTGAATTCAATGAATTGTATTGTTTGTGTGTGTGAGGGTGCTAGGGGTGTAGGGGTGTGGTTTGGGGCCCCTAGTATGCAAAGGATGTCTGGTCTTAGTCTAGCGTGACATTGACATCTTGTTTGTGTGCATGTACATTCTATGAGCCATTCGGGGACAGTTCGTTCTTGGTTATTGTGGTTGAGATTGCCTGCGTTTGTTAGTGTGTAATATCTTGTGTGTTTGTTGGCTTGTAATGTCTGAGTGATGAGGTGTACTGCTTTATTGTGGCGGGCTATTCTTAGACCTTTCAGATATGGGTGTTCGCATGTTGATAATAAGTGGGGCCATGTGTCTCTGTCATTTTTGTGGCATAGTGTGCAATTGGGGTTTTGGAATTTAAGAGGCCAGAAAATGTTTTTTCTGTGGTTACCCATGTATTGGGCGTAGCGGAATTTTAGGGTTTTGGATTATAATATTTCTTCTCTTTCGTGTGGGAACTTAAATAGTGTGGGTGCAATATGTGTCATACAAACATGGAGGTTTGAAGCTAGTTGTCAAAGAAATGTTGAGCTTCACATAATAGTAAGGTCCACACTAAAGGGAAGAAAGATTGAAGCTGCTATGCAAAATCATCCAAGAGCACATTGTTTCTTCTTGTTTTATTCATAGAACCATGACGGAGAGAGAATCATCATGTATGAGAATACCTCTCATTCATCGAACATTAGAACTCTCAAATAGTATGCAGCCTGGAGTTTATTATGTTTTAGTTGATTTGGCATCAACGTTAGCTTCAAACCCTAACTTCCCAAGATTGTGAAAGGGTTGTTTTGAGTGCATTTCACTCAATGTTGGTTGTGGAATGTTTATGGACAAGTTTTGAGGTTAAAATGAGACTTTTATGTAGGATCGTGAAGCATGGGAGATAAGTTATTTTGAGGGAGAAAATGGGCATGAATAATTCATGTCTGTTTGGGCTTTTGACCGATCAAATTCACCTTGGAAATGAGCGAAATGCTTGTGTGATCCACTAGATGGGAACAACATAATAGTTGTGGATATGACATTTGGTGGGCTTGCCCTCATTTTGGTGACCCAAAATGTATATTGACCAGTGTAGATGGAGACATGATGGGAATTGAGGGAGGCTACGGTGATCGCTATGCCTGCGTCCACTCCTCCCTCTATAGTAGCGTTGGAAGTAGATGTGGTGGTAGCAGTGGACATGCTCTAATGAGTGTTTTGGACCCCAAGGTTCTTGCACCTAGACCCTCATATAAACCCGCCCTTACCCACAAAAATTGCTTCAGCATTATAGTTACCCTTTAAGTCAACGGGAGTAAGTTTTGGTGGGGAGGTGGTTGTTCTGCAGACAACACTTTCCATGTTCAGTAAGTTCCCAGTGCATGCTTATAGTCAATGTGGAGGTTTGAATGAAGAACATTCTCTATCAGTTCATCGGGGGACCAAAGTCGTTTTGGCATGACCCCCCCTCCCATGAACCAAAATAGAATGTTCGTTGTTCAAACCTCCACACCGGTTCCAAGCATGCACCGTAAACCCACCGAACATGGAAAGTGTTTTATGCAAAAAAAAACAACTAACTCCGCACCAAAACTGGGGTCGAATTAAAGGAAAACTCTTGTATGTGTCACACAGCCTTGTTGACCAAGAAACGGAGCCTGCTTTGGAACGGCAGCTTGCAAGCATGGAACGGCCCATAAGACAGCTGAGATATATACTAGAGCTGCCAACATGTGAACCCTCCTAAACAGCAAGTGTAAGTCCACCTGGCGCTCCGAGTAACCATTTGCGTACGAGCCCTAAGAACCCCCCACGTGGCGACGCCTGGTCCACCCCCGGATCCCCGGGGGCTCTCGACGGCGTTCGTTCATCCATCCCTACGACCCAAGACCCTTTCCACATCCACATACTGGATGAGATTACGGTCAACTGGATGATAACATACCCGTATAATACGCAGTCAAATCCCCTCCTTGCCCCCTAAACTCCGCATTATGTTGCGCTCCCTGGAATCATCCGAGAACCTAGATTCTGTCGTGAGCTTCAAGCCCCAGCGGTGTATCCCGCGGGATGTACCCATTCTGTAGATTCTACCTGCTGACGGTACTAGTCCCCAGTTCTGTCGTGGTTCCAGTTGACTGGAGGCGTAAAGGCGAAGAGTTGACGCGAGTGAAATGTACAACGAGGGTAGATTTTAGGCCCTCTGGCTTGTCACCGACTGGAGGGGGAGGATGGCATCGTAAAGAGCGACTCTCTTTGGGGGGCCATTCTTGGAGGAAGCCAAAAACTTCGAGAAACATTCTTGTTCGTAGCGCATATAAAATCACGTCGGTGGGCGACTCCCTATCATTGTTGCTGTAAAACTTGTAGCTGTTCCTCCTGAATTCCTCTACTCCCAGGCTCACATTCCCATTCGGCCCACTCATCATCAGCCGCATTCTGGTTGTACGTAGCTTGACATCCCAACTGCGGTCTCTGCAGTGACGCCTCCTGACGTCGACACAATCTGCTCTCGCCTTGGGATTCGATCCATAGTTCGGTCAAGTTTGAGACAATTTGCAGCAGCCATTCTCAGATTTCTCAGTTTAGAGTTCAGCTGGTTGGTGGGTGAATTTCATCACGGTAGAGAGCTGGTCTATATAATCTTTCGGTGAATCTAGCCATCACTACGATTCATCAGCTGTGTACTTAATCTGGAACTACAGTTGCATTCAAAGTCCTCGAGGTGCCGATCCCAGCCCCCTCCCAGTCGATCAATTGACTACAAGGTTGATAGCATTCAGATGTCCTGTAGGTAGACTTGAGGATCGATTCACTCGAGAGATTCAGCTAGCTGTGCAAAGCTGCCGGTAGGTTTTTCTTTTTTCTGAATTAATCCGGGGAGTCGTTTCTTTGTAGTGCCTCTGAATCAGTGTTACAGTAAAGGCGTGGGCTTAATTCTTGCATTCGATCCTTCAGTACCTCAATCTCAATCGACTGCAGTATAAGGCTAAGCACTCGGGCTGATCTCAGTCCAAGATAGATCTAAGCTTCGCATTCAAGTCTGCTGTTGGATTATTCATCTTTGTTTAAGCTGTAGATACACCAGTGAGTCATACAGCTACCACGAAGTCTCCCAGTCCAGGGTAATAGGCACATACAAAACTTCCAGCTACCAATACTTGCCTTCTTAATCCTATATAAGAAGATCATTGCGACTGACTGATGAGTGGTACATGTCCAGCCCTGTAGTACATTACGTGAACAGTTATTAGAGAATTCAACCTGAGGTTGCCGCACTGATCGGCGATTCCCATCCAACTCCATCAGTCATTCTTTTAATTTTTTATGTTTTTTGTTGTGTGTCAAACCGTTTAGGAGGTTGAATTAATGTGAGCTGGAGCAGTTACACATGTCAAGCTGATGATGATCTGTGCATCAAAAGCGTGAGGTTGGAACCACCCAACCACATGACAGTACCAGAAATCCACATTCACATGAAATTTATTTAGTGTCAGTGGCAGTGAGGCTTGAGTCCAGCTCCACACTCAGTGTGCATGTCATCAACGAGTCTCCCACTTTGAGCGTCTCCATTCCGAGAGGATTAATATCTATCGATCAAGACGACGCCCGCACACTTTGAGGTTGGATACATCGGATCATATTAACTAGAATTGTAATTTTTTTAATTTTTTAAAATTAGATTCCGGTCAAGCTTGAATGTGAGTAACATCTGACTCGATCGGCATGAGTACTTCCATGGCAATCGCCCAATGTGGGCTCATTATGCAGACAGGTTGTTCAACTCATCATGTGTCTACTCAAACAATATCATCCCGGGTAGCCAGCCCAAAATTGGCCCACAAGGGAGGGGCCAATTTCATCAGGACAATGAATATGTCCTCGTCACCCAGGCTGGAATATGATCACCAAGTGGTGTCGAGCCTCAGATCATCACATTCGAGGATATTGGCCGCCGGAGTTAATGCCGTCGAGAAGACTAGAAGACGTACTACTGCAACTGTGAGTACCACGGCCAATTTGCATTCCCTACCTAAACTCATCTAAGTAATATCTTGTGCGCACTAAGTTACTGTGAACATCAGCTTCACTGGTAATAGTCAGTGCTTTTCAACTACTGCAATTTTTTACTGACGAAAATCTATATGTATGCTCGACCACTAGAAGGAAATGAAAAGGAGGGTCTTTTCCACACAGCCCATTTCAGACACACCAACGTCATCTGGGCCTTGTCGAAGGCATCATCACTTTTTTTTTGGGTCAAAATGGTCGTAATCCTTTGTGGTCACTCAATATGCTAGCTACGTAGATAGATCAAAACACCCCAGATCAAAGTCAAGTAACAGTCAGTATTTTTTCTACTGCATTTTACTGACATAAAATTTATGTATGGTCCACTAGAACTTAGAAGGAAATCAAATGGGGATCTTTTGGACACAGCCCATTTGAGACACCTGGGACTTGTCGAAATAATCATCACATTTCGTATCAAGATGGTCGTATTCTTTTGTGAGCACTATTGAAGAACATGCTATCAAAATCAAATCCAGAGAGTCAAGTTACCGAGGAGTACTCATGATGCATCAGTAAATTAGAGAGACATCAGCATTTTCCTGGTGCATTTTTAAACTGACACAAAATTTTATTGGTAGTACTCCACTTGCAATATCATTAATTTGTGAGTTTGGGTTAACTATGATATTCAAGCAGGGTCTTAGCGACGAGGATCGCCAGCTGAATCACTGTAAGGGAGTTGAGGGTGCTGTGAAGCTCATCATGGTTGACGTCTTACAACACTGCCTGGGCAAGCAGGTGAGACAGGACCATCAACATTGTGCAGGCACAATAAATACTAACTGCAACTTTACAACTCAAAAATCATCACTTTTTCCTCCCACGGCTGGTGAATGTTTAGGTTGTGATGAGTCCAGATGTGTATGTATTCCTAAACTTGTGAAAGGTCGGTTTCCTTCTATTTTTTGTTTTGTTTTTGTACACGGACCCACTTAGGTGTACAAGCAAGCAGATAGAGTTGGCTAGACTTTCAACTGTACCACCACCTGGTTGGGTTGGGTAAGGGGTGGGTCCTTTGTATACACGTATGGTGTCGCATTCCTTGCGTAGCTCCATGTTTATTGAGTAAAGAGAGGGACTCTCTCTCTCTCTCTCTCTCCCTCCCCCTCTCTCCCTGTTGTAATAACTACCAAAAAGGCTGTAGCCTCTAATTATGAGTAGGGTCGTTACGTTTCCCTTTTCACACCAGTACCACTACTCCATTGACTCCATTCCGTTTTGGCCTGCTGGCCTTGGGAGGACTCTGTTCAGTGAATTTAAATTTTGATTTTTTTTACACCCCTTCTTGTATCCTGTGTGGCACAATTACACATGTAATTGTAATAGTAGACATTCTGGATACAACCTACTGTGGTTGTTGTGATATAATTTGGTACTGTTCTTTACAGAAGTTGGTTACCATAATGAATGTTACATGAAATTTGGCAAGTATGTCAGCTCTGTTTAGGGCCATGTCGAAATATTTTTGGCCACTCTAGAGTATAGGTATAGGTACAGGACCAGGAAGAGAATCTCGAACTTTGCTGCGTCGAGTCAGAAGGGCAAACAACATTAATTACCATCCTTCTAACCTACAGGACCTACAGAACCTCGAATTTTGAAACCTTGATGTACAACTCTACACTGTTGAATAAATTGGAATTTGGCCCTATAACCAAAGAATTTACAAATTGCTAGACTTCTCACTCTGAGTGGTTTGCTGTATGGCAGAATGATGTGATGAGGAGGAGAGTGCTGGACCAGGTGGCCAAGGTAATGTTTCTTGACCTCCAACAACTAAACATACTTCTATCTGCCAAAATTGTACAAGGATTGCTATTCATGGGGACCAATCATTTGGAAATCGTGTTGCAACCTTGGCTGCAGCAACTCTGTGCAGAAACTTGAAATGGAGACTTCATACATGTTCTTAAAAATATTTCATATTTTATATTTCATATTTTAAAAAACTTCCCCCAGCTACATTTAGTGCTCAAAAGCAAGCTACCCCAAACAGACAATGAACTGAAAAACAAACCTTCCATGTGCAGGGTTTGGCAGCCCTAATCCGAGTTTCACTAGTATCACATAACCCAATTCCATTGTCAGAAATGGTGGATGAAGATATTCATCATGTCCGGAAGCTACTCCAGCTCGTCTCCTTGCCTTTCGATTCCTCATCCGACCATGACTTCCAGCGAGTTATGGCTATCCTTCAGGTATGCAGTGCCACAGATTCTTCTTCATTTAATACTATTAATGTTGGAGTTGGACATTACACAATCTGGGTTCAGGTGACTTGGTTGATGTCCATATTACAGAATATCTGATGCTTTGAAATCGATGGGTAGAGGTTTCCAAGGAGATCCATAGATCCTTGGCCCTTTGTTTCTTGGGGTAGGTCACTTCCAACCTACCTATCTTACAATTGTGCAAACCCTACAGAGCGGAATGAGTAGGGTTTGCAAAGGTTGAATGGTGGTTAGGTTGTGCATGCTGTCTTGTTTTACGTTTCTTTTGAGAAATTTTAATAGTTGATCCCACATGTTTGGATTTGTTATCTTAAAAAATGCATAGGTAGAAGGTGAACATTAGGAACATAATGAATAGAAGATTGCATGAGGTGGCAACATGAAGAACAACTAATGGGGCAATCAAAATTGGCTCAAGTTGGTTGAGCATGAACTATCCAAGCTCATAAATTTGGGTATTGTGGATTTTTATTTTATTTTTTGTAGGGTTACGGACCTCACCAAGGAAGAGCACAACCATTGACAAGAGCCGAGTTGAAGATCGTTTACGAGCGCCTTGGGATGGACTTCTTACAATGTATCACACCACTTGCCATGTGCTTCCCAGAGGTAATTGAATTAAATCACCTTATCATGTGTGCGCAACCTGCATACCCCATACTAGGGTGTTGTCTGGTTCAACACTATAAGTGCCAAATGCTAATTTCCACATTGGATTGACCACTCCATTGACTAATGCAGATACACTATGTGTCAAATATTTCTTTTCTTCCAATTATATATATATATATATATATATATAGTCAAGAATCACACCAGACAACACCCTATGGTATGGATTGCTATAAATTCTGCACACTTTTTGAAGTACAAACTGCATCACTAGTGTATGCGTGGCATCCTCCCCTTTCAGCAAGTCTCGCGAAAAGGCCTTCTGAGATATTCTCCCACGCAAGTTAGATGGGCCTATAAGATGGCAAGGAAAGTGCAATTCATGTAACAGGATCATCATACCGCTGTCGTGTCCACCTATAATCCTCACAACCTAGGCTGCCACTGTTGACGTGTCCAGTAATAAATTCTCTAACAGATTTTCTAGCTTGAAACGATGGACGAGGTGAGTTATTGGGACGTGGATGTCAACATTGTGGGTTCATTTCCCCCTTTGCACTTTTATTGTACTTGTCCCCTAAATTACTTGATGCAGTGATCGGGGAGAACCAGCAGTTAGTTACAGATGAACCGGTTGAGTTTGAGAAATAACGGGTTGAAGTTCAAGACTGCAGGAAAATTACCGATCATATTAGAGGAATTTATAGTATATACCCCGATTTAATAAAGGAAAACCGGAGATGTCAACATGTAACCAGTTGGACTTGCAAACATTAGGATCTCAACCGATTATGCCCAAAAATCTCCCTGATCATTGACTTGATGATTTGTGTGTGCAGCTTCCTTTATGGGCCAAGCGGCAGGCGTTGTCACTCCCGGCCGAGCTTGCACAAATGGTGAGCTTTAGGTTACTCATTCCATAGAGTGAGATAACCCATATCCGGTCGTTCATCCAAGTGGAGAGCATTCCCATCCACACAAAGAGCATTTCAGGGTTAATCTCCGGTTTTTGTCCACGACCAGGCCGGTTATGTCCCATAACCGATGTCAGCAGGCGGATGGATGTCGTTTTCACTCCTGCTACTATTGCAACTCATCATCCATTATCCTCCCACCCATTAAATATTTCATATACTATCACTCCATCATGATCAGTATAAGAAGAACGGGCTCAGATTCACGACAGTGCACGAACACTGATGCTTCTTTTTCTTTTTTTCTTACATCAGTCCGAGGATCCAAGATCCAAGCATGGTGACAAAGAAGAAGAAGAGGAATACTGCACATCCAAATACTGTTTGGGCTAATTAATCCACATCCACATTATGAGTTCCGTCCCAAATTTTGTAGTGCCAGCAGATTCCGGCGACAGACGTCTTGCTGTTCCCCAATTAGAGCAATCTGGGAACACCATCACATTGCCGAGAATCTGCACCTGAGAGCTGTATATAATACTACAATAGCATGTCAGTTTTGAAATATCTTGGCAATACTTTATAATTGCCAGCTTCGATCAGGAACAATTTTCTGCTTCAAATAATGCAGAGAAATCCATGTATTGAAGTACTCGCATAGAAATTGCCGATCAGTAAGGAGACAAACGAGTGTAGGACAGAATTCTAGAAGACCAGTAGGTAGGTTATCTCATGTATACAACCATTATGATTCATGGTCCACATGTAACCAACATGTTACAGAAATGTTAATACAATTGAACGAGCCATATTGGCATTGCAAAATCCCAAAACTCATTGCAAAATGCACATGTATGCATTCATCTCTTTTAATTTGAAGCCATGGCAAGAAGTTGTTAGGAACCTTTCTGGGCGAAGTCCTGTTGACTATATTGAATAAGGTTCAGCATATTAATAGGAGTTTATATATTTATATACTTGATCATTTTCAAAGACCATAGTCCTTGGTCTACCTACCATCAAGTACTCATGCTGACTAAAAAGAAGTTTCCAGCCTTTGGCACATTGACTAGATTGCTTCTAATAATTCATGTGGATAGGTGACATTTAATCGCAAGTGAGCATTACATTTAGCCATGTTTGGAAGATGATCCATGTGGTAGGTTACTGTGACATGATATTGGACAAAAGTGGCTGACATATGAACCAAATTTGTACATTCACAATCCATGACCACAAATCCCCATAATGGTGCCCAGTTTTGTCAACAATCTGTTTTAAGAGCAAATAACTAAACTGCGCAACATTTGGGGGGTTTTACTGTCAAAATAGGATAGAAGTTTGCAGATTCAGTGCCCAAAATCTATAAAAGGTGACCAAAAAACTCAGCTCAAGAATGTCCTATAGAAACTTCAAATAGTTCTAAGGTTCTAGAAACTGCAAATTCAGTGAGCAGAGTCCATATGCTTCTATGCTTCACAAAGCCCACCAAAATGAATTCAAAGCCCTTAATTCGATGACTTGCTTAGGACTCCACTTTGAATGGAGACTCGGACAAAACAAACAACGAGAAAAATCACTTTTCCAGCTTTTACCTAGATTTTGAGACAATCCAAGCTTCACGCTCTTCAGCTTATTCTGCATTTTAAAAATCATGCAAAGCTGAAGTCACCAAGCTGATAGCATTTCTTACACCATGAAGCTAGAAAGTTCAAGTCTTCTGTATGTAGGCTAAATTGGTGCACTACTTCAGCTGAATTTGACCTTCCTCCTTACAGACATGGAGGAAATGGGTTATTGACCGTATTGAAGGTGCAAGTATTATTCACAGTATCACTTGGGACAAGCATGTGCAAACATGGTTGAAGACATGTCAATAAATAAACTCACACAATGTATAGACGTTCTTTCATATAAATTGGTACTTAAAGAATTAAGTGTTACTATTGTCTCAATTTGCATGCTGTGCAGTCGAATGAACCTTGACCACAATCCTCTTTGGGTGCACATGTGAACCTTTAAACCTTATTTGTACTTTTCTAAACACCATGGTAACGGCCCTCATACGAAAGGCTATACTCTCCATTGATACAATTTTTGGTCTATGTTCCCTTGAAAGGGTTGTCAAGAGTTGTGAGAAATATGTTTTGAGGGCGACCCAAAATTCCTGGTATAATTGTTAATCCTTGAAGATTGTTCAGAGGGCAACAATTACTAGTAAAATGGGGATAACAGATGTTGTATAATTTATGAAAGAAATACTGAATATAAAATGTTTAAAACACATTGGATTACTATCTCCAGATATAACAACCTCGATCGGTGATTGCAAGTGATACATTTTTAAAATAATAAATAAGACAATTGGAAAGATGTACATAATTTTAGAATAAACATATTTCTAAAATTATATATTCTAACCATGTACACAGGTGACAATTATGAGATGTAAGTTGAGTCTTCTTCTTCCTCAAGGTCATAGTCTGACACATGGAACAGAGGAAAAATCCTGGAACCCGTAATTTGGCTCTACGACAAATTTGATAACAACCAAGCTTTATCTTTGATCCCACAAACTGCATAGAATCTGCCTGAGAAGCCCGAAGGTGTGAGATTGAATCCTGAAACCATTCAAAGTGGTAAGAGTTGAATGTGGCGGCCTGAAAGTCAAGAGATTGATACCTACTGCAGTTGAGTCTTCATCTTACAAAATTTGTCAAGGCTTAAATCACTACTGTACCTCATCAAATTAAAGGCTCGAATGAGACAGGAGATGATGAATTCATCACACCAAAAGATAAGGAAAGTTTGTCAGAATGGCATGTCAAAACAAGAATTACCAATCAATGTGGTCCTCTCTGACATTACTGGCAGCACAATAAATGCACACATGCTTACACTGCAGGGAAGCAGACTCCCAACTAATTACTTATTACCTCGGCAACTACTAACTTGTAGTGGGCTGGGGCGAACCAACCCATATATCCGTACCTTACCGGGGAGGGCAAACGGCTGGGGATTCGTGGCACTCACTTAAAATCAACCATCCTACATATTGTGGATGAAGTGGCTTCAATACAAAAAGACCCCCTATGAGGTTGAGGGCCGACTCATTCGAATGTGACATCACTAGACATCCGGTAAGGTACCAATGTATGGGTCGGTTCGCCCTAGCCCTTGTAGTGCACCCAAAGTTGACCTTTTTCCACTACCAAACCTTACTAACTTACATGAAGTTGCAAAGAAGATGCAGAGAAAGAAAAAAAAACTTCCAGCTACTCTTTCTTCTCTTTAGTATGGGTACAGAAATAATGTGGGTGGACTATGTGTCATTTCAAGCATAGAGGTTTGAAACTGGTTGTCAAAAAATAATTAGCTTCTAAGTATGTGTATAGAATAATATGATTAGTTCAGTAAAAGACATAACATTATTTAGACCCGTGACAATGTTCTGTGGGACTGATAGTATTCCAAGGAATATTCCCCACATTTAGTCTGAATGTGAAAATATTGGGAATATTCCCTAGAATACTATTAGTCCCACAGAACACTGTCATGGGTCTGAATAATGTTATGAATGTTATTTGGTTACTTTTTCTTAATTAGACACATGTATTTGATTGACATGTGGTTTGGTGAGGATCAAAGAACAAACACCATAGAGACACATGCTTAAAGGAGATTGGACTTCATCTTCAGTTTTTATTAACTACTCCACACTAAACAATAAACACAAAATGGGAGGACCTATGTATTCAATTAAGGAATCATCAATCATGCAATTTTGATAACCATAACTAAGGAGATGTTTGCTTTTTCAATCCAATTTTTGTTGATGCTTCCGTAGATTTTCTATGCAACACAAGTTTGCTTGTGTAAATCCAATCGGTAGAAGTTGGAGAACATGAAGAAGCAAACCGAATAAACACCCATATGCCTTAGTCACCCAAGACAAGTTGACATATCAATTTTGAGACAACACCCACTTGGTCATGGTATTTGGGATTTTTGGGGATAGGTCTATCTACGTTCAATAGTTGAAAGTTGAGCATTACACTCTTTTGTCTAATTAGTGTGGGTGAAAAATTCAGTGGGTTGGAATTTAGTGTGGCCCACATTAATTTTATAGTACTTTCCTTGCCTTGAATTTTCATCCAAATATGCAGACAAAAAAACCCATAGTAATTTCTCACACTGGAAATTACAGTGGGCCACTTCAATCATAATAAAAAATGAATGTGGGTAATTGGGAATTAGTGTGACCCACACTAATTAGACAAAACAGTGTAGCTCTTGGCAATGACAAATGAATAGATGATAAAATGGAAAAAGTGTTATCTTAGTACACCATTATAGTATTTAGTGTCATGTACACTATTAGTGAAGGGCCTAAACTAGATGTCTAGAGATCTCAAAGTGTCACATCCACTAATTGTTAATATGATATTACTCGTCAACTTAAGTAACTTTCTCAACTAAAAAAATATTCACATTATGACGATTTGTCTAGCACATTGGGATACTTGAGATGATAGTTTTGCATTTTAGTATGCAAGGGGAAAATATCCTTGAACATACTACTATCAAGTGTCATTTGTGTACAATTGAATCACCTTGTAGGCCATTGTGTAACATAGGCATATGTCTCATAACACCATTGAGCATACACATGCCAAGATATTAGTAGGCACACTTGAACGCCAAGTGTCATGAGGTGACACTAATAATGAGGTTGTTGATCATTAGTGTAACTAAGAGCAAGCCCAATGGTTCCTGGATTTGCATCTGCATCTGGGAATGAAAAGTGGCCTCCGTCCAAGATGCAGATGCATACCCAAGCAAAATTACCACTCATCATGCATGGTATTCTTTACTAACTTTTGAATTATCTCTAAAATGATGGGTAATTTTCTAAAGTCATGAACTTCAACCAGCTATTTCTCAAACTCGTCCGGTTCATTTGTGATGGTTAATTTTTAGAAGTTTCAAACCTCAACCGGTTGTTTCTCAAACTCGTCCAGTTCATTTGTGATGGTTAATTTTCGGAAGTTTCAAACCTCAACTGGTTATTTCTCAAACTCATCCGGTTCATTTACAAGTGATGGTTAATTTTCAGAAGTTTCAAACCTTAACCAGTTATTTCTCAAACATATCTGGTTCATCTGTAACTAGTATTTTTCTTGAGTATCAAACCTCAACTGGTTATTTCTCAAACACATCCGGTTCATCTGTAACTAGTAATTTTTCTGAAGTCTCAAACCTCAACCGACTATTTCTGAAACTCATCTGCTTCATCTATAACTAGCTAATTCTAGAGAAAACTAGTAGGTCGAAGTTTAAAAAAATCTTGTCTTATTATATATAACCTTCCTTGCATATCTCTCACATATGCAAGGATTTCGAAGCTTCTAGCATTACTTTTCATATGTGTTTGAATTACACGCCAATGAGTGGATGACTTCCTTGTATCCGCATCTGCATTGCGGATGTAAAGTGCATTTGCAGATGCAGATGCAGGGTGAGTGGCCTTGCCCTTAGCATACACCTCAAAATAGGGTAAGTGACACTATTACACATGTAACACTAAATACCATACACGGCGTAGTTGTGTTACTAGACATTTTTACTTCAACTCCCACATTCAACACATTTGTAGTGTGGATGCTTTGTCGGCAACCCACATCAAAACAAATAAAGCGTTTAGGTGCAAAGTGGTAACATTTGTGAAACACCAAAAACCAACACATTTTTTCATAAATATGAAAGCATCGAGAAATAAAGAAAAATAAATTCCAGCTCTATTCCCATTGTTTGTACAACTCAGACTAAGTTAAGTTCAAGCGCTTCGGCTCAGCCTCAAGCCCACACTGAGAAAACGCCTGAAAATAGAGAACAATCCACTGCAAACAACGTATTTAGATTTAGAGACCAAGGCCGGACAAGAGATTATATCCCTTGAATCAAACGTGACAGCAACATGCCTTCTGTGGTCACTCTTCTTAATCAGACACCTATATTTGAGTGGTATATTGCAAGGCTTGTAGTTAAGAAAGAAGAGTAAAAAAACACATGTTACCTTAAGAGTGGACTATGAGCTCAAAAATTAGACACCATTCTAAGTTCAATTGCTAACACAATTGGGAGGAGCAATGTAATCACTTATAGAGAAAGAGGATGTTTTCTTTCACCTCTTATAACTATTGCATCTCAACTTTAATTCCAAAACTTAAAAGATGATCTACATGATTCACAATTGCTAATTGGATGAGATTGTTCCTGAGTTGATCTAACAGGTAAAATTGTGTGTGGAGTTGGAGTGCACACAATAGGGCTACATATCTCAAACTACATAACATTACTCAAATGATGAGTTGTGTTCATGGACCCAATAATAGATTCAAGAATAAAGACTCATGATGCTGGAATCCCACTACTTCAAGCTGAATCTGAAGTCATGGCAGCTGAACACAACTCATCAGCTGAGTAATGTTATGTGAGACAAACGAGTTTGGGAAAGCAAGGTTCACTAAATTGACACCTGTTCTTCATCAGATTGCAGTATTTCAGTCATCAGAACAAGCAGAAATGTCCAAACTTTAGAGAATTTTCCTGCAGCCAGATCTGATTAGTTCCCCAATCTAGAGAAGATTCGCATATTTAGGGTTTAGTAGTGAACTGAATAAGAATCGAGAATATTCATCAACTTATGCACTATTGCAGTATTCTGCATGGAGGAACAAATGGACAACGTGAACACTTCAAAGCCTCCACCATCCTGTGAACCTAGAATATTCTCCTTCCGAATGATCTCTGAGAGGATGCCATTTTCACTTATAAATAGTTCTTAAAACAACAATTTGAGAGTGTAAAACTTTACTAATTTAGACACAAATGGTAACAGTAGATTCCTTCCCATGCGCCCTTTCCAAGCACATTACTCCTCTTTGTGAATTCATAAAACATCAACTCATTAGGATCACTGGAAATGTATCAGACACGACTGTTCTAAAGGGAAAACTTGCCACCCTGGGCCAATCCTCTATTACTATTCAATGTAGTACATATTGAAGTGAATCTGGTTCATTACTAGTTGCAAGTACCTCTACCTAGTATTTCAATATAATGCTTCTGAAAAATATTTTAGCAGCTCCAAACCAGGTTCTCGAGACACTGACCCCTCAACAACTTAACTGTATGAATTCAACAGGAGTATGGATACACCACAACTGCAAACTGATCATTCAACACGAGCTATTGAATTTTTGAGGAACACATATACTAAAATATAAGCCACCCTGTACAAAATCAAACCACCAAAGTTTCTGAACAGATTGAAACTTGCAGCTCGAGTACCGTTGCGTCGATAGCCCAACTCCAAAGCTTTCGACCCTTGATCGGTTTCCGCAAGCACAAGTCCATCCCTTTCCACCATAGAGTGCACAATGAAGTGCTCAAGAAACATAGGAATGTTCACAGGTACTCAATCCAGGAAAACAAATATTTGTGGCTCGACCACATGAACCGATGAGATCTGCACTTTCAGAATTAGTAGCTGACATAAATTCAAGCCTGACACGATCAATATAACGATTCAACTGGGCAGGCAATGATTACTATATATTTTGAGAAAAAAAAGTGTGAAGATTAAGATGAATCTGTACCCACCTGGATTGAGTTGAGGTGTGCTGGCGGCCTGCCTAACCCCATGTTTTCATAATGTGTTTCTGTTGTATAAGAAAGTGTTTTCACGGCTACTCACCCCAACATATGACAAGTTAACCAGCACACATGCTCCCAAAAACAGTACAGTTGAAGTTTACCACCTCTACCACCTCTTTTGTTGTACATCTTTCTTCAAATGCCGTCTCCGAATGGGAGCATGCGTGATGGAAAAGTGGTCAAATTGTTTGGGACTAGTGACCAGAAAAAGCAGTTCTAATACCACTGAAACACATTGCATACTGATGATGGTGATCCAATAAATTCATTATGACACAGGAAGATTCTTCCAGCCCCCAATTCTCAGCTCGGCATCCACATTCGGCTTCTTCCACCAATCATTAACCACTTTCAACTAAAACATCAACTAAATCTGCCAGGGGATACAGAGTTTGCTCTTGGATAACTAGAGATCGAGGATTAGGGTGGAGTGACACGGAGAAATATACCAGGACAATCTGATCAGCAGATGAAGAGTAAGTTGCATCTAGAGATTACTACTAAATTCTAAACCCTACCCAGATGCACCTCTACAACAAAGAATCAGCAATGAGAATCTGCACATGTGCCATCTGCGGTTGTTGCAAAGAATTAAATTAGTGCTCTACCGCCACTGGCACCAACTAATCCCCCACAACATTGTACTCAGAACAGAGCCAATACACCCACATACAAACAATTCCTGCCTACACAAGACCTCATCTGGCGGTGGCACAAGACCTCACACTGTCAAACCAAAAGCTTATCCCTCTCTCCTTAGCTCCATCCCTCACAAGGCTTGCCCCTGCAGAGAGCACTGGAAGTGCAAGTCCATGAGGCGAGCTGGAACTTAACACTGCTTCCCGAACCACAACTGAGTTAAGCTTAGAGTGTGGTGGGAAACTTATTAAGAACAAGTATGTAAGGAAGGGAAGATTCTGTATGAAGACTGACTGATTCTTCCCACTGGTTGCTCACTGCCCCATTCTATTCTACCTTTTGCCACCACCACCTACCTGCCTACCTATACCCTATGCTTGAGTGCCCTGAAAGCAAGGAGGTCACTCGGACGAAGAGAGAATCAGAGCTTGGCAAGGACAACCATATTCATGTGGGGTCCATGCCATAATCCTCCATGCCAAAGCTCTACACAACACATGAAGTTCACCAATCTCACATAACTGTTGAAGTCACAACTGGTGGACCACAACAAGATGAAGCCCAGTTTTGCAAACTCAAACTCAAACACCACCGCATATTTATGTGGGGTCCATGCCACCTTCATCCATGGCAAAGCTCTAGACTTAGCTAGGAACAACTCATGTCCCAGAACAGAACAGAACAGAACAGAACAGAACGCTTGTTCATCACCAGTCTTTCTTCCCATATAACTTCACAACTGGTCCCCAACTGGCGGACTGCAGGCTAAGTTAGCTAGCTGCTAGCTGCAAGCCTGAAGCTGGCAAAAGATGAAGCCCAGGCTCGCAAACTAGAACACAATGCTGTGCCATAAGGGTTACCAAAGTGTGGGTTTGTTATATAGCATATGTATGTACGATATATGTCAACCTGAAAACCTGAGGAGAACCTTAAGAGGACTAGACCTTTTATAGGTAGAGGGGAGACTGAGCCTCGGCTATGATGACGCAATGCCGTGCATGATGAGGGAAGAAAAAAATTGTAACTCTTCACAAATTTCACCTCTGACATTGTTGCAGATCGAATGGACAAGAAGGATCCACATCTATGGTGGTGGTGGTGAATTTTTCACAAAGGCTCAATGGACATCAACATGACTTGTCTGTAAAAGGAGAGGCAACAACATATTCTGGCATGCTGCACAGGAAGCAGAGAAGGATTCTTCGAGTCTACATTGAAAGATCTTTACCAAGGGTTAACTACCTGAGTAACAACAAGACTTGCAACAACTTGGAAGTGCAGTACGGAACTCGAGACAGAGAGACAGAGAAAAATTCAAGAATTTTGCGAATTACGAGTGATGGAAATGACGATAACTTACACGCGTGATGCGGACACCTGACTGGAGGGTTCAAACACCCGTAAATCCTTCAGATATGTAAGGGTTGCAAGGGTTATTTACAGTGTGGACGCCTGCAGGATTTCCGGGAAAATATGTAAGGGTTCGAGTCTACTACACAACTTCCATGAAATGGAATTTCCAAAGTTTCAGAAAACAGTTTGCCGATGAAGCGTCTCTGACAGGCTGAGGATGCGCGGATGGCACTCGTGCCGGCGGTCACAATTACCAGCGTGGTAATAGTAACACCGATTTTGACACCTGAAAAGGGAGGTTCGGAAACCGAGGAAAATTCAAAGAATTTCGCGCATCACGAGTTGGACTCGAATGGACAGTAACTTACACGAGTGTTGAGGCGAGCCAATCTGTAGGTTGCAAGGATTCCAGGAGGCGGCCATTTCACCCAATGACGAAAGCCCTGGATGACATTGACAAGTATAGGCTCCTGATTGCATTTGTCCGATATAATTGGGGGGTTCAAAGGAACATGCCAATGGATATCCTCTTGGGCTTCTTCAAATCTCTGCACAGTCTGATGGCAACCGTCCGCTCATCATGGAGATACGGATATTTGCAGCAAAAGGCACTTGAGCCGAGTAACAAGGCACTGTGCCCCTATGTCAAGGAGGGGGGGAGCCTCCAAGGTATCACTCGCTGATGGTGCCTTCCTCTGCTTAACTCATAGCGTGCCCACACTTACTCGTGTGGGTGACCAACGAACGGCTCCTACCAACAGGGGTCACTTTTAGCTTACGTTTGACCAATGATAGTCACTGGATGTAACTCTTCATTGGTGGTCTGCACCAAGCAGTGTGGGTGGGCTATCACTCGTTGATGTCGTCTTCCTCTGCTTAACTCATAGCGCGCCCACACTTATTGGTGTGGGTGACCAGCGAACGGCTCCTGCTAGCACGGGCTACTTTTAGCTCTCGTTTGACCAGTGATAGTCACTGGATGTAACTCTTCATTGGTGGTCTGCACCAAGTAGTGTGGGTGGGCTATCACTCACTGATGACGCCTTCCTCTGCTTAACTCATAGCGTGCCCACACTTACTGGTGTGGGTGACCAGCGAACGGCTCCTACCAACACGGAGCTCCCATTTGACCAGTGATAGCCACTGGATGTAATCCTTCAGTGGTGGTCTGCACCAGGCAGTGTGGGTGGGCTATTACTTAGTTTTGCCTTTACTTGAAATTGGTCGCAACTTAGTCAAGCAACTGGGAAAAGGTTTCCCTATTATGCGCAGAAGCTGGAAACTGAATCAAGTTTACACCATTGCAACAGTCAAATCTTTCAATGACTTATCCAAACAAATAAAGCAAACACAGCAGTGTCTGGGAAGGATTTGGGGCATAACTGGTCAAAATCCTAGTGTTTCCAAGTCCAACCGGTTACATGTCGTGATCTTTCAGGTCTTTCCTTTATCGATTTGAGGGATATTCTATAGATTCCTCCAATATGATCAGTAATATTCCTGACGCCTTGAACTTCAACTGCTTATTTCTCAAACTCAACCGCTTCTAGCAGTCAGTTCTCCCCATTCATTGTCCCATACAAACATCTACTGAAATTTGGGTCTTAGTAATGGTTACATGCTCGTACACAGCATCCCTGGATTACGAGCAAGATTATGAGTACTGTAGTACCTTTACCACTTCGGCACTAATTAAACTATTTTTTAGGAAACCGAATTTTTTGGAAATTGAACTTCTTAAAATCTAAAAAATTAATGTGGGAAATTTTGATTTCCCTACAAATACGGGATTGTTGAATATAAAAATGATAATGCTTACTTGCCCATAAATAGCCAAAGTGGTAAAAGTGCTACAGTATGTGGTCACTCTCCGGGATTTAAACACCTATATTTGAGTGGTATGTACGAAGGCTTGTACTGAAGAATGGTCACCAAGCAGACACGTGTTAGTACAATGAGATTAGCCTATGTGCTAAAATATATCAACCATTCTCAGTTCATCTATTAAGACAGTTGAGAGGGCATATGGTCATTCAAAGAGAAAGAAAATCTACACTTAATCTCTAATGATTTTGCATATGAAAATCTCTAACACTTGAAACGACAAGGCTTTCATTTGCAAGGATGTTGTTACTAGCTTGTAAATGAGATTGGGAGGATTTTAGGTGCCTTTTAAGGTGTGTGCAACCGAGTCTTGTCCCTTTTTGCAAATGGGTCTCATATCGTATTAGAAAGGGGACATGCATGTCATATCTTAAATGGAAGTCTTTTCGCTACATGAAGAGCCATCTCAAACTTGCCCTGTGCGGCTAAATTTGACAATGAATACGCCTGTAGTTGCAGTCGTTAATCTGCAAAAGAAAAACATACTAAATTAACTAATCACAAATGTTGTACACTCTAACCTTCCTAATATCACACCTATGACAACCAAAGTACACGTGGTATTAAGGAGGTATGCAATGCTAACATGGATGCGTGATAATAGAGGATTAATGTAGCATGTGACATTATGGAATAACACAAAGTCAACATTGCAATAATAATGATAATAATGACAACGTGATGCATGCAAGCATGTGGTTTGAATTCTTTGATGGATTATTTTAATGTCATGACCCGTGGTATATGAGGGAAATGCGGCAACAAGGAGGGAGATTTAAACTGAGCACATCTGTTCCCTAGGATTTTAGGATACAAGAGAGGGAGTGACATTACAAAGGGCAACATTACAGAGATTAGGGTGTATAAGACAAGCTTAAGTTGAGGAGGAGCCGCTAGGGGAGGAAATTCATCGGGGACAGCATGAAATAGAATTTATGACCAACCAACACCAATATCCAAACTCAACTGGGCTTTGGAACACTATATTAAATATTTCAGGACTTTGGGGAGTCCCAAAATGTGGAAAATGGTCTGTATTGTGCATATGGGAACAAATTTATTGCACACATGAACATATTACGAGCTTGTGGGAACGTGGGAACATTGAAGCCAGAACACATGGGTGCCAGCTGGGAACATGGGAACATCTACATGGGAATGTGTGAACAACATATGGGCACATCAGCATGGGATGGCAAGCCAGTCATGATAGCAAGGAATCGTGGGATCTGTGCGGTCTTCCACGTTGGCATGCTCAATACGCACCGTATCCACCTCTTCCTAGTACTACATATAGAACTTGCAATATTAACGAGATGTTTAATATACAACACTTCACATTGCATATTAGGTCATCAGACCCTCAAAATTGTGCCTAGCCTTCCATTAATGTCGTCACGGGTACACCGTGCCCACAATATTGGTACAATGAGCATGTAAAGCATTGAAAACAATGACAATAACTCCCACTGCCCTTGACAGGCCCTGATGGTCTCCCATGGACCAGCCACCCAAAAAACTTTAGTGCCAATGGTAGTATTTGTTGTAGTGTCTCACACTATCAAACAACGCACATGCAAGAAGCAATTCTGATGTGTCACTCCTATCGCCCTCTGTATTTTTCCCGTCTTTGAATCATGAGCGTCCACGGGAGGTGGGGCGTCCACAAGCCCCTTGTCTACCAGTTGCACGGCCACGACCTCCACTTCCACGTGCATGACCTCCTCGTGGCGCACTCGCGCCACCAATGTCCTCCTCACCTGCCATGCGTCCACGCTCTTGCGCAGCACAACGGCGAAGGTTGTCTTCAGCAAATTCGATCTGCTCTAGTGGAATCATAATATTAAGGGGCTCACAATCTTCATGTGCAGGTAGAGGCTATGCCGCCAAGATGCAGTCGATCGGTTGCCAGTCATGAATTGAGAATTTTGAATCGCGTTTCCACTTGAAGTTGGTGTTTGAATCCCAACCATTCCATTTCTTTGTTATGTCTCTAGCAGTCGAAGTGGGAGTGAACCATTGTACAAGAATTTGACGAGGATGCTCCCTAGTGACATTCATGTTAGGTGGACACATGGCTCGGCACACCCATATGGGTCTACCAATATCTTGTTCTTGGGGTCGAAGAATGAGGAAATGTCCCTCATGCACATTCTCGGCAATGCGGAAAGCAGGTGCAGGACGAAGGTTAGAAGGCCCTACATATTGGTCGTCCAGTTGGTGTTCCTCACAAAGTTCGCCAATATACAAGAAAGGGTGCGCGTCCACTTCTATTATACTACACGGCCAGAATCCCTCTCTTAGTGGCAATCCCACAATGTATACATCTGTGAGGGGTGCATCCAATGCCTCTTTCACCCTAGTCCAATATTATAGAAGATGTCCATGGGAGCCTCTATATGCTCCGGTCATGTCATGGTCGCATATTGATTGCCAGTAGTCAATAAACCCTTGCAAATCGACAACAACATCTTCCAGCTTTGTCATATCTCGGGGTTTTGCAGGAAAAGGGTCCCCTGTGGGGAGAACTGGCTCCCCCTTTATATTTGATTTTCACATTAGTATGCCATCTTTGGGCAACCATTCATCATGCGTACTGAGCATTTTATAATGCATCATAGGCCAGCCATCATCCCG
The DNA here is from genome assembly GCA_964035585.1 of Polytrichum formosum. Lineage (NCBI taxonomy): Eukaryota > Viridiplantae > Streptophyta > Polytrichopsida > Polytrichales > Polytrichaceae > Polytrichum > Polytrichum formosum. Next base: position 64,409,802 of record OZ037936.1, read on the forward strand.
GACAATAAATTTGAATTGTTGGGCTTTCGTATGCCCAATGAGTTTGTCCTGTCCATCATGAATGTAGTCAATAACAAAGGCCCTCCAATCTAGAAGTTCCTCTATCATATGTGGGATGATAGGGACCTTCTCCATGTCCATGTAGGATTTCATGAACAATGGGATAGTGGGGTAATCATGTTCACGCAAGTCCATACTCCATCTACCAAATGAGGCGTCAATGTCATCATGGGTATGACCAACTAAAAGGTCACATGAACCTCGGTGAATATCCCTTTGGCCATAAGCATGGACCAAAATGCCTTCACGAACTTGCATTTGTTGTCCTTCCAACAATTATCAGGCTGAACATGCAAAATAGGTGGAAGAGGAACAGCCGGGATTGGCTCTATGGGTGGAGCTCATAATCCTTCCAAACATATATCACTCCCATGAAGAACAACACGATAGAGAGGTGAACGTTCGGCACCACGGAACAGCTCGCATAATGAAGAAACCAGAGGTTGTTCCAAATCACAAAGGAGTCTCGCGAATGAGCCTACAATATGGTTGCAATCGCCAGGGTACAAATCCAATGCATAATGAACATATATCTCATCTCCATGTCCATGAGCCATCATTTATGTGACTGAAAGTGGTAGTTTAGTGAACATATCAGTGTCTTTGTTCTTGTAAGTGAAGCAAAGAGAGGCAGTTTTGTCATGGTCCATCTTGTCATGAATGATGGTCAACACTTTTCGAGAATATTCAATAGAAAGAGCCCTCATGCATCGGTCAATATTTTGAGCGAATTTTTGTTGTATTTGATGCTTCTCCAACTGCTTTGAAAACCCTGTGTGGGCTGCCGAACATTTAACATGTTGCAAAATAAAAGCGGTAAGTGAGTCGTATTTTCCACAACGGACAAAATTGTCACCAACCCTCTTTTTTACATAGTGCTCAAAAGCAGTTATGCCTTATCTGGCTAAGAGTCGAAAGAAAAATTGGTAGCAAATCACATTTCTCATTTACCTGAAAAAATAGTACCACACGCAACCATTAGAGAGACTGCAACAATTTCAAATATAGTCAGATTATCGCCATTATGATGGGAACACATTTCCAACGGACCAAGTGGAACTTTATCATAAGCGAATCCGTTGACCTGGTTGATTGTAACCAGAAATTTCTTCCATTTTATTCCACGAGGCAAAACCATCTCAATTACTCGAATGCCGTTAGGCAACGTGCGGAATTTATGAGGCATCATGTCCGCTTTGTCCTCAAATAAGGTGGTCAGAGTGGCAGTGGTTTGCTGAGTGGACACACAATGCCGTTTGGTGTTCAAGTTCTCATGGTCTTGTAGACGCACACCACACTTGAATTCTTGACGGTTTCTATAGAATGTGGTCTTCGAGATCACAAATATATGCCTCCATGCTATCAGGCATATATTGCGTCCACTCAAAGTCACGACATTCGCAGATCCCCCCCGAAAATATATGTATTTGTCCGTGAACCTCAAGTTGTTTGGCGTGCCTCATCCTTGTGAAACAATCATAAAATTCAGTGCGAAGCGCGAGTGCCTTATCTCTAGGAAAGAATCTAAGGCACTCGCGATCACAACAGACAACTACAGAAAGTTGGCGTATACTTGCATTGTTCAGTATTTGAGATTTTTTGGTGGGCTTAGTGTGGTCCGATGACCGGGATATGTCGTAGGTCCTTTTCCCATTATTTTTTCGTTTTTCCAGCATCTTCGATTTTGTACGCAATCTGTATGTACTCCAAAGAAGGTGATGTGCTAGAGTACAACCACTGTGAAAAATACGACTGAGTGGCCACACCCTCAAAGAGAACATGGCCCCCATGTCCATCATTCCCTCAATAGGCTCCATGATAAGGATACCAACGTGATCATTTCCAAGACATTTGTCTTCCACGCAATCAATTGGGTTCACATTACGACAAATGTCTTTTGCCATATTTTGACCATCTTCATTCACAAGCATTATTGGAATGTTTACCCAATCCTCCCTTTGAAACCTACTGCAACTTGGATCAATGTCTTCAACATGGACGTCATTTTCTTCTTTCGAGAATACTGCTTCGGATAGGGATGTCCCCTGCACAATAAATATTGTACTGTTAATAATTATTTCGACAAACAATGTGATGGCAACATGTGGGATTAACAAATCACCTCCTTTGTTGTGGACGATTTTGGAGACATTCGTGATTCTGAAACCTGCACAAAAAGATCACTTGCGCACTTGGTCAGAAGTTCAACGACTCATAAGCATCTGCTCTAGAGGACCCTCCAAACATATCAGTAAGCAACACTTCAGAGTGGAGCCCTCTGTCATGATCCACTTGGTCAAGTGGATCCTGGCTTGTAACGTTAAACACTAGCAATGAATTTAACTACTCTTAAGGCCACCTGAAAGTTAATAGGGTGTCGTAGTGCCTTGGATCTTGTGTTATTTAGCCATTTTTAGCGTTGAAGCTCCATTTATACCAAAAGAAACACATACGTAAACCTAGTTACCTTGCTGATTAGTTTATTGCTCAACTTCACACCAGAATGGCATGTATAGCTATGACAAATGATTTTTTTAAAATGTTGCAGGGCGTCTTTGAACAAGGATGTATGCACTCCCCTACATGACTTCATAGCTTCACATACCTACATTCAACAATCCATTCAATAAGCTCTTATCTGCTTGACAAAATGCGTATACCACGGTAACCAGTCATCAAACCAAATAAAGCCTATACATACTACGGGTGCTCTTAGCAAAGCTAGACAAAAGTAAAATAAATAAATTCTAACAACAATGTGTACATATACAAACAAGCGAACATAGCAAATATCCTCCCAGTTTCCACTCGACCAAATGGATCACGCCAACGAGACCGCCTTGGCAGGTTCCACTCTGCCGAGTGGAACACGTCAGCGTGACCGCCCTGGCAGGTTCCACTTGATAGAGTGGAATATGCCAGCATAACCACGCTGGCATGTCGCAACCCTTACTAGCTCCCCTTAAATAACTTGGTTATTTTTCCAACTCTAGCAAGGATTACGAGCGCTAACCCTTCACATTCCGCCATGCGAATGGTTAGCTCCTCATACTGCGGACCTTCTTAGTCCATAGGAGGGAGACCAACCCTCCTACTCTTTCATTCCGGACTCACCCCTTAATCAATAACCATTGCTAAGATGTGGACTTCCACCCATGGAAGTCCAATCTTATGTTGATCATCGTATTGCCGAAGCAACACTACAACAACCCGAGTCATACTAGGCAACCATGCCCTCACATTGGGCCAATGCCCATGGAGGCCAAGCCGTTCAGCCTCGGGTGGGTTCGGCCACACCACCTCACCCATATAAGCCTCTAAGACTCTAGGCAAGGCCCTTACCCTACTGTCAAATAACCTTTTGTCTCTCTCCCAACACTTGGGGTCAAGTAGACATTTTTCCTTAGCCATTGGGGCTAGAAGCCCCTAGCAACTTTAGAACACCATAACTTCCTCATATTATCTCTGATATAAACATCCGACCATTCCATCGTCATCTACGTTTCACGTAGATATCGATGGACTACTCATTTGCCCCATTTAGGCAAGTATTGAGGAAGTTATGCATGTTCAAAGCCTGGCAGTCCCGGGAACCACTCCTAGGCCAATGTTGTACCAGGGCGTTGTCCCGGGACAACGCCCCACTCAAATTGCCATATCTCCTAGCTCACACCTCCAATTGAGGTGCTCTTGAGCATTCTAGAATTGGCAAGCCATAAGATACACATAGCTTATGGCCTTACCTTCATGCCTCCTAGTCTCCATGGGTGGGAGGCGTTCCCAACGCCCGGGGCCCTCACCCACACTAGGATCACTTGGGCCCTCTCACCAACGGCGCCACAAGTCCCGGGTGTCACTCCGGGGTCCCCCTTATGCCCATGGTGTTTCGGGCACTCCTCATGGAGAGGTACGCGACATGGCAGGTTCCACTCGACCGAGTGGATCATGCCAGCGTGACCGGAAGGAATGTTAAAAGTGGAGCAACATGTTACAAATGGGAGTGTGTAAAATTATCTGGGTTGGCAAGAACATATCCAATGTCCATGTCCTCTACATATTGTAGCCACCGTTTGTAACATGCAAAGGAGGGTGAAGATGCAATGGGACAATCCCGAATCACCCAGGCATTGAGCCAAAATTGCTTGTCGTGGAAGGCCATGTCTTGAACTGCTCTAAATTGGGTTGAGTTGCACCACATGTGCAACTTTGCCCACCATTCAGGGGTGGGATTTCTTAAATCCCTCCAAACACCCTCCACATCTGCAACCCACTATTGTTGCGAATCCACCGGCATGGCGCCTGCAAACAAGACAAAACCTTCTTCTTTCAAGTATGTTGTTGCCAAGTGCCAGGCATGCGAGCCATGTCCATCGACTACTTCTGCGAGCTTCAACCATTTCGTAATGTTGGCAACAATGAGGCCATTCAAAGGGTGCGATAGCAGAGGGGGCAATAGGCTATAATATTTAAGGAAAAAACGAAGAAGAAGGATGGACCAATGCACAAGGTAAATCCTTTTCACATGGGAATGTTGCAACAACACAACATGGACATCCCAACCCTTAGCAACTAAATGAGACAAAGGATATGCGGGTTTGAAGTTGGCGCAGAGAGGATTGGCTACAAAAGAGGGATAAAAAGGGTGCCAACCCCAAATAGCTTGCAGCAAACGTAGGTAATGCTCGTAATCCCACTGTTTCATGGCCTTCGCAATGGCTTCGCTAACCTTTTTTGACGGTTTTCCTCCCATTGCTTTCGTTGTTTCACCACCTCCCGCATGACGAAGATGTGTTGGACGTAAGTGAGTAGAGCACCAATCTGCACGGTTACAGCGGTGGCGTCATGGACCTTGCTGACGGCTCCCACGATAGTCTGTGTGATTGGCGGTGTTACTTCTGGTTTGGCCTGCATCAGCATGGAAGTCACATGTTACGAGGACATTATCATCCCTTAACACATGTTACAAAGATAAAACACAAAGAGAAGACGAATGGCATGATGACTGCAGTGCACAATCACCACATTCTCCACTGTTACAACATTAATCGCAGAATATCATAAATTGCAAAGAAGGCATGGATGCATGGGAAAAGATATAGCTTGTACCTGATGTGAAGGAGAATAAAATATGTTGTAGGCTGCAAACAACCTGTCCATGAACGAAGGGTCGTTCTTCCACTTCTGAACCTCATCCTGGAATGCATGATATTCGCCATGCTCCAAATCGAACGCCAACAAACCACATGCCAACAAATGGAACAAGCCGGGGGTTGTATTGGGGGCCTTAGAGTTGGTTTGGGGATGTCCATTTTCACGGACCCACGTGCTGCACTGCGGCTATCACGTATAAAGCATGTTGATCCTTTCAGAACCCCAATGCCATATCATTTGAACTTGTTGAGGTCTCCATATGAGTGACAGGGGTAACAGGTGGTATAGGAGCAGCTTCCGGCACGTGCCCACCAGGAGTGGGAGGAGCCAAAATGGCAACCTTCTCTAGTGAGGGGCCGCGAGACTAGATGGGCGTCACACGAATGGGGTGGGGAGGAGGTCCTTCGTGGCCAACACTCGGTGGACGCGCAGTTTGAGTCGGGTTTGGTGCCTGCCGATCACCACCAACACTCTGTTGCGAATGCAGAGGGCTTTGTTTCTTGTGTAGAGTTCTGAACTATCGGCTTGAATGGAAAACGCGATGCCCATCTACCATTTAGGCATGAATACGTTTCTTGGATCGGGCAGGGGGCACTTCAGGCTCATCATCGCCGTCATCTTCTAGGTCGACGAAAGTCGGTGCCGCGGGCGGGCAGTATGTTGCCTGGGAGGGAGTTGCACTATGTGTTTCCCTTGTGCCCGGAAATTGGTTGTTGGGGCTGGGCATGCCGTCAATGTCTCCAGTGTGGGTTCCATGAACCAACATTCCTGCACTCTGGCTCTGGGAGGAGGGTAAGTGACGTCCCTCAGCTGAGGGTTAAGATCTAGCCAAACCGAATTGTCGTGGAGGTTGTCCCATACGGAGCCATCACTACGCTGCAAAGCAAGTTTCAGGTCCTTACCTTGTTTCGTTGTCTTTAGCTTGGGATAGACAAGGAGCTCCCACTTGGAGCCACTTGAGTCCACATGTCCACATGGGAAACCCCCAACACGGTGATTTGTCAACCGCAACTTGCTGGGAAAAGATCCTCTGCAATAGAGGCACAACCAGTCATCCCTGGCCTTGTGTGCATTTTGAGAGCGATTGCAAGTACACTCTAATTTCAACTCAATATACACATGCCTCCTCACGTGTTGTTCCACCCACCCAGCAGAATCCATGTTCACGTAGTATGTCACCTCGTCCTCTTCGGGCAGGGGTGTTTGTGGCTCGCGATCCATATTCTGCAAACGGCAATGTAAATCAATGGCCATAAACAAAGCAATTTGAGGCCCGACCAAGAATGAAGGGGGATGACTATTTGTAGCAAGGAGAATGTGGCGCAACATGCGAGGTTGAGGGTTGTCGAAGCCCTCCATGGGAGGGAACGCACCGACAGCCATGCCCACCAATGTCACTAAGCACGTCCCCAAAAACACCCTAAACCCTAAATACTGAAAGCATATCAGTGCAATGCCTCCAAGACAAGCAAGTGACCAAAATACAGAGTATGCCCAAGCACACACAAAAATGTGATCTGCGTTGTCATAAATGAGGAGGAAATAGAAAAAAGATGCAGCAAAAAGAACGGAAGGTGCGACATGTTACAAGACTAACCGCTCCTGGGATGGCACACAGTCGCTATAACCACCGTGTGTGGACGTTGCGCTCGTGCGGCGATCAGGGTATTGCACCAAAATGGCAGCCCTTGCCATTGTGGTGGTAATTAAGCCATAAACCTGCACAAAATGAGGACGTCAATCACAAGTATGGACACAATCACAAGTTAGGGATCACAATCATGTGATGTGTAACATGACTGTCATGATGATTACAAATCTGAAGAAGGAAGTACATTGACTACATGGCAATCATCATGACAACATATTGCCCGTCATGTTTCAGTGCATCATTGTTGCATTCCCATCACTTTGTGGAAGAGACCGCAGTGCGGCAAATGATTAGGTTACATTGAATCACGAGCAATGGTTGATTGGACTATTGCAAAAAAATATGAAAAACGATGTCACACTTCAACGCATCATTGTTGCATTCCCATCACTTTGTGGAAGAGACTACAATGCGGCAAAAATCCAGGTTGTGCGGCAAATGATTAGGTTACACTCAATCAAAAGCGATGGTTGATTGGACATTCGCAAACAAATATGAAAAGCGGTGTCACTCACCTTGATTGTAACCACCATGATTGTAAAGGAGCGCTCTAGACGCTCATCTTGCTCGTAAACCCTTCACCGCATCATTGTTGCAATCGCATCACTTGGTGCAAGGCACTCCATTGGAGCAGAAATCCGGAGTGTGCAGGTTACAATGATTCAGCAGCCATGGTTGGATGGAGGTCTTTTAAAGAGGAATGGAAAACGCAGTCCTCGAGGGTGATTAGGTTACCTCGGTGGATGGATGTCGGCCATGGTTCACATGGTCTTCATGGCAGTAGCATGCCATGATGGGAGGCATGGACACTGATGTGATGTGCTGTGTAACAAGGGAGTGGGCATGATGATGGGGCAGACGGTTTGACGCATGATGTGGCCGCGGTTGACACGTGGCCTCGGTGGCTGACCGGGCAACTAAGCCCAACAACCTGGCGCTCCACCGTGACGCTCTGACCCGGGCCAGGACAGGGTAAGTTGCGGGCAGGGCCAGGTCGCGCTTTCCAAGGCCCTGACGCACTGCCCAAGTTCTGACGGGCCTCAATTTTCGCTTCGCAGTAAACACCATTGGGTTCGGTAATGTTAGGGTCCCTACGCAGTTTATGGTATTGCATCGTTTAAGTTACAAGTGATTGTTGGTTTTGAACTTCTAGATCACTACGGTGCAAATTAAGGTTTGGACTAAACAACTTGTACATTGGTTCCTTGGAGGCAAGGGTTTAGGCATCCAACAAGGAACGAGTGTATGGGTTGGTTCGCCCAAATCTCATGACAATGGAGGAGCGTGTTCTCCAATTCTCAGAAGCACACTCATGCAACCTTGCGCACTCAAAAGGCTACAAGCAATCACGACACATAACATTACTCAAGATGTTCCGTGGAACCCCTGGACATGTTTGAAGTGTTTTGGAACAATCACGTTAGATACCGGCATCTAAATAGGTTCACTCTAAATTTGGGTCGAGGCAAGGTCCTGGCTACCACCAGTTGTCCGTATTATTAGTAATTTAACACCTACTTAGCCTTGGCATGCTTAGCATTAGTAAACCCTGGGTCATTGCCTAGCCTGGGTAAGTGTACAACTAGGTTGCTTTTAGGTGCTAGGGTGTACACCTAGATGGGCCCAGCTGCACTTCCTCCAATGAAATGATTTTAAAGTTTGGGAAGCCAAAAGTTTGATGAGAGCCAACCTTGCTACCCTCCTGGTCATGCGGGGACCACTGCCTCCCAACCACAGCTTGGAGCTAATGATTTCTATGACGCATAGATTGTTCCGATGCGTATTAGTTTAGGCATGGATTATCATTAGGTGTCTAGTTGTTAGGAACCTAGTCATTCAAATGTGACCGACATGACTATTGTTGAGGATTCTATCAAAAGAACCAGGTAGGTGGGAAACCATGCAACACACCAACTCACTTGTCGGGTAATCTTCCATAAACACCAGGACGGGGGGCGGACCTCATCCAAGCCCATTATCCTCAAATGCACACACCTCATCAGCTGAGTAAAGTTATGCATGTCCAAGATAACAATTATAAGCATACCGAAAATCAACATACAACATGAAAACCAACACTTTGTACCCCTGTCATACATTTCAAGCCCCAAACACTTGACACCAGTACATACTGTCGGTCTTTTGGGTATCCGTACCTAAGATCCATTTTTTATTTTTCCAAACAAGTGACAGTCGTAGACGGTGCGGCATTGATCAACACCAGCAACTGCGATTGAATGCCTATCACTCGTGGGAGACTGGGCCTCGTGGAAAAGTGCCCTTAAAATCTGCGGCAGGCAAACGTCTTGTTCGAATCATGAGATGTTCGAATCATGAGATGTACGAATGACAACCTACTAATGGTTCAAAACTTCAATAGATCCGGATATACTTGATCATGTTGTCGTGAGTCTCCCAACCCTAACCTTGTCAATGTGCAGTTTCCGATGTAATATATATCTTGGTACGTGAGATATATAGATATATATATCTCTCATCATGTAGTAGTACCTTTGCGTCCCCAGCATGCTAGGCACACAAAGAATGATGCTTCGGATATCCTCTTGGCTCCCCTTCACCAAACGGCCGCCAGCCCCGTCCTGAGGGCGATGTTTGGCCAACAAAGCCACTTTATGGCGCCCTGGTTCCTTTTCAAGAAGGAGACCTGTATTTTTAATCTAACAGACCTGTACTCCACCGTTTATGGTACACGCTAGCCTCCCTAATATCACACTCATGGCAACCAAAGTGTACGTGATATTAAGGAGTTAAATAGTGGTAACATGGATGCACGATAATAGAGAATTAGTGTAGTGTGTGACGTTATGGAATAACACAAAGTCAAAATTGTGGTTAATAACAAAGGGAAGATATTTTAAGCGTACGAATGGCCAGTGTCATGTGTTTACATTCTAACATGCAAGAGGAAGATATTCTTTAGCATACTAATGGCAAGTGTCATTTGTGTACACTTTAGCCAACTTGTAGACCATTGTGTAACATAGACACTTGCACCTCGTAACACTATTGATTATACTCAAGCCAAGATATTAGTAAGCGCGCTTGAACGCCAGGTTTCAGGAAGTGACACTTATGGTGAAGTTGTTAATCGTCAATGTAAACCTAGCATACGTCTCAAAATAGGGTAAGTGGCATGATTACGCATGTGACACGAAATACCATAAACAATGTAGTATCATTAGAAGTTCCTAACTTGCTCATGGGAGCAATGAATGCGAGAATTGACCTCTAGTTACAGATGAACTGGTTGAGTTTGAGAAATAACCGGTCGAAGTTCAAGACTTTAGGAAAATTACCCATCATTTTAGAGGAATCTATGGATATACCTCAAATTCATAAAGAACACCCGAAAGATCACATGGAAACAGTTGGACTTGAAAACACTAGGATTTTGATCGATTACATCCAAAAATATCCCTGGACATTTTATGAAGGAGAATATATATAACTAATTATGTCTCCCTTCAACCCTGACCTGACCTGACCGTTGTGGAGTGTGAACGGCCAGGCTCTTTGAGCTGGGCCCCCACCAATTTTACCCACAGTGAGGATGTAGTCAGTAACTAATAACACAAGAATAATTTGGAGTTTTTTATACTAATTACAGAATCAAACCTGTGAAAGAAGGTAAAACTATGAGGATGGGTTGGACAAATTAACGACAACTTATTACGGGTAGGTTCTTACTGTACTTTTTTTTTACCTGGTAAGATTGATCAAGCTTATGGGAAAGAAAGGGAATTATAACATATGAGCATACCTCTCATTCATCCAACCGAGAAAATAGTGTGCAACCTGGAGGTTGCTCTTTTTGTTGATTTGACATTGGATTAGTTCTAAGGACCTCAAATCAGTCTAGTCCAAGTCAACTAAGATGAATTTGCCACAAACTTATAGTGGGTCAAGATTTTATTTTGGATGGATGAGAGATTCGCTCACATGTGATAACTCCCTCTCTCCAACTTATGTCTCCAAAGACATCTAGCCGTCAGCATAACATTACTCAACGTTCAACTCTCGTTTTGTGGGCCCTCAAAGTATGACAATCAGATGCTCGAAAAGTTGCACAAGGAGACTCAAATTCAGATTGAGCTCCCAACATCCCACTGTTAGATTGAGGACCCACATTGTTGAGTAATGTTATGGGTTGTTGTGAAAGACAAGTATCAATATCATGACTTAGGTGTTTTAAGTTCAAGTACAGTTCAACTAATAAGATCTCTCAACTATGAATATCTAGTACGTGGTACTAAATATCATAAAAAATGTAACTTTTGTAAGATAGGCTTTGTATAACATGGCTACTAATTTGACCACAGAAGTGTAGCCCTCAAAGATCGACATGTCGTATAGAACACCATTCATACCTCATCAGTTAACCATGAGTGTGGGCCATTCTACTTCTCAAACTCATAATGCTATACCCATAAATTTCAACTTTCTATGAATGACAACTTAAAAGTGCTCAATACACAAAATCCAGATGCCTACATGGAAAGCCTACATAGATGAATTTGAACAGCTAGACAACCTTGGTCTCCATGACTAGGTGGCCTACACACGATGTTATTCGACTGATGCAGATTCTTTTTGTGCACTGTCCATTGTCTTTCCAACCCTGTAAAATAGTAACACCATCCCTAGAAAACATTTTATACAAACAAAAAAAGCTATTAACGACCACATAGGTACACAAGGCTGGGGCGAACCAACCCATATATCCGTACCTTACCGGGGAGGGCGAACGGCTGGGGATTCGTGGCACTCACTTAAAATCAACCATCCTACATATTGTGGATGAAGTGGCTTCAATACAAAAAGACCCCCTATGAGGTTGAGGGCCGATTCATTCGAATGTGACATCACTAGACATCCGGTAAGGTACCAATGTATGGGTCGGTTCGCCCTAGCCGGTACACAATAGGTACATTCAAGATGTATCCAATTAAATAAGGTTTGTATGCAAGATCTACCTATTTGTGTCTCAATCTAGAAATCACAAGACTTGTGTAAGACACGTGTCTGACAGTACATGACATTTCTTCACTCAAACAGACTACATCTGTGAAAACCCACCCTTACCTCTTGGTATGATGGGTTAGTTGTCTCTCTAGCATTTGATGTGCCCAATAGCATGTAATCTGCAGTTGATTAGGTGTCACTTGTTACATCCAAGACCAGCTGATGTGTTAACTTGAATGCAGTATGGAGATATGAAACGAGCCACAGAATTGCCACATTACAACCAACCTAGCTTCTGGCAACAGATCGCAACAACATTTCATAATGACTAGACAGGCATTTCCAAGTTCCTAAGTGACTGTCTGAAGGCATTGCAATCAACATCAGCCCTGGCCCCAAAAACTGCTCATCTCCAACATTACACATTGGAAATAGATACATGACTTTGTGATAGTTTTCATTCTTTCATAACCACATGGCTCTCTCTACAGTGAAGTTTTATAGGAAGAATCCAGCCCATCTGCACAAACTGATAACCGAGCCCGCAATCATGGCCGCAATGGTTTCAATCCCAGAGCAGCTCGTAATCTATTTGCTTCAGCAATCTCAGGGTCAGGGTGATCAGTGCCATCTGTAACTGCTTCCTTCTTCTTTTCTTTCTTCTCTTTCTTCTTCTTGTCGTCCTGGTTAACACGATGCTCACCATCCTCAAGTGCCCCATCATCATCACCCCGTCCACGCCGACTGAAAAACCAACAAAGCAGCATTAGTGACTTGGATATATCCATATTACATTCTATGAGACAAGGATGGGAAGCACATGCACCAGAGGACTCACATCACTTATGCTGTACAGGCCAGGGTTATAAATATACCGGTTGTCTATATCCAGCAGATTAACGAAATACCCTGATACAGCCTAAACATGAACTTGGAGTAGTCTCAGGACCTTCATGGGGCAAAACAGCCAATCGTGCACTGCTACACTGAAGACTCCTCAATCCTCAACAGACCCATAAAAGACACCTGGCTTCATCACCTCTAGAACATAGTAACGACTATAGGTACCTTCACAATATATATATGGGGAGACACTGGACAAAACCAAATCAGAATGCAAGTGAAGTCATAAGATTCAAAGTCAACATGATTCACCTTTTCTTACGATCAGGAGAAATAGAACGGGGTTCACGGTCTCTTTCTCGATCACGTTGTTCTCGACTCCTGCTTCGTGATCGACTCCTCCTCCTATCTCTATCACCATATCTTTCTCTCTCCCGATCACGGCCACGGTCACGCCGGTAGTAGTCCCTGTCTCTGTCACGATCTCTTTCAGAATACAAGTCCCGGTCTTTCTCCCTGTCACGGCCTCTGTCACGATGGTAGTCGCGGTCACGGTCACGGTCACGGTCACGGTCTCTATCCCTACCACGTTCATATTCTCGGTCACGATCTCGACCTCTGTCTCGGTCCCCCCTATCTCTGCAGAAGCACACAAAGCCAACTGAGTTTAATCTTTGTACTTATGTATCAAACATTTTGTACATATAAAAGAAAACTATCTGCATAGACTGATGAAAGCATATCACAAGCCAAAATCTACATCAACGGCAAAATACAGGCACATGATTTCCTTCTGCTGGATTAGACCCTAGAAAAACAACCACATACACATATTTCCTATCGAAGATTGCAATCTTTATACACAAGGTTCTGCCATTATAGATGATGAACTAGAGCAAAGGTAATCTAATGATCTGTCACAGCTGTCAAGAGGTTGCCTCAAGATAGGAGAAAACACATAACATGACATACCACATGCTCCATCACCTAGTTAATGGTCTACAGCCAAAAATCTATCAGTTTTCAAGTATTTAGATTTGTACTGAACAAATGTGCATCTCTTCAAACTTCTCAACTGTGCACTGCCAACACAAAAAGACCTGAAAGAGTTGCTTAGTGGAAATTATGTCCACATTTGATCTAGAAAGCAAACAAGGGCGGTTCAGGCTGTAGCAGATTCTCTTATTGAAAAGAGCCGCTATACATGCCAGTACTACTAATCATTATCCCAGGCTACATGAGACATAGCATGTGAAAGGTAGACCGTCCATAAAGTTTGTATTGCTTCCATACATACATATGAAGCTCCAATGGATAAACATCAAACAGAGGAAAGTGATGAAACATATCTGAATATATCAAGTCCATAGCTGACATACTACCAAGGTTGGCATTCATCAAATGCATTGCATCATACTAGTCACCATAGACTGACAATACCTCCCAGAGTGTGACTAGCTGACAAGGAGATTGTCAAATCTGTAAGACTTGCTAGTATGGAGATCCAGTTTATTCATGACTACACAAATGGTGTCATCAGCATGAAAGCAAAAGGACCAAATATGTTGCCTACACAAACTCCAAAATACAAGTAGAGATCTAACTAAATTCCACAACACAAGATCCCAACTAAGAGAAGTTCACTCACCGATGATCTCGATGACGATCCCTGTCCCTGTCTCTGTCTCTGTCCCTGTCCCTATCTTTATCTCGATCCCTTTCCTTCACAGGACTCCTACTTCTCCTATGTTCCTGATCCAACAACCATACTAATTGTCAGTAATGCCAGTCTCACATGTCCTTGTCTCCATTTAATAGATGCATCCTTGACAGACTAGGAAACATGTAAATGCTGCAAATATCGGAAACTAGGAAATCTCACACAGAAAAACCATCAAATAGTTTCCAAACACAAATACTCCTTGCAGATCCCTTATTAATCAAGCAATAGAGGACAGTGATCATGTTAGCTTCCTCAAAAAACTTACTTTTTCAATATCCATAGCCTCAATACCATTAGCAGCAGCTTCTTCCTCTTCTTTCTCTTCTTCCTCCTCAAAATCATCTTCTAAAGCACTGCGGCGTGGTTCTAGCTGCCCACCAGTCTCCAGGGTCCACCTGATACATAGCTGCCGAATCAGTTACACCCCTTCAGCAAACTACCACAAGTCTTTGACAATAATAAAATCGTGTAAGCATATCCAACTTTCTATTAAACATCTTCAGTTCCAAATTAGATCATTTAGCACTGATGAATCAAGTTTCTAAGGCATACTGGATACTTGCATCCATTTCTCTTCCAATGCTTGCTTCAAACAGGGCTCAAATCTCTACATTAGAGTAGCTCAAATCCAAGCTTTTGATCTACTACAAGACCTGTGGTCACGAAATTCATACCTTTTGGGAACTCTAGGGAGAGCAATGTCACAACTATAGTCCATTGTAAGTAATTCATCGATGAACTCATCCACATGCGCAAGAATAAACCCTGATCAAATGAATAGAATGAGACGCATTCTTGCATACTGTAAGTGCACAATCAGATATGATGTGCTCAAATGTTAATCAAGAGCAAGTTAAGACCAATAAACAGAAAAACATTCTCTGTAAAATAGTATTCTCCAAGTAGACCTTACAATAACAATTTACAAGGAACAGTAATGAACAATGTAGTTTTGGCTTACAATTTACTTACCTCCCTCTGCAGTTCTCCGTCGCAGTTTACGATAGTCATTATACAAAGGTTCCAGATACTGATACACATCAGTGGGCTTCCCTACCAACCTCAAGTAAAACGCACCCAGTATTCTCACATACCTGCAAAATCCATCCACAGATAACAATACCTCAACTTTCTGGAATCCCTAAGAGCTGTCAAGGCAGGTCCTACAGTAGCACATCAAAAACACCAGAATCGCAAAACTACACTGCAAATAAACTATCTACCCACATTGGTGCAATACATTACTCATAGCAATAACAGCGACCTGTCCAAATGCTTTGATCAGCTTTCAAACCAATACAACATCCAGAAACTCAGTACACATTAAGGCACTCCACGCCACTTGTTACAGTAATTGTGGAACTATGCTCAAACAGCATACAAGACTATTTTGATATAATGCCATCCAGTCCTGTGCATTGCAAACCACTTCAAATAAATTCAGAGACTCTTCAGCTAATTTTCCTACAATTACTTGCAGAACTTACTTGTAATCCTCATTCTTGATAAACTCAACCACAATCTCCTTCTCTGGTTGGATCTGGAGCATCTTTAGGGTAAGGCACATGAAGGGTGTCGCCTTGCGATTTCCTCCAAATGTGCCTCCAAAATGATCCAACTCCATAGCCTTGTCCACCAACGTCTCGGCTGCATCAATCCCCCAACAAGCATGTCAGAACTATCCCAGGCCTACTGTAAAAACCACGGTGCCAGCAAGCTATGTTACATGGTACTCAAGCCTCAAAAGAAGGGTTGTGAGAGTTGTATGCAAGTGCCCTTTGCGTGCACTGCTGATTTAAACCCTAGCACAAAACCCTAAAATATTGGGGGGGTTTAAGAGAACCTCACCACGACATTGCTTTAATAGACATAACTCCAGGTAATTAGAAGATTTATCAGACCCAGATGCAAATGAGTTTGCCAGAAGAAGGCAGAAAAGTTGACAATCTTACTGAGGATTAAGAACAGCACCAACAACAACAACATCATAACCCAATGGAAGGCAAGCTTACTTCCAACCACAATATAGAGTCAAAACTCATTCAAAAATAATAATGTTGTTAACAATGGCGATGTCATAAAATAAAAAACATTGATGACCCAAAACGCTGAGAAATCAAGCCCAAGGTTCCTTCTTACAAATGGAAGCCATTTTGTATCGACGCCCCTTAAGTTTTATGAAGATACTTACATCAACTCAATGACTGAATGGACCAAAAATCATCAAAAGCTATGGCAGTTCAGCTCGCACTATGCCACCTTTTGCTTATTATCCCCCGGAATAATCCAATTCAAAATTCAACAGAATACCACAACTTGCAGCAAGACACCAAACGTGAAGCACAAGAGACGATACTACCCAGAGAGTCAGAAAACACAATGCTTCCACGATATTTTCTCACTTCTCTCCACACTCTTGTGCAATCAATATTTGAAACAATTTCCAAAAAAGGAGCAACAAATCCTACCTGTGAGACCGAAGCATTGCTCCTTCCAGTATGTGTTTTGGTAGATCTTCGAGCGCAAAATCTTCTCCACGAGGTTCTGAGGATTGGTGCCGTGCACGCTCCGCGCTGTAGGGTCGGTGCGATTCGCCATAGCTCCTCACATTCGAGCGCTTCCCCGAGGGCTCGCAGGAGCTCCAAACCCTAGCTATGGTGAAGACACGGACTCTTGTGTCTTTGCTTTGCTTACCGCCTAGATGAAAACGATGATCGATGGATGTTTACCATCCATTCTATTACAACCATGGCAGAGATGAATTCTTACAGTAACCACTTCATCACTTGATGACTAGCCTATTACCGATACCTGACCTTAAACCGAGCTCTAGGGAACAAATTAGAGGAAATGTTCCCTAGGTGGATGACATGTCCGTAGCTCAACTAACCTCACATTAATGCATTTAATGACGTGGAGGGAGAGAGAGAGAGGGGAGGAGAGAGAGGGGGAAGGAGGAAGAAGGAGGAGGAGGATAGGTCTCGGTTCAAGGCACATAGGTCTCGGTTCAAGGCCCATGAGACCTTGCCACAATGTGTTGGATGAGATTAGTTCTTCGTTTAGGATGTCTCTTGACATAGTAAGGTCAAAGTCAGTCTACGGCTTAGTAATGTTGGAGTTCTTACAACCTCTTACTTGCTTGTGGATAATTATAGAATGCTCATAGGTTGTATTAGCATTGACGTCAAACTTCTTTAGGTCTATCATAAGATACCCTAGGGAACATCTTTAAAAAATCATATCTAATTCAAAATTAATTTTTAAAAATTCCAAATTTTTTAAATAGACAAATATTTCATTTTACCTTGCATGAAAAAATTTAAATCGCTCATTACCATAGAAGAGGTCATCGTGAAAATTCACCAATGTGTAGCTCTCGGTCATAGGCCAGGTTACCATACTTTCTCATTGGGGTACAAGAAACCTAAGGGCCACTTCACACATGAGCCAAGAGCTGTGACCATGAAATTGTGAGAGCCCAAAAGAAGGGTCTAAAGGCCATCCCAAGACACTTCCAAAATTATGTAATGTGATCACGGGCCTTCAAGCGTAGTGTGAAGTCATATGTGATTGGACCCTCAACCAAATGCTATTTCAATGAATTTGTTATTCATGTAAGGTCCTCACACATGATATAAATATAATAAATCAATGGTTGTGAGATTTCGGAGTGCCATAGTCTTCCAGTTTTGTGTTAGGCCTACCTCCAAGAGGTGGTTTTTGAGAATAATCCAAGTGACCATGAAACATGATCCATTCAATGCCATGTAGGAATCCATCTTGCATTCACTTACTCCATTGGTCCCACAAGTGTAGTGTGAAGCGAACTTGGACTAGCTCCGCCTTTTGGACAAATGAGAGTGCTTGAAGTGCGATGGTCATAGGCCCTCAGTCTCATGTGTGAAGTGGCCCTAAGAACATGATCACACATTGGACACCAAAGGTGCTAAATCAAGTAACATTATTTTAGAGGGGAGTAGTCTCATTGTATCGTGGAGGGCTCTCTATTTTGACAAAAATTAATTATTTTCCCCTCAAATTTTGCCACATGTCAATTCTACATTGATTGAGACCTTGAGTTCCACGTGGAAACTACATTATGGCACTAGTCAAGATGAAATAGAGTGCCCTCCATGGTATGTCCCATACATTTATGAGCTTTATAAATGTGGGTTCCATGATCAAAAGCACTATTTCACCATACACAAGGCCTTACATATCAATTATTGAAACAAGATTTTATTTGGTCAATGACTGTGAGGTATTGATAGTTGATTTCCCTTTGAAACTTGGGCCACAATATACCCAAAACCCTAAACCCTAAACCGACAACTAGGATGAGATCCTCAATTTTCAACAAACCCTCCCACTCAACACATTAGAGTTATCTGCGAAGTCCCTCAAAGAAGGATGGCACTGTGGGTTCGATCATGCTTCGAAGAACTTTCTATTAAGAGTGCATTAGCTTGTCATGTATCATGGGCTATTTTGGAGTTCGGTGAATTTTTTGCGACCTCCTCTTGCCATCTCAAAAACTTTGTGAGAATTTCAGGATCTAAAACAATGCATGTGCATGGGACCCATGTCTTAGCCCCTGGAGCAGCCTATTCAAGGCTAGCTTGGCACACTCATTCTAATAGGACATGCTAGAAAACCGATCTTCAACCATAACATTATTCAGATCCATATCAGCGTTCCGTGGGACTGCGGAATATTCTCTGATATTTCCCACATTCAGACTGAATGTGGGAAATACCAGGGAATATTCCACAGTCCCACAGAACGATGATATGGATCTGAATAATGTTATGACAACCTAACACCATTTCTTTGTGTATTTTAATTTAAGCATCAAGAAAATGTAGGTGATTTTGTGTTGATTCTCATAAACTCAAGGTTTGGGATTGAACCCATTGTTTTATCTACTTTACTTTACGGATAACTCTATTGGGCCCCCTTTTGAAGTAAACATTGCAATACAACTCGAAGAAGCAACAACAAAGAAATGGGTTAGTACTACAACATCCTTCTCAAATATAAAGTAAGTGGCCCTAAAATGAACTTCTTTAGCTTTGCACCACCTTCTCCTAGGATAGTAAACACGCAATCACTACGAGATGATTAGCAAATCCAAATTGAGGACGTAGCCAATTCGAGTCATATGTTATTTATAATGTTTGTTTTGTTTGTTTTTTTGACACTCTCTTAAGCACACACCATTCTAATACACTCTAAACTCCGTACTATCAACCTCCTTAATGTCACTCCTCCTCTTCTATCTCAAAACCCTAAGGAACAAATGTCCTCAATTCAAATCTCACTCCTCGTTGTCACATTTCCCTTCCATATATCACAGGTTTTGACAATTACAACAAACCACCAAAGAATTCAAACCACACTCGCATGCATCACGTTGTCATGACTCATGATTGCAATGTTGACTTTGTGTTATTCCATAATGTCACATACTGTACTAATTCTTTTTTATCAGGCATCCATATTGTCATTACACAACTCCTTAATATATCACGTGCACTTTTGGTTGCTAGAAGCGTGATATTGCGGGGCTCAGAGCATACACATGTTTGATTAGAGGAGTAACCAAAAAACACCCACATGCCCCGCACCGGGCTAGATCACATCTGCCCAGGGTTGGGTTCCACTTTGGGCATGCCTCGTTCACTACCCAAATGAAGCCCATGCTCTGTGCCCACTCCGCCCGACTTCAAAAACTAAACTTGCCCTTGCATCCTTGAAGGCCGCTTGTCCATATAACCCATATTGAGTGCACTTCATCTTCAAGGTCCAAAATCCAACATACATGTTCACTTCCATTGAGAAAATAAACAATTGATTGGGATTTCGTTTTCAAAGTGAAACCGTCAATAAAGCATGTAATTAACTTGGAAGTCAAGAATATTACAAAACCCTCATTAGCATTGAGATTATAATTTTCGTGACTTCCCATTGAAAGGGTCTTTGTCATTATAATTAAGTGTGATTTCTTAATGGAAGTGAACATATATACATTGGATTTTGGACCTTGAAGATGAAGTGCACTCAATATGGGTTATATGGCCAGGCGGCCTTCAAGAATGCAAGGGCAATTTTAGTTTACGAAGTCGGTCAGGGAGCATGGGCTTCATCCGGGCAGTGAAGGAGGTGTGCCCGGGATGGGGCCCAGATCTGGGCAGATGCGATCTAGCCCTGGGCACAGGGATTCTCGGGCATACTCAATAGGGGTTGTCACACCTCTTTCTTCCCATTCTCAATCTTCAGAGAATGGGGACGTGGCACGCTCTCCTAGAAAGGCGGAGGCCCATTCTCTGAAGATTGAGAATGGAGAAAACTTCTTCTCGTCCACGGGTGAAGAATGAAGAATGGAGAAAACTTCTTGTGTGAAAGTTTTACCGCAAAGCTTCTATTTTTCACCTGGGGTCGCTTCTTTCACCGCTAGAGGTGCTTCTTGCACCGCTTCTTACCACATGTTGACTCACGGGTAATTCCCATTCTCCATGGGCCACAAATAGGGGTGTCACACCTTTCTCCATGGAGAAGCTATCCTATTGGCTCCTCTTTTTCCTCATTCTCCATTCTCCGAGGAGGTGTGACAACCCCTAGTGACTCCAAGTTATATTTGATTGGGTGGGGCCCTGTTAAGGGCAGTCCAAAAAAAGGGGTATGCCGGTAGGTGTACCCAGCGCACGGTATTCTTTAGTAAAAGGCGAAAGAATAGTTCGCTCTGTGCTGAGCACCCGGCTGTTTGATTTCTTGTGGAAGTTCTCGAAGGCTTTGTATACAGGTGAGCCCCACCTGGTGGGCAAACGATATGGGTTTAATCGATCTTAGTCCCAGCTCTTCCACTGCAAGAACTACACTACACCTGCATGCTGGGCTGCATATTTTGGAGACTCATTAAATGAGAGCTGCTCCCATCCAAAACCAGGAAAAGGCAAGCACAGAAAACTACTTGTCATCGTCTACATAACCACACACTTCACTTACTCAAAGAAAAGAAAATAGAAAACAAACAAACAAAGGGTTCAAAGAGCCTCGTCCATGCTATCCTTCACCGCCACTTGCGCATCCCCTCTTAACATAGCACAATTTGGAATACAATGCTCTTCACAACATTCAACCGGTTATTTTCAAAAATATCTCTGGATGTTGGTTTGAAAAATCAAACACAAACAATTGCACATAGGCTCAAACGCTGAACACATACATC
Organism: Polytrichum formosum; assembly: GCA_964035585.1. NCBI lineage: Eukaryota > Viridiplantae > Streptophyta > Polytrichopsida > Polytrichales > Polytrichaceae > Polytrichum > Polytrichum formosum. Next base: position 64,431,441 of record OZ037936.1, read on the forward strand.
AAATATGTCAATTCTTGCTCAAGCGAAACAACAGTGCGCCCTATAACTTATAAAACATCTCAAAACATCGTCACAAATTGCCCAATCAACGTCCTTTGAACCATCAATCAAGAAGCCAAGAAAAAGAAACAAATCTCTCATCAAAGGTCCAATTTTTTCCAAAACCCACAAAAGAATCACTCACAAAATTGCTCTCTACATCCTCTCTCACCCTCCTCACACCATTTCGCATTCTTTCAATCCTCCGCACAAAACTTGAATGCAAAAAATGACAAGGTTGTGAAGCTTCGCAACCTCATCCCAATACTTATTCCTAGCCTGCCCTCAAAATCCATGCCGCCTTCCAAAAACATCAGCTACAACATACCACCATTGGTTGGCCACCGAAAACCCACACCAACCAAACCATGGGCATTACAAATTTACAATGTTGCAATCCATGTCCTTTACTAAGTGAATTTTTCATTTCAAATTTCAATATTTTAAGGTGAACTTTGTTAAGATGCAGAATATACCAAATTTGAAGCAGATGAACTATAAGTAAGTTGGGATGACAATAAAGTTATTCATAAAGTAAAGTGGATGAAACCATGGCTTTAGTCCCAAACCATGAGTTTATGAGAATTAGCAGAAAGTCACCCAAGTTTTCTTAATGCTTAAATTATCATCCACAAGGAGTGGTGTCGGACTATTAAAAACCGGCTTTCTAGCTTGTCCTACTAAGGATGGGTGGGCCAAGCTAGCCTTGCATAATCTCTCAGCATACTCTTCAAGAGAATTAGGTGAACATGAACTTCCAAAATTCGATGCTTACTATGTACAGAACTTACGGAGAAAACCTAGATAAGAACGTTCCCAAGTGTTTCTGGAGGCACCAAGTTTGTAGTGACTTACATGATGAAACAGATGCATTAGACACAAACAAAAGTGTTGAGTTAGACAAGTTATGAGATGAACTAAGTAGACCACATCCCATCGAAGTTAAACAAGTTTCTTTAGATTCAAATCTGCTGCAACCCCAGAACAAATATAGCAACTGAGTTTCTCTCCATTATATTGACGTTCATGTAACCTAGTTAGCAGGAGCTCACAACTTGAGCTTGAACTTGCACAATTGTTGAGTCTTTCAATATACAGTGTCCTTCAAAATCAAAAAGCACATGCCCCACCATTAGGGCACCAGACACACTTTCCGTTTTCATTCTCAGAAGACACAACCATGATAAGCTTATGCAATGACACATGTGTCACAAGAAAATGCAGCTATGCAACCCCTAGGTTGCAATGGATCGAAATTCACCACAATTGGATATTAAAGAACAATTGCAAATACCCCATTTGTGAAGCCCAGTCAATACAAATCAGCTAAAACTATGAGTGGAACCTGGAATACGTTCATGAAAAACAACCAGTCCTTAGAGAAAATTGCAAAGATCCTAACATGCACTTCCAGGACTCGCCAGAGTCACAAGAACGACAACGGGATCCAACAAAGAACAAGATTTATGATGTCTGCCACAGAGATTTCAATCCAATATGTCATTTGGTGGTCACCACACCATCAGTGCTACCTATTATCATTTTGCACTCTTACGTATAAAACAACTTCTGGATGTGTGGAGGTCTAACGTAGCCACAGGCCTCGTGCATTGGCTTGGTCCTGCAGTCTTTCACAATATGAATGGGAATAACTAATGCGGCTACTCAACATGGTAAAATAGTAGTCCCTGGGAGACCACATCAGACATCCAAAATGATTTCATTTGAAAGTTCAACTCTCTCAATAGAAACTTGAAGAAAGGGTTGAAATATGACCAACCTCTCTTCTACTCCCAAATTGTGACCACTCAAGCAGTACTATTGCCTTACACTTTCTAACTACTTACAGGTGACTTCGACAGGCAAGCCAATGCAACAAGTGTTCAGAAAGGAACCAACTTAAAAAAATTTCTGGCTGTGATCACAGATGTACGAGGTGTGCAATCAAGATTCTAGATTCCTAGCCATAATTTGTCTGGAGTGATGCCAGCTCTTAGGTGACTTCCATTGAGAATTCCATGGGACGACACTGTTATTTACACTGTACTAAAATGATGTAGAATGAGAAACAGTTATCTGAACAACAAACTTGCAAACATTTTCTGTGATGCCATCATTGTATGCAGGCACCTGCACCAATAATGCACCCTAACCTAGTTTCTTACGGTGATCACATACTTCATCAAGAGAGCAGTGACCTCCGGAGCTACTTTAGCAGCTTCAGCAGTGAGACGCTTGATTTTCTCATCAGTCTCTGCTTCTAAGCGTTTCACATTTGCACCAGAGTCCCCACTTGTCTCCTGAAGCTTCTTTCGGAACTCAGCTTCTCGCTGTGCCCTGTACTGAGCCACTTCTCGCTCGGCTTCCTCTTTAGCTTGCCTCAGTCTGAGAAAACATGAAGGTCGTCAGTTACATTATTGGGTCCTCCTCCACATAGCAGTATAACATCAAAATAGATGATGCCCCAGATTACGATCATGTCTACATAACACTTCAAGTCATGGGATTCATACAGGACAATAAGTAAAGATCAAAGCAAAGACCACTCTTATTATTTCAATTACCGTGCAGTCTTGGCCGCTCGAGCGTTGGCTACAATGTGTTGGGCATCTTGCTCTGCAGCAAGAAGGGCCTGAATGCCACCTCTGTCGGATGTGCTCATGGTGATGCTTATGTGGAATCTTTACCTACACATGATGAGCAAGATCATTAACTGCCAAAAACAGATTTGGTCACTTATACAAATGTTGGGAGGCACAAGGTCGTGGAGATCGCAGAGCTCGCAATAGTTGTAGCATTCTCTGTGCGAAAAGAGAAAAAGGATGCGCAAATGGAATTAGAATTGCAGGTGCGAACAGAGGCAGGCGGAGAAGTTAGAGTGCATACCGGAGAGCAGAGGTGAACGGGTTGCCGTGGAGGATCTGCGAAATGTAGCAGATGCAAACCCTAGAGGTCTCTTGGTATGGAGGAGGTGCGAGACGAAGTTCCCCTGGAGTTCCCAAAGACGCTCCCTCCACGTTCCCTACTAATTTTATTTTTCTTCTCACACGTGGCAGAAATATCCGATTGCCGAGGTGTAAGCCCGGCCGCAAACCATCGGCACGACCCGTCCTTACATGGCGAAAGGTTCCGCCTCTTTGGGACCGCTTTACACTCCGTCCCAAGTCCCACTTTGAGGTGAAAGTTTAAATTTTGGGGCCCTAGAAGTGAATAAAATTGGGGAAAATTGTATTTTCATGGGACTTGGGTTGTCATAATTGTATATGATAATGCACTGAGGTGTAACGTGTAAGATCCATGTAAAAAGGACTGCAGTAAGAATTCTAGTTAACTAAATCTGAACTTCACTAAGAATTGCATTATTCTTAACTAATGCACATGTCATGTGCAAGCTCATGTGTAAATGAAATTAAACTAAGATATAGAGAACTTTAGTTTTATGAGACATGAGGGAACTACAATATAGAAGCAGAGAGGAGGCAAGGATGCATTCATTCATTCATTGTTCATCATCCTCATGTTGTTTGCTAGCAAGCAACCTCTCTATAGCTCATGGTTGGGTGGTTCGTGCCACACATTGAACCCCTCTAGACTTGCGATTCGTTGAATTGGAATCAAAGCTCTAAGTTCCAAAGAAGAAGATCTGCAATGCTATGGACGCCGTATTGACAAGGGGGGAAGCGTAACTACTTTACTACATCACAATAGGGTTTATTCAACCCTCACCATACTCACACAACTGTGTTCTCTATCCTACAAAACATATCAATGTTATATGTCCGTGATCCATCATTACACAACAATACCTACTCATTCAAACCATATCTACATGAACTCCTTTCCATGGCCTTAATGTCACCACAAGCAAAACCTTCTTTGAAGCCGTTGCATCAAATTGCACCACCAAGCTTACTACCAAGTTTTCTTCCGTTAGTTGCCAATCCCATAATCTCAACCAAATCTCTACCACCAACCATCAACAAGGATGTCAACCAATCAACATCCTCTCAAAGTGTAAAGAAATTCCCCAAGTTACTCAACAATCATGGGGGGTTCACTTAGTGCATTTTAAAAACGACGTGTGGCATAATATAGGGAGAATTAAATTCGTTTGACATAATATTTATAAAAGAATTCCAAATAATGAAGGGTCCATTAAAAGTAGACAATCCCATTACAAGTAAGATAGATAGGTACAAAATATGGGCCATTCCTTTTTGTAAAAATAATATAGGGGCTGAAAATAAGGATCCTAGGATGTATGTTTAGTAGAATCAATTTTGTACACATGCCTCACGAGGGATGGATGAAAAATGACTTATCATTTACCCAAAAATGGATGAAATTGTAAGCCTAACCCTAACTCTCTTCCTGACACCTCATGGTGGCTTCTAACCCTAACTCTCTTCCCGACATCTCTCAGTGGCTTCTCTCCCTTCTCTTGGTGGCCTCTTATTTTTCATTTTTCATGTGGCTTCTCATTTTTTGATGACTTCTCTACTCTGACATCGTCATCTCCAACATGTATGTTCATTTCCAGTACCACTTCTTCACAACACACATGTTTTATTCAATGTTGGAGTCTTTTGTGATTTGCATGTTGTCCCTGTCATATTTGCCCAACTGTTCAATTTTCTTTATTTTCCGATCTTTTTGCGAGATCATGGTGACGTTGCCTTCAATCCAACTTCCATCTTTGATCGCTCCAAGCTCTCTCTCATTGTGCAATCTCAACATCTTGTAGGTAGATTCTTGTAGGTACTCTTTATACCCTTTTCTTGCCATGCTTTTTTCCACCACTTTGACATTGCATGCACTTTTAAATTAATTTTTTAATTAAAAATAATGTAGACTACAAAAAATTGCAATGACATGGACATTATAAGTAATGGTAGGGTACAAAAAAATAGGCCATTTTAGAAAATTAAATAATTATAGGGAGCTTTTAATTCATGCCTTGGAGGTAAATAGCCCCTAAACAAATACCTCTCCGCCGCACGTGGAGCACAAAAATCCTATAGAGTGACCCCCCTGTGTCAACAATATTCCTCACATTCATTATGAAGCATATTGCCCCCAACCGCTCCTATATATACCTAACCCTAACTCAATGGTCCCTCCCCTCAAGGCTTTTCCCTATACTTGCATGCATATTGTTAGATGAAGGGCGTTATGGGATTTGAGGGCAAGCAATGGCTAAAAATTCCATACCGATAGATCCAAAGTGCATGATATTGCATAAAACATGTGTAATTTTTCTTGTACAAAGGGCATTATGAGTAAGTATCTATATGGACATGCATTCCGGTTGGCATAATGCCCACCCCTCCAAAATGAGGATATTATGGATAGGGAAAACCCTTGAGGGGAGGGATTTATGAATATTTCGGCCATGCCCAAGGGTGGAGCCCAAGAGGTAGGGCTAGAATTTTGTAAATCACCCCAAGGCTTTCCCATGCTAAGAAATTATTGTCTTGATTTTCTTTTCCACAACGAGAAAATTTGAAGGGTTACTCGTATTTCATGGGGAAGGGTTACTTAAAATTTTGCCTTTCAAAATGAAGGGTTACTTCAAAAATTGCCCTTCACATATTTACAATTTTTTTCTTTCAAAAATGCACAATGTAATGTTTGAATCTTAAGTTATATTGTAAACTGAAGTGAAATGTAATTTACATGGAACAAAATCCGAAAAGAAATATGATTAGAACATATATTTATTTCATGTATAGAGCTCACATAACAAAAGCAATTTTGTGTCGAAAAACACAAACATGTGATAAAATCACATGCTATGATGAATACTACAATCACTCTTGAAATCTTCTATCGATCTGCTCCCAAGAGCGGCATTACTTCAGGCAATTCTGATGCTAAACCCTCGGTCATTCCACCCTCAACCCTGATCCAAAGAAATGCCCACTCACATGGCCACTTTCTATACGACTCGAGGCACCTGAAAGATGCAGAAGGAGATTGCTCTCCGAAGTCTGAACAGGAATGATCTCATCAGGAATCCCTTCCTCCATACAAGACAACAGGAAATTCTCCGTCCATCTTCAAATCTATGGCCTTCATTACAATCTTGATCTTAGGAACCTCATAAATTGTCTACTCACGTTTATGAAAACTCTAACACGGCATGCAGCTACGCAGATCCGTTCTTGAATCAAGCCAATTCCAGAAGCAGGCAAAACATGCACGAATTGTTGCGGAGGCTTACTTAAATGAGATGGAATCGGAGGCGACAAAATGGCGAAGGCAGAGGAGCAGATCAATTGGGAGCGACAGCGTGAGCAAGTGAGGTTTGCTTCTCCGATGGACTTCTCAGAGACTCAGAGTCTTTGCCCTCTGCTTCCCTGCTTTTGCATTCAAGCCCCTCCCCACCCCCCACCCCGAAAAAACGCTTTGGGCTTCAAGGATCTTCCAACTTCTCACATAAGCTTAAGGTAGATGCTTCTCTTAAGATTTGATACAAAACGGCGGAGCCTCCAGGGAAATGAGCTAGCCGGATCTCCCGAGGGTATGAAGGCCCAAGGGACCGGTTGTTTTAGAAATGCCCTTCCCTTGGAAGGTTTCTTGGAATTTATGCCGGTCCCTTTTGAACGGCTGGCCCAGCTGTTGAAGGGAAAGTGAACGGCTGCACCCCAGAATAACGGGTACAACCCTTCAATTTTATTCGCTGTTTTTCCAACTTCTTCAATACCTTGCACTAAAATGCCTCGGTTGTATGCGTAATGTTCCACCCATGCAAAATATTTTTTTCCCTCTAAAATTAATACTTGGAAAATAAGAAACAACAATCGGGGCAAATATTAAGAAACCAATACCCTGTCCACACTTACATTACATCTAGTTGTTGGCTAAAAACCAATGAAAAGGTGGCCCCTACTGGTGGGAGCCATCCACCACTAGTAAGTGTGGCGAGGCCTTCAGAAAACTAGAAGTGTTTTATATAAAGGGTAAAGTTTGAGGTGCAAGTCCCAAGCCTTAGCATGGAAACATTCTCCATCAAATGAAAATGGGTGATGTCGCAATCCTAGGTCACCACATACAGGCACCAATCACAACACCCTCCCTTGACACCAACCCATGTCCCACACTTTTAAAGGGGAAAACTCAAAGCTTGTGATACGTAAGTACAAAGAATCATCATGACATATTTCACTTTATTTCTTTATTGTAGAGTGCCTCACATGGCAAAATTGCTTGCCACATTCCTTAGAGGGCCCTTATGAATTTCTTTAGCCGTGTCTTCTTTATGTTCATGGACATAACATTATTCAGATCCATAACAATGTTATGTGGGACTGACAATATTCTATGGAATATTCCACCATTTAGGCTGAATGTGGGGATTATTTTGCAAAATATTGTCAGTCCCACATAACACTATTATGGATTTGAATAATGTTATGGAGCCCTTGCCTTAGAACCTTGTGAAAGACAAGGGCCCACCCTCATGTGGGGCCTTATTTCCTAGAAAGCTCCAAGACTCCTAGAAACCTCACCACTAGTTATTTAATTGAAACAAACATTTTTCTATTATCTTAATACATGAATATTGAATACATGTATCTTACAACAACCAATGCGGTGGTGAAGCCATTACCCATTGTTGCCCACCGTTCTAGAAAGATGGGGGTCACGAGTGCAAAGCGTCGGGATACTAAATACAATATTAAGTGTATTTTTAGATGCAAACCACAATAGATGTTGTGTTTGGGATCATGTGGTATTTTTTGTCACCGTGGTAACTTTTCTGATGGCACTTATGAATAAGTTTACAAATATTGTCATCCCAACTTACATTATTGTGATGAAATTCTTACAAAGTTTGGTATATTCAACATCCTAACATTTTTGTAATGAAAAACTGTCATGGATGGTTTGAAATCTGAATGAAAAATCATTTAGTAAGTGACAGTAATTTGCAACATTACATATCTATAATGTCCAATTTTATTTATTTTTATTTTTTTAACAAAGAATAGCAAATACTGTTAGGTTTACATTTAGTGTTAGTGACACTACATGGACGGTTTACACTTAAAGACAAATAGAATTGGTGACACTAAATACAATATTTAGTGTAGTACATTAGTACATGGATACTGAATGCATATATCCCATATTTGGTGATTTAAGGTTCCACGTCCACCCCAATGGTTCCAGAATTAACCATAGGGAACGTGAATGGACTCAGGGAGCGTCGTAGGGAACGCCAGGGGAACTTCGTCTCGCACCTCTTCCATACCAAGAGATCTCTAGGGTTTGCATTTGCGACACTTTCGCAGATCCTCCTCAGCAACGTTGCTCACCTCGGCTTTCCGGTATGCACTCTAACCTTTGCCTTCCTATTTTCTCACCTGCAATTCCAATTCCAATTCCAATACCAGTTGCGCATCCTGTTCTCTTTTCGCACAAGAACGATACAACTATTGCGAGCTATGCGATCTCCGCGACTTGGTGCCTTACGACAGTGTGAGAAGCGTCTCAGTGATCCACCGGGATTACTGATTTTCGCGTATTGTACTTGCGCATCCATTAACTTCAGTGTTTCATGAAAAGATGAACTTCTCAATCGCTTCCTTAGCCCGGTTATCCAAAATTATGGCATTTTGAGGGCCTTGAAATTCATGTTTGTCTCGCGTTTTCGTATCTGCTCTGCTTCTGTTGTAGTTCTGTAAGTCGGACGATTCTAGTGGATTCAGGTGTTGGCATGTCAAAAGAATTCCAGTTGTCTAAGTAGAAATCCCATTGATCCATTTCTTTGTAAGAATGTCGAGAATGTGTCAATCAAATGCGTCATTGAATTCGCTGGATTCATCCATGCCGGACTGATCTTTGAGGAAATTGAAAACTTTCGAGCTGTTTTAACAGTCTTTGAGGACAGTGAAAATGAGTCCTAATTCCAAAAGATGTGAGAGTGCCTCTCAATTTATTTCAGAGGGTTGATTTATTCAAGCTTGAGGTATAAGTACTTAGTGCTATATCTCTCGTAATCAAAGATATTGTGCTCAAGATTGTACAGTCTGCGGATACAGCTTAGGGTTAGTCTGCTGATATGACCTATTGATTGTTTCTGCCCCACTCATTAGCGTAAATTGTTCTAGATTATAGTTGGACTTAGGTTATCTTTCATGTAATATTATAGATGTTTTTCAAAAAATTATTTTTTGAATTTTTATTGACTGTCTGGTTTCCTTTGAAACCTTTAAATTGGACCAATCCAAGACTTTGGGAAGACAGGCTCATGACATTTTTCTGCTTCTTTTTGCTGTTGACCGTAGGCTCTTGGAAGCACCGTCATCACGGAACTAATAATTAATTGTATTATAGGTTCTTTTGGAATCTCCATCTTAAATACGTGCATTATGATGATGGCCGCTAAGATTTTTCTTGTGAAGTACCAAATGTTTTTTGTATAAATCAAAAAATTACAAAAGAATGCAGCACATTGATATGGAAAGGTCCAGTAGCAGTACATAATCTTTTGTTGTTGATATTTTCCCCTGTTAATTCATAGAGTTTGTATGATTTGTGCAGGTCAAAGTCATTCGTTCAACATGGTGAGGACATATACATTTGCTGCAATGGTGGCAGTTACTTATGCTGTGGTCACAAGTGGTGATCACGTTTTTCGGTGGATGGCACAACGTCAGGAAGACAAGATGGAGCAGATAAAATTAGACAGACAAGCCACAAGGTTACGGCGGGAGTTGATGCAAGAACTTGAAGAAAAGAAGGCTGCCACTACATAGTTCAGCATGGCACTGTCTCATTAATTGCTTTTAAATGAATCGAGTTTCAATGGAACTCTTTGTCTGGAACTAAACGTTGCAGTCTCGTGCATGGCTGTAACACCACCCCAACTTACCAGTGTTTTGTGAGTGTCTACTTTCACTTCACCAGTATATCTGAATCTGTTATTTGTAGAAATGTTTGCTGGCAGTTTGAGCATAATTGGTTTGTATGGATGCATATATAGATGCAAAGCTTCAGAAAGAGTTCATAGCTCCTCTGTCAACCTAGGGTCTGGGGCCTTTCTCACTCATTCAGCGAGGGTATACTTTACCCCTGTATAATAGAGGCAATAAGCAAATCGTCAATAGTCTAGTTGGTTGATATTCTGTTGGAAATGTCACATCTGTCTAAATTCCTATGAGATCGATCTGTAGTTGTCTGCATTTTTGCATTGATATTTGGTGATATGGCTTGTTGTGGGTGTTGCCTTGTTGAAAAGAATGAAATTTTAGTGATTGTTGCTTTTGGTAAATGGCCAGCTGGCTGGCTTGCAAATTCATCCACTATATTGATGATGGAGCTGTGTGCAAACGCTCGATCCAAGAAATCATACATCTATTGAGTTTTGAGGCGATTGGAATTGATTTGAAAGAGATTGCCATCAGCATGTGAAGAAGGGAGAACTCAATATCTACAGCTCCTAGTACCATTTCCCAAGACAAGCGAATGGCTTCAGGAGGGACCCATGTCTTCAATTCAAGAAATGTTTGGCAGAGTCATCAATTGTCTTAGGGTTCCTACTAGTCTCATCATTTGTTATTATCTATGGAAATGTAATTGTGTGTTTGAAGCAGAGATATTATGGTTCTCAATACATACAACCTTTCAGTGACACAGGTTTCAAGTTTGAAGCTTTATCTTGAAGAAACTAGAGCTTTACTGCCCGCTAACAGAATGCAGAAGGATCAGCTCAAGCATAACATCAACTGAGAGGTGAAGGTCATTCATTTTCTGCACCCGTTTTGGTAGTTAAAATTTTCCGCATGCCTCAGTGGCCATATGCAAAAGATCAGGCGTCTTTGCCCTAAAGCTATTGGATGTAACGTTACAAAGCCAGGGAGACACAATAAAATGTACTCGTTGCAGCAGCTGCCTCGGATCTCCCTGCATGAAGAATCTGAAGAAAGATGTCAAACTTAGAACACAGCCAGATACACAATTCCTTAGGCATATAGCTGAGTAACATGAGTATTGGTTGGGAATGTCACTGAGCTCCAACAGATATTCTTCGCTCGTTTTTGTAAAACTTGGCAGCTATATACGTTTACTTGTTCCTTCTGGAGTCATAGATTTGCGTGTTCACATCCGTTGATGCCTTGAAGGATCTTCCACGAGACTGTCGGAGGAGTGGAGAACCGAAGCATTGAAGGTCAAAGAGAAGCTTAGAGATTCATACATATGTATGATGCTCGTTTGATGGGTCGTTAGTGAGTGGTTTAGTCTGCGGTGCCAATTACTGTACAAACTGCGGACAAACTATTGCTTACCCACAAAATTCTGCGGACAAATATGAAATGCCTACGCCGATACTTAGGGATCTCGTGGAATTTCAGGGAGAGGCCTGCACACCTGTTCTCCGGATTTGGATTCCATTGGGAGAGTGCCGCGGGAACGCGAGCCCCCACTGCCACAAATTATGACGTATATGCCTCCCGTAGGAAGATACTAAGGCACCCACGTCCCAAGTGCCATGGACACAGTTGCCCTAGACCATCCACCTTGCTAATCACGGATTCACCCCGCCTAGGTAAGTGAGGGTCTGCCTTCCACCTGCCTTCTTGTACGCCCGCTCTGCTCCCTGATCGCCAACCAATACAGGGTATGGATCGACATATGAACAACTTGCACGGTTCAGTGCTAATGTTTTCTTTGTCACCCCTGATCAAGTAAACCAATCCCTTTCTTCAAACGATCCGAACCAGCAGCTTCTTTCAGATTTCTTCAAAAATAACTTCATCCGATGCTTGGCAGGTGTCTAATGCTCTTTCCACTTCTTCCAAGTACATCTTCATGTACTTGCTCTCCAATTCTCTTTTTGCTAGCAATGCAGCATGTGTGATAATTGGAGCTCCACAAGCGAACATGCTGCAACATGCTCCTCAAGTGCACTCCAGTCTACATTCACAAAAGAAAATTCTTTTGGAAGGAAACACATGTTACATATGAACTCCATTTTGGTAAGACCTGCAAAACGATACAGGGTATGGAGGGACGTGTCAACTACTCGCACGATTCTCAGCCAATCTTATGACACCTGACAAGCTATAAACCCATCACTGTATTCAAATGATCCGGCCCAGCTGCTGCTTTCAGATTTCTTCACTTTGTCCTCACATGGTACTTCTAAGTCAAAAAGAACTGCGATTTTGATCTTCTTGAATGTGGAACACTGCATAAGAGATGTGATGTTATGATCCTTTCACACCCATGTGCCGGCTCCGTCCTCATTATGAAACAACACATGTTTATCAAAGTGGCAAATGCCTTCTTGCCTGCATGTTCTTCTTGCTAAAGAAAGCAACCAGTGCACTGCACGTAAAACCAAAACATGGCAGATGGCTCATGTCCATGCCGCAATGATTGTTTGTTTAGGTCGATGGCCAGCATGATCAATGAGCAGTTTACAAGTAATGCATATACAGAAGTTGACATTATTCCTGGAAGGATCGCTGCTGGTGAATCATCAAGCAACCATAATTTCTGTAGTGCAGGATATAGGGTAGAAAAATAATCATGTGAGCATCATCATCAATGGATGTGAGCAACCGAGTGGACACAGGCAGAGCTAGAAATGGACATCCTTTGGCAGGAGGAGTGCTAGAGAATTATCAATCTGGCAGATTCTCTGTAGAGCACAAATTAGGGTAATAAGGCAGTCTGCCTGGTACTTCCATTTACATACTCACCAGGTTTCATGCAAAGATACAAGATTCATACAACAAATTTTGCAAGTGAAATTTACCTATTCTTAATAGGTTGTCCTCAATATGGATTCAATATCATCTGAAGTAATATCAGAAATAAAATATTTCTTCAGTACTTGTTGGGAGTTTGTACAAATTGTCACGTATCCTGTATAAACACACCCCCAGTCCTTGGCCGGGGATTCGTGGCACTCAAGTATAATCATCCATGCGGATGAAAAAAACGCAGGAATCATCTAAATGACTATTTTTAGGCAATTTGATTCCGGAAATAGAGTCAAAGGCCCCGAATTAGTCTATTGATGTCACATTCGAATGAATCGGCCCTCAACCCCATAGGGGGGCTTTTTTTATTGGAGCCACTTCATCCGCAATATCTTGGATGGAAGTTCCTTAGTGAGTGCCACGAATCCCCAGCCCCAGTCCTTTAAACAATACTCTGGTGCTACCATTACATCCGTCTCAGATTGAAGCAAAAGACAGCTCCGATTTGGAGCACCTTGTTCCTCAGCACAACTTCAAAATGTACATAATCAGAAAGGGCTCATAAGGCATGTCTATATCTTTAGAATCAGTTGGTAAGGTGCAGGTCTGCCCTACTGAAAATGCCTTGGTCATATCACAGCCTTGAGTAATATGTAATTGGTCTATGTTTTAATCCTGCTCCTGTCCATTTCCCCAATCAATATGGGTGAGTTTGCAAATGCATTATGCTGTCGACGCTTTACTACATTCCTACCTAGTATGTTTTGCAGATGAAGTGGTGAAAGAGAAAAGTGTGGAATATGAGGGTGGGTAAATCTTGGATTACCTCGACCTTCAAAATTAGCAGTGGGTTTGTTGTATGGTATAGGGATTTTTTAAATCTTGTTGGAGATCCAAACAAATCGTCACGGATTATAAACACACCCGGGTCCTTGTAGGGTTAATGTGTTTGGTATCATTCCAGATTACAAGGTCCAACAATAATCTCTGTTCTAACCAGTAACTGACTCATGGTGTTTCTATTACATCTCTGTCTCCGATTGCAAGGGAAAAGCCAACTCCAAATTTGAAAATGTGTAATATATATCATAGCCACAGTGTTCATCAGCATATCTTCGTTACATGTTAGCAAAAAGAGGCTCATTAGGCATGTTCACATCTTTGAATTCAGATGGTGAGGTGCAGGTATGCACTCCTGGTAATGCCTTGGTCATATCACAGCCTTGAAGATTATGAGTCTGATCTGTAATATAATTTTGCTCCTGCCTGTTTCTGCAAACAATATGGGCCATGATATTTCAGAAGAATTATGGAATGACACTTGCAGTACCAATAGATCATATGATATAAATTCATTATGTTGCATCCTTACGAAATCATTGGTGACATTCGGGTTAGGTCCTTGAATGGACACTGGACACTTACTTCCAAATTATGAATTGTGCATTGCAACCATGGTCAGTTGCAGTTGACAGTCCAAAATCCCATATATATTGTGCAAGTCAACCCCAAATCAGGTCATTGAATCATACTTGATTTACATTTCCGGTTTGAGGTCAATCCCCTTACTGATTTGGAGCACAGGCCCTAAAGTTCATGAACTCTGTCCCAATATCCAGAATACTGTTACATGCACCACTTCCACCAGTGGTATCATCTACCATCTTCTTAGATGTTAGACAAAAGTGATGAACTTAGGGCCCTTGTGTGTTAGTGTCATCTGTCTCTTGTTGCCTAGTAGGGTTGCAGCTAACTCCGAGTGTGTGAGCGAAAGTTATGCACTATGTTTCTCTATTATTTGTTTGTCCATACTATTGTACACACAATAGGACCCAGACCTTGAACAATCAAGTGGACATCCTTTCTCACATTAGGGTAAATATTCATTGAGAAGAGGAAATGGAATATTGATGCCATCAACAACACCATCCACTTTGAAATGCAAATTCTACAAATTGGACAAACCCCCATATATACACTTGGCATCAAAAGTCCGTTTCACCTTTCAACCTAAGTCTCCAATGTACCTACAAGGTCCTTGAGCATGCGAACTGTTCTCGAAATGCACCAAAAGGACTGCAAACTATTTTATTGTGAATCCAAGAGCAAGTGCTGGGGTCTTTGGATAGGGTGAAATATTTCTTGAGACACCAGGCTATGGTAGCGGTTGAGGCATCTATTTACCCCAGAAGCAGGCTTAGGTTGGAGGTGTCAAAACAGACTAAACAGAATAGAAGAGATGTTTTGGATCAGGCAAAGAGAGACACCTAAATGAAACAATCAAAATTTACGGCAATTAGATTATAAATAATTGCAGCCATTGCTAGATAATACTTAAAAATATTCTCCAAGTGACCTCAGAGCTAATAATCATACTGTCGGAGTGTGGACCAATTTAACAACCATTGAAACACAAATAGCCAGATTCAAGTAATTCGATAAGTCTAAAATATCATGAACTTCAGAGTTCTGTCTAGTTTGCAACCTTACATGGGATTTTTGCACATGGCTGCGATCCACAAATTACAACATCCATATCTTATCATATGAGAAGCTAAGCATCAAAAATACCCAACTCATCTTCACAACAGTCATATTCCGAAAATGCAAACCAGTAGTCCTGATACCACACAGAATGTTACAGCAGCACCAATGTACCTACAATCAAAAGAGAGATTGATATTAAGGAATTTCATCATTATCACAAAGGCTACAAATACCCTATCTCTCTGAGGGTCAATGGTTCCTGCCACTTCCCTCTCCCACACTATAAAATGGCTACAAGTGCGAGTCTCCATCATATAAAGGAGCAGCTTGGTAGGACTCGAATAGAAAGATTGTTGCAACCATAGCCAGAATGAATTTTGGACACTACCTTTGCCTCTGATCTACCTTCAAACTCTTGATCTACCATACAGATACTTTAATCATGATGGCAATATTCACACGTCTTGATTGCAGCCAACAATGAACTACATAGTGTCATAAGCCTTGAAAACTAGCTAACGCTTAATACCTGCTTTTACAAAACCTCCAAAGTCGGCTACTGTTCCAAGCCTCCTGCGGTTGAACAGCAATTGTTGCTGTCAGTCTCAATTGAGACAACTGAGCTAACCAAGAACTAAGGTATTTGGGTAGTTGTACTTCTTGTCACTTGTGACCACTACTGGGTAATTTTGCCTGCTACACCCTGGTACCTGAGCTCATCCACCTATTTTTACAGTTCAACCTTCATAAATTTCTACACCATGGTACTCGAGGCCTTGACATAGTCCATTGAAGGGTTACTTCGAATTTGCAGTTTCTCAAGCACCCACATTATCTCCAGATTACCGGAGTATAACCAGTGGACCCAGTGGAACAGTGAGCCAGCTCCTGGCAGAAAAGGAGATGCCAACCCTCTCCAAATATACCCTTTCCGCACCATTTAGTGAAGAAAGACAGTAAGTTCAGCAAAACACCTTTCCCATGTGCCAAAGAGTATAAATACTGGGTCAGCTCACCTGTGCAACCTCACAAGGAAGAAGCACCAGCCTCTGATATCCAAGCTCCAAGAAAAAATCATAAACTTGTTGCACTGAGAGCATTCATATGATAAATCCTGGTGCTTTCAAGCTTCTCATATCAAAGCTGGAATTGGCTGGGACCCGTCCAAGCCTGGAGGGGGTGGTGGGGTAGTAGATGGTTGTTCAGGGGGTACACCATCCTCAGTCTGCTCTGCTAGTCCTTGTTTCGCTGCATCCTCTCGTGAAGGAGTAAATCCAAGCTTGAACTTATCGTAGTTTGAAAGCTCGGCATGTTTGAAAGGCCTCTCCCCCAAAATAGCTGTCAGATCTTCCTGATGCAGAACTTCCTTCTCCAAAAGCTTCAACGCAAGAGCTTCAACACCTGCCCGATGCTTGGTAACCAAAGCAAGAGTTCGCTTGTAAGCTATATCTACCCAATCCCGCACCTCTTGGTCAATAATTTCACCTGTCTCATTACTATAGGGCTTGGACATTTCAAGACCATCCTCCTTGGGAGGGAAGGACAGGAGACCCACTTTCTCACTAAATCCATAAACTGCAACTTGAGCATATGTCATCTTGGTGACTTTTTCCAAGTCGTTTTGTGCCCCTGTTGATATTTTGCCTAGTAAAACCTGCTCACAACACAAAATATTGCAAACATTAGAGAAGTCTTACCTATCAGCCTATATACAATTGGTTCATTTTGCCAGATACATTGATTGTCATTATCACCTTCTGCTTGATCAATCTATGGAAAGGTCTTAGAATATTCACAACATTGGGTGCCAGGCATACAGCTTTCGCAACATCTTCTCATTATGTCCTGAATATTACATGTGTTATAGATATGAGTTAAACCTGATGCACTTTCTACTCAGGCTTTGACAATCACACAGTTAGTTTTAGACCATTCAATAATGCTCTCAATTTGAAATCATTAGCAACACAACATGTGTCATGCAAGTGTGACCAAATCTTGATGAAATCCACCTTTGAGACCCTGAAACTTTCTGCACAAAGTGTCACAATACTAATAAGCACTGAGAAATCTCCACTGCAGCATTTATCATTACCTGCTCAGCCGCACGTCCACCAAGTGTCATGCAAGTCATGTCAAGGAGCTGCTCCTTTGTCATAAGAAGATTCTCGTTTGGTAAATACTGGGCAAAGCCTAGTGCAGCAGTGCCTCGTGGCACAATAGACACTTTCAACAATGGTTCCGCATATTCCAGGAACCATCCTGTCACAGCATGTCCAGCTTCATGGAATGCCACAGTTTTCCTCTCCTCCTTGCTAATGACCTGCAAGAATACAACACATATTTAGAAATTGTGCTAGGTAGTGATAAAATGACACTGCAGGACTTCCTAATATGACATATGCTACAAACTGGAGCCAACTGAACATGGCAGTTCAGTCTTGGCTTGGGAAAATGCCGTTAAACCCTAATAAGCAAATAGATGGTAGTTTGGATCACGCAAACGTGATGCAATCACCTTTACAAAACTAGAAACTAACCAGGGGATCCTGATTCATCCAGACCATGCAAAGGATTGCAATCGTATTCAACTCAGTTTAAGCTGATGTCAAAAGATACTCACCCGTTTTTTCTTCTCTAGACCACCAATTATACGATCAATAGCTGACTCAAAATGTTCCATTGTAATCTCTGTCTTATCATTCCTGGCACAGATTAATGCAGCCTCGTTGCAAACATTTGCAATGTCAGCACCTGCAAACCCAGGAGTCAAAGCAGCCATGCGTTGAGAGTAATAAACAGGATCTTGATCCAGCTTCATCTTTTCCAGATAAATCTTAAAGATCTGTTCCCTCCCATTTATATCTGGGCGGTCGATAGAAATTTGACGATCAAAACGACCAGGCCGAAGTAAGGCTTTATCCAGAATGTCAGGCCTGTTGGTTCCTGCTAGAACTACCACCCCAGTAGTTGTTCCAAACCCATCCATTTCAACCAAAAGTTGATTCAGTGTACTTTCTCGCTCATCATTTGCACCAGCAAAACCACCTCGTCCTCTAGCCCGTCCAATCGCATCAATCTCATCAATAAAAATAATACTGGGACTTTGTTGCCTTGCTTGAGCAAATAAGTCTCGAACTCGAGAGGGGCCGACACCAACAAACATTTCCATGAAATCTGAACCACTGATAGAGAGAAATGGTACTGCAGCCTCTCCGGCAGTTGCCTTCGCCAGCAAAGTTTTTCCAGTACCAGGTGGGCCAACCAAAAGAGCTCCCTTTGGAATCTTAGCACCAAGTTCTTCATACTTTTTAGGATTTTTCAAAAAGTGAACAAACTCCATGATCTCTTGCTTTGCCTCATCACAACCAGCCACGTCTTTAAACATAACCTGCAACAGAACCAAAAAGTGTCCTATGTCAATGTTCTCTGAAAAAAAAATTCTGGATCATACATACGACCATCTTCATAACCACTTTAAACATATTACCGAATGCATACTTCTGTGACTGAATAAATTAAGAAATGAAGATGCACAACTTCTTCTAATAGAGAATGCTGTAGGGAAGCAGAAAAGAAAGTTAACAAGAAATCTACAGCTCAAGTACATAAAGAGTATTTGGCATAACAAATGATAAACCATCACAAAGAAGAAGACAAACCTTGTCCTTTTGTTTTTTGCTAAGCTTGGTCACTTGGGCTTTTCCAACATTGAATATGCCTCGGCCACCCATACCACCAGATCCTCCACCCATTCCAAACCCACCCTGCATCCGCCTTGTGAAGTAGATGTACCCAGCAATCAACAGAATGGTTGGAGCCAGGCGTAGAAGCTCCTGCTGCCAGCTCATTTCTGACACATATGTCACTGGAATGTAGTCTCGGGGATCTGCACCCAGTGTGTCTTGTGCATCTTCTAACTTCCGCTCAAATGAGTCAATACTTCCGATGTTGAAGTAATACTTGTAGCGACTGACAGGCTGGCCAGCCTGTGGACGGGCAGCAGGTTGCATGCCATCCATACCCTCATCAGATATCACACGTTCTCCACCTCTAGCTTGTAAAGCTTGACCTGGACAAAGGCCACTATTAATTGATGCAGGCCATGAACTTAGCATAACCACATGACTTTCATAAAAAGGAACAACCTCCAAGTGGTAAGAACCAAGATACAAAGATCCAAGTGTAAAATACTAAGATGTATGGCAAAATAGGACATAAGAACATTGTGGATACTGTCAGGCAGCTGCGCCACCACATGAAAGGTGTTTATCTCATACTCACCTGTGTAAACATACACCTTTGCTACACTCTTATTTGTAATCTCAATTCGCTCCACAACTCCTGGCTCCAACAGCTTGTTCTTAAACTCCTGAAAGCTAATCTGTTTTCAAATAAAAGTAAAATGTAAACCATATAGTAATGATGTAAGCAACATTCTGCAGAATGGCTTCGCACATGTACAACAGTGTGCATGACTACAAGTTACAGACTTTGGGAGAGAGCATTTCAACACCAGCTCCATAAATTCTGATATACAAGCACCTTTCAGCCAGGCACCAGCCATCTACATTCTTGATGCAAATTACAAATGTCGCTGGCATCCCATGGACATAGTAACAAGATAAAATGAAGAAGGCCTCAAGTAGAATCACTCAACTCTTCAGCACAACTTTTTGCAAATCCTGACACATGGCTTTTCAGATAGGAGAAAGTGATCAACAACCACATGATGAGGGAAGCCATTTCTACCTGTTGAGCATCACTGCGGCCAATTGAGAGACTCGTGAGGATAGCCACAGCAACAGCACCTGTGGCTATCGCAGACTGCAGCTGTGACTTTGACACATCTGAGAAGGCCTTCTGGTCTTCTGACTTCGGATCCTCTGCATATTCATGAGCAGATCAGACCATGATTTATGCAAATATTACCAAGTTGACACACTAATGGAACCTACATTGTATTGGCAAATGAAGGTTGTTGCAAACACAGAAGTACTCTTGACTGTACATCAAAGCAGTACACAAAAGATGATGGAATCGCCAGGCCTATTATTTAAAAACCAGAATAATGAGTGGCAAAGCTGGTTGAATATATGTTAATGAAGAAAAGTGTCAGAATCCTAAAACAGGCATACACAGCTAAATTACTCACCATTTTTCTGCTCAGACTTCTGCTCGTTCCGACCTTTGGGATTCTCCTTCTTGTTCTTTGGGAAATAATCCTCAAAACCTGTCCTCAACAATACCAATTGCTCAAATTCACTGTCGACTCTTACATCAAACACACATCTTAACATGCAAAGATGATCATGGAATATGTATGCAGGCCTCTTTCTGCTCCTGCCTACAAAAGTTTGACAAGAAAATTCAATTTCCACAGGTGTTCTGCACACTATCCTTCGCATTTCCAGTGGAACTTATGAATTAGCACTAGACCTATGTAACACTACACTCAGTAACTTCTGAGGATACTCTATATTAGAAAAATTCCAGTAACCTTGCACTGATGCTTCATAGTGCAACACCAATTTGTAGACATCCCTAGAAGGTTAAGTTAAGGTACCCACCTTTCTTCCTAGGATTTTCACTAGAAAAAGCTCTTCTAGCTCCAGCATTTTGTTGCAGTGCCTTTTGAACACTCAAGCTCCCAACCCTCCTTGCAACATCATGGATGCCTCGCCTTGCTATTCCAAACCTTTCAAATACATTTTTCGAGATTACATAATCTGCAGTTCCAGGCCTGGACAAGCCTAGGCTGTAAAGCCATCTCCTAGATACAGTTTGCACTTGACCACTTGATGATGGTAACGCCTTCTTGTGCCCTAAATTACTGAAGTTCCTGTACGCTTGTGAGCTCCCAGCAATTTGTTGATTCGTCAAGGTATCCTGCACAACCTCCATAAAGAACCTCTCGTTAGGGTTTTGGGGAAAACTGTGTGTCATGTATGAAGAGAAGGGAGATATGGTAATTCCACACCGTTCAGAAGAATGACTAGCTGTGAAGCTTCTTCAGTGCACATAGTGTAAACGACATCCACCCTAATCATCCAGACTTGATGGGACAACTGCCAATATGCATTAAGCCCGATGTCATAACTGGCGGACAGAAACCATCAGTGACTCTTTCTCGACTGCCTGAAGTGCTGAACCCTGCCTTACGTTAGTCAAATCAGGACAATCAACAAAAAATTCGATCTCAAGCGATAATGCTTGAAGTGAAGCTCTTGAATCTGGTCCACTGAACGAGGAGAGACCTACCCAACCTTGTCTCATGAAATTGAATCCGCATCAGGGCGAGATAGGTGAGGGGGAATTAGACAGCACCAAAGGCAGGATACAACTGCACACAACCTAACAAGATCTCAAAAGAAAATGTAATCTAGGGTTGACAGAT
This sequence comes from Polytrichum formosum, assembly GCA_964035585.1. Lineage (NCBI taxonomy): Eukaryota > Viridiplantae > Streptophyta > Polytrichopsida > Polytrichales > Polytrichaceae > Polytrichum > Polytrichum formosum. Next base: position 64,453,080 of record OZ037936.1, read on the forward strand.
GAGCTCAAATTACAACCAAGCCATGTAGACAAGCAAAAAGCTTTAGTGAAAAAGAGGACCATCAACAGACAACCAGATAAGAAAAGACTTACAAGGTTGCGACGGAGCCGGCGCGCCAATGATGCCGACCTTTGAGATGACATCGAAACAACCTTCTACAACCTTCCGCCGACCTCCCCAAGCGCTTGATTCTTCAACTATTCAAACCCTCAAGAATGAAACCCTAACCCCGGAAATGCTCACGTTCTTCACCTCCTGCTCCTTCGGATCCTCGAAAAAAGATTTCTCCGTTCGTCAGTGAGAGATGTTCCTTTCTTTCCCCACCCAACACCAAAATCCTCACTCAAAAATGAGAGAAATCTCGAAACCTGTCTCCAACCGAACGATGATTCTTACATCAAATTGCTCCTCCACAAACCCTAGGGCGTGGCCACCAGATTACCAGACCTCGAAATTGAGCTTCTAAGGGTGGGGTTCGCCTCTCGTAAGGACGCAGGACGCAAATCGCGCACAGGTGGAGTAAAATGCACGTCGCGGACTCAAATCGGCACCAAGAGAGTGCGCAAGTAGGTTTACAGCTTCCTCTCCAACATGCGCGGGTTGCGGGGGTCGGGATGTAGCTTCTGGTGACGAGCAGCCGACCCGGCGGAGCGCGGAAGAATCGAACGAAAGGAGGAAAGAAATACGCAGCCTCGTGGCTATGGCGATGGCGAGTGACGTGGTCGACGATCCTTGACGTCCAAGCCCCATCGCCTGCCCGTCCCGGCTGCCCTGAACCCCACCGCTTGTGGAATCAAAGCGGCTAAAATGTTTTTCCTCTTCTGCCCGTTCTGCCCGTTCTGCCGGGATCCTTCACCGTCAGCTGGGAGATGGAATGTTCTTGAACGGCCAGCTCGGGGGCCTTGAATCTCCACGTCAGCTGTTGGACCATATAACTGGGCTTTCCTCATACTAGGGTGTCACAGCCAACACTTGGTCAAAAACTGCATATCACCAATCACGTCACTATTTTCCCAGATGGTTTCGCCCTCCGGAAAGGCAAATCAACTGTGGGTCTTTATAGATTCCGAATGTGCGCAGAAAATTGGGTACGGCCAGTGGAAAGATCCATATACAAGGGGCAAATCGAGAATCAAGGAATTGGGGCAACCATCTTGGGCAAGGAGACATTCACAGCTTTTGGGTTTTGTGTAAGGCAGAAGTGGCCAATTTCGTCGGTGATCTGGCAATTCCCGAATCCAACATCTAATTTTTGTCCCAAAGACTCTGTGTTCCAAAATGAAAAGTTAACGATGTAATTTTGAAGATTCAAACTTGCAGCTTATTGGCTTGGTTTGGTTTCTTAACACCTATGGAAGGGGTAATAGTAAATATAGATTCCTATATGTTACTTGTTAATTCATCTCAATATAAGTTTCTAAGGTTGAGGACTTACATCCCGATTTAGGAGTTTATTTAGAATAACATAATTTCTCTACAATAGCAACCAAATGGCCATGAAAAAAGTAAGAACTTGACCGAGAGAAATTAGGAGCATTAACGCACCAACAGCTTTAACCGGTTGGAATTCCAACTCGGGTTCTTGACTGGATTACATAAAAAAACCACCCAGACACTGGAATGGCCTCTTCATGGATTCCTCAATGAGCAGCCATCGTGATAATGAAGGGACAATCGACATCAAACCACTAGAATCGATAATAATTATCGAAAATATCAAGATTCAAGATGCCAACGAACTTCAAGCCATGACGCCTGCACTGGAGCGATCCGGAAAGCCAAGTTCCCTCATTGTACGTGTCCAGGAGCTTGTTCCTCGCCTCTGTTTCTGGGACTCCTGCCAGTTGCGGAAGGTGCGAAGGTGTTATATTATAGTATTATACTCTTGATTCTAGGGTTTTGCACTTTTTTCATGGAATTTTGGTACTGGAGCTTCTTTCACATGCACGATGCAGACCAAGCCTTTGCAAATTGCCGACCCAGTCTCAAACCTGAGTTTTGACCATTGGTGGTCGTTAATTTGCATTTTCTCTGCTGAATTGTCTTGGGGGGGGGGGGGGGGGGTTTTGCATCCACAACCAGTTTGTTGACCAATAACCACTTCCTGTAATAAAATTTATTCTGAGAATCATCTGCTCCTTCTTTAATTTGTGCGGCTTTCTTCGACTTTGTGCAAATGATCCAGCGGTTCAAGAAGGAGACGTCGGTGAGCATCTTATGAGAACGTCTGAAATACTTGTACAACTCCCAATTTCGCAGAAGCTCGGTAGATGTCAGGCAGATGGTATCAATCAGTCTTCCACTTGTGTACAACGCTTGTACACTATCAATCAAAGCTTCAAGCAGGTGAAAGGTAGGAGCTTCAATAACGGGAGGCAAGTGTGACACCTTCAGGATTCCTTTATAACCAACCTACTCCTGCCGCGAGTCAGTAACACTGCGTTCAGTAATAATATTGTAGGCTTAATTCTAGGATTGGATTTCAAGCTACGAAAATTCTTGCCAGCGGCCGTTTGGATCAAGAGGCACACCGGACACCGAGATTGGCCGATCCTTCCAGATTCGAATCAGATGTGGAAGTAATGTTTTTTATATTTGGATTTGTGAGTGTTTGAGGAGTGCGAGATTGGTAGTGCGTGAGGGATTTGGAAGCCTTGAGGTACAGGCGTGTCGGGGCACTCAGCGGAGCTCAACCTAGTGTCTTGTAGGGTTACACATGTGGGGGCCGGGCTTGTTGCTTTGTTGCTTTTTGGACAATGTTACATGGAGAAGTGCGCGGATATCCTTCACAATCCAGTTAAACTTTCTTACATTAGTATGCACGATACATCTGTCTCGGGAGTACATCTGTCTCGGGCTGACGATGATGAGGACAGAAAATCAGAGTCATGCCCAGTTAATTGCTTTAGAGCTGATCCATAAGTTTATCGTACACGTAACTCTTTGTTTTCACCTTGTGCATATGTAAGATCATTTTCTGGATCCAGTAGGTGTATTAACTCCTATTTGAGGTGTTATGGCTATATTCATCAATCACTTATTTGCTTGACAATTTTTTTTTCTTGTTATGTAGGGTTTGCGGGTCAGACAAGATCACTTACTGATAAGTATGACATTGTCTCTTTACTTTATTGATATACCTCTAGTATTTTTCTTATATTTGACTGTGTTCTGGTTCCACCTCCTAGAGAGATATCTGTGCTCATTGTAACATCAGACATGTGGACTTGATACAAAAGCTTGTGCCCATGAAGACATATACATCAAATGCACAAGTCTTGGATGCACAAAAATCCCCAAGATGTGACTAGTTAACCTAAAAACACTTATACTCTATTGGAGAATTCTCCTGAAAGTAATCTCCCGGTTTGCCCTCCACCTTGGTAGGTGTTGTAAACGTTCACCCTTATTGGTGAGAGATAAAAACTTAACACACAACACTATCAGCTTTGGGGGGTCGCCATGTAATCACTCTAGCTACACAGATTATCCCAATTAGTGCATGTTACTATTCAGAGTTATGAGGTGCTTTGAGTATTTAATGAGAATGTAATATTTTACAAATTAAAGTTATTTATGTTCTATAATATCCGAACAAACTATTGAACTTTTGTTAGTACAAAATGAACTCCTGAGTAAGATGTTACTGTATTGCGTGACTCTGAATAGTAACATGCACTAATCAGGATAATCAGTATTGTAAACCACGACTCATAAATCATATCTACATCACATAATTTCAATTTTCCATGAACTCATTGCATTAACCTGAACCTAGTCCTTATGGGCTGGGGCAAACCAACCCATATATTGGTACCTTACCAGGGAGGGCGAACGGCTGGGGATTCGTGGCACTCACTTAAAATCATCCATCCTAGATGAAGTGGCTTCAATAGAAAAAGCCCCCTATGGGGTTGAGGGCCGATTCATTCGAATGTGACATCACTAGACATCCAGTAAGGTACCAATGTACGCGTTGGTTCGCCCTGGCTGTCCTTATGGTACCATATTAGATTCACCAAATTTTCAATATTCTGTGAAATTTGTCAGATGCATAAAGTGTCCAGTATAGGTGCTTCTTCCTTGCATGGCAGCCTCCCATGCTCCCTTGTAAGATATTCCAACCACTAAGTATTAACTAAGTAGCCAACATGTGCTACAACCTCTGGAAACCAACGCTCTGAATAAAGAGATAATTATGCCATTTTAGAATTTACTTTGGGTTCATAAATTTAGAAAATTCATCACAATTTGAGAATTAGTCGCCTTGATCTTATGCTTATGGCATTAGATTCGTCCAAGATTTTGTAATTGGCCGCATTATTATTGCACATCAGAAGGGGTCAAACCTCATAAAAGTAACCATAATAGGTCTTGTAAAGGATGTGTTAGATGCAGTGTAGAGTGTAGACTAAAACCCCAGTAGCTACTAAAAAGTGAATGAAAAGACAAATATCTTCTAAAAGACTATCTTGTCTTCCAAATGGACCAACTCCGAGAAAACTCTGGAATGGTTAATTTTGTTAACAAGACTTGCTGTTTTGCTTAATTGCTGTAGGGGCTGTCATTTGTAGAACAAAACACACATTTGCATTGCAGGATGTCAACAGCTACGAAATCTATAATCTTGCATGAACAAGACCTAAAAAAGGACCATTTGAGAGCCAAGAGAAATCTTGCTGGAGTAAACCCCACTTGCGATTTGACAGCAGAAGTCCACTGCCAATTCTGCATGTTTTCACATACAAGAGCAATATTCCATTTATGATCTGTAGGGTTGAAAGATTTTAGAACCAAACAAGGTGATCAAAGTTCCAAAAAACAAGAAGGGCTTCAATAAAGTGAAGAGTTGTCTTTTTTTGGTGCGCATGCATCATTACAACAAGTTGTTTGTGTAGAACCGAAGGGGAGAGCTGCCATTGGGTTGCTGTCAAAGAAAGTCAGCATCCAAGGATTATAATGACTTGGCCACAAGTATGATGTAAATGATTTCTAAGAACTTGCTGCCATATGCAAAAGAAGAAACCAGAATAGAGCACTGTCACTGGGGAGTGTTTCCTGACCTAATAAGCAGGTCTTGCATTCCCTGTACATTATTGTGCTGCGGCAACCAGTGCTGTGCGGGCGTGTGTAAATGCACTCAACAAAGCTCCCAGCTGTAGTTTCTCATTCGTCCCAAAAGCTAGTCTGTACCTGTGAGCAACATAACAATTTGATGAGAACCCCCAGACAGTCCCAAAGCAACCATGACCACTTCGAGAATTGCTGGGACTAGACTCGAGAACTTCTCTATCTTATCAGAATAATTCAGCATAAACATTCCTGCAGGAAAATGTTGCAGGAGTTCAACATTTAATAACCAGCGCAATGCAAGTCCACCTATATCAATGAGTAGGTTACCACAACTGGTCTCAATGTTGAATACAAGGACTTCATATGATCATGGACAAAGCAGAGTAATGGGACTTACTCAATGTCAGCAAGAGCATCAATAAGTTGTACTCGTACAGGTGGTGGCATATTTATACTGAAAATAAACCTGCTTGACAAAACACCAATCACATAACATGTGAAAAAGAATTTGTAACCAGAAGAGATATAGACAACACTGCATGTGCGATTCTATAAAGTTACAAGATAACATGACCCAGCATCCTCTCAGCTGCAAGGGAAAGCCTGAAATATGTCTAATTATTCAGACGAAGGAAACTGTGTGCTTACGGTTGGAGCTCTCTAACAACATCCACCAATGCCAGTCCCTTGCGCGTTTTCATTTGTGTTATATCTGTGGCACAATTGGTCAAGGTAAAACAATCTGTAGGAAGCAAGTGAAGTACATGTACTTTTATGATAAAAATCAACTCTCTCCAACTGACCAAAAAGGGAATAACTATAAGCAAATGTCCTTAAAATGCAACCTCAATATGTGCATGAGAGAAAAGTGAACTTCAGGTTTGGAAAGATTGTGGATACGTTGGTGTGAAGTAGAGAAAGACTCATTGAGGAGCCAATATGCGATCTGCTCAATATCTTTAGGCATCGGATTGCCTGTGCATAAATAGACTGCTTCTTCTGTCAGATGGGGGCTTGCCATTTGTGCGGACTGATCAACCAAGAAAATATACATCAGCACTACACATGGAATACCCCTGATTATATGGAAGTTACTTTAAAACCCTAGATTTGATATAATGACAAAAAATCAAAGCAAAAGCCAGGACCATTGATATGACAATGCTAAAGGTCAGTATGCTTGGAATGCTGTGAAACTAATACACATACTAGATAAAGTTGACCATATGGTCATAATGGTTGACCAAAAAGAAGTGCATTATTGGGGTTAAAAAGCAGAGTGAGAAGAAAAGAAGAATAGCATACAAATTGCTATAAAAGCAACAGGAGTTGACATCTCAGAATAATGGAAGAATGAGTCTAAACCTGAAGGATATTCAGAGCTTTCCGCATGTCTCCATTACCAAGTCTCACAATAGCAGCCAAACCAGATTCTGTAACATCCAAACTACCACCATTGAACACATGTTTCTGTCAGCATCTATAATAAATAGACAATTCCACAGCACATGAAAGGAAACCTGTACTATGAAGCTCAATATTACGAAGTCCTCCAGTACCAACAGGTTATTTACATATGCCCCGCTTCAAGATGTAGATATTAGAGCAATATCAGGTTCACAAAATGGTGTCTTTAACATGCTGCCACATGAGGTCTCAAACTCATACCTTTCTTGCTGAATAACATGGAGGAGGCGCTCAGAAACATTGGCAGCATCGAGCGGTGCAAATCTGAACCTGGTGCATCTTGACTGAAGTGCTGGAATGATCTTACTCACGTAATTGCAAATAAGACAGAACCTGGTTTTTTTTGTATATTTCTCAATAACTGCCATTGCAAAGAAACCTCTATAAGTACAAAGTATTGTCGTATAAAATCTTTCATCCATAAAGCTCTCAAGGGTACTTACAAATGTACCTAAAAAATCAGTGCATACAATTTTAGAATAAGGCAAGGAAGAGAAATAATAACCCTGTTTGGTGACAGTAAGATGGTTTGTGAATAGTATTGTGTTTCACAAACCATCCAGGTGATGCTAAGACAACCAATTAAACATGCCAACAGAAGGTAACTTCACATGCTTGATCTAGGGCAACTAAGGAAGAGGTTTACTTCTTCGCAGTGCAAATTGAGCTTCCTTTGTCATGGCGTCTGCTTCATCCAAAATGACAAGCTTCACATTCACCTTGGGTCTGCATGCCCCACAATTCATTATGAACGAGTCGAGACCCAATTGGTCTAAAATTCATAGTCCTTCACTGTACTTTTGCAGCTCTGTCTTTTGTCCGGAGACAAAAGTTATCAAAGACTTTGCATCCTGTTGAAGCGTTGAACATGTGCACATTGAGGCTAATTTTTGAAAAAGTCACTGGATGAGACAGAGTGAATTGCAATTACCCAAAAGAAATGCTCTGTGTACTTGCAAAGTCTTGCACCTGCTGCCGCACAACATCAATACCACGATCATCTGAAGCGTTGAGCTCCAATATCATATTTTGAAACTGAGCTCCATAAAGCTTCCGTGCTACAGCCAAAATTGTGGAGGTTTTCCCTGTGCCTGGTGGACCATACAGCAGCAAGTGTGGTAATCGATTCTCCCCTGTGAGCCTGTCAACTTTACCAAGCCCAACCATACCACAAGCGCCTTAATTCCAATAACTTAAGGAATAGAATGGACATGCAACTAAAGAAGCATGCAACATTGTTAAGTGATTAATTCCAAACATCTTGCACAAAGATGACAAGATATGCTACCATTGAACACCCAGATAAGAACTCATTTAATAGCACGGACATAATGAGACACATACCCTAATTCCATACAAAAGTCTAAATTTCTCAGTGACAGATTCCCATACTGCACAAAATCTTCTCCTCATCAAAAAACCTGAATTTTGACCAGATAAATGCCATTTTATTTTTGTGCAATGATCCTGATTCTGAAACAAAGTACCCATAAATACATAGCCTGGGAAAGGAATGTACTGGTGTCAATGTTGCTTAATGCAACAAATATATGTTGCTTGATTCTGGAACAAAGTACTCCACAAATATATAGCTTGGGAAAGGAGTGCACTGGTGTCAATGTTCCTTAATTCAACAATGACACCAGATAGATGAAGAACTCCTTCAAGAATATAGGCACAATGTGACACATGCCCTAATTCTATACTGCAATCTAAATTCAAGGTGACAGATTCTCATATTGTACAGAAACCTCATATCAGAAAAGCCCGAAATTGGCCTCTCTCTTTTTTCCTGCAATGATCCTGATTCTGAAACAGAGTGCTCCAAAAATACATAGCCTGAGAAAGGAGTGCACTGGTGTCAATGTTGCTTAATTCAACAATGACACCATACAGAGAAAGAACTCCTTAAAGAACATAAGACACAATGTGACACATACCCTAATTCCATACTAAAGTCTAAATTTCACCGTGACAGATTATTGGTAGTGTACAAAATCCTCTCCTCATATCACAAAGCCTGAAATTGGCCTTTTTCTTTTTCTTTTTCTTCAATGATCCTGATACTGAAACCACAATAACATGGGGTGGGAATGGAGAGGAGTGTACTGGTGTCAATGATGTCCTTGTGAGCTGCCACATCCGCAAGCGAAGTAGGTCTATACTTCTCCACCCAAGGCCCTTCCTTAAGCCTTTGGCCAGCACTCGGCCCACTCTTACCCTTCCCCTTCTGCACTGCACTCGATTTCCGAGGCTGTGGCTCATCTATCTCCATAGCTGAAGCTTCTGCCATTGTTTCCAGCTGCCAAGCAACCCAAAACCCAAAACCCTCCTCTCTTCCACGAGTGTAGAAATTTACAGACAAATGCAAAATACTACTCCCAATGCAAAGAATGGGTTGGTGGGATTTCTGTCCTCCTCGAGAAATGTTACCCCGAGAATGCGGATTCTAAACCACATAGGATGGGCATGAACCCTGAGTCTTCAGTGGAACCCATTCCAAGAAATTCCATCTGCATCCACCATGCTTTTGTGCACAGCAACAAGATTTCACTTCCAGATTCTCAATGTCTCCGAATGTGAGCTACTGCCGCACTTGCAAAGGAGCTGCCTAAAACCAACGACATTCACTTCGAAGTTGCGTAATCATTACGATCATCGTTTTTTTTTTAATGATCTCCGAGGTTCCAGAATTTGAACGGGCTGGTGAATGTGGTGAGCAATCCGAAACAGGTGTGAAGATCTTCTTCGAGGGTTTTGGGATCGAACGTCGAGGTGAAGCCTTCAGCGGAGAGGTCTTCTCCGTTCCCTCCAAAAACGGCTTCTGGCTTTATACATAGTCATCCATCACATAAGTATTTCATCTACAATTATTCATCCGTCAGTCCCTGCTATAGAAGTTCTCATACGAGTTCACAATGGGAACATTTAAATTACCTATTGAACCAAGAACGGTGATATAAGGTATGTGGGTGTAATTTGGTTCATTTTTCATGTTCTCCAACCTCTACCAGTTGGATTTACACAACAAAGCTTGTGTTGCATTATCAAATCTATGATGGATATTTAAAACCCCCCCTAATTTAGCTGCAGTTATCGGAAGTGCATGCTTGTTGATTTCTTAATTGAATGCATAGGTTGATATTTGAAGCCGTATGTGATTGGGCCCTCAACCAAATGCTATTTCAATGAATTTCTATACATGAGGGTCCTCACACATGATAGAATAGAATAAATCAAATGTTGTGAGCATTCGGAGTGCCATGGTCTCATGCTTTTGTGTTAGACCTACCTCCAAGAGGTCATTTTTGAAAACAGTCCAAGTGACCATGAAACATGATCCATGCGATGCCATGTAGGAATCCATGTAGACGTTACATCCATCTTGCATTCACATACTCCATTGGTCCCTCGAGCGTAGTGTGAAGCGAACTTGGACCGACTCCACCTTTTCCACCAATGAGAGTGCTTGAAGTGCAATGGTCAAGGGCTCTCAGTCTCATGTGTGAAGTGGCCCTTAAACAAAGGTTCACTTACACACATAGGCAGCCAAATTGTTGCTTTGCAAAGCTCTATATAAATATAAATCATATTGTGATTTTTGTCATCAACCCATAACATTATTCAGATCCGTAACAATGTTATGTGGGACTGACAATATTCCATATAATATTCAATCTGAATATGAGAATCGGGAATGTTCCATGGGATATTGTCAGTCCCACAAAACATTGTTATGGATCTGAATAATGTTATGCCATGTCTACATAGGTAGTCAAAAGTAGTTAATCTATGGCAATAAATATGTTGCCACGTGTTGCATATTAATGCGTGACACACATGCTAAATTGAAATTGGCAACATAACATGCAGACATTTACACAATTGTGAGGGGGAAGAGAGAGAGAGAGAGAGAGAGAGAGAGAGGTGGTTGACTTCTAACGCAAACTATAAATAAATAAATAAATAAAATTGTTAACTTGACCATGTCCTTTTTGATGGATAAAATTCCGCCATACATGTGTTCTTGTAGAACTCTCATATGTTGGACTAAAACTTTATAACCGTGTCAATACCTAAAATGTCTCATCATCAAGAAATTAGCATATGCTTGATTACTCTATTGAACGTGAGTGGCACAAGAAGAAGAAGAGGAAGTATGGCCCGAAGGGCCAACGTGAATGAAGAGTTTTGTTGGGGGAAGTGCTTTCATCGTGGCCTCTAGGACCCCGATGGGGCATGCTTAAGTGCCACATTTAATCAAGCTTCAACAACAGGGGTGTCGCCAACCTTGATTTTCAAGGTAGGCCCATTTGGGAAACCAAAATTTATCTAGTGCATATGTTTTAAGGAAAAATGTCATTTCCGTATATGACCTAGGCTTTCAGGTGGGCCCAGGGTAGGCCCAGGATAGGCCTAGCAACGATCCTGCTCAATAATTGTATAAGTTAGTGCAAAGTGGTCAATAAATTCCCAATAGATTGGATTTTGAGTGTGATGGGAAAAGGGTTCAGAGTGGATGACATATAAGGTGTGAAATATGTGACCACACTAAAAATGGTATTTAGTGTCACTTACTATTTGAAATTACATGAAGTTACATATTCTGACTATTGATGTAAATTTTTACCAAGTAAAGAGGTTAATGTTGTTTAATGTCCAAACAACTAGTTTGACCTTTGCTGACAAAACAAAAGGTATACAACAACTACTTATAGCATTGCGTAGTTTCAAATAGTAAGTGACACCAAATACAATATTTAGTGCAGTGAACCACCCCACCGCAAAATTCAAGCCCACTTATTAGCATTAGATGCACTAATTAAGATTAGCCACTTAATTAAGGTTATAACGTATGTGGACTATGAGAGGATTGGGTCCATGTATAGTAAAGTGGACAACTCTTAATCTATGCAAAAGTTATGTGAATGTGATTCAAAATTGTCTACTAGCTTTGAGTTTTATAAAGAAAAAAAATCAAGAATGTTTTGATTAAAAGTGCCAAGTAATTTAAATTGACAAGACCAATTTTAGAATGGAAACATACATATTTCAAAATAGGGTGCAAGTAGGTGGTCTTGAACAAGTACTTATCTAAATTTGTTCAGAATAAGATGAAATGACATTTTGTTGTTTTTTTGATGATGACTTCAAGTTAATTATGAATTCAGGGAATGTCAAAAGCAATCCCAAGTTCGAAAATATTTAGGGTCATGAAATTTACGTCTAGAACCAAATTTAACCATTTGCTCTTGAGCATTGCTTATAATGATTACTTATGAAGATCTCATCTTGATATTCTACATTTGAGTGCCTAACACGTAGTAGAGCACCGTGTTCCAATTTAAACAACACATTGCTAGTATTTTTAGGCGTTTTACCAAATAAATTATGGTTTTAAGTATACTAGAACCTTTTCTTGGTTCACTTTACCATGCTTGCACCCAACTATGAAGAATAGCAAGAAATATGGTAGGCATCTATGGATGCAATTGCACTGTCGACTGACAACCAACACTGCCAAAAATAAATGGGCCTCAACACTTTACTTCCAGAGTTTGTGACCCAATGTTGGACCGATATATAAGGTGAATGCATGCTAGGCTGCTTTTACACTCGTTACAACTATCTAATATAAAATGAACAACATTGAGTGGACATGGTGGTGGTGTTGAGGTTGTCACCCAACTGTTCCCCACTTTTCTTAGCACAAAAATTACAATTCAAACAAAAATGGCACAACAAAACAATGTCAAGGGAGGGGAGGCGAGGGGGATAGAAAAGGGAAAAGAAAGGGCATTGGAGTTAGGGCCAGTGGAGGGCTTTGGAAGGTGAGGACTAAGGGATCCCAACAACACTATAAGGTATGTGCGTGTTATTTGGTTTGTTTTTCATGTTCTCCAACTTCTACCAATTAGATCTACACGACAAAACTCGTGTTGCATTAGCAAATCTACAATGAAACATCTACCAAAACCATATTGAAAATTGGATTTTCCCTGATTTAGTTATGGTTATAAGAAGTGCATGTTTGTTGATTTCTTAACTGGATACATAGGTCATCCTAATTATGTTCACTATTGAGTGTAGAGTACACTCTAAACTCCATAGTATCACACCTGTGACAACCAAAGTGCACGTGATATTACAAACTTTTGTAGTATTAACATGGATGCGTGATACTAGTGAATTAGTGTAGCATGTAACACTATGGAATAACACAAAGTGCAACATATTAAATGGTGTGGTGTGGTCCACTCCACTTGGCCTTCCTGGGCGACGTGGCGGACGCATGCACCAACATTCAACAAGTGGCAAAAGAAGAAGAAGAAGGGGAAGAATAAGGAGGTGCACTCCACATATTGACACATGGCGCAATGCAAGGGTGTGGGTTGACTTCTTTGGTGGTTTGCATTAATGATAAATTCGTGATATAAGGGAGGGAAAGGTGACAATAAGGAGTGATATTTGAACTGCGAACATCCGTTCCCTAGGGTTTCAAGATATTAGAGAGTGAGTGACATTATGGAGGTTGATATTACAGAGTTTAGGGTGTAGTTATCAAGATTTCAAGACATAGTCCAATTTATTCTATACACATGCCATTCATGATGAACCACATACCGATCAAATATAGGGGACTGATCTAGAAAACAAGCACTTAAGACCCATCTACCATATTTGCAATTTCTCAACCATCACCTTGAGAGTCTACGTTGCCCCAGGCTTTTAGTGTTAATGTGGGCCACCTATGGACCTTAGTGTCCGTAACCTTTGTTTTCATGTCTTCTTTTACATTCTTTCCTGCCCATCTTTTACACTCATAATTTTGTTTCTTGTTCATTTTTCATTTTTCTTTCCAATCTCATCTTTTACATTGCTTGTCTTTTTCCTCTTTAATTCTCTTTTTCTCCCTTAAGTGTGAAATACTACAGCAAGACCTTATCATGTTTTCAAATAACGTTCAATATGGAGGTTACAATTCTTTCTCAGAGTTTGCTTTCAAGAATTAGGGTTTCAAGACAATCGAATCCTTCGACAATAATTTGAGGTCGCTTAAACCGATCAATAAATAAATGCTATTTTCCGGGCTATGTGCACGATGATAGCTACATTAAATTATTCTATTTTATGTGTCATATGGTATTTTATGTCATTGTGGCAACTTCATTTGTAATGAAACACTTACAAAGTTTGGTATATCTTGCAGCCTAACATTTCTATATTGAAATTACTCTCATGGATGATTGAAATGTGGATGAAAAATCACTTAGTAAGTGACAATAATTACAACATTGTAAATCTATAATGTCCTTTTTTTAATTTTAATTTTTAACAAGGAATGACAAATGATGTTAAGGCTACATTTGATGTTGGTGACACTAATGGGCGGTTTCCAATTAGCATTGAGCAGGACGAATAGAATCGGTGACACTAAATACAATATTTAATGTATTACACAGTCCAAGGTGCTTGAGTTCAGATAGCGGGGCCTGTATCCAAGCCCCTAGTCTACATAGTGGGGCCATATCTACCGGGCTATCGCTACACCGGAGCTATTTGCCGGGGCGGGCGGGCGGGCGGGCGGGCAGGCGGGCAGGGAGGCGAAAGGCGAAAACCCCAAAACTCCTTGCGGCAGGGAGCGCGGTTCCAAAACCCCAAGCTGAGGAAGCAGAGTGTTTCGATCAACTGCGGGAGTGCTTCGATTCGATCAAGTTTTTGGCATCGAATCGACAAGGAACAGCAAGATGGGGACTCCTGCGACAGAGGAGAGCGATGAGAAGCCAGCACCATCGTTTCGCAGTTTAGGGGTTTGCGAGCAGCTCGCGGAAGCTTGCGATGCATTGGGGTGGAAAGCACCAACACCGATCCAAGTTGACGCCATCCCTGTTGCTCTAAAGGGCACAGACATCATAGGGCTTGCACAAACAGGGTCTGGTAAGACAGCCACCTTTGCACTCCCAATCTTACAAGCCCTACTGGAGAATCCGCAGCCTCTATTTGCCTGTGTTTTGTCGCCAACCCGAGAGCTTGCAATACAGATAGCAGAGCAGTTCGAAGCCCTAGGTTCAGGGATTGGTTTGAAGTGTGCGGTGCTGGTTGGAGGAATCGACATGATGGCGCAGTCTGTGAGTTTGGCGAAGCGGCCACACATTGTTGTTGGCACTCCAGGAAGGTTAGTTGACCACTTGCAAAATACAAAAGGGTTCAGTCTGCGTACGATTAAGTATCTCGTGCTGGATGAGGCAGACAGGCTTCTCAACATGGACTTTGAGCAGGAAATTGATGAGATTCTCAAGGTTATCCCTAAGGAGAGGAGAACTTACTTGTTCTCTGCTACCATGACTACGAAAGTTGCGAAGCTCCAGAGAGCTTGTCTTAAGAATCCTGTGAAAATCGAGGTTTCTGCGAAATACTCGACTGTGGATAGCTTGAAACAAGAGTATCTCTTCATCCCTGCTAAGTTTAAGGACTGTTATTTAGTTTATATTTTGAATGAGCTCGCGGGGAATACGGCTATGGTGTTTACACGCACTTGTGAAGCTACCAGGAAGCTTGCAATTATTCTTCGCAATTTAGGGTTTGTGGCCATCCCCATCAGTGGTCAGATGAGTCAGCCTAAAAGGTTAGGTGCGCTCACTAAATTCAAGGCTGGGGATTGTAGTATTCTTATATGCACAGATGTGGCTAGTAGGGGTTTGGATATACCGTCTGTGAATTTAGTTATCAACTATGACATTCCGACGAACTCGAAGGACTATATCCATAGAGTAGGTAGAACAGCTCGTGCAGGCCGGTCGGGGCGTGCCATCTCTATGGTATGTCAGTATGATGTAGAGCTTTATCAGAAGATTGAAGAGTTGATTGGTAAGAAATTGAACGAATTTCCCGCCCAGCAAGAGGAGGTGTTGTTGTTGCTGGAACAAGTTAGTGAGGCACAGAGACTGGCCACCATGCATATGCGTGAAAAAGATGCAACGAAGAAGGGGAAGAGGAGGGGCCAAGATGGTGACGATGATGATGGCAAGCGGGGCGGCGGTGCCGGGAGACAAGACAAGGGTGGCAGCAGGCCTAAGAAACAATTCAAGAAATCAAGATAAGTGGCGTTCGAGAATACTATTCTCTTGAAGATTTTTCTCTTCATCCAAGTGCTTGCTTGTGTGCGTATTCGCAACTAAACAACCGATTGGGCCCTCAAATTAGACCTGATGTAATTTCCAAAATTTGTTGAAAAAGCAGAAGTGTTCGGGTTTAGAGACGATAGTTTTTCAGGAGCTTCTTCAAGTTCGTAGTTACTGCTCGTTAGAGGTTGTGGAGTATGCACTATTTGTGCACCAAAGTGCTACATGAGCCTGCTTCACAGGGATGTCAGGGAGGTTAAAGTGATAAAATTAATTGAAGCACAATCGCAAAGCAATATTTCTGGTGTCCAGCTCTGTTTTGCAAAGCAGGTTTTATTTATTTTTTATTAAAAAAATTTCTGGTTGAAATAATCATTTTATTTGTCTGCTGACTGCTGTTTTCTGAATGGCAACTGTAAGGTCTTTCTTAGCATGGCAAGAAGTAGAAACTTTGTGAAATCTTGTATTGTTGCGAGGGTTTTGGAGGCCATATGAACGTCTTCATCCCCTCTTGTTTTTTAGCTTACATATTTATCACTTGGGCATTCTGACCCTAAACCCTAAACCCTAAACTCTGAACCCCTGCATTCTCAGGAGTCTTAGTTCCTCATGCGAGAATCACCAATGTCTCATGTCTCTCGTCTGGTCAATGCCTCTATGTGAAACTTTGAACAATCACTACAGAAGGAAATTCACGAGGCTGGTATTTTGTAGCTGTTGTATACAGGGCAATGAGACAATGAGCTCACATGTTAACTCAATTAAATCAGATGAGGGTTGCTTCGAAATGTGCATGCACATGTCTGTCCTCCCATCAACAACCAACAACCAAATATGCACTTTTGTTGAACTTGAATCGGAGTGGCTTTGATTTGCAGTGCAGTGCATTAACTTGTTTTTTATGTAGGAAATCTAACCACACTGCATCAAGTGCAAACTTAATGGGCAAGAATGAAAACTTGAATTTTCACTATAAGCTGCACAAATGCTGGCCAAAAACCTGTGTACCTAACCCTACTGATTGAATCAGAGGGAATTGTTGTATGGGAGTGTACCTCTCATCCATCCATGTTAAAAGCTGTCCCTATAGGTTTGTGGTTGATTCCTTTCAAATTTGAGTAGAAGAGTGGGGTCTTTGGGCAGCAGAATGCAACAGCTTGTCATTTGGTCATTTCTCTATTGTGGTCCAACATAATCTTTGCACTTGTGTGGAGTGTAGTGGTATAACCTAATATTCCCAGGCAACAAATCTGGATTTCTACAATGTGGGTGCAATTTCTACTGAAAACAGGACGGAGAATTAAAGTTGGACCATTTCTCTATTTGTGCATGTCATTCTTGCGTAGGGGCCATGCTAATCTTCTCTGTATCGTTGCCTCTATAGTATGGTTGATACATTATTGTATCCTGCATGACAATGATGGAATTTTGTAAGTGGTTGTTTTTTTCATGACAACCTTCATAATGGATGTGAACTTTTGTATTGGATTCACTTGTGATCATTGATCTTTTTATCAACAACTTTTTGTACTCACAAAATTAGAAAGAAAGAAGTCAATTATGTTGCTGATTGAAACGGATACTGTTAAAATTTGTTGTATGTGAATTTTGAACATTGGAGAGCTTTGAAATATTGGAAAAATGATATTTTATACCACGCAGGAACCCACGTGATTGACCCCACTCAGGTAAGTGAGAGGTAAGTCTCCAACCCGCCTTGTTAAAAGGTAGAAGGGCCCAATTCCATCAGCGACCCCAGTTCCAACACTTATTTTCCCCGTTAGTGGGCATCTACATACTTCATCATGAACACTGATTGTTTTATTCTAAGGACAAAAAACACAGCTCATTGGTTAAAGGAGAGAGATTGTCAACGATCAACACTGTAGTTGACAATACCGTCATAATAAAAAAATTCATTATGAGAGTTGAAAGTGAAGATTCTCTTTCTCTTTAAACAATCATTGGCCAAGCTCTCGATTGTGTTAACTAATATAGCTTTAAATGCTTATATGGGTATATGCTTATAAGCCCACGATGTATGAACATGTTGAGGATGACTCATATAGGATCTAAGTTATGGCATGTTGAAGATTGACTTAGGGTCAAGTTCCATGGGAAGGGTGGCAAGTATTTTCTTTATGCCTTGAAATGCTCCCATCCATTGTGGATTGCCACCTCCCACATCTAAGTTATGCCCTTACATGTTATCCACTTTTTCATTCAATCCCTATGCTATCATCTAATTCAAGCTCTTCATTATATGCGTAGGTTTGACTAGGCAAGTGGAGTGGTAAAAGGACCTCACATTATGGGAGCTTTGTGCATATATATATATTGGAAAGGGGGGGGGGGGCAAGCGGCAATAAAGCATGCTTTGTTCCATTCCGTAAAAACATAATAAGTTATGAAACTTACTAACGGGGGCGAGGAATCAATGAGCCTTAATGAGCACATCCCCATTTATGGAGTCCAAATAGTGTTTTGGACTTTGATGCCCGGTTTGCTCCATGCAATTTGTCCCTTACAGTGACATGAAGGTAAGGTCACTCTTATGTAAGGTCCATGTATATGGGTAAGGTAAGCTCACCCTTATGTACAGTACCCACCAACAAGTTTACGTTCAACTTTTCGAACTCCAAGTGCCAGTGAGAAAAAAATGCAACTTTGAAAAATCATATATCCCAATTTACAACTCCAAACTTCACGAAATTGTCACATGTTTGTTTAGAAACAAGTTAACTACATTCTAGGTGTCATTAGTATGCAAATTTGAGCCATGTGTCTAAGAAAAATCAGATTGCACTCCAAGTTGTCTTTGTAGCTCCTACACCATGAAGACAACATCCATTCTTCTCGAGCCAACACATTTTAGATTTTTGTGAGTTTGAGCTTCATATATGGATCTCCAACAACCTTTCAACAAAAAAACATACTTCGTTCAAGCAATGTGGTAGCTTGTGGATACATTGTGTGAGTGTTTTTGGTGAGTAGTTGCAATTCTAGTGGTTTTGTTTCTTGAGCTTGCAACTTTGCACAAATAGTAGAATTGAAAGGATTCATTGCTTCTTTAGGATTTTGGTGGGCATAACATCAACTAGAAGAAAATAATTCACTCAAATTTGTAAGTTTTGATGCTCTAGTACCCTAAACCCCTTAAACCTCATTGAAAACCTATGGACGATTGTGAAAGATACTATCCAAAAGGAAGAGCTACCACAAAACAAAGAAGAATTAGTCAACACCATTCAAAGGGCATGGGAAGACGTGTCTTTAGAGATGATTGAAGTTCTCCTTGCTAGTATGCCGCACCGTATGAAGGTTGTAATCAAAGCTAATGGTGGTAGCACTAGATGGTAGATAGTTTGTCAAAAAATGCTATATTTACATATAAATCTATAAGTTTTTTTTTGTAAATGCCTAATATATTAGTAAAGTAGATTTCATTATTTCTCCAATGCACTTTGCGGTTTGTGATTTCGATCATTTTTGAGCAAATGGTGGCAATTTGAAATTGGAGATATGTGCCTTGTTTTTGTAGAATGACTGCTGTGAACGTAAACTTGTTGGTGGATATTGTACATAAAGGTCACACTCTAATTTTGGAGCAACAAAGTTCATAATCCAATCAAACATAAACACCATCAAAATTAATGTTTTGGCACCCAAATGACCAAGGAACTAAAATTGGCAATTTTTTGACTTTGAAGCCATGGATGGGATACATAGATTGAATGGATTGAGACAAAACTTGGAACATGTGAAGGGGAATACCTTTTTAATCTATAATAATTCAAGTTTTTTTTGAATTTAGTATAATGCTTGTTGTCTATAGAAGTTTGAGTGAGTTGTGTCTCTATGTTAACTTTCTTACTAAAAGTCCGGAGTTTTGTTATGACTCCCATGTTTAATATGTATTTGTAGCTCTTTCACAATTTGAAAGCACATAATTTGCGACAACTTTGACAAAATATGGACCCTCAACTCTATTTTGTTATTATCTTATGAATATTTGAAGTCAAATTCTTTGATTGAAGTTGTGAAGCTCAAGAAGATTGATGATCATTACAATTGTATGAATGTGTTTTAAAATTAATCATCATCAACTTATAAGAAAGGTGAAATGTCTTCTAAAATCAAGAAGTCAAAATTTTCAATGAATTTTTGAATGGAATTTTTATTTGCATGAGCATTTAGGGGTTAAGTGACTCCTCAATCATTTAAAGTTGTAGTTCAAGCTAATATATTGGATCAAATACACCTAAAATTCAACAAATTGTAGCACTATAAACTTATCAAGATTTGTTTGACGCCACATGACTTCCACTACATTGATTTTGGTAAATACTGTGGGCCACACTAATAACAAAGAATCCACAATAAAAAACATTGGGATAATATTGTGGGTTTAGGGTGGACTCTTCATTGGGAACCTAAATGACTAACTGCAAGCTAGAAAATGGACTCATGTATTTATACTAAGCTTTTCCATTACAATGTGATGAATGCCTCCATTACTTATACAAGATATGAATCAAAAACTAAATATGCCTTTATTATATTTGAAGTCCACTTTCACTTTCCAATGAGAAAAACATTGATTATTTTTTCATCCATAGGATGCCACTCAACGATTGCATTGAACAAACAAAGACAAAAGCACAATAACTTAGCCACAATATGGAGAGAAAAACTCAAGGGGGCCTAGGAGCACTCCAAGAACCTCCAGTTGTAATCATGTAGAACCCAAAATGAAAACCCTAACAAGAATGGACATTGTAGTCATTGAGGACTATTACGATTTGAGAACAGTGGATGAAAACATGAATTGGATGACACTAAGACACCTATTGTCAAGTTTTTCTGTAAACCTTATGGCCCCCTCTGTACATCTGCCTAAACTTCATATTTCAAAATAGCCTTTTTGGATGTATGCACTAGAGAAAAACAATATCTCTCCCCCTTATGTATACTGTGTATGTTAATGCCTCAAATAATTCCCCTTCCTACACTCACATTAGTTCGTACTATGTGGCATGAAGAGTCACCCCCCGGGTTGGGTACACACTATATAACATTTGAGGTCCAAGAAACAAATGATGATATCTATGTGAAAACTTGATTTTTCCCCACTAATAAATAAGTCTATCTTGTAGAGCTTCTTGTGCTCTCATTAAAGCCACCAAGATCACCTCTTAGTTGTAAAGCATATGGATGCTATGACCATTCAAAGATCAATTGGATCTATCCTCAAGAAACACATGCAGGTTGATTTTCGATGTTTTCTCCCATAATTCTTGACTTAGGAAATAAGTAACTTATGCTCTTTGGATTTGTGGATCCTCATATAGTCGACACCTTACCCATAACTAGAAATGAAAGAATGAGAACATTATTAGTGAGTAGATGAAAATGTAAGTTGTAACTAGCATTGCACGCTATTTTCATACACGATGATGTGTATTATGGACCACACTGTAGGCATCTAAAGGGTAAGTCACATTATACACATGCCCACAATATATCCCATAATCAGTGTAGTTAATGGTCAAAACCCAGAAGAGTTGTGGAGATTCGTCACAACCATTGGATCATTTTTAGACAAGTGCAACAATTAACGATAATTGTATGGAGCAAGTCGATCTTCTCATTTGGAACTCGGAGCTCTATCCCTAGAAACTACAAAATATTGTATTTAGTGTCACCAATTCTATTTGTCTTGCTCAATATTGATTGTAAACCACCTTGTGTATTGTCACCAACACTAATTATAAACTTAACACTATTTGTCATTGCTTGTAAAAAAATTTGGGTGGTCACCCATTGAAGTGCATAGCCCTTTTTTGTGCTTTTGTAAATCTATGTAGAGAGCATTTCATCCATAATCTTTGGATTTTATCCATGAGCATCACTTATGCTGCATTAATGGTTTGAAGAGGTGGATGTTTTGTTGCTATAAGGGCCGGTTTAGACTACGGTGATGACGTGCAGGGTGGTCAAGAATTTGTCTTGTCCACCCAAGACAAGGCTATTTGTGGCAACGGTGGGTATGGTGGACAAGATGGTAAAATCAATAATAAAAGAAAGAAAGCCTTAAGTTGAAGTCCTATGGAAGTGAAGATTCATGTCCAAGGATTATGTTGCCCAAGAAACTTCCGGAGAACTCTGCTAACAAAAGTGTTGCCATGGTGACATCCATGTCATTTTCCCATCAATGCTTGAATTCTCCACCAGAGAAATCTTGGCTGTAGTGTAAACCCCCAGCTGGTGTAGAATCCATTTGGTAACCAATCATAGTACTACAATCCCCTAAAATCCTCTTGCTCTTTATAAAGTCCATAGAGGGCGAGTAGCTTGAACATCATTCAGAACATCCGTTTGGACTTGCTTTGACGTGTTTGCGACAAGTCTAATATGGCATGAATCCATTGACGATTGATTGACAATCTGCAGTTGTAGGTAGATTTTTCCGGACACGGTATATTTCAGCCACTGATGGCCCCTACTCACACAATTATCGGAATTCCGCGATCTCATAATATCTATAGCTATGGACTTCAGAAATACCTCATATAAGGTAGAGGGTGCTAAAACCAACACCCCATCCAAAACCAACACCTATAAACGTCTCCCAATTGCCAACACTCTACAACCTTGAACCGTTACCGGCGGTGTAGGAGTGTCTGGGCCCACGGAGTGACGGTTTTAGGTGCCATTAGTGGTGCCACCTCATAGCGGCCTCCACTACTTCCACGTAGGGTAGGTAACGGGCTCCACTCTATCTCGGGTTGGTTCAAGGTGGGATTAGGGTGGCTTGTCAATGCCTATTCTAGCCATTCTATTCACAATGCCAAGGAGGTAGGCCCACAAAGCACAAAAGGGTCATTCCCCGGGATGCAAGGGGGTTGGTTCCCGGGATGCAAGGGGGTCGGTTCTTGGGATGCAAGGTGATGGTTTTGCAAGCGAACCGGGTGGGATCATGGAGGTAGCCGTGTGGCTTTGCATACCATTACTACTTGGGCTTTGATGTAGTTTGGGTCTAGTACCCAACTATGTTGTGATGGTTCTAGGCAATGAAGGTGGGGGTCCTCATCATATGCAAGGTTGCCATACACGGGGCCTATGGATTGGTTTAAGGAAGCTAGTAGTTTTGACTTTGAATATTCATCAAATATTCAATTGAGACTAAAATATTTTTTCTTTCTTGATACCTATGTTTAGCCCAAAGGCTAATATGAATATAAATATTTTATATCAACCACATACCCATATGTATGTGCAATAGCTTAAAGTGTTGGTTTAAGCACCCTCTACCTTAGTGGATCGGCACTAGAAAATGGATCTTATAGACTAGAAGGCTCGTCGCAATTGAACGATACGTATCATGTTGTCCAATATATTATTTTGATAACTTCAAAGGACAGTCAAGGCTCTGTTCGGCCAAATGTAGGAACCCATTTCTTAAGTGTGATATCGAAGGCCGTCCTTGGATTGGGCTCAAGAATATTCATGTCCTCTACGAAAAATGGACAATCACATGAAAAAATCGATCTCTCCTCGCTCAAACCCCAACATACTACTATGTATGATTCAGTCACGTACGAACGTTGCGGTAGTTTTGGGCCTTTCATCGAGCCTTTCAGCACAAATCCGAAACTTGAGCCATCGATTGTACAAAGGCATTCATGTTTGTTGTCTACATACTTCACCAATGCATTTGTTGCTTGGAAACATGCTGACAATGTGGATATGCATGTGGCTTTTCAGTCAAACGTGTTTGATCTTCAGGGAACAAGATTTTTGACACAAGATTGTCCAAGACAATGGGTTATTCAAAGAACAGTCACACGTCAGATGGCTCAAGAGTTGGAACGACAATTATGTGGACCAATCAGACGTTGCAAAGGAGTGCGTTGGCGGCCCGAACGAAAGCACCCTTGGGTTGCTGAAATCAAGCTACCTAAATTAAAGAAGACGTGGATCGGTAACTTTGACATTCAAGAGGAAGCTGCTCGAGCATTTGGTGTTGCGGTTATCTATCATGGAAAACAGGCCACTCTGAATTTTGAAGGCCCTCACGACCTAGCGCCTCCAACTCAACTGTACATTCAACTAGCCAATTTAGAAAATTTGTAGAATGCAATTAAATGTTTGAATGGGATGCTTAAATTTGATATTGATGGTATGCCTTTGGATCCGCAACAAGCTCCTTCAAGTGGGAATTCAGTTTTTAAAGTGGGTCCTTCAAGTGGAGGTTTTTTGCGTCCGGGTTTGAAGGGAAGTCTGCGAACTGACAAATTGAGGTCAGTTTAAAGCAGGGCTTATGGCATTTGACATCATATCGACGTTGTATATATTACATTCATGTGACTGTAACCTGCAACAGTTTCTCAAACTCTTGAGACTTTACAAAAGAGTCTACTTCAAATCATGCCCCGGCTTCAGAACTAACATTCACTTAATGAAAACACTAAGATTGGAATTTCTTACACTTACCTTTGTGGATGTCATTCACCGGTACTATACTCTGCGTAACGCACAGCTAAATTTGTGCATATTATAACTTTATATGATAAATACAATATGCATCAAGGTTTCAATTCTGCCTGCACATTTGCTAGCCATAAATGACTTTGAACATGATGGTGTTAGTCACCACTTGTGTGCCAGTGACATTGAAATGTTGTGATCGCCCTTCAGAGTTGACGCAAGCACAATCGTCTCCTCCTGGAATTCAGACTATGCTGCATACCAATGATCTATGGATAATGCACTTAAGTATTTCTTAAACATAAAATGTGTGTACCTGATCAGTACTCTTGACATAAACTTACACTAAAAATCGTATTTATTTAGTGTCAAATGGTATTTTATGTCATTGTGGTAACTTTTGTAATGGCACTTCTTATGTATATCTTGACAAGTGCTATCATCCCAACTTACTTTCAGTTAATCCAAATGTCAATTATTGAAACAAGATTTGGTATATTCTGCATCTTAAATATTGTCATGGATGACTGAAATCGTTTGATGAGTGACAATAATTGCAACATTGTAAATCTATGCTCATGTCCCATTTTTTTCCTACAAGGATTGACAATAATGCTCGGTTTGCATTTAATGTTGGTGACACTGCACGGGCGGTTCTGCAATTAGTATTGAGCAAGACAAAATAGAATTGGTGACACTAAATACAATATTTAGTGTAGTATATTGGAAAAGATGGTTCTCAAGCTGCCCCATGATGTATGAACACGTTGAGGGTTTACATAAGGATACATGGCACGTTGAAGATTGACTTTGGGCAGGTGATTTCAAATTAAACAAGGTGAAGCTTAGTACTATAGGATGGACTGTCGGTGAGGACTTACAAGTGAGGTCACCATATATATATACTGAATGATAATATATACACTTCAATTTGGGATACTAAGAAAGTGCTAAGTGCACAACAAAGTCAAAGATAAACAACTTCACATTCTTTGGGTTATTTGAAACGAAGTGCAAGAAAATATAAGTGGGTGGAGCAAGTCGATCTTCTCACTTAGAACTCGGAGCTCCATCCTTGCCAGCTACATACTCGTATCTAGTCCTCGATTATCTCCATTCTCCACCTTGAGATCTCGTGGCGTAATCTTGAAGTTCTTCTGTCTCAATCGCTCTGCGCATTGCAATTGCACACGAACTTTGAACTAGGCTCTTGTGTTTCAAATCCTTGGGAGAGACCAGTGTGTGTGTGTGTGAGAGCTGTAGCAGTGGTCACTCTTCCAAGTGGAGAGCACTTGTGCATTTTACAAAAAAACCGTAATTTTATTGAAACGTTTCACCCATAGCCTCCAGATTTTGTCCATGGGTAGATCAATTACGACTCATAAATGATTTGAATAAGTGGATGTCACTTTGCTATCCCAGCTCATCATCCACTTTCCTCTCATTAGTTATATAGTGCAGAGAGGGAGAGTACCAGCTTGATCAGTCAAAACTTGGTTTGGACTTGCGTTTAAACTTACAAATCCAACTCTTCTCTATCAAATTTACTAATAAGCAGTGATGTGTTCGCTAGAATAAGGCACGGGTTTATTAAGTGATCGATTGGTCGACAATGTGCAGTTGTAGGTGGATTTGGATAAGCACGGCATAAAACTTTGAGCTATTGAAGGCTGCTGGTCACAATCATTGGAGTGCAACAATCTTGTGTTTATAGGCATGGATTACAAAATGGTGACATTTGGAAGAGGATCGGCACTAGAAAATGGATCTTATAGACTTGACGTATTGGCGCAAATGAATGATACATATCATGTTTTCCAAGATATTGTTTTGATAACTCCAAAGGACAGTCAAAGCTCTATTCCCCAGAATGTAGGAACTCACTTCATAAGTGTGCTCCTGAAGACCATCCTTGGGTTGGGCTCGAGGGTATTCATGTCGTCGACAAACAATGGAAATCTACGCGATAAAATTGTTCTGTCCTCAATCAAACCCCAACATTCTATTATGTACGACTCGGTCACGTACGATCGTTGTGGTAGTTTTAGGCCTTTGCCCAAGCCTTTCAGCACAAATCCGAAACTTGAGCCATCGATTGTACAAAGACATGCATGTTTGTTGTCTATATATTACACCAATGCATTTGCCTCTTGGAAACATGCAAACAATGTGGATGTGCATGTGGCTCTTCAGTAAAACGTGTTTGATCTTCAAGGGAACAGAATTTGTGGCACAAGATCATCGAAGACCATGGGTCATTCAAAGAACAATCACACGTCAGATGGCTCAAGAGGTGGAACAGCAATTATGTGGACCAATCCGACGTTACAAAGGAGTGCGTTGGGACCCGAACGAAAGCATCCTTGGGTTGCTGAAATCTGGCTCCATAAACAAAAGAAGGCGTGGATCGGTAACTTTGACACTCAAGAGGAAGCTGCTCGAGCATTTGATGTTGCGGCTATCTATCATGGAAAACAGACCACTCTGAATTTTGAAGGCCCTCACGACCTAGCGCCTCCAACTCAACTGTACATTCAACCAGCCAATTGAGAAAATTTGTTTAATGCAATAATGTTTGAATGGGATGCTTAAATTTGATTTTGATGGTATGCCTTTGGATCCGCAACAAGCTCCTTCAAGTGGGAATTCAGTTTCTCGGTGGATCCTACTAGTGGATTTATATCCTAGGTTGAAGGGATGTCATACAAATATCTCTATGGTTTCAGTTGCGTTGCCGACAATATTCCCTATTGGTGAACACGTTGTAGGTGGTGGAATCGCAATGAAACTTGGAGATGAAGGCTTTCAGTTGCACCAACTCATTTGCAGTGATGGAGTTCTCTATGTAGATAAACCCTTTAGCATGCATATTTGCTAGGCTGTAGCATGGTCGACACATATTATGATATGTTTCATGACTAGAGATTTTTGAAGGTGGTTGCTCTTATTACAACCCTCGTTATAAATTGTGAAGTGTAGTTTTCGATCTTTGTTGTGGTCACTGATTCTTGGGTCAGCAACTTTTTGTAACCGAAAACATCAGAAAGAGCTCAGATGATAAATATACTGGTAGGACTTGTTGTATGTGTATTTCGAACATTGGCACGCTTTAAAATTTTGAAATTGAAATTTTTAACCTCGTAGGAATCCATGAGATCGACCCCATCCAGGTAAGTGAAGAGTAAGCCTCCAACCTGCCTAGTTGTAAGACACTTCGAGCAATCTCCTATCTGTAGGAGCTGTAGATCACATTTCTTCCCTATGTCAAGTTTTCTCTTATCATAATATTGCCCGAGGGTCCATCATTCACTTGACATTTTACACAGTAGATTTTGAGGTTCTGAAGAAATTGGGACACGTGGAGAGCAATGAGAACATTTCCCAAATGCAAACCTTACAAACAGTATGGATCAAGTAGCTCGTTCTTTAGTGTCGTACAACAGGTGCAAACTCGTGTACAGATAGTGAATTTAACTTCCCTCTGTTTCAACTCGCAGATCCTTATTTGTATGGTTTAACAAGCAAATTACACAAATACACAAGTGGTACCGCTCTTAATTTAAGTGTAATAGCCACTTCCTGCCTTTGATACTTCATTCTCAGGACTTGGTATCCCAGTGCACAAGGTGACCGGCATCCAAGGAGCTATTTTGTTAAATCAAATCTGGAACAATTTTCCAGGTCGGAAAATACCAATGTCTGCCACATAAAAACTTCAAAGGCACTTGCAAAAGAAAATTCAAGATGTGGGCATCTTATATATCTAATGTGCTTTTTGTATTCAGGATGACGAAGCATCGAGCTAGCATTTTGATGTGATTGAATTGCTCGATCCTCACACAGCAAAGTATCGTTGCACTGTGTCAATCTCTAGTCGGAGCACCTTCATCTCTATCTAGAGTATAATGCTTCAATTTGGTTGCAATCTGTTCAGAGAAGATGTAAACAAAAATTTGCATAAGTACAGAATTTCACCAAAGAATTCTGGAACTTTGAGTGGTGCTGTTTGTGGCATTTGGATGTGGCTATTCTTAACTAATTTAAGCAAAGGAATGTTAACAGAGTTAATTGACACTGAATTCTCAGCAACAAGAGCAACAAGTGGTCCGTTTGACAAAGTGACCGATTGGGGATCATTTTTAAGCAGAGCTCTTGGTATTTGAAGATATTGACATATATACATTCATGTGACTACTTGAAACTGTAACCTGCAACGGTTTCTCAAAATCTTAAGCCTCAAAAAGAGTCTACTTTGAATCATGCCCCCTTCAAAACTACCAAGTGCTTACTGAGAACCATGGTGAAATTTCTTACAACTACCTTTGTGGACGTTCTTCACTGGATATATGACTGATTTTGCTCATATCACAAATATATGTGATGCCTAATATATGCATCAAGGTTTAGGTCCTGCCGATGTTTGCAAAGTACACACTTACCGCTTCCGTAACATAATGGTAACCATCAATGACTTTCATGGTGGTAGTCACCACTTGTGGAGCCGGTGACATCGGAATGTCATGATCGCCCTTCAAAGTTGATGCAAGCACGATCATCTCCTCCTGGAATTCAGACAATGCCGCATACTGATTTATGGATGTGGCACGGAGCGTTGTGGGTGGAGCTGGCAGTGTCACTGCAGAAACCGGTTTCATACATTTATTAACCAAGGATGGGCCCGAACCCTACTTTGTAAACACTAAATTATAAGTGGAAGGCAGACTGGCTCGAAATTAAATGAAGTGGAAGAATTGCAAACCTGGGCAATCCGTGCGAGGGGTCGTGCGAGTCAGAACGCCTTCAAAAGTACCCGCCCACTTGTCCCTGGATGTCAAGGGTGCTTTTGTAAGGTGGAACAGTTTGCTGACTGTGGCTGGAATGGATGAATGCTCATACTGCGAAGTTGGTGTCGGTCCCGTCGCACCATGCACGACTGCCATGAATCACAAATGCTATTAATTGTTGTGATTGATGTTAAATCCTCGATGCATAAACAACTCAAAAGTGCTATCACAAAACAAGAAATGCCATCAGATTACAACCTAAGGTGAAAATGCAGTTGACAACTACATTATAGCACACAAAATAAAATTTTAATCTGATTCAAAGAGTCCGGAATTAGCACAAGAGACCCAAAAACAATTTGGAGGTATCCATTTGGGATCAATCTACCATGTAGGCAAGAACAAACTGTCGTGCATGTATAAGTTAATTTACTCGTAAGTCACTGTGTGAGGTAATTCCACTGTATAAGTTAGTTTGTGTCCGGTAGACCAGGAGGGTGTAAATTAGGTCAGATGAAACAAGATCTGTTTTGATTCTTGAAAGTTGAGCGGAGACGTCGCAGGCCTACTCAAAGTAATTCACATTAATCAAGGATAGCCACATTGTGTTAAGTGCCTCAGTAGTCCATGACTCTGTGATACACAACGTGGCCAGCAAGCCACTTTCCAAATTCTCCACTGCATTCAATCTCATCTAAAAGAGGTATCCGATCATGAGGAGCATGCTGCTTTACATTACCTTCTTGAATCTAGTACCGAAGAAGTCCAGTGAGCTTGGTATGTCTCAAATGTAAGTCATGAGGTTGCTTTGCATAACGGATTGTTTTGCATACAACACCTTCCATGTTCCAGTAAGTTTTCGGTGCGTGTTTGAAGGCACAGTAACGTGAAGGCGTGAACGAAAAGCATTCTATATCAGTTCATTGAGGGCCAAACTCATTCTGGCATGCAAATTAGAGGTGCTAAAATGAGTTTGGCCCTCAATGAACCGAAAATAGGTTACTCGTCATTCAAATTCAAACACTAGTACACCATAAGTGAAAGAAATTATGGATGTTGTATGCAAAACAACCAATGGAAAATCAAAGGGGATCGACTCCCGACGAAAAGTCCCGTTGAAGTGAAGGATGACTCTAAATGTGCAGTCAGTCAACAATTTACTAACATTCATGAAGGAAAAATGGGGATGAGATAATGTACCAGTGCCTGCTTCGATCCACGGAGAGATGGCAATGGTGGGGACCCGCACGCCCAACCTTGTGAAGTCGAATGTGTAAGGTGGTGCGGAGCCATTCAAGCCATCAGGGCTAGGCACACCTGAAGTGGGAGTTGGCACATGGTCGAAGAATCCACCATGCTCATCATAAGTGATGAGGAACAGAGTTTGATTCCACTGTGGGGAGCTTCTCAAAGCCTCATAAATCTCCTTCACAAACCGTTGGCCCTCTGCCACATCGTGGGCTGGATGGTCATCATTTGCAGGGCTGCCCACAACATCAAAATAGCGTTGTTCAATCACAGAGTAGTTTGGCAGCTTCCCAAGTTTGGCATGTGACTTGAAGAGGAGATCGTAGGGGATGAAGTTTGATGCATATTTGGGTTGTCGGAGGTTACGGAGGAAGAGAGTGGCGGGAATCTGTTGATAGTAGATCCCGAATGTTAACCCTGCCTCCTGGACCAGTTCAAAGATTGTCTTCTGTGGTAACCCCTGACTAAGAGTATTCTCGTTGTTACTCATGAGGCCATGTGAAGTTGCAGAGTGCACATAGAGCCTGTTCGGTTGTGTGGAAGATGGCACTGAGGCAAACCACCTGTCAAAAACTGCAAATTCCTGTGCGAGTGATCTATACACTGATACCTCTTCTGGCTTGAACATGCTCATCACAGTGGCCGAGAACCCGGGTTTCATGCTTTCAGCTTGCGATGCAAATCCATTCATAGGTGGGATTGGAGTTGAAGTTTCGCTGTTCAATCCAAATATCTGCGTTGTCATTGCTTGGAATGAGTGCCCTGGATCTCCGGCTGCCACATACATGGCATTTTTATTCACAAATACTTGCTCGGAGTTTGGGTCTGTCAGGTTCTTGGGGTTCGATTCATCACCAGTGAGGCCATCGATCTCAGGGTTGTCATTCTTCATGAACCCAAGCATGTGGTCAAACGACCGATTCTCCATCACCAGCACCACAATTGTCTTGATAGGGCTTGTGAAACCATAGTCTGCAGCTTGCACCGAGCCCACCAAACCTGAGAAGATTATTAACCAACCCGAACAGAAGAAGAAGCTTATAAAAATCTTGTGCAAGCTGTAAACATTCCTCCTCTCTGGCTCATGTGGCAGCACATGACCAGGATTGCCCTTCGTTGAGCATCTCCTGGAATATATCTTCATGGTGATCAAAGTGAGTCTGAATCCCAAATCAACGTACAGCTTGGATATCTTGTCCAATGGAGACGATTGACAATGGAGCTCCAGGGGCGGCCAACAATCTTGTCACGACAATAATTTCTCCACCATGGCGCTATCTGAAGAGAATGCACAACAAGAAAACGCATAAGCATGGAAATTGATCAGAATAGCCTGCTCTGCTGAAACAGAGTGTCAATGATTTCCTTTCTTGAGTTTCAGCAAGGAAAAGGAATCCGAACTTTAACGTCCCTTCTCTCTACACTTTCCACATCACGATTCACCGTGGAGCTCGGCATTGAGGGTAAGTTGTGAAATTCTGTACTGAGAGATAGAGACAACCTATGGCTTCGATCTGCAGCCGCCTATAAGAATGTAAGTAGGGCTAACCTATCCATGTTGCATTCCAGCCAGATTGCAGAAATCGGATAACCACTCACTACTATAAAAACACAGCTGAAGTCCATTTTCCACTCGTAGTCCCTCGGTTCGGATGAAATGGAACACTAAACACAATTAAGCTTCACGGGTTTCTTCCGTGGGACCGAGAATTTAGGATTTGGAAGTGCCGAGTGGTACAGAAGCTCCATTATATGGCATATTTGGAAAGAGATCTCGGTGTGCCGACCTGCTTTGGCATTCATGTTATACTTGGATTAATTAAGGTAAACTCCGCTTAGTATTGTCCTAAGCAGGAAACACGTAGCAGACTGTGGTGTAAACAGCCTGTAAGCTGTGGCTGATCATACCCCGATCACACCAAACATTCTGTCCTATTCCAGCCGTGGAATTGCTGGGGATTAGGTTCAGAAATAGATGTTGGCCCACAACTTTTCACACTATCACAACCGGAGATGTTGACGGATGATGTCATATGTGGATGTCATAAGTGGCCGGACCCTCTGGTTGTAATAGTGTGAAAAGTGGTGGGCCGACATCTATTTCTCAACATAATCCCAGCAATTTCACGGCTGGAACCAGACGGAAAGTTTGGTGTGATTGGGGCATGAACCACATTCGAACCTCCTTTTCTGTGCAATGTGGCTAAACTGTGTCCTTATTCCACAGCAAGTCAAAACGTCTCCTGATTGTGTGCCGGCTAGAAACAGACAATGAGCTCGAAACACGTGATGGTACTCTCTTCTATGCATGGAAACAAAGACATCTCCCAAAGAAGAGTACAGGCAGCTGGCCACTGGTTGCAACAACTGTACGTACCTTACTCGTGACAATGAAGGAAACCAGACTGTATGTTGTTATGACGCCTGAACCGCCCGAAACTGTCACTTGTGGTGCTCTTTGGCTGTATGAAAGGCCAAAAACTTCTACTTCGAGGGATCAGAACGAAGGCACCAACCCAATTTGCAGCATCCCATTGCAGTGGCCTCTCAGATTCCATTCACATATCCTCCTCACATCTCTTGAGGTTTTCTTGAAAACCAAGTCACACCTACAATCATTTCTCCATGCCAATACACATGCCCAACCTCATCATAAGCCCCTCACACTCCAGAATGCAAGAGTCACCGCACCATCAGTAGCTCATCTCACCTAATTCATGGATACGGAGCTAACGCAAAGGATGTCGCAGACATGCAGTAGATAAATTTGCAACAGGTACACGTTCAGACGATCCAGGCTAAACCCAAACCGCTCTCCGGGTGTATGAAAAGGCCAAATTATCCAGAACCTCTATGTCTTGGAGAGGTCAGGAAGAATACACCAAACCGTGTTGCATCATCCCATTGCAGTGGCCTCTGAATCAAATCCCAATCACACATCCTCCTCACACCTCTTCTGGTTTTCTTTTGATCCAATTCACACCCCTACAATCGTTTCTCCATGCCCAACCTCATCACAAGCCCCTCGCGCTCCAGAATGTATAGCTCATCTCACCTCACCTAATTACTGGGTATTGAGGTAATGCAAGAATCCAGAATCAAAAAAAAAAAATGCAGCGGATAAATCTGCAACATGTAAGTTACCCCTTCAGAAACTCCAGGCTGATCTTGATGACGGCGCACTCCGAAGGCAAGCAGCTGCATAATATTGCACTTTCCGGCGGCTTATTAATGTTCAAAAACATAAATATGAAGTTCCCTGAATGGTGATGTCGCGTTGCTTCCGCCACAAGCTTTTGAGGGTGTGCAGGAGAGATATTGGTGTGGCAGTCATTCATAATGATGGCACTAACTACTAATGGCGATCGCAGCTGGAGTTATTTGGACACGACAGCACACACAAGTCTTTATAACTCGATTGCTTCCCGTACTCTGACTCCACCTTCGCTGACCAGGAGCTACCGACCTTCCAGTTTTCAGTACCGACCTACCAGTTTTCAATACCGACCTCCTAGCCTACATGGTAGGTACGACTCTGGGTCAAAAGCTATTATTCTTACAACTACACTAATTATCCCAATTAGTGAGGGAGGGCTAATACTGAGTGTGGGAAATTAGTGAAGGTGATACTAAATTTCTTTACACTATGAAGTTAGCGGCACCAAAAGACCTAGGAAGTGTTGTTCAACTCGGCACTATTCACTAAAAATGTTATTTCATAGCAACACTATTCACTGAAAGTACTGGCACTATTCATCGTGGTATTGTTCACTGACAAGCGTGTGTATGCATGTTATTTTTTTGATCACTCTACAAGCACCTTAGAGCATGCATTGATTTTCTTGAAATGTAGTATGGTAAATGAGCATGTATTCATGAATTGTGTACCACACAGTAAAAATTCCAGCCCTCACTAATTTTGAGACTTGGAAAAATAATGTGTGTTTTGAGAATTAGTACCACACATACTAATTGCGATAATTATCGTATAGTAACATTTCGTTGAGTGTCACTTACTATTTGGAGTTTACACAATGCTACATTGGTTTACTATTGATGTAGATTTTTACCCAAGTAAAGATGTTAATGGTTTATAATGTCCAAATAGCCAATTCGACCTTTGTTGGCAAAAAAATGCAATATATAGTAAATAGATATAGCATTGAGTAATTCCAAATAGTAAGTGACACTAAATACAATATTTAGTTGTTGAAAACTTTAGATCATGGCCAGTAGGTAAACAGTGAGTTAACCTAATGTGACATCAGGTAGACAACGTCTTGAACCTTATGGCGGGACACCGGTGTCCCGTAATACACTACTTAAACCCTAAAGCCCGTGTCGACGTCAAAAATGGTTAGCTGAAGGTGATAAAAGCGGCATTGAGATTATCTCGACGTCATGTACACGTTCTGATGTTCGAAGTTGGTTTCTATTTTCGATCACTTACAACCACAAAACCAATCATTAAGGAGGCTCCGATTTATTCGGGACACCAGTGTCCCACCATAAGGTTCACTTATTCAATTATTTTTCTTACTAGGACACCTACTAGTATATTTAAGTGGTATGAGGTTTTTTGTTTGATGTTTTTTTAAACGTTTGGATTTACATGATTGCAGGAGAATAGAATACAATCAAGACACCGAAATCCAAAAGGAGCCGTGCTTGAAGGGGGTTGGGTCGGTGACCAAACATGAACTTCAAAAACAAACCAAAAAACAAGTAGTCATATATCTTGAAACAATAAAATAAGCCACCTAAAATGATGAGTCTCTCACTCTCTTCCACCGAGGTTGAGAAATCAAGGGAGAGACAAGCTCAAGATAAAGAGAAATCTAATGCACTCCTTCAAAGGGAGGTCTAGAAACTTGCCATTGGACAATCTTATCCTTACGTTTGCACATGAAGTCGTGTACACCCCAAGACTTGTCAATTGTTCAAGGTACCAACTCCAGGGGGTGGACTCTCCATACCACGTACAAATTAATGTGAGTGTAAGAAGGCATCTTATTTGAGGCATTAGTGTAGATAGATAGATAGATAGAAACTCCGGTCCCTTTTTTAGCAAGGGGCCGGCGTGAATAAAGTGTCCGTTCATAATGCCAATGACCCGATGCCTCGGGGAGATCACTCCATTGTAGAGTTGAACAACCACGTGCGATCATTTTAGATGTAAAAAATGTAAAAAATGTAAAAATCATCACCAAAATGGGTCACAATTTTATCAATTTTTTTTCATGAGTAGATATAAATGGTACATGTTACATAGTAAAAAATGGTGACTAAATTTGATGATTTGTTTTTTTAATAAAACATACCGTTTCTAACTAGAATGACGCAGAATTGAACTAGAAAAATTGCTACAATTAATGAATATGACTAAAAATTTCAAAAAAATATACAAAAGATACCATCAATGGTTGTGTATATATAGAAAAAATATCATAAAATTTAAAATTATTTATGACATGTAATATAGGGGTAGCAAACTTTGTTCGCACGTGGTGTTCAACTCTACAATGGAGTGATCTCCCCGAGCCCGATGCCCACTGGACAAGGGGACATTGGGACAATACTACTCTCCCCTTTCGAGGATGGACACTATAGTGACACACCATACTAGTTCCTAGCTAGCCACAATTGCCTTGAAGATACCGGACAAGGCATCCCCCCAAAGGGCTTTGAGGTACCCATACAACAAGGTCCAAGGACCCCCCACCATAGTTGGGTGGACTAAGGTGGTGAGCACCACGCCGGCATGGGGAATAGAACCCACAACCTCCTCATTGGGGGGCATGAGTCCTAACCACCAAGCCAAGGCCCGTGGTGCCTCATTAGTTTACATAGTATACACAAGGGAGAGGTATAGTTTTTTTTCTCTAGTGTGTACAATTGAAATGGCTATTCAGAATTTTGAAGTAAAGGTACATGTACAAAAGGGGGCCCTGAGGTTTAGAGAAAAAATTGACAACATATGTGCTAGTTTTGATCCAATTCACATTTCCATCCATGATTGTTGCCTTATGATAATAGTCCTTAACGACTGCCTTTGTTCATTCTTGTAAGGTTTTGCATTTGGGTTCTAGGTTTTTGCAAATTGGAGGCTCTTGGAGTACTCATGGGCTCCTTGAGCTTTGCTCTCTAGATTGTGGCTAAGTTATTGTGCTCTTGTCTTTCTTTGTGTGATGGAATCATTGAGTTACATGCAATGGATGAAATAATGTTCAATGACTTTCTCATTGGAAAGTGGACATGGATTTTATATGTAATAAATGCATATTTAATACATGAATTATATTTTGTATATGTAGTGGAGACATTTATAACATTATATTGAAAAACTTAGTATAAATATACGAGTCCAATTTCTAGCTTGCCATTAGTACGTATACATTTGTTTTTCTCTATAGACTACATGTATATAGGGGGTTTAATTTTGTAATGACCCATGCATGTCATTTTGGGTTTCCAAAGAAGAGTCCACGCCTTGGAGTACCAACCTTCACATGTAGGTGTAGTTTTAGCGCTACAAAGGGTGTCAGCTCAAGCCAAATGCATGTATTCTTGAATTTGTTGCCATATGGTAATTTCGAGTTTGGCAATGGGCCAAATTTTGTGATTGAAAACTTTGTAAATGAACCTACATAGCCAAATAACTCTACGTGCAATACCACAAATGTGGTGCTAAATACCATTAACCTTGTCACGGATTAGAAGGGGGCTTTTCTCCAAAAACGCATTGTTTGCATGATAGATATTTCCAAGCGCCTTTCCTTGATGGCCTTGAAACCATCATGCACACAATGTTGATGGACCATTGCCATGCAATTTGAGCCATACGACAAAGTCAATGTATGTGCTCCTCATCATCAAGAATGTTCAATGTGCAACATTTGCGATGGGTTTTGGATTTTGACTCGCCACATGTTAACAAGGTATGCTCTATATTCCACAACGTAGCCCTTAAAAGTTACTGGGTGTTTCTAAAGTGAGATGACTTAAGATGAACCGCCTAGACTCATTGCTCATGTATTGTTCACACATAAAAGAAAGTTGTTTCAAAACACATAAAGATTACACCCAAACAACCGAAATCTAAATTGAACATCTTAATGAAGCTACCGACATATCCATGGATAAGATTTTAATTGCAAAATCACCTCTAAATGTGTTATATAATGAGATTGTGTCATAAGGCTCAAAACGAATCTATAGTTTGAGGGATTGGAAAAAAGATATACCAGATATTGCATAAAATTGTACGTTGTATTCTTTGTGAATTTGACTAAATTCTCACCATATATCAACTCATTCATTTAATTAGAGAATCTCACCAGAACAATACAACTATTTCAAGAAGGTTTATATTTCTAAGAAATTACTACAAATGAAGACAATGATGACAACAACAAAATTTTCATTTTCTTATCTCAAAACCCCCATTGGGGCTGTGCCAACCTTTGGCACGAACTCTAGTAAGCCATACTATGCAACCAAGAACTATAATGGCCAACAAATTGTCCCAAGAAAACACATAGCTAAAACCACCGTTCGTGTCACAAGTGATGGCAACACTCTGCCTACCACCACATAGTAGCACACAAGGAGAAACAACAACAAAAAAACCATGGACCTTCCTCTCAACATTATCATGATTAGGTACTCTTTCTATTCATTGTTTCCCATTTCAATACGTGAGTCTTTTTTACGATGAAAATCTTTGTTTTCTCTAAATATTCATGGGCTATTGTTGATGAGGTTCTTCCTATCGGAAGCAAAGGTGGATTAGTAGATGTAAACATATTATCGGTGAATGATATGGCAATGAGAGTGCAATTTACAACTCAAACTTAGTATGTCATGTCTTGTGAATGTGATGTGGAGCAACAATAAACTTCCCTATGGAAAATGTGAGGAGGAGATGGTCGATGCATTTCATCACCGTCTTCATTGCTTGACAAGACTATGAGATTGTTTGTCATATCATTTAGGGCCACTTTATGCTAGAGCTAGAGTGACCTTGACCCATGATATACAAATTATGTGATTGGTTGAGAAGCCAAAGATAGTTCAAGTTCACTTTACACTAGACCGTGAGGGTATGAGGGACCAAAGAAATTTGAATGGATGAAAACTTCACATGGCGTCCTACATGGCACCAACTCGGGGGGGGGGGGTCACCGGCTGAAAAGTAGAAACCACGTGAGAACAACTATAGGGTGCTTTTTATTCATTAGCAAGAAAAATTATAGAAACTTTGGATCTACCATAGCCTACTTAAATTGCGAAACATGTGATTATAGATAGTTTGGCATCAGGGGAAAACCCCCACTTTAGGTTTGAGGTAGAAAGAAATTAGCATGATAAAAATAATAGAGGATTTTAAAAAAATAGAATGAGTATATTCACATATAATACATGCAAAAGGGATGAAAATTGAATGACTGGGTTAGGCCGGGGATTCGTGGCACTCAAGTATAATCATCCATGCGGATGAAAAAAACGCAGAAATCATCTAAATGACTATTTTTAGGCAATTTGATTCCGGAAATAGAGTCAAAGGCCCCGAATTAGTCTAGTGATGTCACATTCGAATGAATCGGCCCTCAACCCCATAGGGGGGCTTTTTTTATTGGAGCCACTTCATCCACGATATCTTGGATGGATGTTCCTTACTGAGTGCCACGAATCCCCAGCCACTGGGTTATGATGTGTACACTCATCTTTCACCAATACATAGCAACATGGATACATGCCATGCCATATTGAACATGGACATAATATGAAGAGAGCTGGACAGTTTGATATCTGAAAAATTAGTTCGTGGACATCGTTGTCTATTCCTAGACCATCTCGAGGCTGTGGGTCTTATAAATAACAAAATATGATGTTTCTTATGGTGTGAATATTGCAGATCATTGCAATTGTAATCTCTATTATCTTTGTATTGATAGTCTTCATCTGGAAACGCATGAGCTGCGATGTACACCATGCTATTCTTGGTACTAGTTCACTTCCTCTCCATCTTGTGTTCTCTGTTTTTTGAACTAAGCAGTTGTTGTTACTACGATACACCGAAACTTGGAATGTATTATCTTTCTTTGATGTTCTTTAATGTTGCATTAGGATCACATTCATAAGAGTGCACATCAATACAATTTGCCCACAATTTGCATTGACCGAGTTGAAAATGTACGCAGGCCTTCTGACCGCAGTGTTACTTACAGGCCTCATCACCGACGCCTTGAAAGATGGCCTTGGCTTTCCCCGGCCCGATTTTTACGCACGGTGTTTCGGCAGCCCTACTGCAACTCCTGTAAATTTTGTTAAACATTCGTATTGCCAGTCTTCAATTTTCTGTTGAGAACCAGAGTAAACTTCCACGAAAATTGTCACACTGCCCTGATCCATTCGTATACGTCTCTAACCCTCTTAAATTGTGTGATCATCTTTTTGAGCAGAATTATGACACAGAGGGAAACGTCATTTGTACTAATTCAGCCTCTGTGATGAAGGAGGCGTACAAGGGTTTCCCAAGTGGACACTCTTCATGTATGTTCCTCTCTTTCTAAGCAATGAAATTGGAAATATGTGATTGTGTCTCTTCATTGTTGGCTTCTGTGAACCCTAATTTCTCTTGCAGTAAGGACAGAGATATGGTGACCGAGGTTTATTGATGTCTCTCAACTTTGAGAAGGATTTCATCCTGGATGTGTTAGTCTGAGACTTGTGCAGGGTCGTTTGCTGGACTTGGATACTAGGCAATGTACTTGGCAGGAAAGATTGGGTTCTTTGACCGTCGAGGTCACTCCTGGAAGTTCTTCCCTCTGGTTCTGCCGTTGTTGGGAGCTGCCTTTGTCGGGATTTCTCGAATCGATAATTATTGGCACCATTGGTACGATGTCGTCGTTGGTAGTCTTCTTGGTAAGAAAAGTTGTTGCAAATGACTCAAAAATTACATCCCATACGTTTGAAAGCTAAATTTAAAATTGACAAGCCAGAAAGCGTTCAATGAAATTGTGTCCCAAGGCTGAAAATTAACCTATGTATATCATACTGTGAACGATTGACAAAAGGTTACCACTGTGTGTAGAAATGGCGGTTAAAAATACTAAATGTTGCAAAGAGTCGTGTGGTGGATTTTTTCAAGTACTTGACTGTATCTGCCTCCTAATTTCAACACATCTACTTCAATCAGAGCATCTCATTAGAAAATTGAAGCTATGTCAACAAGGGTTTCTTTTCTTAAAAAATGACAAAGGAAGAACTTTGTAATTACAGATTGTCAGTTTTCTTGTCTCCAAAGCCATGTTGGGTTTTTTCCAATATTTAAAGGTTAACTAACCGTATTTATGTCAGCTGCATAACTATGCTGACTTCAAATTTCATGTTTTCTCCCTCTCTGAGCGTTTGCTGACGAAATTGTAGTCATAAAAGACATTGCTTAAATCACTGCTTGCAATCGGGCCTAGGTGAAAGAATGTATGAAAAACCAGGATCCACTGCTATTGTGAATTGTCATGCAACTGCTCATTTTTTTGATTTGCAGGTTTGATTGTTGCCTATTTCTGCTACCGACAACATTATCCCAGCCTATTTGATGATGAAGGTAGGATTCATCCACTTAGAACTCACTCTTTTAAACTTCCTGTACACAATGTGACAGTACGTTGAAAAATGTGATTACTATATCAGGAATTAACGTTATGTCTTTCATGATATTGAATGTGCAGCTGGGAGTCCACTGCCCTTCTTGGGGTATAAACAACGTGCTCCTGTTGCTGCCTCAGCTATCTGATTTGGAGAAATCTTGTAGATCAAAGATATTTGCATTTTTGTGAACGTATAGTGTATTCAATACAGGGGCATTTGTTCAAAGAAGCATCCCAATTCAGGTTCACCTTTTCTCTAGATTGAAAGATAGATTCCTATTTCGAAAAAATGTAACATATGCATGCATGCATGCACTAATTCAACCTGTTGGCCAAATTTCAACCTAGCAAATGCAACGTGGTCTGATGTTGCAATTTTGATATATATATATATATATATATATATATATATATATATATATATATATATATATATATATATATAACTCTGTAGTTGCAATTTGGCTCCAGCAACATGTCAATGAAGCTGATCAACAATCTGCCGCGTGCTTTTCACACGAAGATTGCAGAAAACAAATTCGTCCACTGTTGAACCTATTCGAAATAAGAAAGAAGAGGCTCATTCTTCAATTTTTCTTTTGACGCTTTTAATTGATGGAGTGGGCGTGTAGCTTGCAGTCGGTTGATTTTCAACCATCTCTCAAACCTAGCTACAGACGGACATTTTTGTGAGGCTGTATGGAATCAGGAGGTGTTCTACGTTAATTCTTAACCTAGGGAGGCTCAATGGCAAAGTATATGGCGCGGAGACTGTGACTTGCAGAGTGCATTTCAGTTGTCGTATGCTTGTCAAAGTGACTAAAACACCATGGGACAATAAAAAACAATAACATACTAGTCATGTGGTCTGCATGTAAGCACGCAAGCTATCCTCATGCTATAGAATTCAAATAGCTGGACAATTTGTGTGATATTGGCGCTGTTTCAATGGCGCCATTTAGTAAATATTGGATAGCTGTTTATCATTACATGCCATTTTGGCAGTGGCGAGCCATTCCTTGCAATCCATTATTTATTGTTGTCATAATTGTAGCGAAACTAACTTGCTGTTGCCATTAAAACTAAGTTTGTAGGAGTTGTTCCATAAAGTGGATGTACTCTTGCAACTTCAAGTGGTCTTGAGAAACTTCAGTCGGAGAGGTCTCTTGGCCAACAATTGTGTTGCTCATTGTAAATGTTTCTTTGGGCTCCACCATGTGAGCATGTTCTT
Organism: Polytrichum formosum; assembly: GCA_964035585.1. Lineage (NCBI taxonomy): Eukaryota > Viridiplantae > Streptophyta > Polytrichopsida > Polytrichales > Polytrichaceae > Polytrichum > Polytrichum formosum. Next base: position 64,495,150 of record OZ037936.1, read on the forward strand.
GTAACTCCTCGCGCTTGGCAAACTGGCCTCCATATTGGAAGCCTACACCACATGCTCGACATTTGTATCGTGGTTGCGACAAGTTCTTATTGTTATAATATAAGAACTTGGCGAACCCCACTTTCCCGCACTTTGGGTTTGGACACACTTTCACGGCGTTTTGGAGAGCCTCTGATTCACGCGATTTCTTGTAACCTTCCCGATGCTTTCGCCTTTTCGAAGTGGGATTGTGCACAAACAGCTTCTTACATGCCAAGCATTTGTATCGTGGTTGGGTCAACTTATTGTTGTTGAGGTGTTTGAATTGAACCTCATGCGATGAGCATGCGGCACATGTCTTGATCACGTCCACGTAGAGGGCAGGTTCCATTGCTACCCTCTTCCTCGTCTTCTTCGGAGTGCAATTTGTTTGCACATGAGCTTCATTGGTTTGAGCCTCGTCATTTTCAAGCATGGCAAGGAACGCTTGGTCTAGATTTGTTTCATCTAGATCCGGGAGTGTTTGGTCATATTGCTCACTTTGACCACCGATGTTTGTGTTCACTTGGCCATTGCTTTGCATAGACTCGGCTTCATTGGTTTGAGCATTGTCAAGCGTCATGGCAATCGACGATTGATCTAGATCCGAGAATGTTTGGTCGTATTGCTCACTTTGATCACCGATGTTTGTGTGAGCATGGCCGTTGCTTTCCATGGACTCGGCTTCATTGGTTTGAACGTTGCCATATTCGAGCATGGCAATCGACAATTGATCTAGATCCGAGAATGTTTGGTCGTAGTGCTCACTTTGATCACCGATGCTTGTGTGAGCATGGCAGTTGCTTTCCATGGACTCGGCTTCAAACTATTCGGAGGGATAAAACCCATTTGAAACATTCCCCGGCAGCAATTGAATATCCATCTTCTCGTTAATTAATAGAAAACAATTATTATCACCACCCTGTAATTTTTAAAATATTGATAAATCACAAACCTCTCACGGGTTCCACGCAGACAGTATCAGTATTGACCTCGCAGTGGCAATCGGGATGTGCACACTGTAGAGAACGCCGAGAATAGAAAAAGAAAAAAAAAGAAAATGAGCCGGTAATGGGTTATATACTGTCGTAACTACAGTTTACTTCTACTTTTACTTTTACTAGTAAGTACAGTTGGAGACTAACTTAATGATGTGACATGCGGATGAGGTTGCGCCACCATTTCATCCGTCCACGTCATCCGTCCTCATGAATGAGAATGAGGGAACAAGATCAGGATTCCCACCAACCAGTGCTCTCACTTGGATTGTCCTTCGTGGCCGCCAACGCAAACCTCATTACGGCGACTTCTGAACGCCGTCCATCAGACAAAACTGAAAGCGTTGAGAGAACCAACGGACAGAGCCTTCATTCTGCGGATATAAACTATACGCAGCGGTCGGGAGACCCGGAGTCTCCTCGTGCACTTTACCTTTGTCGTGCTCGCCGATGTTTGCACTTTTCCTCACCCATCGCCGTTCCGCTTCACCCTGCGTCCACGGTGTGCCATTCCTCTGCCTCTTGCGTGATCTTTTAGTGTCTGGGAACGATCCTCCTGCACTCCTCGTCGGAGCTTGTCGCAATTGAAGAACCGTTGCCCTCTGATTCCCAGCTTCACAATTGGCCGCCGCTCGGTCTGGCATTTAGTGTTCGGAGGGGAATCGAGAGAATCGTTTTACTGTAAGCATTTCATTGTGTTCAGTTTTGAATTAAATTCAGGTTAATGGGTCTCGCGTACAGCTGAGTGTCGGTTTTGAGGGAAGTTTGGTTGTTTGCTCACAAAAAAGATGAACACAATGCAGAATCCATCACAAATTGGTGTGGCGTGGCGTTGTTGCGGATTCCAGAGCTCTTGGAGGAGCTCAGGTCCATCAGTCATAAAATTAGCTCAGTCAGCCGAAAATTGACATGCAATTTACGAATTAAAAATTACCACGTACATTGCTGCGTGAGATTACTGCACTACAACTTTACAGAAGAATGCGACATCCTGTTTTCCCATTCGGAACTTCCAAAACTTTAGGTAGAATGTGAACAACATGTAAGCGCTTTGGGAAACCCGGATATGAGAATATTTGGGATAGGTTGTCGTCTCTTTGCTCAATTAGCATTCATGTCTTCTTCTGTGTAATGTGACGCTGAATGTCTACTACTAAAGATGGGCGGACTATTAGGTTTACTAGCTCGTTTTGCACGTATCCTGGTAGGTTGGGTCGGCGGGGAAAGAGGAAAGGCTCATTTGTATACACAGCACAACATTCAAAAAATTCCTTAAGAATGTGTCAATTAGGACTAGAAAGTTACCCTCGTCGTATGGAGATTGGATGAAATGATTCACGTAGGTGTCACAGCTGGAGCAAACATTCTTTGTGAACTATGTTAGATTTTTTTCCCTTATGTAACGCACTTCCTACAGTGTGAAGCTTTAAGGCTTCCAGATCGACATCGTCGAATATCGGAAGAGAGTACTACGATAGGTTATAATTGCTGTTAAGTGGTTGATCTTGATTCTACCAAGGACTCTCTATCATTGTGTTCCCCTTCTCTTGTTGATCCAGAATTCATGTGCCACCTCGGTGATTGTACTTTTCGGTGCTCGAAGCAAGGCTGTCAATATCTTGGCACATTTCAGTGTTGAACCTTGTTATTATAGAGTTTATCTTCTAAAATTCCTTTGTAAGGTGTTGGCCTTGTGAATAGACTAACTTCCTTTAACTCAGTGAGATTTTTCCCAGACCTGCAAGACTTAGCTTCATGCCACTATATTTTCTGGAGCTCAAAATCAATATTCTTGTATTTTTGAAGTGTTGGGTTAGGTTCAGTTAGAGCTTATCTTGAGCTTTCATTCTGTTCCCCTTCTCTTGTCGATCCAGTATGCAATTGCCGCCTCAATAGTTGTACTTTTTAAGTGCTCGAGGCAAGGGTATCAATTTCTTAGTACATTGTATGGTTGAATCTTGTAATTACAAAGCTTATCTTGTGAAATTCCCTATGCAAGGTTGGCCATTGTGTGTTGGTTAACCTCCATGAAGCAATTTGGGCCTCTCACACATACAAACTTTTGAATTTACACAACGTGAATGTACACAGTGATGTGATTTTTTATGTAGATATTGATAGCTTGTTGTCTTGCAAGGTTATCCTTTTTGAAATCCGCACAAGTTAACTTGGGAAGAGTCTGATGAAGATTTCATATCCAGTACATGGAGAGAATACACAATTAGTATGAACTTGCTAAGAGCGTTCAGTGGTTAAGTGAGTGATTATTGCTAGTCCTGCAATACTTAGCTTCGTAGTACTATAACTGCTGGAGCTCAAGATCAATTTCTTCGCATTTTTCTAGTGTTGGGTGATGTTCAGTTAGGGCTTTTCTTTTGAAATCTAACTCTCTCCAGTATATTATTCTGGATCGGTGAAATCATCTGCAAGCTGAAGCAAACTCAATTGCCAATGCCGCGTGGGGTAAAGAAGGAGAATCTGCCAAGCAAGGTGTGCGAGGTGTGCAAGAGGCCCTTCATATGGCGCAAGGTGTGGGAGCGTTGTTGGGATGAGGTGAAGACGTGCAGTGATCGGTGCAAGGCCGAGCGGAAGAAGAAATCGAGGACCAAGGGCGAGGATGATGCAGTAGAAGCAACAGACACTCGGAGCAATGCGACATGCACCACAAGTGAAATGGTAGTTTCAAAGAATCCGTTAGACAGAAACAGTTCGAGCACCACAAGTAAGATGGTGATGAACAATGTTGTAGAAGCTTGTGGCGGAGGGATGAATCGGGTGTTGAACGTTGCGTGGCGAATGCACTTGTTGTTGCTCAGTTCCTCGCAACCCTACTTTCTGTCTCCCAACCATCTCCAGACTGCTTGACCTTCCAGAATAGAGGAACTTGAAGCATTAGACTTTATTGTACTTACATGGACGTTGCTTTTAGGATTTTTTGGTGGGATATCTGGGATTCGAAGGTATTTACTTCTGCACATCTGCTAAAATAAGAAACATATTGTCAATAAGCACTCTGTTGCAAGTCTAGGGTTCGGCACGGATGTCGTTGATGAAAAGAACATTGTAAATGAATCCATGTACCTTTGTATCAAGGTGGTGATATCATACAATCTGTTCGAATGCATTTGCAGCACCACGAGTAAGGAAGTCGTCATTAAGAAGTTACCATGTTTTCTGTAAGGTGGTCTTTTAGTGTTTAAATTTTGATGAGAGGACTCTAGTTTTGCAAAATACTTCAGTAAACATGTGTACAAATCGAACTTTGCAATTTGCACCATTTTCACATTATTTATTGCGGCTGATTGTAGCTGACTCAGTATCGTTGCTGCCAATGTCTACTTAATGCCTTTTGTTTACTCTGGGCTTTTGGTAGAAATATCTGCAGATGTATGCACATGTTTCGGTTTTGGTAATGGCATGAGCTGGATGGAACCAGTATGGTGGGTACATGTTGACTATGTCCCTCGCAGGGATGAGGTTCTGTCTCAGAGGCATTCAACCTTCAAGGTCTCATGAAGAACTTTGCAGCAGCTCACAGGTAACAGCTGACTTGCTGAATGGCTACAACTCCATGATATCCCTTTCGTGTCTGACATGATTACAAGACATGCAACTGCATCATCCACATTCAAGCAGTCCATGAAATACTCGTCCTCTGTCAGTTCTCGTATCCTCTTGCTTAGAATCACACCGACCTAATGGATGTAGACAATTTGTGTCACAGTGATGGCAACACTCTACCTACCACCACATAGTAGCACACAAGGAGAAACAACAACAAAAAAACCATGGACCTTCCTTTCAACATTATCACGATTAGGTACTCTTTCTATTCATTGTTTCCCATTTCAATACGTGAGTCTTTTTTACGATGAAAATCTTTGTTTTCTCTAAATATTCATGGGCTATTGTTGATGAGGTTCTTCCTATCAGAAGCAAAGGTGGATTAGTAGATGTAAACATATTATCGGTGAATGATATGGCAATGAGAGTGCAATTTACAACTCAAACTTAGTATGCCATGTCTTGTGAATGTAATGTGGCGCAACAATAGACAACTTCCCTAAGGAAAATGTGAGGAGGAGATGGTCGATGCATTTCATCACCGTCTTCATTGCTTGACAAGACTATGAGATTGTTCCTCATATCATTTAGGGCCACTAGTCTTTAATGTAGAGCTAGATGGCCCTTGACCCCTAATATACAAATTATGTGATTGGTTGAGAAGCCAAAGATAGTTCAAGCTTACTTTACACTAGACCATGAGGATATGAGGGACCAAATAAATTTGAATGGATGAAAAATTCACATGGTGTCCTACATGTCACCAAGTGGATAATGTTTCATGATCTATCGGATATTGCGTTAGGCCCATTAAGAGAAAGGCGGATCCCACATAAAACTAGGGGCCGTGGCAAGCAATTAGACTGCCATTGGCTTTAAAATATAGTATGTTGCCATGATGGGTCTTGGACTACCTACTATTTTAGATTCCACGAAATGTGTTGCGGTCCCTCAACATGATCCACTTTCACTTTACACTAAGCTTGAGGGCCCATCAAATGCAAAATTGGATTTCTATTTCCAATGGTATGGTCTTTTTTCAAGGGCCCTTGGATTTATATGGTCATGGCTCTTGGTCCGTGTGTAAAGCAACCCATGTTCACATGGATCTTCTAATGGCAACTCATGAGGAGAAAACGGAGCATGTTAAAGCCAAAACAACCATTGTGCAATTTGTTCTTTTAATTTGTGCTTTCACATTTGGTGCTTGCACATTCAAATATGCATTCTTGAACATTTACATAATTACTTGACCAACCATCCCTTACTAGAACAAATCATCAGAGCAATACCTAAGGTAAGCATGCCTTCAATGGACATTTTTAGCTCTACGTTCACTTCTTGTGGATCCAATACACGCAATTAGTGCGAGAGGATTTTGGAGCTCATATGGTTATCTTAGTCATTTGTCAAAGTGAAATCTCTCAAGCTCATTAAATGGCCACATAAGTCTTTCCAATATGTCGACAATTGAGTTTAGACAAAATAACAAATGTTGAGCACTGAGTCCACAATTCTTAAAACACATGTCTTTATGGTGTCTATTCTTACATCCAAACCTAACCATAATCATGGAATCATTATGTTCTTCTATTGCCATCACTCCATAATATCTTTTGTGTGTTGCGGCTCAAGACTAGTATTCTTCATTCTTCATCTATATTCGTGGCCTCTTGCATAGATTTGTTGTCACTTCACCCCAAATGGTCTCAAAGGCCATCCAAGAAAGACGATTTATAAACAACTCCCATGGAATTAGACCAGATAGATCGTGTTATTCGATACTACGTTTTAGTAATTTGAAAGGCAATTACCAATCAAGACGACATATCCAAGTGCTTCCACGAGATACCATATCGTCAGGAAGAGGCTAGGGCCATGGTGAAATGCCAACAAACACTACACTAATTAGCCCAATTAGTGCGTGTTGTACTAATTCTTGAAGCACACACTATTTTGCCAAATCTCAAAATTAGCACTAGTAGATAGCTATGCCCAAAAAAACCGCAACCGAAACCAGCTGCGGTTCTTTTGACCAGCCTGATCTGCAGTCACTAAACGGTTACATATTTTTCTTTTTTCTTTTGCAACTACAATTTTAAACATTTTGGGGCATATAATATACCATTGGAAAGGTATTTTCAATACTTTTCCAACAGTATATTACAATTGCCCAAATTCCCAAAATGTATGTTGCTAAACCAAAAAACAAATTTGCAATTCTTTAGCGATTGTAGATCATGCTAGTCAAAAGAACCACAACCAATTTTGGCTACAATTTCTTTGGACATAGTTTTTTAATAGTGTAGTGAGGGCTGAACTTTTTATTGAGTGATATGAAATTCATGAATACATGCTCATTTGCCATACATTTCAAGGAAATTAGTACGTGCTCTAAGGTGTTTGACAGTAGAGTGATAAAATTAACTATATGCAAAAGTGAATAGTGTTGTCATGAATAGTATTTTTAGTGACTAGTGTTGGGCATAACAATGCTTCCTAGACCTTTTGGTGGCACTAATTACATAGCGTAATGAAATCTAGTATCGCCTTCACTAATTTCCCATGCACACTATTAGCCCTCCCTCACCATCCCTCACCATCCCTCACCAATTGGGATAATGAATGTAGAACTTGTTATGAAAACTACAGCTATCCAATTTAACAAATAAGCGACCGTGAAAGGCCCGCATACCTTAGTCCAAGTTACCGTAGTCCACAGCAAAAGATGTCCTAGAGATTATTGCAAATTAAGGTTACAGATGTGGAGAAAGTAGTGAGTTTTGTGAATACTGGAGCAGAGGGTGATGTCGCAAGGCAATGAAATAGAGGTCTATGAGTTTGAAAAGCTGCAGGCAAAGGTGTTCTTCTTGATCACGCATTGAAAGTTAAGAGAAAGGTGTATACAATGCAGCAGCTTCACAATGTTATAAGGGTCTGGAGTGTTAATCGATGGATGTGAAATCACAACAGACCCTTGCTTATTTTGAAGGTTGATAAGGTAATCGAAGATTCAACCCACCCTCATACTGCACACTTCTCGCTTTCACCACTTCGGGCTGCAAATCACAAGGTATGTGCGTGTTATTCAGTTCCCGCACGTTTCATGTTTTGAGTGCAGCTGGCTCTGAGGAATGCGATTGAGCATCGACGCAATTCTTTTGAAAACGTCTGACCCATATTGGTCGGGGAAATAGAAAGGAGCAGGAATAAGGTGCAGGATAGTACTCCATGTTCTAGGCTGTGATCTGATCAAGGCATCGTGAGTAGTGCAGACCTGCACCTCAACATCTGAAATTTCGAAGATGACAACTTGCCTCCTGAGCCATTTTTTGTTTGTCGTGTGTGGTGAAGATATGGTTCGGAAGACCACTGTGGCTTTGATTTATGTGTTTCGTGTGTTCAACATAGGAGCTGGCCTCGTCCTTCAATCTGACACAGATATGCAACTATAACCCTTAACTTCCCAATCCTAGGAAAGGGTTGTTTTGAGTGCATTTCACTCAATGTTGATTGTGGAGTTTTCATGGACAAGTTATGAGGTTCAAATGGGATTGGACCGTAGGATCTTGAAACATGGGACCATAATAGTCATTTGAATGTTTTGACCAGAGAAGGTTGTTGGACCTTGTAATATGGAATTGATGTCACACACCTTAACCCCTAAACACTCAAGTCATTTTTGGGTATTTCTAGCACTAGTGTTGAAAGTTTTTGTTATGTAGAAAAATAGATTTTTTTTGGGGGAAATCCAACGGTACACATGTGAACTAGAATACCATATATTCTTGCTATGAATATTTGAAGTTGATTAGACCACATATGGTAGGGCATGTTGACATTTGAAAATTGACTTCATGGGTGGGGCAACCTTTAATGTTTTTGCAAACTTTCCATCTGATGCCCTCTTTGGTCAAGGTAGACATTTTAAAAAGTTGGCAGTTTGGCCAGCAGCAACCGAGCCGGATCATTTGAAGAGAGTGATGGGTTTGTAACTTGGCAGGGGTGATAAGAAAGTTGGCAGAGAATCGTGCAAGTAGTGACATGTCCAGCCACGTCCCCGTATCGTTTTGCAGGTCTTACCAAGATGGAGGTCATACGTAACATGTTTCCTTTCAAGGAGATAAATTTCTGTACAGGTAGACTGGAGGTCAGTTGTCTGAAGATTGCGTCACTGTGTTACACATGCTGCATTGTTAGCTAGTAGAGAAGCTTTCCTTGGTTGTGGGAGTCTAGCAAGAAGAAGAGAAAGTTCTTAGAAGTGGAAAGAGCATTAGACAGTGCCGAGCCAACTCATGAAGTTGTGTGGAGAAATCTGAGAGCGGCTGCTGGTCCGGATCATTGACGAAATGATTGGTTTACTTGATCAGGGGTGACAAGAAAACATTAGCAGAGAATCGTGCAAGCATTGAACATATTGATCCATATCCCGTATGGAGGATATGGTTGGCGATCTATGGAGGGGAGCTGACATAGAAGAAGGCAGGTGGAAGAATAGTTCCCCACTTACCTGGGCGGGGTTAATCCATGGTCAGCAAGGTGGATGGACTAGGGCAACTGTCTCCATTGCACTTGGGACACGGAAGCTTTAGTATCTTTCGTACGTGGGGCATACACGTCACAATTTGTGGCAGCGGGGCCTCGCGTTCGCGCGGCCCTCTTCCAATGATGTTGAAACCAGGACACTAATAGTGTTCTATTTTTTTGTTTTGATAGATTGTTTCGCACTGTGTATGCTTGGTCTGGTTGTGTTTAGGTTGCCTGCACAGATATTTCCGTTTGAGTATGGTGAGTTACATCCATTGGGTAATGCGAATCTCAGTGTAGAGGAAGAATCCAGGTAGAATCGATAGTGGGGGAGTATTTCATGTACGTACTGGTGGAATGTGGGTGTTGAGGTTGGATGTAATGTGATCGTGTCAGAGAAGAAAGGGATATCATGAGATTATAGCAGGCTAAATTTCGGCTCTAACCTGAGCACGAGTTGAAGCAGCAGTCGGCTGTCATCTGTGCAGGCAAAGGTCATGGGCGGTGAGGGGCTGCAGCCTAAGCGGACGGGGGAGATTATTGCGCGCACACATATTAGAGAGAGATTCGAACAACCAAGATCATTGGAGTGAGCTGAGGAACACATGTGTGTTTGAAGCCCATATGGATTGGAGAAATAGTTAGAAGAGAGTACATGTATCGGTAAGAGAACTGAATTGATGTCTCTTCGGAGACATCAGATAAAATTGGAACAATACAGAGAAGATTAGCATGGCCCCTGCGCAAGGATGACACGCACAAATCGAGAAATGGTCTAAATTTTTTTCTCATTCAGTCGCAATCTTGTTGCATAATTCCCAGAACACCTCCCTCTAAACCTGGAAGTCTTGTGGAATGGATAGACCAATATTGCGTGACCGTGAGCTTGCAAAAGGATTGAACCATGAATAGAATGGAGGCTCGTGCATATCCCGTATGGTTTGAATTCGAAAGGAGTGAAAGAGCATACAGGAAGGTAGGTGGAACACTTCCTATACACTTACCTGGGCGGGGTGAATCCACGATCAGCAATGTGGATGGCTTGAGGCAACTGAGCCCATTGCACTTGGGACATGGGCGCTTTAGTATCTTCCTCGGGAGGCATACACGTCATAATTTGTAACAGTGGGGGCTCGCGTTTGCGTGGCTCTCTCCTGGTTGAACCGAAACCAGAAGATGTGGGCATTGACTGCTTATGCCATTGTCTACCAGTTTAGTGGTTCTGCCTCTAGTGGCCCCATTGTGACATTCAATTCATCAAGGTGATCTAGGGCATGGCCGCTGAAGCAATGCTAATTTGTCTTACAGAGAGAGATTTAGATCTTGGTCAGGAGGAAGAATACCTGGTGAAGAACTCTGTGTATCGGTTGAAGTTGAAATCAACCTCTGGGGAGTCTCCCCTGTGTGGAGATCCGCAAGGGAAAGTGACAAACTCTGGTCAGTTAAGTTCCCAAGCTCTTAATTAAGCTTGTGCAGATTTGCCTTCAGACACCTACTTTGAGTGTCACGCTCGCCAAAGATCCTAAAGATGTATCAAGCAAGAGGTTGCCATTGCAGGAGGTTCTCGATTCTCTATGGGGCATGTACCATATATTTGCGCACAGGGGAATGGAGAGCAGAAAGAGCTGGGGCTGTTTTGACATACCTTAATTTCTCGGCCTCTTGATTAATTAACATCAAGTCCAGTATCTGTTATTGTCAGTTTAACATATATCCGATACAAAGCTCATCACCTCGTTAAGCAGTGGCCCACATTACCTACTCTGGTCTGAAGTTGAAAGTGAAGAAGATTTCTCTCATGCAACGCAGACGCTATTCATTCATTTTGTCAAGGCAAAACGAAAGATTACCTCCAGTATCCTCCCTCCTGTTTATTTGGATTTCTGAGAGAATACCTAACAAATATGTTCCTGCTCGTATACGTGAGGATTAGCAGTCCCATTGCTAGAGAAAGCGTTAAAAGTCAGTCATTCAGAATATGAAATAAAAACATTACCGAATATCACAGAAGTAGCACATAATTGAAAAGAAGATGAGAGATACAAACATATACATTGAATTTCGTTTGGTCGGAATCTCTCGGTGGTTTAGTTTGCTAGCCAAACATGCCGATGATGCACAGATTGTTGATTTACAGAATGCCGACAACAAGTTGCCAACAAATGTCAATACATCCAATGAAAACATAATCCTCATCTTTACAGATTCCACAACCCCTCCACAACCCACTCAGCGCTACACAGTACTCTTTCTTCCTCTGGAGTAGCAAGACTCTAAAATGTCGTGCTTTGTGCCTACATGGCATATAAATCTTGGAGCTGCACTTTGGGCTTTGTGCACTGATGTTGTTGTTTACTCGCTCGCTCACCTATTTGGGATGTAACGATATTTTATGGCATAGACGAATTCGGTGGCTCATTGCAAATCCTTCGAGTTGGTAATGATGGAGTTGTGTTGTAACCTGACAGCAGGGTGTGCTCTACTTCTATTTTGCACTTGAAAGTCCATATGAACCTTCACCTGGACAACAAATCCCCAATAGATGGTCCGGGATCAGCTGTGGAGATTCAGATACCAACAACCTAGGTTCTCAGGAGATTGGCGATGAATTTGCAACACACGCCAAGATCACCATGTGCCTTACTACAGTAGCTTCATTGTCTTCAATCGATTATGGACATTGTGGTTGTGTTTGTGATCGAGCAGAATTGATGGATCAGGAAATGCAATACCCTGCATGTTGAAGGAGACATCGATAATTTAGTAACATTGACTTCAGTATAGAAGTTAGAGAACGACAACTCAAAATCAGAGTGCACAAGAATATTGTACAACCCCGATGGAACAGTTTCATGTTCACCATTATTCCTTCCAATAAATGAATGAATGTATCCTACGAGTGCCTGGTGTTGTAGTTAAAGCTTCAGCAGACGTTGACGAACATTGATTGATATGTGGCATGATATGGCAATTCCATCTCGGAGACATGTGAAATACGTGCTTCCTTTTCCTGGTTGAAACTAAATTTCTCTCAATAGAACAACAAAACAGATAGAAATGGGGTTTTAGCAGGACTCGGACTCTGACACGAACATGAGTATACTGAAGATCAAATTAGAGCTAGTAAACAGCGGAATGAAGGTCCTTAAACCCTATACTCAGTTCATTTATCAATGTCAGCGTCCGAATAGAAAGTGTGTAATTTTGGACTCAGACTACTTGTGAAACTCCATAGCCGCTTGCACCGATAGATATTTAAGGACTTCGTGACTCCAAGGAACTACATCAACAAGTCCTTAACTGCTGTTTGAGTAGGAAGATTTCAAAAACATCGTAGAGTGTACGAGGATCTTTCACGACTTATCCCACTCTCTTGTGAGATATAAAAATCCAGTAATTTTCATTGTATGTTTTGTAGTGTGGCTTTGATTTCAATGTGGTCAAAGCCAATTCAAGTGTGAGAACCAGTCTTCAACTAAACCGCGAGTTGTGGGATAAAGTCTAAAGAGACATAAGTAGCTAGGGTTGCCACATGAGCTCAGTATATGTTAATCTTGTTGCACTGATGGATGATGGATGCGTGGCACGCATGCCGTACTGCAACACCAAAAAGGGAGAATTCACATTTTGGTGCTCGTTGCAATTTCCCTCGTTAGTTCTCTGGCATTTCAAAGAAGGCTTCTGGAGTGTGCTTTAATTCTTGTACCCGCTTGCTGCCACGTTTCTGTCACGGCTAATTTTATCGGTCTTTCTGGAATGCTGGTGCGAGGAGGGACCTTTTCACAGTTGCAACCTGTGGTCGGGGAGGTGGTCAGATTTTGTACACACTCAATTGTAAGGTTCTGTACCAGGTAGTACCGATTCAGGTCTTACCTCAAGCCAGTTGTCGGATCGGTGTTATTTGGTTGCGCTAGATTACTTTCTTTGGGTTTGACAAGTGCCGAGGGTGCGGATCTCCAGCCTCAGTTGGTGCCTCCCTCTCGTGCCCTGATCGGATATGTATACACTTTACATATACTGCGGTTGGGATCCTTGGACCAAGTTTTTAGGGCGGGCAGTTGTTTCTCCGCAATGAAAGTGAGCAAAATCTACATCGCCAAAGCCTTATTCTGCGCCGCATGATGCTCAATTTTTTTCAACAGATCCAAGCAAATGATGAAAATACATTTTTACTTTCAGGACTATCATATTGTAGGTCTTTCTGTGGCCTTGTTCTACCATCACTGCAGGTTCACCGTGTGCCGAGAATGTTTCCCTCAACAGAGAGATTCGCACTTATCAGCGGCATCGTGATTGCCGCTCACTCTTCTCTCATGCGCCGACGCAGGAATTCCCCTTCATTTCTCCAATGAAACCTTAATAGTACAGAAGGTATATTAGGTATATATACTATTTTATCATCTGGCACTTGCAGAGTATGGAAATTATGAATGGAATAAGCGCCCGGGATGAGCGTAAAGCCTGCCAAACTTATATTACATCTTTTGTCAACAGACTCTTGATCCACCTTTTATTCCGAATCCTGCACTTTGAGTGACATAAACTGTGCACGTGAATGTGTGATTTTCTTGTTATCTACCACTTATAATCTGGATGCAAAGAGAAGGTATTCACACTCCTAATTCGCTGTGCAGTGTGCACATTGCTCAGAAATGGACGAAGAGCCCTTTTCTGATGAAGAATCACACAGAATGGGGAAGAGCGAACACTAGTAGGAAAGCCAGAACTTTTAAGTGGGCAAAATACAAAGGTTCCAATGTGATTAAACAGGGGAAAATGCACTTAAAGGGTGGCCCATCCATTTGGACGTCATTGAAACGTCTTGTGTTATAAGTTGCCAAGAAATCATGGAAAATTGTAGATTGAGTTTGTCCTGATTTGGGGCATTGAAATGTAACCATGCACTAGCCCGGGGAGGTCACTCCATTGTCAAGTTGAACATCACGTGTGTTAAGACAAAATCTACTTTTTCTAAAGTGCATCATCTAAATGGGTCAAAATTTCATCAAATTTTTTCATGAGTAGATATACACGGTATCTATCACATAGTAAAAAATGGTAACCATATTTGATGATTTTTTTATATATATAAAACATACCATTTCTAACTAGAATGACACAAAATTGAACTAAAAAAATTACTACAAAAAATGAAGATGACTAAAAATTTCAGAAAAATATACAAAAGATACTATCAATGGTTATGTATATGTAGAAAAAATATCATAATTTTTAAAATTATCTATCGCATGTAATATAGGGGTAGCAAACTTTTAACACACGTGGTGTTCAACTTGACAATGGAGTGACCTCCCCGGGTGCACTAGTAGGAGAGGTGGAACTTTTAGCTGTGTTACCATTTTCTCATATTAATTGAGCTTGTGCCAAAGGATTGTATCCAAAAATTATTAATCTTCCAAAAATGGAAACTGTGTCAAAGGTAATTCAACCCTTTCGGCACCAAAGTTCAATTTCAATATGCTAGAGACACCCCTGTCTAGATAGAGAGAGGAAGCGAGCAAAAATTTACTACTATTTGTTGGAAATACATATTCATGGGAAGTACAAACCCTTGAAATACAAATTGGACAGGGACAAATGTTGCCACCCTTCCAATTACCTTCATCAAAGACTAAGCAAATTCAATAATATTTAGCTATTGTAAAGAAATCCTAATTGCTCTATTACTATGTATAGAACTCCTAATTATTGCTGCCCTCAATCCAATGGTAAGGATTCCATCATTGACGATGTGATTAGAGAGCCGCATTGAGGGGAATCCAATTGTATCATTTGTGTTGGAATTGCTAAAAGCTTCTAAGTCTTTCAAGTGTCGTTTTTAATCCATGCATACTCCTTAGATATTGAGGAATATCATGAACCGGGTTGATCTCATTAAGAAATCACTACACATATCATTAGGTAAGGAAACATTGTCATAATCAATATTCAAATGAGTCAAATCCCAAAAGATATCCTTCCTACTAATCCTTCAAATTACACAAGATCATTGGTCCAAGACACTAGAACAAGGATCACCAAATTTGCGGATCTAGAACCTTACTAAACACAATGACTAAATATAGATTGCTCGCAAACATGCACAAACATTTTTTTGATCATCAAGGCATATCATCTTCAAAGCAACGTCCATAAATGACCACAATAGCAATCAAGACCAACGAACTATAGAAGTTACCACATTAAACTTACAATGTTAGCAACGTACACACATTCACTTATTTACAAGGAAAACAAACTTCCTACAAAAGAAACATACATAAATCCATGAATGACCTGTTTGTAGCACTTGCACTTCCAGAGCACAAAGGTGGAGCGGATGATGGAACTCTCTGATAAACCAAATTGAGTCACACCTACAGTGGACATGGGTGTATTTACTCCACTAAAATCATTACCTTACATCAAAATAAAGCCGCACAACATCCCCTAGCAATAATCAATCCAAGGAAATTATGAATATCAAGGAACATCATTGAATATGTGATCAAATAAACCCCAATATTAAAAGAGACAAAGTATCTAAAAGTCCCCAAAAAAGACCATCACTTCAAGTACGATCACCATCATGGATATCAAATCTCCACGTGAATGGATAGGAGGCATGGTTTCACCCTTGCAGAGCAACACATATCAAGTAAGTGGGCCTTAAATAGACACTTTTCTCTCTGCACACACTTCTCATAAGATATGAAACACACAATTAGCTCAGGTACGCAACTCCCATATTATACGCAGGGGGCATCGGATTAAAAATGGCTTAGAGGACGGCTTTTGTAAAAATTATATCAAATTATACAAAAACAAAAGGGCCAAAAAGTTGGGTGAAGACCAAATTAAATAAAATGAGATGTAGAAAAAATTGGGTTGCATATTAATTAATTTATTAAAAACTCAACAATGTATATAAAAATTTGAAACACCTATTTTTTAACCTATGCCTGTGCATAATTTTAAAGGATCCTCATGAGTAGGTGCCTGCAATTAAAATTAAAAGTCATTGGCAAAGTTTTATTTATAATAAAAAAATCTTAAATTTTTATTAAAAAGCCCAAAAAGTTGGGTTGTTTGACCCATGGTACCTGTATTAGAAAAACTCATATAATGAGGTTTTTAATGCAATTTTATGCTTCAAGGAATATTCATTTCCAATATATAATAATTACATTTTTGGATTCCTTGTTAGAAGGGCTACAAGAGTTTCCTGCATGAAAACAAATTATATCAGTTGAGATTGGACTAAAATGCATTAAAAGTGATTATAATCAAGGCCATATAATACAGGAGTTGCGTACCTGGGACAATTAGTAACATGATTATCCAATCCAAATTGTGTCTATAGCCACTTTCCTCATAATTTTTGGAGCGTATGCATATTCATTCATTGTGAAAGTGAAGATTCTCTCTCTCATTAAATGATCATAGAGGTCCCCTAATTATGTTGATTATTGTGTCTAAAATGGTCAACACATTTTGAGCATGTAATTTTCAACACATGATTTTTTGATGTCTATTCTTTGATCCACACCCACCCATACACCACTTAAATATAGGTGTCAGTTTGAGATGAGAAACTCAATTAGACACATCAACCTTACAGTACAAGCAATAGCTTGTCCAGTGAAGAGTTTTTTTTGTCCATTTTTTTTTCCGAAAGGTGTCCATTCCAATTGAACTCAACTATGCCATATCATTAGCATGGAGCTTACCAAATGCTTTGAGGTTTATTCGATATCTCAGTATGGAATCACGGGACCGTCGCAACTAGAACAATCTCTCAGCTCGTTCATTGTCTGCTATGCAAAATGGAGAGACAAAAGCGGTGCTTGGTTCATTTTTGTATTCCATGTGAAGACATATTTGTCTAATTTTCAATGTCTTCTTAGTAGATGTTGCGATGCGATGAATTAATTTGCTTCACTCTTGTCGGTGGTAGGTAGAATGTCGGTGACTTGGTTGGAGGATTTCTGGTTAGTTATCACGAGAGATTAGGATTTCAGAATAGAAACACATGATTCCTAGTGGCCAACTTCCAGTTTTTTAAATGATTTAAGAATTGTTTTTGGGGATTGCTAAATCGACCACACACTAGTTAAACGACCACACAGATGCAAAAGCATTGGCCAAGTTGTTTAGTTCATTTAGTTGACCAAGTTTATTAATTCTAACACATAGTTGATACCTTGGTCATTGTCATGTGTGCAATGAAACATCAAAGTTGGACAGGTCATGTGACCGTGTAATGCGTCTTTGGTTTCTCTATATAGGTCTAAAGAAGGGAACGCGGTTCCTACTTTGTTCAATTGTTTTGTGGTTTTCTTGAGCTAACACTAGCAAAAAACGTGTCCATTTCAACCCTAGGCCATCGCGACTCGCACCAAGAAAATGCATAAACAATTCAATTGGTAGGCAACCGGAAGGTGCCCCCCGATTCCCAACCGAATTGATTTGTTTATGCATTTCCTTGGTGGGAGTCGCGATGGCCTAGTCACAAGGAGGGTTGGAATGGACAAGTTTTCTTCCAGTGTAAAGAGATCTCATGGCAAGATGATTCTTTGCTATCGTTTCTTACAATTTCTTGGTCTTTTCTTGGTCTTTGTGCATGTTACATACAATTACATGTGAGAAGAAACTTTTGCATACACATATACCTCTCACATACCTATGTCATTCATCTAACAAAATGCTATAAAATTGTATATAGTTCTAAGGTTATTTTAAAAAGAAAAATCAACACCAAATGTAACTTCAAAAACCTTAAATTAGTCTATTGCAGTATATTCTAAATGACTCTTACCACAAATCTATATAGAGAACATGTTTTCAACATGGACAAATGAGAGAATTCCCTCTCACTAGCCCGATTGATACATACATGTCATACGTCCAGCCTAAAAGTGAATGAGATGAACCACTTTTGGGGTTGAGAGGATTATTGCATTTGAGCGTACCTCTCGTCCATCCAACATCGAAAATTTGAAACCCCTATAATTTTGTGAGTAATTATCGAATAAGTCGAAATAGACTATTTTTCAGGGTCTTAAAGATTGATTCCGGTGTCAAATCAACTTTAAAAAAAACAACCTCCGGGTTGCATGCTATTTCAGGGTTTTTTTTTATGTTGGATGAATGAGAGGTAGGCTTGTATGTGATAATCCCGCTCTCCCTTTTAAGGTGGCATGGCCAACCTTACATATTTTTTCCACATAGTAAACATAAATGCCATTTGTGCAAATAAATGAAGTGGCCACCTGGCACACCCGCCCTCACACCCGGGTGACCTGGCCGTGACGTGGCGGGCAGCTCATTTGTGGGTTGCAGCCTCCCCTGCGGAGTCTTTTTGGTCGAGCTGCCCGCTGTCCTGCCCGCCCCAGGCCGCCCTCCCCCTTGCGCAGCCTTTCCAGTTCTCCGTTGTGTGTGTCTCCGCAGGAGCATTCCTCGCTGCTCGCATGTGAGCCTCCTCTATTTTCCACGTCCAACCTCCAGCCTCCTGAATGAGTTCAAGTTACCATTGGCTTCTGATTCCTCACTGCAATTTAGAACTAACCGGAAGCTTAACCGATTCGTGGGCACTTTGCGGTGGCCGCTTGACCGCGTTGGGTATGTGTGGAGAGCTCCTGCATGCTTCGAACAGTCCAGTCCATAACATAAGCAGATTAACTCACTCCGTGCATTTTTGTGAAAGTCTGTATGTGTTGAGGATTTCGTGTGCTGGAGTGTGGCGAAGTTTTCTCCGACTTTTGGGGTGCGTTGGTTTTGGTTTTTTCTTGGGTCTGAGGAGGTCAGTATGAGTTTTGAATTCTATGTGTTCTGGATTTTGTGTTGAGCTCATAGCGGGAGCCTCGGTTTTGAGTTCATTGGGTTTCACTTGAGCTCAAAAAGTCGAGTGATCCAAGAGTGAATAAGAGAGGAGGTGGTTTAAGGATGGGAGTTGACGCTTCGTCTTCAGCTGCCTTGTGAGTCACTGGGTTGGGTATGTACTTTTGAGAGCTTCTGCATGCACAAACGACTCTTTATATGAGTAGATTGAGTGCTTGCTTGTGATTTTTGTACGTGTTGAGGATTACGTGTGCTGGAGATTGCCGAAGTTTTGTTTTGTCTTTTTTTTGTTCTTTTCTGACTTTGGAGTGTTTTGGTTTTGGATTTTCTTGGGTGTGGGGATTCAGTGTAAATTTTGAAATTTTTGAGTTCTGGGTTTTGTGTTGAGCTCATGACGGGAGCCTCGGTTTTGAGCTCCATGGTGTTCACTGTAGCTCAAAAAGTTGAAAGATGTAAGAATGAGGCAGAGAGGGGGAGGTTGTTGATGGGGCTTGACACTCCGTCTTCAGGTGTCTTGTGAGTCACTGGCTTTTGTGAGAACTTACGGCGTAGAGATTGTAGTCAAGATTGGATTCTTTTTGAGGTAGAATTGGTTTTGAAGGATGCAAGAGCTGGGTTTCGATATAAACCAGCGTGTTGTTGTCGAAGTAGCATCGTCTTGCGTGTGGAGCAAGCCTTGTGGATCAATTCATTTTGGTCATTTCATCACCTTTATGTAGATGAAAAACCAGGTTGAGAAGGTGAAAGAAGCAGGACATGAGCTGTTCTCTGTATACTGGGATTATTGCACTGCATTTCTACAGTCCGGGGAATATTTGAGATTAACGGGCCAATATATATATTTGAAATGTCTCTCGCTCGCTTTAAGTCCAACGGACTCAAGGCGAATAAATATTGCATATATGGTGTTCAAATCTCCGTAACATAATCAAGCTTAAGTTTGGGCCACTTAACCTCTTTCTCAAGCAATGCCGCGATCACATATTAATGTTTTTGACCTGCACGACTCTGCAGGTCACTGCAATTTCATTCAAGAGTTATTCTCCTGGGACACAGAGCGTTAATATCTTTCGGAAGGCTCGCAAGATTGTCATCTTATTTCAAGCTAGTGGATTTCGGGGTGAATTTTCCAAAGATGCGGGGTGGTGGTATTCCAAGCTCCGGAGTGCCTGATGGGCACACTAATCTTGGGTTTGGGAGGCTAATCTTGCACCACTGGAAGGACTGGATCTTTGTTATCATACTTCTGATTCTCGAAGTTATATTGCAGATCATCCACCCTTACAGGAGATATGTTGGAGCACACATGTTTGTCACCGGGGATCTTATGTACCCCATGAGGCATCAAACTGTGCCCACATATGCTGTTCCGGTATGTTTCTCTGCTCTTTGCCCTTCCTTAAGTTAAGCTAATAAAAACAGCGTTAGACGAGCCTTATTCGGTTACTTCTCTTACTAGGACACCTATATATGAGTGGTATGTGGTTTGGTGTGACTTCAAGAACGGATTCCAAAAATCATGTGTCTGAAAAAGATTGAACTGCGTGCTCAAAATATACCAACCAGTCTAGGTTCAATACTCAACATAATCGGGGGGACTTATATGCCCATCTGGTGAGCATGAGAATCTTCACTTTGATAATGAATAAGATAGACATATGAGCTCCAACAACTGTAAGGAAAGTGGCTACGGCCTCAATGTGGATTTGCTAACCATCTCGTACTAATCCGTGTTTCATATCCTATGAGAAGTGGGCTAGTCAGAAAAAAGCAACCATTTAAGGCCCATCTACCTTTATGATGTTTCTTTTCCGATTTTCTGTTGGGCATATATTGTATATATGTTCAATGCGATCGAAAATGTAAACTATTTGTACCCCGGAATTTTGCATATCACTTTCTCTTTTGAGAGTGCCGTCAACATGAGGAGCTGGTAAAAGGACAAGAGTGACACCATCCAGTGTAGTTGTATAGAATAAATATGTAGATGAGAAGTTGTGTTGGACTCGTATGTACACCCATTCATTGAGCCCTGTGAGATTTTTTTTTTCCAAATTACACTGCGTGTAATTTTGTGCAGAGTTTGCATTGAGGAAAAATCAGGATTCCTGCAGCCTGTTTATTGACAGGAAAAAAGTGTAAAAATTGTAATGTTGGCATGAACATGGACATAATATGAAGAGAGCTGCACAGTTTGATATCTGAAAAATTAGTTCGTGGACATCGTTGTCTATTCCTAGACCATCTCGAGGCTGTGGGTCTTATAAATAACAAAATATGATGTTTCTTATGGTGTGAATATTGCAGATCATTGCAATTGTAATCCCTATAATCTTTGTATTGATAGTCTTCATCCGGAAACGCATGAGCCGCGATGTACACCATGCTATTCTTGGTACTAGTTCACTTCCTCTCCATCTTGTGTTCTCTGTTTTTTGAACTCAGCAGGTTGTTGTTACTACGATACACCGGAACTTGGAATGTATTATCTTTCTTTAATGTTCTTTAATGTTGCATTAGGATCACATTCATAAGAGTGCACATCAATACAATTTGCCCACAACTTGCATTGACCGAGTTGAAAATGTACGCAGGCCTTCTGACCGCAGTGTTACTTACAGCCCTCATCACCGACGCCTTGAAAGATGGCCTTGGCTTTCCCCGGCCCGATTTTTACGCACGGTGTTTCGGCAGCCCTACTGCAATTCCTGTAAATTTTGTTAAACATTCGTATTGCCAGTCTTCAATTTTCTGTTGAGAACCAGAGTAAACTTCCACGAAAATTGTCACACTGCCCTGATCCATTCGTATACGTCTCTAACCCTCTTAAATTGTGTGATCATCTTTTTGAGCAGAATTATGACACAGAGGGAAACGTCATTTGTATTAATTCAGCCTCTGTGATGAAGGAGGCGTACAAGGGTTTCCCAAGTGGACACTCTTCATGTATGTTCCTCTCTTTCTAAGGAATGAAATTGGAAATATGTGATTGTGTCTCTTCATTGTTGGCTTCTGTCAACCCTGATTCCTCTTGCAATAAGGACAGAGATATGGTGACCGAGGTTTATTGATGTCTCTCAACTTTGAGAAGGATTTCATCCTGAATGTGTTGGTCTGAGACTTGTGCAGGGTCGTTTGCTGGACTTGGATACTTGGCAATGTACTTGGCAGGAAAGATTGGGTTCTTTGACCGTCGAGGTCACTCCTGGAAGTTCTTCCCTCTGGTTCTGCCGTTGTTGGGAGCTGCCTTTGTCGGGATTTCTCGAATCGATAATTATTGGCACCATTGGTACGATGTCGTCGTTGGTAGTCTTCTTGGTAAGAAAAGTTGTTGCAAATTACTCAAAAATTACATCCCATACGTTTGAAAGCTAAATTTAAAATTGACAAGCCAGAAAGCGTTCAATGAAATTGTGTCCCAAGGCTGAAAATTAACGTATGTATATCATACTGTGAACGATTGACAAAAGGTTACCACTGTGTGTAGAAATGGCGGTTAAAAATACTAAATGTTGCAAAGAGTCGTGTGGTGGATTTTTTCAAGTTCTTGACTGTATCTGCCTCCTAATTTCAACACATCTACTTCAATCAAAGTATCTCATTAGGAAAATGAAGCTATTTCAACAAGGGTTTCTTTTCTTAAAAAATGACAAAGGAAGAACTTTGTAATTACAGATTGTCAGTTTTCTTGTCTCAGAAGCCATGTTGGGGTTTTTTTCAATATTTAAAGGTTAAGTAACCGTCTTTATGTTAGCTGCATAACTATGCTGACTTCAAATTTCATGTTTTCTCCCTCTCTGAGCGTTTGCTGACGAAATTGTAGTCATAAAAGACATTGCTTAAATCACTGCTTGCAATCGGGCCTAAGTGAAAGAATGTATGAAAAACCAGGATCCACTTCTATTGTGAATTGTCATGCAACTGCTCATTCTTTTGATTTGCAGGTTTGATTGTTGCCTATTTCTGCTACCGACAACATTACCCCAGCCTATTTGATGATGAAGGTAGGATTCATCCACTTAGAACTCACTCTTTTAAACTTCCTGACAGTGTACACAATGTGACAGTACGCTGAAAAATGTGATTACTGTATCACGAATTAATGTTATGTCTTTCATGATATTGAATGTGCAGCTGGGAGTCCACTGCCCTTCTTGGGGTATAAACAACGTGCTCCTGTTGCTGCCTCAGCTATCTGATTTGGAGAAATCTTGTAGATCAAAGATATTCGCATTTTTGTGAACATATAGTGTATTCAATACAGGGGCATTTGTTCAAAGAAGCACCCCAATTCAGGTTCACCTTTTCTCTACATTGAAAGACAGATTCCTATTTTGAATAATTGTAACATATGCATGCATGCACTAATTCAACCTATTGGCCAAATTTCAACCTAGCAAATGCAACGTGGTCTGATGTTGCACTTCTTATATATATATAACACTCTGTAGTTGCAATTTGGCTCCAGCCACATGTCAATGAAGCTGATCCACAATCCTACTGCGTGCTTTTAACACGAAGATTGCAGAAAACAAATTCGCCCACTGTTGAACCTATTGGAAATAAGAAAGAAGAGGCTCATTCTTCAATTTTCCTTTTGACGCTTTTAATTGATGGAGTAGGCGTGCAGCTTGGAGTCAGTTGATTTTCAACCATCTCTCAAACCTAGCTACAGACGGACATTTTTGTGAGGCTGTATGGAATCGAGAGGTGTTCTACGTTAATTCTCAACCTAGGGAGGCGCATACAGATACTGTATGGTGCGGATACTGTGACTTGCAGAGTGCATTTCAGTCGTCGTATGCTTGTCAAAGTGACGAAAACAGCATGGGACAATAAAAAACAGTAACATACTAGTCATGTCGTCTGCATGTAAGCACGCAAGCTATCCTCATGCTCTAGAATTCAAATAGCTGGACAATTTGTGTGATATTGGATAGCTCTTTATCAGTACATGCCATTTTAGCAGTGGCGAGCCATTCATTGCAATCCATTGTTTATTGCTGTCATAAATTGTACTGAAACTAACTTGCTATTGCCATTAAAACTAAGTTTGTAGGAGTTGTTCCATAAAGCTGATGTACTCTTGCAACTTCAAGTGATCTTGAGAAACTTCAGTCGGAGAGGTCTCTTGGCCAACGATTGTGTTGCTCATTGTAAACGTTTCGTTGGGCTCCACCATGTGAGCATGTTCTTGTAACTCCTCACGCTTGGCAAACTGGCCTCCATATTGGAAGCCTACACCACATGCTCGACATTTGTATCGTGGTTGCGACAAGTTCTTATTGTTATAATATAAGAACTTGGCGAACCCCACTTTCCCGCACTTTGGGTTTGGACACACTTTCACGGCGTTTTGGAGAGCCTCTGATTCACGCGATTTCTTGTAACCCTCTGGATGCTTTCGCCTTTTTGAAGTGGGATTGTGCACAAACAACTTCTTACATGCCAAGCATTTGTATCGTGGTTGCGTCAACTTATTGTTGTTGAGGTCTCGGGGAGATCACTGGCGAAAAACGTAGAAACAACGTGCGATAAAAAATAGGGTCCAATATATTCATTGTAGGTAAATTTTGCAAAAAACGTACATATAATATAGGGGGTTTTAAAATAGTGAAACATGTTTACATGTAAAATACCATGACATATAATGACATCTTTTATCTAGTCAGTACATGTAAAATAACATGGAAACAATTACTAGGGGTAGTGGGTGTAGGGTAGGGTATATGCTAGTGGATGAAAAGTGGTTTGTGCTGTGGTAGTGTGATTGTTACTTAAATGTTTAGAGAGCAATTTAGGGTGGTCTTTAGGTCCTTAAGGAAGGTTGGGTAGTCAATATCCCATACTTTGATTTCTAGATGTTAATATGTGAATGGCGGTTTCTGGGTGTGCTCAAAATGACATAGAAAGCTAGTTGTTTGGAGAAGCTAATTTATTGCTTTATGACCAAGCTTTTTGTAGATTGCTTGTGGGTATACATTCGAATTGTGGGATACTTACTTGATGGAATGAAAAACAACTTAAGATTACTTCAGGTCATTAAGGAAGTTTGTGCATCCAAAATGCCATGCTTTGGTTTGTCAATGGTGATATATAAACGTGTGTTGGAATCGTGTGTTGGAAAAAAAATGGGGTGTAAGAAACAAAATACGGTGTAAGAAAAAAATGGACATCAATTGGGCTCCGAGAAAAAAAATTGGGGTAAAGTCAAAAAAATTGGTTACTTGGGGTATAAGGAAAAAAAATGCAATATAAGTAAAATAGGGTATTTTAAAATGATTCCCAAAAAACTTTATAATTATTGATAGGGTGTATTAAAATACAAGCATTTACCTTTATTTTGAAAATACCATACCTTAAAATCTTTTCTACAAGGTAAATAGCCCCCCGATAAATAGGTCCTGAACGCACGTGTATGCATCAATTAAAGAGGGAGTGATCTCCCCGAGGTTGAGGTGTTTGAATTGAACCTCATGCGATGAGCATGCGGTACATGTCTTGATCACGTCCACGTAGAGGGCAGGTTCTATTGCTACCCTCTTCCTTGTCTTCTTCGGAGTGCAATTTGTTTGCACATGAGCTTCATTGGTTTGAGCCTCGTCATTTTCAAGCATGGCAAGGAACGCTTGCTCTAGATTTGTTTCATCTAGATCCGGGAGTGTTTGGTCATATTGCTCACTTTGACCACCGATGTTTGTGTTCACTTGGCCATTGCTTTGCATAGACTTGGCTTCATTGGTTTGAGCATTATCAAGCGTCATGGCAATCGACGATTGATCTAGATCCGAGAATGTTTGGTCGTATTGCTCACTTTGATCACCGATGTTTGTGTGAGCATGGCCGTTGCTTTCCATGGACTTAGCTTCATTGGTTTGAACATTGCCATTTTCGAGCATGGCAATCGACAATTGATCTAGACCCAAGAATGTTTGGTCGTGTTGCTCACTTTGATCACCGATGTTTGTGTAAGCATGGCCGTTGCTTTTCATGGACTCGGCTTCATTGGTTTGAACGTTGCCATATTCGAGCATGGCAATCGACAATTGATCTAGATCCGAGAATGTTTGGTCGTATTGCTCACTTTGATCACCGATGCTTGTGTGAGCATGGCAGTTGCTTTCCATGGACTCGGCTTCAAACTGTTCGGAGGGATAAAACCCATTTGAAACATTCCCCGGCAACAATTGAATATCCATCTTCTCGTCAAATTCCTTTTCGAGTCACTTAATAGAAAACAATTATTATCACCACCCTGTAATTTTTAAAATATTGATAAATCACAAACTTCTGACGGGCTCCACGCAGACAGTATCAGTATTGACCTAGCAGTGGCAACTGGGATGTGCACACTATAGAGAACGTGGAGAATAGAAAATGAAAAAATAAGAAAATGAGCCGGTAATGGGTTATATACTGTCGTAATTGCAGTTTACTTCTACTTTTACTTTTACTAGTAAGTACACTTGGAGACTAACTTAATGATTGCGGATGAGGTTGCGTCACGATTTCATCCGTCCACGTCATCCGTCCTCATGAATGAGAATGAGGGAACGAGATTAGGATTCCCACCAACCAGTGCTCTCACTTGGATTGCCCTTCGTGGCCGCCAACGCAAACCTCATTACGGCGACTTCTGAACGCCGTCCATCAGACAGAACTGAAAGCGTTGAGAGAACCAACGGACAGAGCCTTCGTTCTACGGATATAAACTATACCCAGCGGTCGGGAGACCCGGAGTCTCCTCGTGCACTTTGCCTTTGTCGTGCTCGCCGATGTTTGCACTTTTCCTCACCCATCGCCGTTCCGCTTCACCCTGCGTCCACGGTGTGCTATTCCTCTGCCTCTTGCGCGATCTTTGAGTGTTTGGCAACGAGTCCTTGTCGAACGGTGCTCTCCTTGTCGGAGCTTGTCGCATTCGGGGAACCGTTGCGCTCTCGTTCCAAGCTTTGCAATTCGCCTCCGCTCGGTCTGGCCTCACGTGTTTGGAGGGGAATTGAGAAACACATTTCCCTGTAAGCATTTCAGTGTGGTCAATTCTGATTTGAAAAAAGGAAAAATAAATAGTAGGTTAATGACCTCGTCCGAGTCTCGCCTGCAGCTGATTGTCCTTGTGGGAAGAATGCATGGCTGTCTTTTTAAATGCATTGCAGAATCCATCACAAATTGGCATTACCTAATCACGCCCTTGGCCGGTAATGGCTTACCGTAGGAACGGTGAGCTGCTGCTTGCATGTGCTAATTTTGGCAGCTCATACACAGCTCAGGTCGCAGTTTATTGATGTCTCATGGTTGGCGGTTCACAATAACGTTGTTGCGTTGTTCTTGGTTATGTTGGATGTACGAGGCGCAGGAAATTTGAACAATCCTAAATCACTCTTGATTGAGAATTTTATGACTGGTATACTTTGTTTACCCCTAAACGAGAGTCTTGGCAGTTTCATACCAAGTGTGTAGTCTCTCTTTATACGTGATGATACGAAATCATCTGCGTCAATTCTTGCTAAGTTACTTTGTGTGGGTGTCAAGCAGTGTCACCTTGCAATACAACAAGATATTACTATCTACCGAAGAATCATATCCGGATGAATATTGAAGTTGTACAATTTAAAAATATCGTATACATACGAGGAGCTAAAACACCGCTCCAAAAACGATTCTAGGGGTTAAGTTGCCGGTACTAATTTGGTTTCCATTGGTGTGTTTGGAATTGGCAATAGAGGAGCATGGTGCCACCGAATGTGGCAACCGTGCTTGCCGCTGGCGTGGCAGCCCTTACGATGAAGTTTGTAGCATTCAGAAGGAAACCCGATGCACAGAGAAGTAATGGCGATCAAGTTGAGAACGAGGAGCTCGAGGATGGCGATGCCTCGGTTGCCCCCATCGGTGTATATCCAGTTACAGTTGCATGGGATAACATTCAATGCATTGTCCGTGACAAGTCTGGTAATGTGGTATGTTATATTAAACCTTCTGTTCTCAAATGATTTCTCATCTGTCTCTTCCAGTCAAAAGGGCAGAAATGTACACAAACTCCCTTCCTGAAATGGACTGTAGACTGCACGATGGCAATTTCATTGCATGGAAAATGTGTCGACCTTTAGCTGGTTGAAAGTGGCTGGAGTAATAGAAATAATCACTGTTTTTTAAGTGGGATAGAAATGGCAAAGTTATTGGACGTTAGGAGACAGTGGGCTGTAAGTTATATCCCACTTTGAGTTCATTGGAAGGACTTTTCCTTGATCATGTTCTTATGTGAGTTTGGGTTAAGAGCATACTAATATGTATATTTTTCTGTTGGAATAGCGAGCTAGTAGGGTTCTTAAAAGACTATCATACTACTCATAGAAGGTTTGTCCTAGAATTACCGTCCTTCAAATTTCACATTAGAAGTCAAACTAGAAGTCATATTTAAAACCTGCTCGACCACATTCCAAGCTGATTGAATTTGGTGCTGCCCACTAAATACTCTCTTAGTAGTGACATTGAGAAATTCTATTGCAGATTACCATGCTACTCATTACGAGTCTGTCATATATTGGCAAGCTCAAAGAAATTTGGAGGTTAATATCATCTCTGTTGACACATCTGTTGGTGTAAGAGATGATGTTTGAGTTTTTAAAGAACATTGTTTTGGTATTCTCTCATGGCCAATTGAAGCATTATTTGTGTCGAGGTGTCAGTTTAGCAGTTCGTATTAATGGGCGCAGGTGAAAAGGTTGCTGCAAGGTGTTAGTGGCGAGGCAAAGGCAGGAAAACTTCTTGCTATAATGGGTCCATCTGGATCAGGAAAAACAACGCTGCTGAACATTTTGGCTGGCCAGCTATCTGCCTCTCCTCGCCTGTGTCTTACTGGATGTCTCACTACAAACGGCCATCCCGCTTCGAAATCCAAACAGAGGTCTGAATTTGAATTATGTTTACCTGAATGTATTACTTGAATCTGCCATCATTTCCAAAAAATAGCAATTTCAGTCGATGATGAATCTCAGTCCCAAATGTTAGTAGTACGTTCAGTGGCTTTTTAATTAGAAACGTGGTTCTACAACAGTCATGTAGGTTTGGATGAGGTTAACGGTTAGTTAACAAATCTCAAACGAACTGACCTCCAAGGAAAGTATTTATTTCTGGAAAGCTGTCCACCTGTAAGACCCTTTAGAACGGAGTCAATTCTTACCGTGGTTGTTATCAGACGCAAGTTCTTGCATATTCTATTGGAATTATCAATATGAAAAGCTGAGATTTTAGTTATATCTTTGCTTTTACTAGCAGCCAGCAAGGTGTGGCATATATCTTTGACAAAGTTGATCAACAGGCTGGGTGCAATGTTCTATTTTAACAGGGTGGCGTATGTGAGACAAGAAGACCTTTTCTTCTCACAACTTACAGTACGGGAGACATTGTCCCTTGCAGCAGAGCTCCAGTTACCCAAGACCTGGAAATCCAAAGCTAGGGAGCGCTACGTAGAGGAGTTGTTATATCGCCTTGGTCTGGTGTGTTTCCTCATGCAATTTCCCTGATCTGTTATTAGAAGCAATGAAACTCATTTTTGGAGATGCCCATTGCCACCACAATATCAGCCTCTTCCAAGCTGGTCAATACTACTCTTTGTGACTGGGACTGGTTGTTATTTCTTACCTTCTATTATAGGTTTGCCCATGTCCTACAATAATATCCACAATTTCAATTTTAACTCCATGGTTACACTTGCTCTGTTTTTAGATGCATTACTGTTTGGCTTGGAAATCCCACAAGACCTCTCCAAAGCCTCTCAAACATATTGGTCAAAGTTTTTGAAGGTAGGCAATCTACTTTGGAGCAGGTGACTTGTGCAGATACGATTGTTGGTGATGCCAAGGTACGGGGTATAAGTGGGGGTGAGAAGAAGCGGCTATCCATAGCTTGTGAGCTCATTGCAAGCCCATCTGTGATCTTTGCCGATGAGCCAACTACAGGTATATTTCCTCACTATCATACACTTTTATTCACTTAGCTTAACCTTGCATCTGGTTACTTTCTTGCACATCTCTGGTTTATGGTTGTTTTCTGTCACTTGTTTGAAAATAGGCTAGACCTTGACCAATACTCTCATTGGAGACAATTATGAGTATCGTGGAAATTCTTGAACTGCAACCAACACTTTTTGCCTGTGTAGAGTTGGGCCAAGTTATGACCCTTGTAACCATTTCACATTCATGAAAGCTCTCTGTCTACAGGCTTGGATGCATTTCAGGCTGAGCGGGTGATGGAGACACTTCGGAAACTTGCTCAGGAGGGTCACACAGTTGTATGTTCCATTCACCAGCCACGTGGATCTATCTATTCGAAGTTTGATGACCTCCTCCTCCTTTCAAGTGGGGCAGTCATCTATGCTGGTCCTGCTCACGAAAATGCACTAGCCTACTTCGCTAATTTGGGGTATTTTCTGGACCTATTTCCTAAACACTTTCTAAACAAGCGTGGCATCCACTGGGATATTTGACTACCGATTCTCGGCTGTGAAACTTCTGTAATCTACGTAGCTCACATTCTTTCTTTGCATACAGGTGCAAATGTCCGGAGCACACAAACCCTGCTGAATTTTTTGCAGATCTAATCTCTATAGATTACAGCTCTTCTGAAAATGAAGCAACTTCTCACAAGAAGGTCTCTGATATGGTAGAGGCGTTTGCTAGAAGACAGAGAAAAGCAAGTGATTTGTTGTCCGAAATGACTAGTGATGAAGATGAAAAGTATGAGAAGAATGAAAGTCTCTCTTCATCTGCCCTTGTTGCGCATCAGGGAGGGTGGTGGAGGCAATTTCAGCTGCTCTTCAGAAGAGCATGGATGCAGGTACTTTTTCTTTCACTTCCTTACATGGTGACATTGTAGCAGGGGAAATTTTTTGTTGTTGAGCATGGGCACTGGTGAACCACTATCAATAAGCTCTGTATTTCCTAGGTGGAACTAACTGAATTAATAATCAATTCCCTTTCAAATAGGAAAACTTTTGGAATGTTCATTTCTGCAAGTTTTATTCAAGATGTATGAATTGAATTTTTTGTGAAGTGTAGGAAAACCAGTCTACTAAGAGCTTTTACCTAGTTGAAGGTGGCACACATTGAATATTCCAATGACGTAATTTTGTTTATGTCTGAGTTCTAAATTGATAGATCATCTTGTCATTGTCTTACGACGTTTACTGCTGTGGTGTTGTTTACTGAGTATAAGTATCTCCGCACCTTTCAATGCCGAACCATCTTGCAAACGATTTAGATTATCTACATTTTAAGAGGTCACAATGCTTTGTTGCTTCTGAGTAGAAAGTTGCTGCAGACTGCTAAGGTATGCTCTCTTTAGTAGGATGTACGCGATGTAGTTTACCAATTACCCTATGCCAAATTGCCCAACAGACAACAAGAGACAAAGTAACAAACAAAGTTCGAGGTACTATGTCGATTACATCTGCTCTCATCTTCGGATCAATTTTCTGGCACATGGGCAAATCTCAGACTTCTATTCAAGACCGAATGGGCTTACTCCAGGTGCAAACAAACAGATTGCCACAGCTTTGTTATTGTCTGTGTCATATGCCAAGGGATGTTTGCAATGTGATAAAGACAGCCTCACTTTGAGTGCATTAGCATGTCTTTCCTTAAAAAATGGTCTTAAATTACGACTGGATTGCCAATTTCACCTGTTTACTGTGGTTGTGTAGTTTTTGTCAGTATAAGTAGCTAAACAAGAGATTGTTGGGTTTAACTCTTGAGTCAGATTTGCTCAAACTTGGAAAGGTGGTTATCTGACTCAAGGTTTTCCACATTAGTGAGGTCCGGATCTAAGTGTGCCTTCTGTTTATTTGTAGCGTATGCTGTGTTTTGTTCCTGTGTTATCATGCTATTTATGCGTTGCTATTCCAGGTGGCAGCTATCAACACAGCAATGGCAGCACTCACCAAGACTGTAAATGTATTTCCAAAGGAGAGGTCAATTCTTCAGAGAGAGCAAGCAAAAGGCAGCTATGCTTTGGCCCCATATTTGGTTGCCAAGTTAGTGGCAGAAGCACCAGTTAGTGCTGCATTTCCTCTTGTATTCGGTGCAGTTGTTTATCCTATGGCTCGGCTTCACCCATCACTTGAAAGGTAGAGAGGCATGACCTACCCTGGTGTCTAATGAGCTTTGACGATATAAAAAGATCACTTAAATTGAGTTGTAGAATTAGGAAGTGTACATTTCTTGCATATTAGTTCTAGACATATTTTTCTATGTAAGCAAGTAGTGGTAGTAGCTATTGGTCTTCGAAAGTAAAGCTCCAATGAGCTACCTGCCATCTCAAATAGTGAAGTTTCATGGGTAATTTAATCATGTAACCTAACCTTCATCATGCCTGTTTCAATTTTTTGTTGGCAGATTCGTGACGTTCTCAGGTGTGGTCACAGCTGAAGCTTTTGCAGCATCTGCCATGGGGTTGACCGTGGGTGCTCTTGCACCTACAACTGAGGCTGCCTTGGCTCTTGGGCCTTCGCTTATGACAGTGTTCATAGTTTTTGGGGGTTACTATGTGAACTCACAGAACACACCGCCAATCTTCCGATGGATTCCTCGTATCTCCCTTATTCGATGGCAAGTATATTTAATGCTTTTTCTTCCCAATATTACTCATTACCTCGATTTTATTTGTGAAGAGATAGGTACAGGATCAAGTTTTGGAACATGTGTGTTCTGGTCATTGAATTTTCATGGCTAGTTGTCGTTTGAGGTTGAAGTGTCTGTGGGTACTGCAGGGCATTTCAAGCCCTCTCCATCAATGAGTTCAAGGGGCTCAAATTTGAAGCAAAGAATTCGTTCGATCTGCAAGACGGGGATCAGGTTGGTGCCAAAAGTTCTTGATAATACTCTCATTCATATCAACTGCTCCAATTACATGGATTGTGGTGGAATGAACTCTGGATTTTCCTTTTTGTGAGGCAGCCGCAACATGGCTGGATGTTTGTGGTCTTGACTAATATTTCACAAAGATCTTGTCTGTAAAGAACTTATGGGAATGTGCGCTCATTGCAATTGCAGGTTCTGGAGAGGCTGTCGTTTGGAGAGAGCAGTGTGGGAGAGGCACTTTCGCAGGAAATACGTATTGCTCTTGTCTTGTACTGGCTCACATATGTGATTTTAAAGAGGAATAAGGCCAAATACCAGACTATGGAGGCACCGAGTTCAGTGAGCCCTCACAAATTGAAGATTGAAGAGGTTCATAGCTAGATACAAAACGTTTTATTCAATAATAGATCATTTTTGGCAAAGAGCATGCATGAAGCCATGGCATGAAGATTCTATGAAGGTTCCCCTACCTGCATTTGGAAATTATATAGTGATTGACCCTTTGCAGGGGTCTCTCAGAGCAGTAAGGTTTGTATACCACAATCTGAGCATGGTTCATGTTCACTTTTAAATATAGTTAGATACGTACACTGTTGTCTGCTCTTGGTCTTGTTGACATGCTGGTCCGATTAATGATTCTTATTTCTCATGGGTCTTCGGGTTGAGCAGTTGTGAATTAAAGCAAGATTATGTATTTGGGACTGACGTAAGTTAAAGAATGTGCACTGGGCATATGAAGTTATTCGCTGTGTTGAACTTGCCGTTCAGAAAAATATAAACTTTGTAGTAGGATCATTATATGCATTCCATGATCCACTCTTGAAAAACATGCAACGCAGACCAAATCTGATGAATGTTGAACCATTCATATTATGATTATTGTGATAATCCCTTTCTTGCACACAAGTTTTGCCGGTGTGTCTCCAGATTGCAAAGGCAGCCAACACATTTACTGTGGTACTAACAACATTACAGTAAACTTTTGTTAACGTGCGCTTCTTCTGAACTAGGTCTGTTGACATCCACTTGTCATGGGAGTTGTCCTAAGATTCTGCACTTTGAATGTTCCTTGTGTACCCTGCAACATAACACACCTCGCTTGGTTGGGGCATCCATGATGCTATACCAGTTGATAAATTGCTTTGATTTCCATTGTTGTCTGCAAGGTCTGAAGTGCACATTCTTTTATTGCGTATGGAAGAAGTCAGCGTCGTGATAGTCCAATAATAATAATAAACTTTATTCTATTTTATTTTTGAGACAGAAGGCTGACAGGCCAACGCCAAAGCACAGGAGGCAGTTAACCACCTGGCAAGTTTCTGTCAAGTAGAGAGGAGATAATAACCTTTATGGGTTGGCATTGGATGGAGTGAAATCGCGATACAAGAATGACACGTGAACAATGTTCAGTTATGTAACTGGGCAGGGTGAATCCATGGTCACCAAAGTGGATAGCCTAGAGCAACTGTGTCCACTGTACTTGGGACAAAGTAATCTTAGTATCTTCCCATGGGAGGCACACATGTCATAATTCCATTAGTGCCGTTTGTGCCAGCCCCCCCTTCCAATGCTAATGAAACCAGGACGTTTGGGTTATGTGAACATTGAATTTGGGTAGTTTTCTACTTTTGAATGATTACAGTGTATTCGTGCTCTGGGAGCATTTCGGCGCCATGAACGGAGATTTGTCTTTGGGTAGGTCGCTCTACATCCATTAGGTTGGTGTGATTCTAAGCAAGAGGATACGAGAACTGACAGAGGAGTATTCCATGGACTGCTTGAATGTGGATGATGTAGTTGCATGTCTTGTAATCATGTCAGACACGAAAGGGATATCATGGAGTTGTAGCTATTCAGCAAGTCAGCTGTTACCTGTGAGCTGCTGCAAAGTTCTTCGTGAGACCTTGAAGGTTGAATACCTTTGAGACAGAACCTCATCCCTGCGAGAGACATAGTCAACATGTACCCACCATACTGGTTCCATCCAGCTCATGCCATTACCAAAACTGAAACATGTGCATACATCTTCAGATATTTCTATCAAAAGCCCAGAGTAAACAAGACATTAAGTAGACATTGGCAGCAACGATACTGACTGACTAAGCTACAATCAGTCGCAATAAATAATGTGAAAATGGTCCAAATTGCAAAGTTCGATTTGTACACATGTTTGCTTAAGTATTTTGCAGAACTAGAGTCCTCTCATCAAAATTTAAACACTGAAAGACCACCTTACAGAAAACATGGTAACTTCTTAATGACGACTTCCTTACTCGTGGTGCTGCAAATGCATTCGAACAGATTGTATGATATCACCACCTTGATACAAAGGTACATGGATTCATTTACAATGTTCTTTTCATCAACGACATCAGTGCTGAACCCTAGACTTGCAACAGAGTGCTTGTTGACAATATGTTTCTTATTTTAGCAGATGTGCAGAAGTAAATACCCTCGAATCCCAGATAGCCCACCAAAAAATCCTAAAAGCAACGTCCATGTAAGTACAAAAAAGTCTAATGCTTCAAGTTCCTCTATTCTGGAAGGTCAAGCAGTCTGGAGATGGTTGGGAGACAGAAAGTAGGGTTGCGAGGAACTGAGCAACAACAAGTGCATTCGCCACGCAACGTTCAACACCCGATTCATCCCTCCGCCACAAGCTTCTACAACATTGTTCATCACCATCTTACTTGGGGTGCTTGAACTGTTTTTGTCTAACAGATTCTTTGAAACTACCATTTCACTTGTGGTGCATGTCGCATTGCTCCGAGTGTCTGTTGCTTCTACTGCATCATCCTCGCCCTTGGTCCTCGATTTCTTCTTCCGCTCGGCCTTGCACCGATCACTGCACGTCTTCACCTCATCCCAACAGCGCTCCCACACCTTGCGCCATATGAAGGGCCTCTTGCACACCTCGCACACCTTGCTTGGCAGATTCTCCTTCTTTACCCCGCGCGGCATTGGCAATTGAGTTTGCTTCAGCTTGCAGATGATTTCACCGATCCAGAATAATATACTGGAGAGAGTTAGATTTCCAAAGAAAAGCCCTAACTGAACATCACCCAACACTAGAAAAATGCAAGGAAATTGATCTTGAGCTCCAGCAGTTATAGTACTACGAAGCTAAGTATTGCAGGACTAGCAATAATCACTCACTTAACCACTGAACGCTCTTAGCAAGTTCATACTAATTGTGTATTCTCTCCATGTACTGGATATGAAATCTTCATCAGACTCTTCCCAAGTTAACTTGTGCGGATTTCAAAAAGTATAACCTTGCAAGACAACAAGCTATCAATATCTACATAAAAATTACATCACCGTGTACATTCACGTTGTGTAAATTCAAAAGACTATATGTGTGAGAGGCCCAAGTTGCTTCATGGAGGTTAACCAACACACAATGGCCAACCTTGCATAGGGAATTTCACAAGATAAGCTCTGTAATTACAAGATTCAACCATAAAATGTACTAAGAAATTGATACCCTTGCCTCGAGCACTTAAAAAGTACAACTACTAAGGCGGCAATTGCATACTGGATCGACAAGAGAAGGGGAACAGAATGAGAGCTCAAGATAAGCTCTAACTGAACCTAACCCAACACTCCAAAAATACAAGGATATTGATTTTGAGCTCCAGAAAATATAGTAGCACGAAGCTAAGTCTTGCAGGTCTGGGAAAAATCTCACTGAGTTAAAGGAAGTTAGTCTATCCACAAGGCCAACACCTTACAAAGGGATTTTAGAAGATAAACTCTACAATAACAAGGTTCAACACTGAAATGTGCCAAGATATTGACAGCCTTGCTTCGAGCACCGAAAAGTACAATCACCGAGGTGGCACATGAATTCTGGATCAACAAGAGCAGGGGAACACAATGACAGAGAGTCCTCGGTAGAATCAAGATCAAGCACCTAACAACAATTATAGCCTTAAAGCTTCACACTGTAGGAAGTGCTTTACATAAGGGAAAAAAACCTAACATAGTTCACAAAGAATGTTTGCTCCAGCTGTGACACCTACGTGAATCATTTCATCCAATCTCCATACGACGAGGGTAACTTTCTAATCCTAATTGACACATTCTTAAGGAATTTTTTGAATGTTGTGCTGTGTATACAAATGAGCCTTTCCTCTTTCCCCGCCGACCCAACCTACCAGGATACGTGCAAAACGAGCTAGTAAACCTAATAGTCCGCCCATCTTTAGTAGTAGACATGAATTTCAGCGTCACATTACACAGAAGAAGACATGAATGCTAATTGAGCAAAGAGACGACAACCTATCCCAAATATTCTCATATCCGGGTTTCCCAAAGGGCTTACATGTTGTTCACATTCTACTTAAAGTTTTGGAAGTTCCGAATGGGAAAACAGGATGTCGCATTCTTCTGCAAAGTTGTAGTGCAGTAATGTCACGCAGCAATGTGGTAATTTTTAATTCGTAAATTGCATGTCAATTTTCGGCTGACTGAGCTAATTTTATGACTGATGGACCTGAGCTCCTCCAAGAGCTCCGGAATCCGCAGCAACGCCACGCCACGCCACGCCAATTTGTGATGGATTCTACATTGTGTTCATCTTTTTCGTGAGCAAACAACCAAACTTCCCTCAAAACCGACACTCAGCTGTACGCGAGACCCATTAACCTGAATTTAATTCAAAACTGAACACAATGAAATGCTTACAGTAAAACGATTCTCTCGATTCCCCTCCGAACACTAAATGCCAGACCGAGCGGCGGCCAATTGTGAAGCTCGGCATCAGAGGGCAATGGTTCTTCAATTGCGACAAGCTCCGACGAGGAGTGCAGGAGGGTCGTTCCCAGACACTCAAAGATCGCGCAAGAGGCAGAGGAATAGCACACCGTGGACGCAGGGTGAAGCGGAACGGCGATGGGTGAGGAAAAGTGCAAACATCGGCGAGCACGACAAAGGCAAAGTGCACGAGGAGACTCCGGGTCTCCCGACCGCTGGGTATAGTTTATATCCGTAGAACGAAGGCTCTGTCCGTTGGTTCTCTCAACGCTTTCAGTTCTGTCTGATGGACGGCGTTCAGAAGTCGCCGTAATGAGGTTTGCGTTGGCGGCCACGAAGGGCAATCCAAGTGAGAGCACTGGTTGGTGGGAATCCTAATCTCGTTCCCTCATTCTCATTCATGAGGACGGATGACGTGGACGGATGAAATCGTGACGCAACCTCATCCGCAATCATTAAGTTAGTCTCCAAGTGTACTTACTAGTAAAAGTAAAAGTAGAAGTAAACTGCAATTACGACAGTATATAACCCATTACCGGCTCATTTTCTTATTTTTTCATTTTCTATTCTCCACGTTCTCTATAGTGTGCACATCCCAGTTGCCACTGCTAGGTCAATACTGATACTGTCTGCGTGGAGCCCGTCAGAAGTTTGTGATTTATCAATATTTTAAAAATTACAGGGTGGTGATAATAATTGTTTTCTATTAAGTGACTCGAAAAGGAATTTGACGAGAAGATGGATATTCAATTGTTGCCGGGGAATGTTTCAAATGGGTTTTATCCCTCCGAACAGTTTGAAGCCGAGTCCATGGAAAGCAACTGCCATGCTCACACAAGCATCGGTGATCAAAGTGAGCAATACGACCAAACATTCTCGGATCTAGATCAATTGTCGATTGCCATGCTCGAATATGGCAACGTTCAAACCAATGAAGCCGAGTCCATGAAAAGCAACGGCCATGCTTACACAAACATCGGTGATCAAAGTGAGCAACACGACCAAACATTCTTGGGTCTAGATCAATTGTCGATTGCCATGCTCGAAAATGGCAATGTTCAAACCAATGAAGCTAAGTCCATGGAAAGCAACGGCCATGCTCACACAAACATCGGTGATCAAAGTGAGCAATACGACCAAACATTCTCGGATCTAGATCAATCGTCGATTGCCATGACGCTTGACAATGCTCAAACCAATGAAGCCGAGTCTATGCAAAGCAATGGCCAAGTGAACACAAACATCGGTGGTCAAAGTGAGCAATATGACCAAACACTCCCGGATCTAGATGAAACAAATCTAGAGCAAGCGTTCCTTGCCATGCTTGAAAATGACGAGGCTCAAACCAATGAAGCTCATGTGCAAACAAATTGCACTCCGAAGAAGACAAGGAAGAGGGTAGCAATAGAACCTGCCCTCTACGTGGACGTGATCAAGACATGTACCGCATGCTCATCGCATGAGGTTCAATTCAAACACCTCAACAACAATAAGTTGACGCAACCACGATACAAATGCTTGGCATGTAAGAAGTTGTTTGTGCACAATCCCACTTCAAAAAGGCGAAAGCATCCAGAGGGTTACAAGAAATCGGGTGAATCAGAGGCTCTCCAAAACGCCGTGAAAGTGTGTCCAAACCCAAAGTGCGGGAAAGTGGGGTTCGCCAAGTTCTTATATTATAACAATAAGAACTTGTCGCAACCACGATACAAATGTCGAGCATGTGGTGTAGGCTTCCAATATGGAGGCCAGTTTGCCAAGCGTGAGGAGTTACAAGAACATGCTCACATGGTGGAGCCCAACGAAACGTTTACAATGAGCAACACAATCGTTGGCCAAGAGACCTCTCCGACTGAAGTTTCTCAAGATCACTTGAAGTTGCAAGAGTACATCAGCTTTATGGAACAACTCCTACAAACTTAGTTTTAATGGCAATAGCAAGTTAGTTTCAGTACAATTTATGACAGCAATAAACAATGGATTGCAATGAATGGCTCGCCACTGCCAAAATGGCATGTACTGATAAAGAGCTATCTAATATTTGAAAACAATAGATGCATCTGAAAACAATAGATGCCTTGATGCCTTGTTAATGTTTATTCATTACCTCCAGCCTGTCGGATTCCTCTTCGAGTGGGATTGATGCAAAAGAAAGTTGGCTATAACTGATGTTTACCATTACATCCACAATGACAGCTTAAATTGCATTTATATGAGGTCCCCAAAGGAAATGGCCAGAGGACACGATCCTGTTGAGAAAATCATAAATTCGAAGGTCACAATGGTGGATATCTAAAGTTAGGTTCTTGACATTTGAGATAAATCTCCACTTCGACGGTCCTGTAGCCGCTGCTTGCCCTTTCCAGAACCTATATTCTGAGTAAGGAAAATTACTGCCATCACTACTATCAAAATCCCCAAAAGGGTACTGAACAATATTGCCCCCGGTTGCCGCGTCTGTACATAGCCAAAAATTGCGTGCTGCGTGAGAAGGATGAGGTCATTCAAACCGTCCCCAGAAAAGTCTGTAGACAAAATGGGTGCAATTGGTGGGGAAGGGAGAGAAATGGTGGTCAGTCGGTCACCATTGGGAGAAAGAACAACAGCTTCAACTTCACCCGCTACAAGTATGGCTTCAATAGGACCATATTTCCTCAAATGGATGGCTTCTAAAGTGGGAATAATTTTTTGGGAGGAAACGCCCATAAATGCTGGTGGATTGGACCAGCTTGCTCCAGTAATGAGTTGCCATTTCCTCCTTGCTTCCTGTCCTCCTGATTTTCCAGGTTCCCTCTTGAACGAGAACGATGTGACCTACACAAGAAATGTTTTTGAGAAGATAAGTTACTACCAAGAAGTAAAACACATGATGCTTGTCTGATATCTCTCTTTAATAAAAGTAAAATGACTCTCCTGACAATAGTATTATCCCACAAAGTCCCTCAAAGGGGGACCAAACTCCTTGAGAGACTCTGACTTACCAGTTTGTTAGAATGTTTTCTGTCAGGGCTTTTTTTTTAAAGTCGGATGAAACTCTTGGACCTCTTCTTTCTTTCAAAAAAAATTGAGAGCTTTAGGATCTAAATAGGGTCTGACCCATGAGTCCCCCACCCTAAATTCCAGCTCGGCTTGTGCAAGGCTGGCTAACAGAATGTTGAGAAGATAAGTGACTGCCAAGAAGTATAGCACAAGATGGTTGTCTTAAACCTCTTCAGTAAAACTAACATGACTTCCAGACAACAGAAATATCCACAAGGTCCTTCAAAGAGAGATCAAGCTCTTTATGAGACTTTTTTTTTCAGAGATTGTTAGAGCGTCCTGTGTTGGAGCCTACTTTTGAAGTATGGTGGAACTCTTGGACCTCCACTTTAAATCTGAAAAAGTTTGAGAGAACTTTAGGATCTTAAATAGGTCTGACCCATGGGACCCGCCTTTCATCCGGCTCAGCCTGTGCAAGGCTTGCTTGGACCACTGAACCTAATATGACAAGCTAGAAAGCTGGTTTTTCATGGCCTGGTCGCACTCTTTTAGCATGTTAATTTTAAGCCTTAAGACCGCTTGGGTGACTGCACAGGTACGCTCTCAAACTCACCTTGTAGCCAACTCACCTGGAGTTTGATCCAGAGACTTTACAGATAGGTCAAATATCATAAGGAATCCTAGAGTTTCAAGGTTCTTACCTCGCCACGGCTATTGAAAAATACAACATCACTGCCATCATTTTTAACTCGATGACGTTCACTTGGACGGGGTAGCAACACTGGGGTGGCGACTTCTAAAGGCGAAGCACTCTCGGCACTGCGACCAAAAGCCCGTGAACCAATAAATTCTGCCTGAGAAAATGACAAAAATGGCGAGTGACGGCATATCGTGGAATTGAACAGGAGCTCCTTCACGGGTACACCAGAGGTCACAACTGCCCAGCAGGGCTTTATAGCTTCTGTCATCCCTTTGGGTACTACTCTCTCTGCTCCGTGCCCACCAACAGCCTGCACAGTAAACAGTACAACACATCACATTACTAACCAACAAAGTAGAATTCATTCTATCTATCCACAAAATTCTATACATCCACAAAATTCTGAAAACAATTAAGCTTGCAAATTGATGGTAGTCATCCATGTCCAATCATTGGAGCCCGTTACCAGACTTTAAACAGTTTACATAAGAGACTGGTTTTACACAGTTAAT
The DNA here is from genome assembly GCA_964035585.1 of Polytrichum formosum. Taxonomy (NCBI): domain Eukaryota; kingdom Viridiplantae; phylum Streptophyta; class Polytrichopsida; order Polytrichales; family Polytrichaceae; genus Polytrichum; species Polytrichum formosum. The sequence continues at coordinate 64,536,899 of OZ037936.1, forward strand.
AACCGGTTAACTGGTTTTCTCCCTAAATGTGCTACCCTGGTTAACTCTTCAATAGCTCCAATTTGGTAATTCTTATGTGCGGCATGGCCCTAAATAGGATGCATTATCAATATGTTCCAGCAAGGTTCCATGTGCTTCACAAGCAAATTAAAAATCATCTCATATATATAATTTACTGGCCAAGGTTGTATGTCATCAAAGTGCAACACCTTAATAGATTGCATGACTTCAAAAGAGTACAGTAAAGCATCTTCAAGTTTGTTTGACATGGTCCTACATAATAAACAATGGCATATTTCAGTACTCTAGTAACGGGAGAAGAATGCTGCAGGAGTGCTTACCTGGACGTGATCTAATACACCGTCTCCATTAACATCTGCATGTAATCCTCCTTCCAAAAGTAAGAGCTACATGTACAAATGCCAAACAATATTTCGTTCAGATGGTCAGCGAAAATGCTTGTTGCACAAAAGGAAAGGAAAGGACTCCCATTATCCTCTGAGATGAAGCATAAAAATTTGAACAACGCAGTCTTACCATGAAAATATTGAATCCCCAACTGTGGCAACAAGACCTAAAACAAAATGTGCATCTCCACAAGCCAAATGACAATAGTGGCAGCAAGGCCGAGGAACTTAGTCACCTTGCAGACTGTGCGGCCAGTTGCCAAATGAACAGCTTCTATACCTTCCTTAAGATGCGCAACAACAACATTTGGCACCCACCAGTGGGAAGTGTAGTTTGTAATCATAGGCACATACTGCAACGCTTGCTGCAAGTTTTCAAATCAAAAACCATGTCAATGACTGCACTTCATTGCCTGTCATTACAACATGATTATGATAGCCTTCACAGTTGCTCTCGGCTATGTGAGGACAAAAATGTAATAAAGATGCTGTACACTTGCCTTCTGGTACCAATAGTAATGTATTACCACAAGCTAAGCAGCTTTTGCTTTTTCATGCAATTTTCTGGTTTATTTTGGTCACAAATAGGTGATGAGAATTGTATGAAACTGACATCACACACCCAAATTAAATGAGTTCAAAAGAAAGTCACTGATACCTTCCTAGGTTTTGAACCTACAGCAAGCTCAGCAGCCTTCCCAAGCACACCTGACACCTTGTTGCCTACATCTTTTCCAGGTACATGATTCTCCTGTGGTTTCTGAGAAGGCACGTTGTAATTCTTCCCAGGTTGTTTCTTTATCGGTTTCCGGCGGTGCTTGCGAAAATGTGCTAGCTCGAACCGTGTATCATCTCTTCGATCCTGGTCATGTACAAATTGCCATGATGACCAGATTTGAGTATACTCTTAACTCTTCACCAAAATGGTAATTCAGTAATCTCTAGAGAGGGGAAAACTCTATTTGAAGCAGTTCAACAGTAACAAATATTGATAATCACTTTGAATGCTTACTAGGAATTATCAGCAGACTTGATGCACTTGCTTAAAAAGGACTACTAATGATAAAAAAACAAAAATAGACAAAACTTAGTTCTTTGCATCATCCAAACAAACATTCTTGTATGATCTGAAAAATTACCAGTGGCAATGTAATAAATAAAAAATTGAAAGAGTGCCTTGACAGCTTAGAAAGGGGAGTCCAGCCTGGTCACATACCCAGCGATGAGGCATCACACCAAGAACGGACTCTCGATACTCCCGGCACTCAACCTAGCCAAGAATATACAAGAATATTTGTTAAGAAACATAAGCATTCCAACCCTGCCAACAAAGTCATTGAAAGGACAATAAAACTTCTCTCTTCAAACTCTTAAAAGTCCAAGTGACCACCGAATATTCCTGTGTGATGAGAGTCTAGTGGATTATTGAAGCTCTCAGCTTTCAATATGGAGATACATGGAAAAGCCAAAGACCACTCACACAGAGTTAAAAGTCATAAATAAACTTAGCATGAAACCTGATGCATTCGTACAACTGCGAACTTTCCCCATCAGTCAAAACTTTAAGCGTATGGATAGTTCAACTAACAGGGAGCTCAAAATGAACCTAATCTGTATTAATTGTACAGATAAGTGTGCCCTCAATAGACAGGACGGCTCATATATGCAAACCTCATTGATGTGCCGGTTGGTAAGAGAACTTGCGTCCAGCTTATAATTGTGTTGCGGTGTGAGGGTTACAGCTTGTGAATCTCGGCGAAAGTCCTGCCCAACAATACACATTTGAGAACCAAATTTGAAACTAAATTTGGATCATTTGTCAATGCAAGTTTTAAAGTTTTCCTGCCTCTCAAGAAGATGCAAGAAAGCATCAGCTGCCTTACCTATTATTAATGCAAAGTCATTCTATATTGTAGTGATTGACTGCCCGTCAATCAGATCACTGATGCACTCCAATTAGGAGATCATTAGTTGGAGACAAATTAGGTATCTATGTAAACTTAATTACTTCTATTGAGATGGATTATGCAGTTGATCTCACCTCACTTCTTTGACTCCAGCGCTTAGTACCAGTAAGGCCGGCATATGCATAGTATGAAAAGTGTCTCTCTTTCCCTCCACCTCCATGAGCACTAACATCTTCTGTCTGGAAAAAAAAATTCACAAACACAGAGTTATTGGGCTGCCAGATACACATACCTTTTATGAATGTGGTTCATTCCACTGCTTGCAAGACAGACAAGTTCAAGACAGCATGCATTGAATGTAAAGCAGTGGAATTTCTTATATTAGAAATGGAAACATGTTTAGATGGATGGCTTGATATTGACCTCATTAGCACCAGCTGACCGCCTGTGACGTTCTGCTTCCTTCTCGGCCAAAATCTCTTCTTCAAATGGGTCCAGAGACACCTATGTATTCCCCAACCAGTCAAATACCGATAAGAGGTACTGCAGTTAAAAACATATTTTGTTTCCTTGCGGAACAATCAACACTAGCATGAAGTGCACTACAATGGATGCTAAGCGTGAATAGGGACGATTTGGAACGTTCATTTCAAATATAACACAATGTTTAAAATAGGACAAAAACTAGTGGGTTTCTCACCTGAGGTTGAACCTCCATACTGCCACCAACAATGATCAACCCAGTGTCACCATGCTTGAGAGTGTAGTTGCTTATGGATATTGCAACCTCTTTGTGATGAGATCCGTGAGGAAAGTCTTCCTGTTAATGAAACTTTAAATCAGTCAGCATAGGATAGCATGCTGATCAAAATGCAGCTTCTATAGAATGTTACATTTCATGCAGATGTACATTTGCACCACATAATTTCTGGTGAAAACATTATTACATAGACAACATTGTAACAATTCATGTCATGTGATATTTCATCAGCTGGACTTAATAAAATGGTGAGCCTAAATACAAACTAAACACTGCAATCTCCCGTTAGGATCCCAACGTTTGGAACCAGTGAACTTGGAGTTCCTTAGTCTAGTAGTGTGAGGGAAGAGCTTTGCTTAATCCCAGAGAAATTTCATGTATAACTGCACTGCAAAAAATTACTCACAAAATTAAGGGAGCCGGTCAAAGGCTACTAGAACTCCACACACCACCCAAGCTAACAATAAAGGCAAGAATAATCTCATGTTTTATACATCCAACCAAAATATGCCATCCTACTTTTCATTTCTGAAGAGCCACAGAGTCCAGCACAGCTTTGTCATGAATAATATCTCATTACTTAGCTACACTGATTACAGTAAGTATTGTGGGTAGATGTATAGCATGACTGCTCATAGGCAGCCCTATAATGTGGCCTACATTATACACCATCACACAAGAAAAATTGTGCGCAACCCTTGTTACATTAAAATCTTCAACCACTCACTATGTTCTCATTCTTTCACTTCTAGTTGTGGGTAAGGTATCAAATGAAAGCTTTTGAGAATGTGAATCCAAAGAAGGTGTTAATGTGGACCAACCTGGATATCATCCTCCCAAAGCTTCTTGAGATTATGGTCAAAGCACATTACAGCCCAGCCAGCAGTGACAACCACAATGACTTGCTTCCTCCTCTCTCCTGAGCTGTAGATTCTCTTCACCTCCCCAGCAGCTAATGCTACAGGACGTCGTCCAGCCCCCACACGCACATTGTTAGGTAAGAGCGATGCTTCTGCCAGGACCCGAGCTCCCGAGAAACCATCAGTGGCACTTGACACGTAAGGCTCCACTATCTGTGCCACCAAACGCTTGCTTAGTCACAGAAGGAAGGATAACTCTGATGTTGCCACCGGCATGAATTATAGTAGTGCTTTCACCTTCAAGTTGGTCAAAGTCTGAATGTAATCCCAAAAGGGGCATCATGAGAATTAGAGGGCCCCCAAAGGGTACTGCCTCATTTCTAAAGTGAGCACCTTGAATGGGCACGGACAAGCCAGTCTGCAACTGTCTCCTTCAAGGGCTAGCCCCTAGGTTCCCACATGGTTGGTTGAAAACATTCGGTTCACCCAGATACCATGATAGGTAGGGTGCACCAGAACTCAAGTGCTAGGAATGGTCACCCATCCAAGCACTATACCGCCTTTAGGAGGCTTAACCTTCAAGTTCCCATGGGATCCAGATTTAGGCCTCGGGTTTAAGCCACCCTTGCTTAGGTGCAGATACAATACATACACAATGAATAGATGGCATGTAAACTTGACACTCAAAGAGGAGTATCACCTTACTTAGCCATGAACAAGTATGTTCAAGTCCCATTTTCAACCCTAAACCCTAAACCAAACAGTGTGTTTAATACATTCTTGAAGTTATTGGGCAGGTCAGCCTCTATCCAAAGCCAAGTTCTCTTTATGAGTACTGCTGACCATGTACCCAACTCTCTTTCACACCAAAGCCACTTGGATAGAAACCCAACAAGCTGGAGCTTGTGAATAACATAAACAAGCCACCAAGATATCTATTGTTTCAGATGTTGCAAACTGGTGTGCATTGAACATCCGACCTAAGTCTTAGTTCATCGTGATCAAGGTTGATATCTAGTGTTTTAGTTCTGGAATTCTTTGTACACAGTGTGGTGTAAGTTGAAAAAAAAGGCACAACGTGGATCAAAGATTGATTAAAATTATCACCTGTATTTTATCATTCGCTGCTACAAGAAGTTCGTTGACGCCATCACCATTCAAGTCTGTCACCACCGGAGGTGGGAGGCGCTGGGCTTCGTGAAGGATGGGATTCGAATCATCCAGCACATGGATCCAAGCCTCCCTGTACGAAAAACTCCCTTCATTCTGCTTCCCACAAACATCTCACCGCATCAGCTCCCTTTCAGCAAAGCCCTAAACCTCCAATTCTGGTTCTACAAGAACTTGAAAGTCTCCAATTTGAAGTGGCCAACTGCTACATTTCTTTACCGTTCAAAAGAATTGTAGGCATGTGCGGCACCAAGTGAACACTCAACTCTTTCGAAAACGAAAACGAAAACGAAACACATTGCAATATTTGGAGTTCAGGAATCCAAATTTTCCAGGACCACCTACATGAAAGTTTCAGAAAGGAGGTGATCATCTGCTGCAGAATAATTTGAGTGGCTTAACAACTCAATTGGCAGCTGATTTTCTTCTACACACATGTGCATATATATCACTTGAAGCCAATGTTACAAGTTCAATCAACGAAAGTTGCTTGAATTCTCCCCCACCAGTTCAGGTTAGGATGACACATTCAGATGGTATTTGCTCACTCGCTGGACTCAATTTCAGCTGAGATGAGGGATTACAGTTCCAATGAGTAGGATGCAATCTTATTGTTGCCATCACCTCTTTGTAACCAATCCAGGAACCAGGTACAGTTCAATTGCCAAACTTTAACGCCCACCCGAAAATTTAAAGAACGACATAACATGATCTCCTTCAACTTCGCACCGCTAAGTATTTCAGCACAGCTCTCTGCCCACCATTTCCTGAAGAATTAGGAGATGACAAACACATAATCCTCTGATGTGCGAACCCTCAAACCTTCTTCAACACCACCCTTTCTCTAAATTACACCATATTGGCATCCACAAATTGCAATAAAGGCAGTACCAGATTGCAGGGGAGGGATGGAGACGGGTACCTGGAGGGAGAAGAAGATAGCGAAGGCCGACAACAGCAGAATTCCTAAGTCTCGCTTCCTCATGGCTGCCAATGGGTGATTGCAAATCCACCTACCCAAGCATACTGTCAAAAAACCCCAAAATCCACACCAATACTCATCACCCTGCCTTCTCCGACCTCACCTCCGTCATCAGAAACCCCATCATGTCGAAAAGAGACCCTAAATTAATTAGGTCACCCAATGCCTCCCACCCTTCTTCCTTCTTTCTTCAGGGTCGCTCACTATAAGGACAGGGTAGCCGATTCTTCACTGCTGCTTTTACTTCCTCTCGCCCAATCTTGCTTCAATGTCGGGATGCTTTTGTAAACTAGATTGCAGAAACTCCGGCCAACGACAAGAGTTTGTTAGAATTGTGCTGTTGGAGCATCCGGAGAGGCGATGGCCGAGAGGAGAGGAAGGAGGGTGCAAAATCCTCCATTTTGCTGCCATGCCATGATGTCTCGGTCGTCGCCTTTCTTCCTCAGAGCAATCGAGCAGGCTGCCAGGTCAAAAGTGCCAGCTAGATCATTTCCCACGTCCTTCTTACGCCACGTAGGCCCCTGGTGTACACATCGGCTCGGGAACTAAAAACCCGCTATCTCCATGGAACTTGACCCCAATACCTTGGATCTTCTAAGGATAAGGTAAGACGTGCCTACATTCAACAAAGTAATAATTTGGGCACCTATATTTGATTGATATGTGGTTAGGTGTGGATCTTAAAATGGACATCCGAATGATACAAGTTTTTAAAAAAATGGACTACACGCTTAAACCATGCTCAGCATTCTAGGTTTCACAGTCGATGTCACGATTGAGAGGACGACCGCTTAATGCAAAAGAGAGAATCTTCACAAAGAAGATATTCATATGCACTTTGAAGATCATGAGGCAAAATGGTTGTAGACATGATTTGGATTTGCTAATCATCTCGCATTTTCTTGTGTGTTTCGTGGCCTACAAGAAGTGAGTGCAGAGAGAAAAGGTACTTCTTTATGAACATGCGTTTATCTTATCATAAGGGAACTAGGGTCCAAAGGACACGCATGCACATGTTGTGCAAATGTTGTCTAGATCCGTTATGAGCTGCATGTAGGGAGCGATTGGTGATAGGAGGCGGGTGGGATAATTTGCTTTTTTGTGAATTTTTTGTGAATTTATTTTTCTCAATTGGTTGTCCACCAAATGTTTTTCCTAATTGTTTTGGTATATTGCTAGCCCCTCTAGCTCAAATTATCTGACATTTTAGCTTGACTGAACCTCTAAAAGACCAAAAGATCCTCGCATGCACCAATCGGTTAAACCTAAACTTTCACCTAATGAAATAATTTTAAATTTAAATTTGCATTTGAGTTCAACTACAATTCACATTTGAAGTTTTTTCCAATGTAGATTTCATTGCATCTAAGAATTATTGAAATGTGATTTTTTATTCATTTTGGTTGTATTCAAAAGCTTGTAAACCAACGATCTAAAACTACAATAGTTGGTTTTTTTTCTATCGGATTCACAACCTAGAACAATTTAATTCCTTAAACATGTTCATTGATCAATAAAATTATTATTGAAATTCATTTGAAATTATAATAATAGATTTATGTGTGGAAAATTAGAAAATCACAATAAAAACTCATATCAATCCATTGTCTTGTTCCAAAAATCTAATTTTATGACCCAAAGAAAATCAAGAACATCCCATAGATGTAATAAAATAAAGAAATGCAAATATGTGCAAAATAGATATTACATTGAATTTAAATTTTAGCCCTTGGTCCTTTACGGGTTAAATAACAACACTTGCCATGGGAGAAGCTAAAAGTGAGATGGTGGTTGGATGACGTTAACTCATAGTGTGACAATGCCATAACTATGAGAAGTACTTAACATAGATGGGAGTCTTAAATGGCTCGTTTTCTAAATCGGACCCCTATATTTGATTGGTATGTGGTTCGGTGAGGATCAAAGAGCAGACATCATAAACATATGTCATGTTTAAAGGAGATCATAACATTATTCAATCCCATAGAACATTATTATGGATTTGAATAATGTTATGATTGGACTATTTCTTCAAATATTAATAACTATTCTACACTCAACAGTGAATATGATTGGGAGAATTTATGCATTCAATTAAGAAATCAACAAACATGATGCACTTTTGATAATCATACCTGAATTAGAGAAGGTCCAAATTTCATCCGGTTTTCGCATATCCTTACTCGTAGATTTGCTAATGCAACACGAGTGTTGTTGTGTGAATCTAATTGGTAGAAGTTAGAGAACATGAAAAACGAACCAAATATAACACCACGTGCCTTATCCACAGGTTGGAGTCGGGTTTGCAAGAGCTCCGGAGGGCAAACACCATGATCCAACAAGCCTGCAATCATGTATGATTCAATATTGATTCTAATGTTGGGAGTAACTCCAAGGAATTACATAACATTATTCAATTGTTATCAACCATTCCATTCTAATAATATTCAGTGACAATGCTTCATTTGAGTTTATCAAGCTGAATCTATTGGCAAGAGATTAGCCATGGAATAGTACCCAAATAGTATTTGACAATTTCCCAAACCCCCCCCCCCACCTCCATACTCAGTTGTATAATGTTATATATGTTGTTACATATTACAACTTAATTCTGGTCTCATAATACCTCTAAGAAGGTTTGAATAAAGTTATGACACTTGAACATGCATAACATTATTAAGCAATGTGCGTTTGTTCATGTGGGCCTTGAGAATATAACCATGGGATGCCCCAACCTAGTGCAAGGAGACTCAGATTAAGTTGGGTTGGGAGATCCCATGGTTATATTCTCAGGGCCCACATGAACGAACACACACTGTAATATCATAACCTCACACAAACCTTCCATTATATCAACCCAAATAATATCATCTTTTGCTCATTTTCTCGTCCGAACGCTCACAAATCCCATTAGACATAATAAGCAAGCTCAAGATATTTTGTTGTTTTCAAACTCAGATTGAGCTCGAGGATTATTATTCTCTCTTCACTTGTTTCACCAACTTTGTTGTCTACGCAAGATTCCATGGTTCACCTGTAAACTAATAATAACCCACCCACACTTACTAGTGCGGGCCACCAGTGAACGGTGAGTACCAACACTGGTTGCAACCAGTGGCGCTCTCACTAGCTAAACCAACCCTAAAAGTGGCCCCTTCTAGTAGGAAGCATTCACTAGTGGCCCGCACTAGTAAGTGTGGGTGGGCTATAAGAATATTGATACAAAGCATTAAGCATTAAGGCTACTTTTCTCCCAACAAGAAATCTAGCAAAATAATTTGAGATTTATTTCATGAGGACAAAAGGTATAGTCGCCACCCCAGGGGTTCGAACCCTGGACCACAAGGTTAAGAGCCTTGCTGTAAAGACCTCACCGAGGTTAAAGAGAAAAGGGGAACCAGAATACAACCCCAGAGAAGGGGGGGGGGGGGCAGGGGAGACCCTGACCGGAGAGGACCCCACAAGGGGCCCCGTGGCAACAAACGCAACGAAGCCACAAGAGCAAGACAACAAAGAGTCAAATCACAGGGCCTGGAGCCCGGGAACAGACACCTGGAGTCTAAAAATCACGAGTCACAAGCCGGGGGGGGAGACAGTCGCCTCGACCCAGGAGGAAGGGGCCCAGTTGCCAAGGGCGTGCCGAAGGACAGCAGGAGAAGGCCCGCCACGTCGCGAACCCGGGTGCAAAACGTCCAGTCCACGGGCCGCCCGTGGTGGCCCAAGCCGTCCCATCCATCGAGTGATGGGAGACTGGAGCTCGCGTGCGGCCGTAATGGGAACCAGGGGGGTGCCGCCAGAAGCAAGTTGAGACCTCCAAGGTCACCCACCACTCCAGCAGATCACAAGAAGGGGGGGAACTCAGCCAGAGAGGGTCAGAGTAGCGGGAGAGACGGGGGGACACCGCGGTCAAACCCGGACAGCCATTGTGACTTTGAGGATTTGAGGAAACCGGGCGAGGAGCGAATGCCAAGCGGGGGCGAGCAGAGAGCGAAACGAACCAGCACTGGGAGAACCCCTTCTTAAAGGGGCACCCTGACATCACCCGAGGTCAGTCGTAGGCATCGAGCAGGCTAATACTCTCGGCGTCCCAGTTCAATTCGCAATTCCACATGCCCTTTCCGAGGCCTGCCGCCCATTTGAACATACCCAGCATGGAGCCGGTGGTAAGTTCCTTATCCCCCAGCATCTTGTAGCATTCCTCCTTGGAGAGGATGCGTTCCGAGGGGCCCGCTTCAAGTTTCTTCTCCTCCGCAATCTCTTGGAGGAGTTCCTCCACATCTTGATTGATCCGCTCCTCAAAGGTTTGTGCCGAAATTCCCAATTTCCTTTGAATAAATCTGTATGGGTCGTCCCTAGGAGCGGGAACCGGGCCAGCTTTATAATGGTCAAGAGGGGTTTTTCGGATGCTTGGAGGCGGTTTGAGTGTGGTGCGCACAGTGAACCGAGACGGTTCTTCAGGCTCCTGTGGAGGTTCAGAGTGAGTCTCATCCGGCAGCCAATTAGCGGCAACATCCCATCTTCGGGTTGGAGACTTGGTAGGAAGTGACCCGTCCCGCTCCCCGTGAGGCTCCGATCTGTCCTTTGGTCGCCCACGTTTCGCTTTTGGGCCGAAGTGGCAACGCTGCTTGGACCTGCTTGTCGGAGTGCGCCGTTGTGCGGCAGGTCTGTCAAGTTCACTCCTCAAGGGAGCCGGTGGACCGGTCCTAGTGCCAGCAGGTTGCTTTAGCTTCCCTCTCTTACACTTTTGCTTGTTGCGACTAGTAACTTTTCGGGGGAGTGCGTTCATGAGGGAGGTTGATTGCGGCCTCCCTTCTGCATCCTGCCTAACAGTATTCGCAGTGATCGGAGGGGTTGAGACCAACTCATCGTTCAGGTATGGAATCCTTTCCTTGGTCTCCCCTGTCTGAGTCTCCTCAGCAGCGCTACTGTTCGGAAGTCCAGGGTCCTGGTCTTGAAGACCAGAGGGTGTTGGTTGTTGTGGGGTTTCCGCGTCCTCATTCTGGGTTGGGGCGCGCCAATTTGCAGCAATCCCTTGGAGAAAGGCGTCAATGTGTTCAGCTAGATTGGGTTGTGCAACAAAATCGGCCTCGGGGTCCGGTGATGGCGACCTTCTAATGATCCTAATGGGGGGGGGGCAGCCAAGCACCTAATTCCTTGGGAAGGAAGCTCGCATGTGGTGTCAGGTTCCATTTGAGCCTACCACCCTGTAGTCGGCCAAAAATACTCTCTTTGGTCTAGACAGTTTCGAAACAGGATATTGCTGCTTGTTGTTTCTCTTCGTTTCTCTTATGGCGAAACAGCTCCTTGTATGCCTCCATCCCACAATATATTGTATGTCGCCACGCATTCCATAACACAACTCCTAAGTGGAATGTCTCATTTCTGAAGGCAAGTTCAACTCGTTGGCACCAGATTGCCCAGAGTAGATTTGCTCGTAGAGCCTTGGTTAAGAGCCTTGCGCTCTACCAACTGAGCTAGGACGGCTTCCATGTCACAACATAAAGTGCCACATCATCTGGACCTAATTTATCATAAACAAATCTCTAAAAAAAACTTGTTACAAATTAAAACGTGATTCATTAGCACTAGTATCTCACTCTCATGTCAAAATATATTAAAAAATGGGACTTTAAAATAAAAATAAAAAATAAAAAACCGTAAGGGATCCATGTCAATGTGACAAAAGTAAAGCATTATTCCTAGGTAATATAATGGCTCAAGTGGAAACTTGTGATTATACTACCACAAAGGAGAAGTCCTCTTGAAGAAGGTCGCTTTGTTATATGTGAGCACACAACCACACGCGTTTCATTACTCAAGCGTCTAGTAAGTGTTATATGGCGATTGGCCTAGGTGACCACCTTCTGATCTCAAGCATCTAAGGTAGAAATACCCAAACCGGTTAACTACCCTCTACCCATGTAGTAGACTTCTGTCATAACAGTGAAGTGCCATTTCTGAAACCGATCATTGTGAGGCTGGCAACTTCAATGCATGTACACTTAGTTTAGCCAAATTTAGTCATGTTTAATGTACTCATGAGTTAACCGGTTTAGGTGATGTTTTGTATGGAAATGAGGATTACCGTGTTCGGTGTAAGGAGAATCTAGTGAACGAGTAGGGGGTTTGACAAGCTTTCCACTTTGAAAAATTGTAGAATTTTTTGTATATGGAATAAAAATATGAAACAACTTGCATTCTTCATGAATCCTTCTCTTCTCTCTTGGAAAATTATCTTATGATTGTAAGACCATATCTTCAATGCGAATCACCTTATTTTCACAGTTTATGGTATCTCTACCTTAAGTATTGTGATGCCTAACCTACATGGTGATCACCTTCCATTGTCAAGCATCTAATAGTGTTAAATTGGTGACTATCCACTGGGGGATCATTTTTTTCTACTCTAAATGGACAACTACCCACATGTCAGTTCAAGTGCACTTGCAAGTGATGTTTCCTCCCCATGGTTCACATCGTTCATTACATGAACAACAACCACAAAAAGATGTACCTTTTTTCTCCATTTCTATTGCCTCCATTTTCACCCCATCTTAACCCAATAATTGTCTACCCGTTGGCTACCCCAAAATGATCTTGGAAGCCCCTCTGTGAATTTCAAGACTTTGACAATTGTTATGCTGAATCCGACAAGTTTATACCCAATCCAATTGAATAGATGTTTAGATAAATTTTGCTTACTCAAACCCTTAAGAAACACTCTCAAATTGGATGGCTACATCCTCCTAGGCATTTAGGGGTTAATGTGAACCCCTATTGATTAAAGCATCTTGGTGTAGCACAAAATGTTGTATGACATTGTTTCCGATGGAGATACAAAACACTAGCTTTGGGCTCGGGGGGTGACTGGCCGAAAAGTAGAAACCACGTGAGAACAACTATAGGGTGCTTTTTATTCATTGGCAAGAAAAAATATAGAAACTTTGGATCTACCATAGCCTACTTAAATTTCAAAAAATGTAATCATATATAATTTAGCATAAGGGGAAAACCCCCACTTTAGGTTTGAGGTAGAAAGAAATTAGTATGACAAAAATAATAGAGGGATGTAAAAAAATAGAATGAGTATATTCACATATAATACATGCAAAATTGATGAAAATTGAATGATTGGGTTATGATGTGTACACTCTTCTTTCACCAATATATAGCAACGTGGATATACACCATGCCATATTGGAGTCTTAAGTTTGCCTTCGTAAGGAATGAGTAAATAAAAATTTTATAAGTAATTTAGCATCATTTGAAATAGTCTAGGTTTTCTTTTATAATTACCTATAGGGTGCTGAATATTTGGTGAAGTAGTTTCTTTTTCTACTTAAAAGGTTCCCTAAAATCCAAATGAGGAGGTAATTAGCCCCCATAAAAATACCTTGTGTACGCACGTGGTTACATAACATTAGAGGAAGTGACCCCCCCGAGGCTTTGGGTTGACATTCACAACATCTTGGTGCACTCATGTCATATGAAAGTGGTGATCGTCATGGTTGGAATAATGGCCTTGGTTGGGTTTGGTTTCTTAACACTTATCGAGGGGGTGATAATGAAAACATGCCCACTTCTAGTTGGTTGCCAGTTTATCAAAATTTAACCTCACTACATTGATTTTCCCAATTACTACGTGCTACGATTTGGAGTTATGCAAGGCAATAATGTCTTACTCAAGAGTTCAAATTTTACTCACGAAAGTTCAATAGGTTGTTCGGACATTATAAAACATGAATAACTTTGCTTGGAGGTAAAATATTACATTATCATTAAATACTTATAGCATTGCGTAACTCACATTAAATACTTATAGCTTCACATCAATGGTCGGGGAAAACCGACGGCTAGTTCATTATTAGCCGATGGATTTCGCCTCATGGCCAGTCCAAATTTCCAACCATCGGATGCCAATCCGACAGTAAATTCAATCCTCCGACAATTAGCCAATGGACTAGAAAATTTCCCGGAAATGTAGCCTATTCTTCTTGTGAGTTACCGGATTTCAACCGGAAGAAGTATTCAAATACTGGCCGATACCCGGGAAATGGTAACCGATACCCTCCCGGTCGTGAGCATGGATATCTAAGTGGTCAGGGCTTCGAACGGCAATACGGTGTACGGAAAATGCAAGGAGATCAAGTCCTTCCGCCATTGGTGAATGTAACATTGTGTAAGGAAGTACAGAGTGGATGGATCTTACTTTTGCAGATGTATGGACATCAATTTCTTGGTCTCCATCTTTGAAAGTGAAGTATTCTAACCTTCTGATTCTTGCTGAGATTGCTAAGTTTTCTGTTCAAAATACTATTAAACGAAAACTTCGTAATCGAATGTCTACATCTAACTTAGAAAGTATGATGCGTGTTGCTATAGAAGGCCCAGACAATGATTTTGATGACATTCTAACAAGTGCTCTAGATCTTTGGAAGGATGCTGCTAAGTTTCGCTATTTGTATAGCAATCCATAGCGCTATTTGTCTAGGGCATCAAATGATGCACTTGAGGAAGTACCCTAAACCTTAAACTTTTTGAATTATGCAACCTTTTCATGACCAAATCCAATTGCTTCTATGAAGAATTGGGGGATCCTTGGCCTTCAACCGGTGAAGGCATTGCTAGGTTCAATTCCTGCCAAGGATATTAACTCTTCAAATTTAAAGTTTTGAACATGCCTTTCTTTTCACTTATTCAAGATTTTGTACTAAGAAATGATTTCTAATAACTTTTCATACATTTTTTAAACAATTAGTGCCAATATGAATTCCATTTAATCGGATATTGGCTAATGAAAATATGAAAATGTAGGCAATTGGCCGATTGATTTTACAAAAGACCGGCTCTTGCCGATGTAAATTGGAAAAAATCCGACCCTTTGTATCAACTACCGGCAATTAGCCACTAAGGCTTCAAAAACTTCCCGAACTTTGCTTCACATAACTCCAAATAGTAACATGCACTAATTGGGATGATTAGTCTAGACTAATTTAGAATCTCTTGCCCCAATTTAGGAATAATTTTTGCTTAAACAATCAGCATCTATTTTAATGGACTTCAAGGAAATTATCCATCGTTTTAGAGGAATCTATGGAATATACCTTAAATCATATAAAGAACTACCGAACAGTCACAACTTGTAACCGGTTGGACTTGGTTCAACACTAGGATTTTGACCGATTATGCCCAAAAATCTCCTCGGAAACTGGGCAAAGTTTGGGTTCCAGTGAGCGCCTCATAGTGACAACTACACTAAATATCCAATTTAGTGAGGGTGGGCAAATAGTGTGCGTGAGAAATTATTGAAGGTGACAATAAATTTCTTGACGCTATGAAATTAGTGCCACCAAAAGATCTAGGATATTAGGAGCCCAAAGTGTCAACGTAGGTCAGAAACTCTCAATGGAAGCCCTCTTCAGTTTCTTAGTATTAGGAGATGCCTCAGAAGTGAGTGGCGACGATTGAAAAGAAGAAGCTTCTTTGAGCCATCAAAACAAATCATGCACTCTACAACCATGCACTACATTTCTTGTAATGTATGGTAAATGAGCATGTATTCATGAATTTAGTAACATTTAATAGAAATTTCAACCCTCACTAATTTTGAGATTTGGCAAAATAGTATGTGTTTTGGGAACTAGTACCACACACAATATATGGAATAATCAATGTAGTTTTACCACTTGATGAAGCCGCAATTTCAAAAATATCAACTTCGAATTAGGTAATTTGTGGCTTTATTGTCTCACTCTGAAGCAAAAACAAAGGTAGATGGGTCTTAAATGGTTACTCTTTTTCAACTTGCTCACTTATCTTATGAAATGAAATACATGATTAGTATGAGATGATTAGCAAATCCAAATCAAGGTTGTAGCCACTTTCCTCACAATTTTTGGAGCTTGTATGGATATCTCATTCATAATCAAATTGAAGCTTATGGTGCTCATTAAATGGTCATATAAGCTAGCCCCCCCTCAATCTCGTTGACTATTGAGCCTAGAATTAGAATCATATTTCTAGCATGCGTTCCAACCTGTTTTGAACACATGTCTTTTTGATATCTGGCCTTAAACACAATATTCAAAATTTTGAGAGTTTTCCAGTGAATTGGGAGTACATAAAGCAAACTATTAATCCAAGAATGAAGTGAAAACCACTGGAGAGTTGTAGAGTTCAAGTAAAAAAATAACATTTGATAGCTTGCCGTAAATTGCGGAGTGATGTCTAAAATTGACCATTTAGGATGACAATTCAGGTCGACTCGACTTGAATTGGCATGTACATTATGGCTGCAAATATAATATTCTTAATGTTTAGGTCGACTCAACCTAAATTGACTAACATATTGTCCTCATTTAGTCAACTCAACCTAAATGAGTCGATTCCCCAACTCAACATACTCTCATTTTAATGGAAACTACACATCTGAAGTATAATCTAGTATTTATCAACCTAACATGACTTTTAGGTGTCCAAATGGACAATATTATTTTGAGAGGATCCCACTCTCTCAAAATTTTGAATATTGTGTTGCCTTGGAGCCAAACCAAACCACATACCACTCCAATATGGGTGTCCCTATAAGAAAAGTAACCGAATAAGGGATGTCTACCTTAGGAAAAATCCATGTGTAAAGAAGAGTAACATGAGTTGATTGCATTTATCATAAAATAAAATAAAATTAGAACCCTTTGAGCACTTGGGTTGATCTAATTCACAAGGGTCAAGATGTAGTACTTATTAAGGTAGACATGTCTAATCTGGTTACTTATCTTAATTGGGCACCTATATTTGAGTGGTACATGGTTAGGTAATTTTGGCTCCAAGAATAGATACTAGAAAGACATGTACTTAAAAAGAGATTGGACAATGTGCTCAAAGTATAATCACCATAATCAGGTTCAATGATCATAACATTAACAATATTTTGTGGGACTGACAATATTTTGTGGAATATTCCCCGTGTTCAAACTGAATATGGGAATATTCTACGGAATATTGTCAGTCCCACAAAATACTGTTATGGATATGAATAATGTTATGATCAACATTATTGGGGGGACAATAGTTTTTTCTATAATTTGTTTGTAAAGAATGTAAGAAGGACATTCTGCCTTGTATGATGGGTGAATTGCATAAGTATTGTACGGAAGGATGCCATAATGCACTCTATCCACAAATGTGTTGATTCTATGATATAACATACATATTATAACAAACATAGGAAAACAATAGGTGAAGTTTATGTGGAATTTATTTCAATGTTACTTTAGCTACACCAATATGTGCAATTAGTTTTCACCTAGAGAATAGGTTGACTCTTTAACCATGCGAATTACTTGGGGCCAAAACTAGATCACAAAAACTTATAACTTTGCTTCTTCATCCCAATAACAATCACAATAAAAAAAATCATGTGTTTTGTTAATGTGGTCAAAATTATTGGGATGTTGATAAATTGGCATGGGCCAACCTAATTGCACATATCAGTGTAGCAATGTCATTTGATGAGTCCATGTCATGTTCTCATGCATGAAAACTGCACTACAACGACATACTTTGAGCCATAGAAATACAATACCAATGTGTGTAGAAATGGTGGTAAAAATTTTATATGTTGGATAGAATCATGTGGTGGGTTCCTTCAAGTGCTTAGGGATATGTTTACACGAAAGTTGTTAGGCCATGACTCTTGAGATACCTTGGATTCTCATTGGTTGAGAGTGTCACATGCCCCCGCTTTAGGTTTACATGAGGGTAGTTGTGGACCACAACTTATAACATCTTCATTGGATGAAAAATCTACATGGAATCTCATATGGCAAGTATGGATAATGTTGGATGGGATTGTAGGGAAATTTTCCAGGATGGTTCTTGAAGGTAGGTCTGACAAAATTTGCAATTTGAATTTGGGTTTACACTAAGGGCTTGTGCCCTCCAAAGGACTTTGGGCTACAATCCATGGACTTCTATGTGGTCTCATCCAAAATACATGGTACCATGGTCATCTAAGAGCCATGGCCTAATGTCTTTGGTGTGAACATGCCCTTAAATGTATATGCCCCCTTATGGGAATGTGATAGATTTGGAGTAGGCTCCTTTGCATCATTTGTGGAACACAACCCAACTGCATGAAAGACGGTCATGGGGGGTGCACTCCATTGTCAAGTTGAACACCATGTGCGAACCAAAAAAAATCTACTTTTTCACTAAAGCATCACCAAAATTGGTCAAAATTTTATCAATTTTTTTCATGAGTAGATATACACGGTATCTATTACATAGTAAAAAATGGTAACCAAATTTGATGATCTTTTTTTTAATGAAACATACCGTTTCTAACTAGAATGACACATAATTGAACTAAAACAATTACTACAAAAATGAAGATAACTAAAAATTTCAAAAAATATACAAAACATATTATCAATGGTTATGTATATGTAGAAAAAATATCATAATTTTTAAAATTATCTATGGCATGTAAAATAGGGGTAGCAAACTTTGTTCTCACATGGTAATGAAATATAAGGGGATGTGATCGCCTTGAGAGGACGGTGTTTTCTCTGTTGGCTTAAGGTATGTGGGTGTTATTTGGTGTGTTCTTCATGTTCCCCAACTTCTACTGCATCTTAGATTTACATGATGGAATTTGTGTTGCATTGGCAACTCTATGATGAAGCACCATCAAAAATCAACTTGAAAATCAGACTTCTCCTTATTTATGGTTATCGGAAGTGCGTCTTTATTGATTCCTTAACTACAATACATAGGTTCTACCAATTGAGTTCACTATTGAGTATGGAGTAGTTAATATATTTAAAGCCATAGTCCAATCTCTTTTAAACATGATGTGTCGTTATGTTCTTTGATCCTCACCTAACCACACACCAAGTTACCAAGTTAAGGTGCCCGATTAAGGATGAGTTCCCATGTAGGTTGCTCACCCACCACATTTTAGTGGGAATAAGGACAAACTTCCCAAATGTAGATGGAATTTGGTGGGGGTAGGGTTCGTATGTGCCAACTAGCTACTCTTACCTTCTCAAATCCGGGCCCACTTACTAACCTCTTCCTATAGGTTGAAACCTCCTCCTCCTCCTAAAACCGGTCTTCAATCCTTCAGTGCTCGGCACTTGTAGGTTAAAAAGTGCTTTAGTGGGCGCATGGAAGTCTAGCGACCCATGTCCATGGGCTACCAGAATGTGGTTGGTTGGTAGCTTGTGCTAATCTACATGAGAACACTCCCAACCCACTACACCATCATGGTATTTA
Organism: Polytrichum formosum; assembly: GCA_964035585.1. Lineage (NCBI taxonomy): Eukaryota > Viridiplantae > Streptophyta > Polytrichopsida > Polytrichales > Polytrichaceae > Polytrichum > Polytrichum formosum. The sequence goes on from OZ037936.1 coordinate 64,556,263, forward strand.
GTGTCACGTGCACCATTTGCAAAGGGCCTAAACTAGATGCCTAGAGGTCGCAAAAATGTGACGCCCGCTAATTGCCAATATGATTCCATTCGTAACTTCTTTAAGTGAAAAAATATCTACATTATGACATTTAGAGTAGCACATTGGGATATGTTTGATTATAGTCTTGCGTTTTAGCATGCAAGGGGAAGATACTTTTGAGTGTGCTAATGGCAAGTGTCATGTGTTTGCATTTTAGTACGCAAGAGGAAGATATTCTAGAGCATACTAATGGCAAGTGTCATTTGTGTACACTTTTAGTCAACCTGTACACCATTGTGTAACATAGGCATGCACGTCATAACAACATTGAACATGCTCACACCAAGATATTAGTAAGCGCACTTGAATGCGAAGTGACATGAGATGACAATTATGATGAAGTTGTTAATCATGAATGTAACCTACCACACGCCTCAAAATAAGGTAAATGACACTACTATTTATCATTTACCTTATCATTTACCTTGTTAATTACCTTATTATCTATCTAGTGGCCGACAACCTACATGCAAACTCACCCTAAGAAAAGTAACTGAATAACATCCGCATACCTTAATGCTGGTCAAAATCAGTCATTGGGCGGAGAATCGGCAACCTATGATCGAGGAGAACCGGCAGTTAGTTACAGATGAACCGATTGAGTTTGAGAAATAACCGGTTAAAGTTCAAGACTGCAGGAAAATTACCGATCATTTTAGAGGAATTTATAGAATATACCCCAATTTAATAAAGGAAAACTGAAGGATGTCAACATGTAACCGGTTGGACTTGCAAACACTAGGATCTCAACCGATTATGCCCAAAAATCTCCCCGATCACTGTCGGCAACTCAATGCTGGTCAAAATCAATCATGGGGCGGATAATCGGCAACTCTTCGTCTTGGGCAAGGTTATTCTAGCGATTCTGCGATTTGCAGCGATTGAAAGTGAAAAACCAAGCAGGTAACACCAAAATGTAGAAAAAATTTGGACCATTTCTCGATTTGTGCGTGTCATCCTTGCGCAGGGGCCATGCTAATCTTCTCTGTATCGTTCCAATTTTATCAGATGTCTCCGAAGAGACAACATTGGGCGTACTTATCCATACATATTGTCTCTTCTCCATAAACTGCCAATCCATATGGGCTCGAACACAGTCATATCTTCACTTATAATCTCTTACCGCTTCTGTAGCTCTCCCACCGCCCTGGATGAACTTTGGGACACAGGTGACAGCTGACTGCTGCTTCTGACAAACTCTGGCTAAAAGATATCGCCAAGTGTTAGCCTAATATCTCAAATCTGACATTTCATATCTGACATGATCACATAACCTACAACTTGATCATCCACATCCAACCAGTCCATGGAAATCTCCTCGACGGTCACGTCAATTTTAATTTTCTGGACTGCAGACTAAAAGATCCACACTCTTCGTGCACAGAAAAACACCCCCAAAGCAAGTATCGCATTCTGAACGCCACCAGAAATTAGGTTCTGGTGCTCTCAAGGAGGCCTTTCTCGCTAATGAGTGGAACTCTTTCCACTTCACGGGAAAGGAACCAGATTATCTCCACCTCAAGCACGCTCTCAACTATGAATGTGCATCGTACTTAAGCAACCATTGACACCACCACAACGGAAAATCATCGTTGCTTACCGCACCTTGACTTCATAGACTTGTCGTTGAAACTGGCCGGTGGTGGACTATCCGAATCCCTAGAGATAACATATAGTGTATGTTGCTTTTGCTCTTATAGTGTAGTCGACAATGAGGCACGTACAGTTTGTGTTGGAGTGTCCCCCTATAACTCTCAAAGAGATGAGTTCCCTTTACTATTTGAGAATGTAGTGCTAGGGAGTCTCAAGCCTTTCTTTGCGATTGGACCATCCGGTTCATTATCTTCTATCTCACGGAGGCTCTGCACTCCGATACTCTAGGGAATTAACTTGTTTGACACCTGCATCTTGATGTACTTTTTAGTCCCATAAGCCTTTTCGATTCGCGGACTTTGAAATCAATTTCCTTTCCTTTCATGAATATCTCGTTACATCAATGCAACTGAAAGGCATTGAAAGTTTGGATACTAATTATCAGACATAGAGCGTCTCAGAGTGTCTGATTTTGCCACTTGATAAAAAGCCACAATTTCAGTACTATCATGCTGGATGTAGGTCATTGTGGCTTTAGTAGATTCTCTTTGAAGCAAAAAACTAGGGGAGTCCATGTCTAAAGAAGAATCGGTGAGCTGATTGATTAGAAGATATGTGTGAAACGATGCTTGGAGTAAATATTTTCAAATCCATAGAGCCCTCTGAGGACTTCAGTCTAATTCATAAGGGTGAAGATGTTGATCTCTTCATCAAATAATAGAGTGGCGCCGGGATTAAGTATTGTTGTCCTTTTAGAAAAGCTTCAGTGGCGAAAGAATTTAGACTCTGTTGCCAAGAACGTGGAGTTTTTAGTGACTCTGTTGGTGATTGTGTGATTGTAAGAAAAGTCAGATTATGTTGATAGCCAGATAAAATCTGGCGTTGGGTTGCAAAACGATCCGACCAGTTTTGATGTTGGCATTGCTACTCAGACTGAGAAGTATCCATGGCCTGCTGCATTTCAATGCCTTTAATACTAGTACAATTGGCACGGGGCTTCTCGTGGGTAAGTTGGCTCTTGCGGTTTCGCCTAAACTTTAAAGAACTGACTATGAAAAGAGATTAATGCTGGCCCATTACATGTGTCCATAAGTAGTGTTCTGGGAATTATGCGACAAGAGTGCGACTGAATGAAAAAAAATTGGACCATTTCTCGATTTGTGCGTGTCATCCTTGCGCAGGGGCCATGCTAATCTTCTCTGTATCGTTCCAATTTTATCAGATGTCTCCGAAGAGACAACAGTTTAGTCCACTTTCCTATACATATTCTCGCTTCTATCTGATCGTCCAATCCATATGGGCTCCAACACACAGGCATGTATCCTCAGTTCACTCCAACAATCTTGGTCGCTGGAATCTGTCTCTACCATGTTCGCAATAATTATCCTCACCCGCTAATGCAGCCTTTCACCGCCCAGGAGATGACTGCTTCTTCAAACTCGTGGTCCAAGTTATTGTCGAACGTTTTCCCATTGCTATAATCTTATGATATCCTTTTCGTGTCTGCTGTTGTCACATAACATCCAACTTCATCATCCACATTGAACCAGAGCAAGGAATACTCCTCCACTGTCCATTCTGATATCCTCCTGCAGATTAACAATTCACCCTGACCCCATGGATGTTACCCAAAAACCAATCCCCGTCCCTCTGCGACCGTCTGTAAAAACTACAGAAACCTGATATTGAACCACCCAAACTATCCTGATTTCATTGGCATTGGAAGAGGGCCGCGCGAACGCGAGCCCCCACTGCCACAAATTATGACGGGTATGCCTCCCGTAGGAATATACTAGGGCTGCCATGTCCCAAGTGCAATGGACACAGTTGCCGTAAGTCATTCACCTCGATGATCATGGATCCACCCCGCCCAGGTAAGTGATTACCTTCACTTCAACCAGCCCTCTTGTATGCCTCTTTTATTTGTTACCGCGTAAACCATACGGGATATGAACGATCCTCCAATCCTTCCAGGGTTCATGCAACAGTGGTCCGTCCATTTGCATTAGACGTCCAGGTCTTGAAGGAAGGATCAGATTAACACTAGTACAGTTGGAGCTTCTTGTGGGTATGTCGGCTTCTGGGATTTGACCTAACCTTCACAGATTTGACTCTGAACAGGACGAATGATGGCCCATTACATGTCTCCATGAGTAGTGTTCTGGGAATTATGCGATTAGAGTGCGATTGAATGAAAAAAAATTTGGACCATTTCTCGATTTGTGCGTGTCATCCTTGCGCAGGGGCCATGCTAATCTTCTCTGTATCGTTCCAATTTTATCAGATGTCCCCGAAGAGACAATAACTAAGTCGTTTTCCCTATTCATATTCTCTCTTCTATCTGATCGTCCAATCCATATGGGCTCAAACACACATAGATATCCTCAGTTCATTCCAATGATCTTGGTTACTAAAATTTATCTTGCTTCAATGCTCGCAATAAAATTCCCTTCCAGCGCCCAGGACCTACCTGCCTAAGATCTCACGATATCCCTTTCGTGTCTGACATGTTCACATAACATCCAATTTCATCATCCACATTCAACCAGCACAAGAAATACTCCTCCATTATCAATTCTGCAGACTAAGATTCACATTGACCCGATATCCGGTGAAATCATCCTAACTTTAAAACCTAGAGAAAGTCTATACTTTGCAGCCATCTACATTGAAACCCTACTGAGTTTCCTGGTTCCTTTAAGATTGGAAGAGGGCCGCGCGAACGCGAGCCCCCGCTGCCACAAATTATGACGTGTATGCCTCCCGTAGGAAGATACTAAGGCTTCCGTGTCCCAAGTGCAATGGAGACAGTTGCCCTAGGCTATCCACCTTGCTGATCATGGATTCACCCCGCCCAGGTAAGTGATTAGCCTATCTCCAACCGGCCTTGTTGTATACCTCTTTCACTTCTTCCGATGTCAAACCATACGGGATATGAATGATCCTCCATTCCTTCCATGGTTCAATCCAATCCTTCTGCAAGCTCATGGTCACGCAAAAGTGTCTGTCCATCCCATCAGACTTCCAGGTCTTAAAGGAGGGATCAAATCAAACAGAGAAAGGAGGAAAAAGTCTCAATTCTGTCAGATCTTGTAGACTCACAAATTTCCAAACTAGGAAGTGTACTCTCATGCTCCTCAGTTTCGAAGGATGTGTGCATATCCAGTTCGGGTTTCAGGGGATGATTACCTTAATATACTGATAATATTCTTCTGTGGGACTTTTGTGATGCAGAAAGTCTCGTGAGCTTGAAGATAAGTTGGATCTCAGCAGCTTAGATTTATTGAATGGAAGCACCTGTTGAGAGGTTACTTCCCACTTTTGTGGAATTGTAACTCTACATAGTGGCGATCTGTTTCATTGGAGGGCCTTGGCACTGACTACCTACTGCATTCAAAGGACTTACACCCAATGATTTAAAAAATTAAAAAACATCATTGAAGCCTAGTAGCAAACTCACTCATCATAAGACCCCAAAAGCATCATCAAATTATGAATACTTTTATGAAGACAACCTCATCAATATAAAGTCCTCAACCCTTGTATTGATTGTAGGGCACCGACAGACATAGGTATATTAATTGTTGTCCCTCACCACCAACAACTAATCATAATGTTGACCTCGTCAGACTCTATTTGAAGCAGCTTTGCGACTTTGGAGGAGTTTATTTAGCTGATGAGTTTCATGTTGTGTGCTCTACTTACCTCTTCAGATCATGACTGAAGCATGGTTGACGAATGATGAACACTCTAATGACATTATCCGTGCCAAAAGGTAAAAGGGAATTATTGCAGACGAGCATATAATGTACCTCTCATTCATCCAACAAAACCGTCCTGAATTTGTATGTATCCCAGAGAAGATTACTTTCTCAAATAGTGTGTAGTTCCTCAGACCTTACCTAAGATATTGATCAAGTATATATGCAACATGCAAAATACATATTGTTAGGCTTCCTGGTGCAGCACTAAATTGTTTTCTGATTTTTAATTCCAGTAACTTGACACAATTAGAATCTTGCTCAACTCCTGTCTGTCACACGGAGTGGGTGTTGATTGTCATGGTTTGATGCAAGTGCTGCGTATTGTCAATTGGAAAGTAATCTCGGCCTTAGGTAGTTACACATTTGCAGTGGACTTCGGACTTAATCATAAGGGTCAAGATGTTGAGCTCTTCGTCAAACAATGCCAATGTCGCCGGTGTCTTGACCCTATAACTTATGAAGAAAGAGTACTATAGTTGCGAAAGGAAAGAGACTGTGTTGACAAGAAGGTAGAGTTTTTGGTGACTCTATCTGTTGATGATTGTGTGGTTGTGAGCCCGGGGTGGCAACTAGTGCAAATAATTTGTAACAGATAATCCATCCATATTATCCTTGTACATTCATACCAAAGAACAATTTTACGGAACTTAGAATGGAGTGATGTAGTGCACATTGAGACCATCCATAATACGTAATAATTTTTTGATTTGAACATGTCTATGTATTATAATACATCAATAATTTGAAAATAATGTGGACTTTCTCTTGGACAAGGGGGCTTGTCCATAATCTGGTCTCCATCAGACCTAATTATAATTTAGATAATCTACAAAAATTTGAGGATAATCTAGATTATTCTGACTTGTAAGCGCTAACCCTAACTTTCTTCCTGACTTCTCTCGGTGGCTTTTCTCCTGCTTCTATTTTGAAACTCTTGAATCCAGATAATTTGAAACATAATCTAGATTATATGTACAATTATGTGTACATAATCTATGCCTTTGTGAATTTTTTGGACGAGCCCCCTGTAATTATTTGTTTGAGTTGCCACCCCGGGGTTGTGAGGTTTACGAATAGATTATGCTGATAGCCAAATGCTAGAATCTGGTGTGGGGGTGCCAAAAGATCTGACCACTTTTGATGAACTTTACATTGCATCTCAGACTGAGAACCCATTTCAATGCTCTTCATATACTAGTGCAGTTGGGGCTTCTAAGCTAAGTGGGTAACTTGGCTTTTGTGATTTGACCTAACCTTCAAGGATTTGACTCTGACGAATGCTGGCCCATAAGATGTGTCCATAAGCAGTGTTATGAGGATTATGCGATTTGAGTACGATGGAATGAAGACAACAATTTGGACCAGTTCTCGATTTGTGCATGTCATCCTTGCGCAAGGGCCATGCTAATATTGTGTTTCGTTCCAATTTTATCAGACGTCTCTGAAGACACAATAATCTGAGCACCCCCTTCCCTATACTTAATCCCTCTCCCATCTCATCGTCCGATACATATTGGCTGAAGCTCACATAGATAATAGATACCCCTTTCATGTCTGACATTGTGATCACATAACATCCAACTTCATCATCATCCACATTCAACCAGCACATGGAATACTCCTGCAAATTTCATCCTGCAAAGTAAGCTGACTCACATTGACCATCCCAATATTGGATGTAAATACTAAAATCAGTGATTTGCGATTCATAAAATTATAAAAGGACTATTCTGCAACTATTCCATGTTTGGATGAAATAGCCAGAAATATCCCAAATAATTATAAAAACTTGATGAAATCATCAATTTTTGATAAATGTGTATGCATTTAGACAGAAACATGTGTGATTGTCCATATGTGGCTTCATCACTCCAATGGTTGTAGCCAATGCTCCTCTCTTGAAAACTTGAAAAAAAAAAATTATTTTATTTTGTATTTAAAAAAAAATCACTAACTCAAACATAAATCTGCGTACAAGCCGCCAAAACACACCAAAAGCAAGTGGACTGTGTGGCCATATACAAAAGTTATATCAGGTTTAAGAAACTTACACACTATGAAAATCCCGGTTTCGTTAGCATTGGCAGCAAAGTCTGGGGAGAGTTTTGGGCATAATCGGTCAAAATCCTAGTGTTTTCAAGTCAAACTGGTTACATGTTTTGATCTTTGAGTTTTCCTTTATTAAGCTGAGGTATATTCTATAGATTTGGTCATTATCCCAAAGACTTGAACTTCAACCGGTTATTTCTCAAACTATAGAACGGGAGATGAGTGAACAGCGATCGAGAAATCAATTCGAATTCCACCACAGTTCAATCCTCCATTTTCTAGATTGTCAACCTTAGTAGCAAACCCGCTTACGTATGATCAAAAACGAGGAGCTCTTCCAAGTTCCATCTGTGTAATCTATCCTCCTGAGAGACCACGAAAGCATCACAGCACCAAAAGATCCGCGGTCGTCTGTATGTATCTATTTTGTGTTCTCGATCGTGTATACATCACGGGAATAAATTAACATTGAGGACTCTAGACATTTATGTGATTTGTGAAGTCAACCTCATTCAGCGCGGTACAAATTCCTGCAAATCCAACAAATCCTTGAACAATTCTCCAATCCATATTCAATTTGTGGCTTTAATCCACTCATAGTTGTCCTTATATGTTGAAATTTCTCATGATATGCTCAAAGGAAATCTGAGACGACTGTGACATTATTGCTATTTTCCGCAACTGGCTGTTTGGAATTGTTCGAAAAGGTCGGGTTATAAGTAATCTGTGCAACAACATGGCATGTGCCTGCATTCGCTTTCTACTTGTGAATTCGCCTTTGTCAAGGGCAAAGTGCACTTTAATGTCTTGAGATTTATGATGTTGTGCCTAGCGTCTCTTCAGATGGCTAAAAAGGAGTGATGGTGATGAAGATGGTGGATGACATCTCTTGGAAACATTAAGACCTAGACGTGTGTTATTCGCATATTATCCTCTCTGCACCTATTTCTTGTAGTATATGAAACACAAATCTTAGTGTCAAAAAGAATTAAAAAAAGTAACGCTAGTATCCAAGTACCGGCATGATTATATTGTATCATCATTTGCATAACATTATTCAGATCCATAACAGTGTTCTGTGGGATTGACAGTATTTTACAAAATATTCCCTGATATTTTTCACATTCAATCTGAAATTGGGAAATATTAGGGAATATTTTGTGGAATGTAGTCAGTCCCATAGAACATTGTTATGAATCTGAATAATGTTATGTGGGGCCTTCAAGAATTGAGCAATATTTATCTTTTCAGAATTTGATCGCTAAATATTGGAATATCAAGTGCCGAGTCCACAGTCGGTATCCTTGTGTTGAAATATGGTCTAAGGGCCACTTCACACACGAGACTGAGAGCCCGTGACCATTACGGAGTAAGTGATTGCAAGATGGATGTAAAGTCTACATGGACTCCTACATGGAATCGAACGGATCATGTTTCATGGTCACTTGGACTATTTTCAAAAACTACCTCTTGCATGTAGGCCTAACACAAAACCAAGAGACCCTGGCACTCCGAACACTCACAACCGTTGGTTTATTCCATTTTATCATGTGTGAGGACCCGCATGAATAAAATTTCATTGAAATAGCATTTGGTTGAGGGCCCGGTCACATATGGCTTCACACTACACTTGACAATCCGTGACCACACTACATGATTTTGGAGGTGCCTTGGGACGGCCTTTGGACACTTTCCATTGGGCTCTCATAATTTCATGGTCATGGCTCTTGGCTCGTGTGTGAAGTGGCCCTAAGTGATAACTTACAAGTGATGCACAACTTAAACAAATTTAGATTATCAAAATCACCACACCGTTTATGGTATTTAATGTCACTTACTATTTTTGGTGTTACGCATTGCTATAACAATTTTTTGCTAAGAATATGATTTTTTACCAAGTAAACTCATTTATGTTGTATAACGTCCATACAACCTATTTAACCTTTTTGGGTATAAAATGAAACTTATAGTAAGGAGCTATAGCATTACATATTCCAAATATTAAGTGACACTAAATGCCATAAACAATGCACTACATAAATGAATAGGGAGAACCAACTGCTAGTTACAGATGAGCCAATTGACTTTGAGAAATAACCGGTTGAAGTTCAAGACTTCAAGACAATTACCAATCATTTTAGAGGAATCTATGGAATATACCTCAAAACTAGTAAAGAAAAACCGAAAGATCACCCAACATGTAATCAGTTGGACTTGGAATCACTAGGATTTTGACCAATTATGTCTAAGAAATCTCCCCGGACAATATGCTACGTACTGTAGGTATTAGTTTTAGAGTTGACCTTGAACCACAAAAGCACTGCTAGGCTTGATACTAACTTAGATTGCACTTTCAAGATATAACTTATCATGTTGTATATGTCCATACTTCAAATTCCAACGTACACGGCTTGAATTTATCTCTCAACCACACTTTGAACGTAGGCTAGTAGTGTAAAAGGGGACCTTTTTCTAAGAATCTTGGGAAAAGCCGTGTCTTGTATAGTAGACTTGTGGATTTTGTTTGTTGTCCGGTTTCTTTTCCTTTCATGGGTCCCATCCGTTTGACCGATAAGCAAGCTTTGGACCAACTTCCGGCTACCATCTAATAAGGGTGAGTTTCCATGTAGGCCACTCGCCTGCGAGATTCTAATGGGAATAAGGGCTAGTTTCCATGTAGGTTGCTCACCCACCAGATTCTAGTGGAATGTGGATTTTATCTAGTGGAATCTACATTTCTAGTATAATCTGGTGGGCAAGTGACCTACATGGAAACTCACCCTAAGGGTGAGTGTCCATGTAGGTTGCTCGCCCACTAGATTCTAGATAACAGTTGGTCGAAGGTGTTCGCATGTAGTTAAGCCCAAGTTGTCATCCAACCACATTCCGGTGGACTGCTAGAATGTGGAGGGCCATGGACACAGCCCTCTAGACTTCCATGTGTCCGTTAAAAAATCTTTAACCTACAAGTGCCGGTCACCAAAGGATTAAGACCAACTGAAGACTCAAGAGAACCAGTGATTGGTCCGAGATGACCCTAAACTACCGGATGATGGTGGAGAGATACCCAAATCTCAAGGAAGAGGTTGGCGGTTCGATTCCCAGCTTTGAAATCTCCTCTCTACTTGACGGAAAACTTGCCAGGTGGTCAACTGCCTCCTGTGCTTTGGCGTTGGCATGTCGGCCTTCTGTCTCAAAAAGAAAAGAAAAAAAGAACCAGTGATGGTTTAGAACAATATCCTTGGTAACCGGGAGGAGGAGGAGGTTAGTAGGTGGGCCCGGATTTGAGAAGATGGGAGTAGTTGCACTAAATATGATATTTAGTGTCAGTATCGTAACTTTTCGGATGACACTTCTTATGAATAACTGAACAAATATTGTCATGGATGATGGATGAGTTCATCCATTGGCCAAAACCCTACAACTTGTGATGAAATATTGTCAAGGATGATTGAAATTTGGATGAAAAATCACTTGGGTAAGTGAGAGTAATTGCAACATTGTAAATCTATAATCCCCCAAAAAATTACAACGAATGACAAATAATGTTGGGTTAACATTTAGTGTTGGTGACACTACACCGCGGTCTACAATCAGTATTGAACAAGACAACTAGAATTGGTGACACTAAATATCATATATTTAGTGTAGCTACTCTCATGTTCTCAAATCCGGGTCTACCTACTAACCTCCTCCTCCTCCTCCTAGTTACCAAGGATGGAGTTCTAAATCATCAGTCTTCAAATCCTTCAATGACTGATACTTGTAAGCTAAAAAGTGCTTCAGTGGGCACATGGAAGTCTTGCAACCCATGTCCACGGCCCTTCACATTCTAGTAGGACACTAGAATGTGGTCGGTTGGCAGACTGCACTTATTCTACATGAGAACACCTCCTACCCACTATACTCTCTAGAATCTAGTGGGCAAGTGGCCCTACATGGAAACTCACCCTAAGAAGAAACATACTAAGTTACATTTCGTCCATTGTATTATATTCAACACCGACACAAATGTTGCGGTGAGTTCATATAATTCTATTAAATTAGATTATGTGGATGGACTTTTGCACCCAACGGGTGGAGTGAGTTATATCGAGTGTCCGCTTGGTAGAGAATACCATAGAAGGAAATCGGAATGAATTCGGAGTGTGCGATTCGTAGAACAAAATATTGTATGATAGTATCACGGATTTGACTTGGACCGCCACGGTCAACCAAAAGTTTATGTCTTCTTCTCTTCTCTTCTTTCTTTTTAAGATAGAAAGCCAAAAAAACTCCCCACTTCGAGGGGAGGCGGAACCCCTCGGACACGCCATTATCTTCTTGGGAACATGGAATTGTGCCATTTGCTTTCTTACACCTATCGAGGGGTAATAGTAAACGGATGTCTCTTATAGTAGGTTATTTGTTGATTATCCTAGTTTAATTGGAGCACTTCGTTAATGGTATTTAGTGTCACATACAATGCTATTTGCGAAGGGCCTAAACTACACAAAATATTGTATTTAGTGTTACTAACTCTTTGGAGTTACCCAATGCTGTAGATTTTTTACTACTAGTGTTATTTTTAACCAAGTAAAGATGTTAATGTTTTAGAATGTCCAAACAACCAATTTGGCCTTTGTTGGCTGAAAATGAGATATACAATAAATATTTATAGCATTGCGTAATTCCAAATAGTAAGTGATACTAAATACAATATAAACCGTAGATGCCTTGAGGTCTCAAAGTGTCACGTGTACTGATTGCCAACATGGTACCATTCATTAAGTAACTCCTTTAAGTTGAAAATATTTACGTTGTGACGTTTAGTGTAGCACATTGGAATATTTGAGGTGATAGTTTTGTGTTTTGGTATGCAAGGGGGACGATATTATTAAGCTTACTGATGGCAAGTGTCATGTGTTTACATTTTAGTATGCAAAGAGGAAGATATTGTTGAGCATACTAATGCCAACATTTGTGCACACTTTAGTCAACTTGTAGACCATTGTGTAACATATGCATACACCTCATAACACTACCGAACATACTTAGTAAGCACATTTGAACACCAATGTCATGAGGTAACATTAATGGTGAAAGTGTTCAGACCTTGGACAACTGCCAAAATAAATATAGTTAACTAGATTTTTTTCAATACATTTTAGGGAACAACTATAGTTAACTAGAAAAATTTAAGATCAAATTCAATAACAACTATAGTTAACTAGAAATTTCCAAGTATTTTTATATATTCAAAGAAGTTCACCTCTTGATTTGCTTCAGTTGAGGGTCTTTAATATGTTGGGGGCACTAAGGATCATCAAGAAAGGCCTTTATACGATCACTCACAATGTTGGGCTCCGGAACAACCTCCATGTACACCACCAACACAAATAACACACTAGTGACACTACAACACCACAACAAAATTTTGTGAACAAGTTGCACTCAACTTTAGTTAACTATAGTTAACTAGGTTTTTTGGCAGACCGAATTTAAAACAACTATAGCTAACTACAAATTTTGGCTAGTCAAATCGCGAACAACTATAGTTACGAAAGACAACTAGTTAACTAATAGTTGAATAAGTTGGTTAGTTGTCCAAGGTCTGAAAGTGTTGATCATTAGTGCAACCCATGATACGCCTCAAAATAGGGTAAGTGACACTATTATGCATGTGGCACTACATACCATAAATGGGTGTACACCGTTTATGATGTTTAGTGTCACATGACTAATAATGTCACTTCAATAGCCCCTAAGCTACGCTATATTACCCTCTTGTGGGGCTCGTCCAACTTCACATACAATCTTGTCGGTTTGATTGACTCAATAATTGTTTCAAGATTCAAAATCGGATTACATATGCACAACTTACAAAACGTCAAAGAAAATGCTTCTTCCCCATTAGAAGATCACATATGCCCTCCCAATTGCCCAAAAGGCTATCTATGTATTGAGTACATAGTCCAATGACATTTGTCAACGTGTATCTTTGTACTATGTTGAAGGACATAGTCAAGCATCGCCAAAACATCTAAGGTATATGATATTAGGGGATTGAACCGGGAGATCGTTGATAAACATAATAGCCTCTCTAGAGGCAACCTCCCAAGCAACTAATTGCAATATGAATACACCCCCGGGGGCAAAATCTTTGTACAATGTATGAATAGACGCAAGTGTAAGAAGGGGTATTATTTGAGGCATTAACGCATATGCTATATATAAGGGAGAGGTATTATTTTACTCTAGTGTGTACATTTAAAAAGGTTATTAAGAATTATGAAGTAAGAGCCATTTTATACTTGCGGCTGGCCCAAATTCTACAAATTTGGGTCAATAGGATCATTGGGTTCCATCAAATCCGGCCCAAGGGCTTTATACTAGGGGCCGGCTTGAACACTCACTCATCCCATGCGGCGTCCTAGGTGGCACAATTATGGCGCCAAATCTTTGGGCCAACTTGAAGAAATCGGGACAACCTTTTCCTCGGATCGAACTCTCAACATGGGCCGGATTGGACTCATTCGTTGGATAATGAACATGTATATTTATGGTACAGTGCACTAGTACAAGCCTTGCCATACTTAACTCAAATATATGTGTCCCATGAAGATAAGTGACCACATAAGGCCCACGCACCTTATGTCGGCGACCACATTCGATTACCAAGTGATTGGCTTAACTGATCAACTCATATTGACTTAGTCCTTAAGCGTCCAAAAGGCTCGGATTGGACCTCTTTATGCACAAAAACCTTGTGCTTGAGCCACATACTTTTATTTCTAGTTAATTATGTCAAAAGCAACCCCATCTAAATTAACCCATTCTCCTAGTGCACTTTTCATAGCGGTTGAAGACCTTGATGTGATTGAAGATCTGGGTTAAAACACACAACATAGACAACCTTGGATGCAAATAAATGCTTGAATTGTTGGTCATTAATGCGGCAAGTCAACTTATTTTGGTCTTCTCCTTACACTACAAACATATGAGTTATGGCCGATTGACCTATGTCACTAAGAAACGCACTGCATCATTGGAAACTTTACAAATCTACCACACCGATAGTTTGCATAGTTTCCTCACGGATGTAGGACAATTGCCTAGGACTCATACGATAGTACCTAATGAGATAAGATCATGTATAAAATAAAGCTCAAAAACCCAAAAGTGTTTTTAGAAAATGGGTATTTGGACTTGATGAGGCTCGTCGATATATACATGTGTATATGCCCATACATTGAGCCCCTTGGTCCTTCAAGCATTGATGCCTAGGGCAAAATTTAATCATTCTTATATATAGAAAAGGTAAAAAATGTTTTTATAACACATTTAAAAATCATTGTCATCTAGAAATTATGATTGACACATGCATAATATACAGTGGACTCCGTGCTTGAGTGAACTTCATGTACGATTTGGTAATGTTGGAGCAAGTGGTACTCATACATTATTTAAGGCCATTGTAGCAACCTCAAAAGTTGGTGGTTGGGGCATCCGGACATGTACAAATATGAGGCAAATTGTTCGGCTCATGTAAGATTGGAACTTGTTGAATTGGTTGATCGAAGTCTAACTTGCACTAAACTATGCTGATGTTATTCAATTTTTTAATTTTTAATTTTTTTCCCCCCATCTTCAATTGATGAAATGAATCTATTATGATGCGACATCGTGAAAATCACATTGGAAATTAGACTTCTCGTGATTAAGTTATGGTTATTGAAAGTGTTATTTTGTTGATTCCTTAGTTGAATACATAAGTCCTCCAGTTGTGTTCAATGTGTCACTATTGAGTGTGGAGTAGTTAATAAAATTTGAAGATGTAGTCTGATCTCTTTCATACATGTGTTTTTATCGTGTTGGTTCTTTGTTCTTCACCTAACCAAGCACCAATCAAATAGAGGGTGTCTGATTATGAAAAGTAATTGAATGACACCTGCATACTTTAAGGTAGTCGCACACATGCTCAATACATGGACGAGTTTGGGTATAACTTAGAGTGATTTGATTCAAGTTAAGCATGCCTTGATTGGACACTAGTCTTATGCAATTGTCTATATTTGAGTGGTTTGATGACAAAGCTCGTAGTTCACAACAAATATCAAAAAGACATGTGTTGTGATAATATTGGATTATGTGCTAAAAGTAAGGACATTGTTCTAAGTTCGGTAGTTTTCACAATTGAGAGCGTCTATGTGATTGATTGCTCAAAGAGTAACAAAGAGTCTTCACTTTGACCTCTAAGTTATAGCCGCTTTTGCATCTCAACTTTGTTTTTGATCCTTGACACGACAATCTTCATGATTCGTAATTGGTAACTAGATAAGACAATTGCCAATCCCATCCAACAGCCCAAATCACACAGTGGACTTGAAAGTGTCTGTTATAGGAATGCACTCCCGAGGTGTTGATTGCCTCGTTGAATTAGCCTTTCAAAGTGGACTCAAAAACCGTGCAACTCAAAACATTTGGAAATTCAACATCTCACAATATGTATAACATAAACTATACATTTTCAAGATACCCTTTAAAATTGTAGGTGTCAATAACATGTCACAAACTAAATTAGGTGCACCTACCTTCTAGGGCAATACCACCTAATGTAGTTGGCTTCCTCCAAGCAAGTAAGTTAGCATATGTACCAAGATATGTTAGCCAATTGACTTCCAAAGACATGATACTTTTGGCATTTCATCCACCGTTCCATGCACCTAACTTGGAGTATGTACACCTACCAAATCATGTGGTAGGTGTTTAGTGCGATGAAGCTCGTGTATTTGGATTTCGAAGCACCTCACAAGATTTAATGGTTGGAGTGATGATGACTTTGAGAATGAACCATTAGTAATTCCAAGCACACATGTCATGGGCAATCAACATGCATCATTGAGGAATTGTCTTGCGTTATTGGAAAATATGCAAATCTACGACAATGGTAAGTTTGCATATTTCTCTCAATGACGTTTGATGATTGTCTAGGACCCATATAGATAGATAGAAAGATAGAAAGAAAGGAATGTTGGCCTCCCATGGAAGGAAGCATAAATGGAGGGTCACTTTGCCTTGGCTACTTCCACCATTTGGTGGTGGACTAGGATCCGTGTGCTGGTGGTGAACATGATACACTTACATTCCAAAAATTGGAGTTTACACAAGTGCTGGCCAGTAAATATGATCCAAATTGTAGATCTAACAACAATTTTTTTTCTTTCTATGCATTGGTATATGTAGGTTTTGTTGGGCCATGTGGGGTTGTTAATCTGGGGCCAGCGCTTCACAAAACTGTAGAACTTAAATCGCAACAACCAATGACAGCATGGCAATAGGGATTCTGGAAGCTAGGGATAAGGCTAACCAAGAATCAAAATTGCATTATAATTATGGTCCGAGATGACCCTAAACTACTAGATGATGGAGGAGAGATACCCAATTCTCAAGGAAGATGTTGGCGATTTGATTCCCGGCTGTGAAATCTCCTCTCTACTTGACAGAAAAACTTGCCAGGTGGTCAACTGCCTCCTGTGCTTTGACACTGGCATGTCAGCCTTTTGTCTCAAAAAAAGAAGAAAAGAATCAAAATTATGTATTTATAATTAGTCACATGCGCGTTCATTTGACAATCACAAGTTACAACGTTTGAAACTAGCTTGAAGGATGACTTTGGATAATCCGAGTCGTCAAGGTAGCATAATGATTATTTGTGCAAACTAATATTTGCATGTCTTTCAAATTTCCTCGATGGTTATTTCGTTGCACCTTGCATTCATTTGTTTTTTTTTTCCTTGGATCACAAAGTCGCACGCTCTTGGAACTTATCGGAGGAGGTGTAGAGTTGCGCTCGTGTATAAACATTTATAATTCATTTGCTTCTCACATCTACAAAATTGAATCTTTTTATAGTCGGTTTGGACCCGATATAACACATATTATGATGTTTAGGGACCCAGGTGCAAAACTTGGTTATCCAATATCCATATGTTGGCTACATCTGTTAGGGAAAACAATGAGGCCATCCTAAGGAATAAGGAGTACACTATTTATGGTAATTAGTGTCACATGCATAGTAGTGCCACTTACCCTATTTTGAGGCATATGCTAGGTTACACTGATGATGAACAACTTCTCACCTCAAGACATTTGGCGTTCGAGTGCACTTACTAATATCTTGGCATGAGCATGTTCAAGAATGTTATGAGGTGCATGCCCATGTTACACAATGGTCTGCAATTTGACTAAAGTGTACACAAATGACACTTGCCATTAGTGTACTCAAGAATATCTTCCTCTTGCATGCTAACATGTAAACACATGACACTTGTCATCAATACGCTCAAAAATATTTTCCCCTTGCATGCTAAAACACAAGACTCTCATCTAACGCATCCCAACGTGCTGCTCTAAATGTCATAATGTAGATATTTTTTTTCACTTGAAGAAGTTACTTATGTTGACGAATGGAATCATACTGGCAATTAATGGGCGTGATACTTTGAGACCTCTAGGCATCTAGTTTAAGCAACCTCAAATACCCTCAAAAAATAGAGAAAGAAAACGTTGAGAAACACATGAATCTTGGATGCGTTCACATCATCTTGTATAATTGATAATCATCTCACCCATCATGTAGTAGTCTACTAAGGTTGATGTAGGATACATTAAAAATGAGCGTATAGGGGACATATATTTACTGCAACCCCCATGGTAGGTGCTAGAAACAAAACACGTAAAAGTAGAAACGTTTATAATGGCCACTTTGAGCACTTTGAGGGATCCATAACATGCATCGAGTATTACAATTTAGTATTTAAAAACACTATGGACTTCTTGGCCGATTCCATACAAAACACTACTCAACTCCTTGGCTGCATTTTGTGGGGCCGAGTAGTGGGTGAGCATAATGCCCCTTTAATTACGGGATTTCCCATGTACGGGGAGCACTCAAAGTGTGTACTATAGAGTTTTTGACAAGCATCTATAATTTATTAGAGATTTTTAATCGCATCCACTTTCTTTGGAGAGTGACCATCATCTAGCAGCATAGTAATGTTATGTACCAAATTGTTGCCGCATGCCCGCTTTAATATGTCCACGATCTTTTAATTCATAATCACCCACATAATGGCAACAAGACGAGTACCAATAACAACACTTACCAGTGTTCATATTTCTAAAAATAGACAAGATGCTTAATTTGGAAGTCCTAAAAAGTCCAAAATCACCTAAATGCCAATAATCACAGTTTTTCCAAGAAATTTGAAAATTCATACAGAGTTTAATGCACTTGAGTTCATCAAATTTTCACATTGTGTGATTTACATATAATCAATGAAAGTCAAGAGGCCTTTACATAGAATCGCCTCAAAGTGGACAACGTTGATCGTTGACATTTTGTCTCTTTCGACTAACGACTCGCTGCCATTTATTGTCCTTAGAATAATATAATCAATGTTCATGATGAAATACGTAGCTTGACTTTGGAACAACACATATTAGGTGTTGAAATTGGGGTCATTGACGGAATCAAATGCTTCCATCCTACTTACTTTGGGGGTAAACATTTATCACATCTACCAATAGCGGGGGGGGGAGTGAAAAATATTCATTATTATGTAAAACCCATGATTAATCTTTACAAAATTAACATCTAAATTGGGGTCAAAGACCTTAATTAATCCACTAAGATTAATTTTTGACGAAATAACAATAAATTTATAAGGAGCATGTTCTGTATTGCACTTGATGGTAGGTGTTGAGAAATTAATTTCAAACGTCAAAAGGAACATCCCGGTTTGGTTTCCTAACACCCAAGGTAGATATGCCTATTTTAGTTACTACAATCATTTGGACACCTACAATTCAGAGGTTTGCGGTGAAATGTGCATCAAATCAAGCCAATGCCACACTACTTATCATGGCCACCAAAAGCACATATGTTTAAAAGAGATTGGACTATGTGCTCAAATTTGCTAAATCACTCTAGACTCAAAAGTCAACATAAATTGGGGTGGGATGGTATGTGACTAAGATGACTTATGGGCCTTTGGAAGTCCCTATCAATTCATGGTGGGCTCCAAATTTCTTTGCGGATTAACCAAAATTTAGAGTTTGCAAATTAAAACAATATTGCATGGCAAGCAAGGAAAAGTAACCGTTCAAGACACACCTACCTTGTCAAGGGTGTAATAGTAAAATAAAAAAGACCTACCCCCTATAGGTTGGTTGCCACTTCATCCCAATTTAAGCTCACTGCACCATTTATGGTATTTGGTGTCACTTACTGCTTGAAGTTACGCAATGTTACAACTTTTTACAAGAACGTAAACTTCTACCAAGGAAAATCATTAATGTCATATATACATTATTGTCCATACAACTAATTAAATCCTTATCGTTAAATACAAAAAATTGTAATTGGAAAATTTATCCTTACATAATTCCAAATACGGTAGTAAGTGACACCAAATACCATAAACAGTGTGAAACACACTATAAACTCCATAACATCAGCCCCTTAATGTCACCCCTTCTCTTATATCCCGAAACCCTAGGGAACGGATGTTCCCAATTTCAATCTCACTCCATGTTATCACGTTTCCCTCCCATATATCACAGGGGTTTTGACAATAAAGTAACCTACCAAAGAATTTAAACCATAAGCTGACATGCACCATGTTTTCATCATTATAATTATTGTCATCATTGCAATGTTGACTTTTTTTTGTTCCATAATGTCACACTACACTAATTCTCATTTATCACGCATCCATGGTAACACAACCTACCTCCTTAATATCACGTGCACTTAGTTGCCACAAACGTGATGTTAAGGAGGTTCGAGTGTACTAGTAAGTGACACCAAATGCCATAAACAACATAACTATTTCAAGAATCTTCAACAACAACTTGGAAGTCAATCGAACTAAAAGTACCCAACACCGGGCCCTACAATAATAATGAGCATTTTCACCTCCTCCTCGGTAGTCTAGGTGGTATGAATATATACACCCATAAGCCAATTAGCCGCTTGGTAAAGCGTGTGCGAATGCTCGAGACACTCGAGACCGGAATTGACCAAGGCCTTTGCATGTGGTATAATTGGTTGGGATTGGTTGGAGCGATGACGTGGCACTGCCGCTGCCGCCGGGAAATTGCCGCCGTGATAGGAAGATGCGCGAGGGGGATTGCCCCAGTGACTCAAAAATATTGACGCTGACTGAACCGGGTCGCTGACGTGGTCCCGCTACACTCTCTCTCTTTCGTAAGTAAAACGAGTTACTCAGAAGTCTCCGCGTAGTCTTTCTTCACCAACAGAATCTGAAGAATCGATGATGATCGCCGCGGGTATAACCCCCAAGCCGATCAAACCTTTCCAATTTGTGTCCAACTTGGCAGCATTTAAAGTTACAACATCGATTACAAAGCTCCACGGTCTTATTACAACAGGGCTCATTTGTGCAAAGACACAGACAGCAACAAGGAAGCAAGCTTTGAGAAATTGAAGGAAGGAAGGAAGGAAGGCAGACAGACAGGCGACTTGGGGAAGGCCCATCGGTGGTGAGAGCATTGAGCGATTTCTGCAGGTGGAAGATGTTGAGTTTCGGGGGTCGATTTTAAAAGCCAATTGTGAAGTTGTTGCATGCATCTTTTTGGGCAGCTCCCAAATTGAGCACACCTTGTTCTAGAGATTTGACGGTGTCGGTGCAGAGGCACCTGTAGCCTTGGGCTTTTCTGTTTCTAATAAGCCTTACCTCCAAGTTGTGTGAGAGGGAGAATTTGAACAGAAAAGAGGAATTCTTGTTTCAGAAATTCAGCGAAGGTTGTTGCATTAGTGGGTGGAGTTTGTCTCGGTGCTATAAGCCTGACCGAATTTTGAAGAAACGGAGGAATTCTTGTTCGGGGAGAAGTTGAGTCAAGTGGAGAGGGTTAGGGTGTAATTTTGATTTCTGGTTAGATCCAAAATGGGGAACGGATGTGCGAAGGGCGCGCTACCAAGCAAGTCAAGCATCAAGGTCGTGCTCTCTGACGGCACGGTGGAGGAATTCCCGAAGCCAATTACGGTAGCGGAGCTTATGATGGAGTATCCACAACACTTTGTGTACCATTCAAGTGCCATCACGAACAACATCCAGAAGAAGGACATCTTACCCGCAGATTCAGAGCTGGAAGCAGGCAGCTACTACTACCTTCTTCCGAGCTCCAACTACTCCGGCCCCGTGTCACCTCCGAAGCTGCCAGCACCGAAACCCAAGCCCTCATCAAAACATGCAACCGGCAATTCATTGAAGCCGGAGATTTCACGGGAGGAGAGCCATAGGTTTGACATCACCAATTGGCAGTCTCGGCCTTTAGGTGAGCTTGTGACCAGGGATGACATTGAACTTGGAGGGTTGGATCCTGAGGACATCGAAGACGAGCCGATTGTCAGCTTCTCCACTCCGGATTTGAAGAGCATGTACATGCAGAGCCAGGGCGGAGGGTTACTTATGCGGTGTAATTCGTGGAAACCGAGGTTGGAAACCATCCATGAGGTTGGGTCTCGGTCGAAGAAGAGGATCCAGAACTTCGTCAGAGGAAGGCCATCCCTTAGTCAAGTGCACACCGTCTCTTGAATGAAGATCTCATCACAGTAGATTCATTCAATGGTTTCTGCCATTTTCCTTCAACAATTTGCTCCAACGTCTTGTTGAGGTTAAGTGGCCCGCCATGTCCATCATCATCATCATCTTGGTCTTCGAACAGGCACCCCAGCCTCATTCAATCTCGTCACAAAGAGCATAATTTCGTGTACAAAACAGCTGGAGAGGACAAGATGGATGGGGGTGCGAATTACCTCTGTCAACACTAATTTGCGGAGCAAGACAATTTATGCAGAGTTGATGTTGTCGAGGTATGATGAGGGTTGAGCCACTCGGCAGAGATGTCTGCACAGTGTATGATAGTAGAACAACAAGATACATGGGGATCCCCTGCAATTTTAGGGGAAGAGATTTATCAATCAGGAGATCAAATTCCCCTTTAGGTTTACAGAAAAATGCAGGCGCTTCGGAACCTGAAGATTAGGGCTTGAAGAAGAGCTTGCAATCACAATGAGGTAGGGTAGGATGCAGGAGACGCTCAAAGTGCTTGGCACGGTTGAGTTTTGTTAGTGAAAATCAAGCTGTCGGTGCAATTTTTTGCACTGGCAGAAATTAAACTCGGCGGTCAAGGTTTCTTCTCATGAATTTGAAGGATGCCAGAGAACCAGTTGTTGCTAACAAGAAAGTATATTGGAGTATTTTGTTGTACCACAACAGCTTGTTTGGACTGTTTTTGTGTGCAAGTCAGGCAAGTTTCTCCTGACATGGTCACCAGCTATACGAATTCCTCCAATTTGCGACTCTCTGACTCTCTGACTCCTTGCAGAATGCTTTATCGTTATCTGCAGAGTTCCACAAAATGCCATAACAACATTCACAAATTCACATACCAGCTGGAATCTACGAAGGAAGCCCAGAGACTTATGGGTCACAATTTTCATGATGAGCAATGAATCCACGAGCAAGAATCTCATGGACACACTTCAATTCTCAGTTGTAGCACAGGTTATGATCACTGCTTGCAGCTCTGCCTTTTGCCCGTCTGCTTTAAGGTTACTTACACCTCAAAAATTTGAAATATGGAATTGGCCTTGTTAATCAGTTTGCAGGTACTGCAGAGTAAGTGCACATATGTATACATTCCAACAATCCAGTAGCTGGTTGTTTGGTTGTTTGGTTGGTCAAAGTTCTGGGCCTCTGGATTGAATGTCTACATTTTGGACTGCCTTGTGGCTACAATACCTCCCAGTTTGACACATGAACTCAATTCTGCGCACAGCAGTTTCGTTCTAGATGGCAGTGTCCATGCACCAAATGAATCCTCAAACAGCAACGTCAACAGTGTCCCGGCAGATTTTGTGGGCATAACCAATCAAAATCCCAGTGTTTCCAAGTCCAACTGGTTACGTACAGTTGTGATCTTTTGGGTTTTCTTCATAAATATGAGGTATTTTCCATAGAATCCTCTAAAATGGTCAGTAATTCTCCTGAAGTCTTCAACTTCAACCGGTTATATCTCAAACGGTTCATCTGGAGCTAGTGGTCGGTTCATTCATTTGGCTGATGCATCTGGCCCTCTTTTTTGGGGGGTTTCCAATTTTCATATGCAGATGCGCCCATTCACCAAAAATTGTCGCATCCTGGGTAGAAAGTAATTAAGAAGTGGCCATTCCAAAGGAGGTTTGTTTTCTAGGAATTAGGGAAAAGATGCATTATATGTACAGGACAGGGTCGGAGTGGTGAAGGTCTTTCTGGGCCATTTCCCAAGCAACAATAAAAGCTCTCTCACAATTTGTCATCAATTATGAGTAGTAGGTATACAAGGGACATTAGAATAACTGACAGGCCCAGAGTTCCAGTTGCCAGTTCCCACTGCCAGAAACTTGTCCCTGCTCAGGACAATCCCTGTTGCAGTAATGATGAGCTCATAGAAAAAACCGCAGTCTCATCAATATATGTAACTTAGTGTGTCGACAAACAAAGTTTCAATTTTCACTCTGTAACTAATATATAAAAAAATTCAACTGGCAAGGTGCCCGTCTGAAATCCATGTTTTTGCATGAATCTCCACTTTTATACCATATGTCACGTGGACATGAAGGAAACCAGCATTCACATGTTCCACTCCACAGAAGGCTAAGTAATGGAGTGGGACGGTGGGACTTGAGGTTGCATCTTTACCTTCAGAAACAGTTCTTTTGAAACTGATGATTTGGTATTTCTCATCAACTGAGAAGAGCAACATGCTTGGAAAGAGGGTATTCAGAGGAATTCATTGTTGCCCATTTTGTTTGATTTAGAGAAGGTTCACATTTTCAGATGATGATTGGAAGCAGGTTGTGTAAACTAGGGGGGTGACCATCTAAGAAAATTCATAAAATTTGCTAGAAATCTATAGCCTTAAAAATGCTTGTACCATGAAAGAAGATCCATGAAATTCTTGGTTCTGACGACATTATAGCAGCTCCACATCATGTTCCAAAGACGCGGACCCTTACAGGTAAGGTATGATGCATAATTTCTTAATTTGATTACCAATGTTCTACTACGCTTCTAGATTTCATTCTGAAAAAAAAAGACGTGCTCCCTTTGAGAAGATTCCGACCTTTCTACAACTGGTGTCCTGTTATGCACACATACATACCATAGAAAACCTGGACTGTGGGACAGTGGACTCCAAATCGCATTAAGTTGCATGAGAATAGCTCCACAAAGCACCACTTTTTCTTGCTCAACATTGACCTTTGGTGTCATTTTGAAAGAAAAAATAAAAAATAAAAAATAAAAAATTTCACATGTTTTGGAGTGAGATTCCTTTCAGAATGACTTAAATGAGTAATTTTCTCTGGCTGTATCTTTCATTCAATGAATCCATCATAGGCACAACAACCCACCATTGCATCGCAGCTTTCTCATTTAGGCTCTCATTTCTCAACTTTCTCAAGTTAGGTGCCAGCTTTTCATCAAAATGTCACATACGCAACCTATGTTGTCGCCAACACGTTAGCCATATTGGTTCCTTCCTTGTGACCTAACGCTAATTTTCAGGTAAAAACTACATCCTATCGTCAACTTTAAATTTGGATGAAACAAACAAAAAGCCAAGTGATATTCTTCATTGTGCATTGTGCAACCAACATGCAAATACTCATAAAACCCCCCAAAAAGGAAAAAGAACCCTGCTAATTACGTCCTCTATATTCTCGGCATCTAAAGCACATATTCCAATATTTAGGAGCGTGTTTGGTCAACCATATTCTTGGATATCCCTAGGAACCAAATCCCAAAGTAATGTTGTCCTTGCTGGTATGTTTTATGTGGTTGTGTGGGTTAGCCCACAAGAAGATAACCTTATGACATGCTGGACAACTAAAATTCGAGAAACTTGAACACATATTGGCATGCTACATTGAACAATTTTTTTTGGGCTCCAAATTCTTGGAAGTCCTAAACTCCTTATTTAACTACTACGACACCCAATAATTCAGCTTAGAACAGGTTATTGTTTATTTTTAAAGATTGATTTTTTTGAGTGTGTGACATAGGTTGATGGGAATGGTATGTAGGTGTTGTTGGTGGTCTTGATAAATTAATGCTCTAAATTTATGAAGTTGCATAATTGACACACAAAACATGATTCAACATTTAACACACACCTAGGAAATGAGAACCTCAGTGCTCTCATGTGTATTAAATCAAATTGCAAGGTTCTCCGTAGTTGCTGCACACAGGACCATATCATTATTGCATTGTCACATGTCAATCTGGTTGTATGTTTGGAATTTATATATTCTCAGTGAATTATGGCTGTCTCTCATTCGACATTCCATGTCATTGAATTGCAGTGAGTCTTTATCTCGTTCAACCTCACAATCTCATCACTGAAAATAAATTCTGGTATAACTTACTGCAACAAGTAGGAGTGGTGTGTGACATGATAACAGTCTGCATTTATTACATGTTAAAAACGACGATTCTCGCACATCACAAAGAAATATCTCATTACGGGCGCTCAGTCTACGAACTCTAATTCAAATAACCAACTCAGTGCACTAGATAATTGCTCAGAATACATAATTGAAACCCACCAGCCTCGAATCAATCCACTTATGAAATCCCATATACGTTATCCTCTCAAGTTCCCCAAGGGAAAAAGCGTTGGGACAGAGTTGCATTACTAGGGCAAACTGGAGAATTCATTCCCCAATATATTTAAGTCATGGTGTATGAAATATGAAATAATTTGAAATATTTATCGACTTCTTGACTTGATCTCTATGATGTGTCCTACTACATTTTGAAAGGTTCCGTACACTATTGCACCTACTGAGTATGAATAGGGATGTAGATAACCACGGCATGTCAGATGTGAAGAATATCAAGTCTGGAACATTCAAAGCTCCAGCAAGCGGGTCACCAGTCACTACCAAACATGTCATCGGTTATTTAGATTACAAATGTCTTCAACCCAAAATGTTCTCTTCCATTTTCAGCGTATGCAGTGGGAAACTTACATGCTGGAGAGCCATACTAACTTAGCTCAGCTCTTCTTTAGCACTCCACTATCCTGTGGAAAATTCTGAACTTTTTCAATGGTTAGAGATTGGCAAATTCTCCTGCGCTTATAACAAAAGGGAATTGCAAAACACGTGTGCGAGTATAAAAACTTTGTACGCAGAGGAGGGTCACAAAAGTTTTTGTATCCATCAAGGGTTGCAAATATCAGGTAACCTGGGGGATATGAGATTGGAGGTTCATCGTCATACTGCACGCCTTTTCTGCATTTCCCAATGGTTCGCATAAGTTTCTAACAAGTGGTGTTGAAATTCAGTGTCTGCTAAGAAATGGGCTGTTACTTGAGATTGAGTATGGCCTCAAACGTGATGAAGGGAGGCAAAGGGGGACTTGATCTGATCAAGTTCATTGAAATCCACAGCTGATGTCGATGGATATAAACTGACCTGGCTCTTCACATTTCAAGGAAACTCCATGAGCTGCTTGCAAAACCGAGAAATGGATCCTCTCAAATTTACAGTTGATGTCAGCTTGTCAAGGATATAAAACACTCGATCATTTGCAACATCAGCGGCTCCAAGCGGATGGAAAGATTGCATTTTCTGGCAGATGCCACCTACCTGAAGGTGGTAGAGTGCACATTTGTACCCCTTGTTATCCACGCTTCCTAAAATTTCCTGGCTTTAGAAATAAACTTTGACGCTTGCTGCAACTCTAGCCAGCTGTAAGCTTAGAAGACTCTCCCCCCAAAAATAGATTCAGCTCTGGAAGAGGATTGTCAACATAGCACGCACAATCATGGGTTCATCTTGTAAGGTAGATGAGTCTTAAATGGTTACTTTTTCCGACTAGCCCACGTCTCCAGCTAGGATATGAAACACACGATTACACTCTAACCTCCCTAATGTCACGGCAACCAAAGTGCACATGATATTAAGGAGGTCTGCAGTGTTAACATGGGTGCATGATAATAGAGAATTAGTGTAGGCTGCATGACATTATGGAAAAACATAAAATCAACATTGCAATGATGACAACGTGATGCGTGCGAACGTGAAGTTTGATTACTTCAATGTCAAAAACCTATGAGATATGGGAGGGAAATGTGACAACACGGAGGGAGATTTAAACTGAGAACATTTGTTCCCTAGGGTTTTGGGATGTAAGAATAGGATTGACATTAAGGAGGGTGATTTTCCAAAGGTTAGGGTGTAGTACGAGATGGTTGGCATATCCAAATTGAGGCTGCAGCCACTCTCCACATGATCAAAGTGAGAATTCTTGTGCTCATTAAATGCTCATATAAGTCCCCCAACCATGCTGACTATTGAACCCAAAACGGTTAGCCTATTTTGAGCACGTAGTCTAATCTCTTTGAAAGACATGTCTTTTTGGTGTCCGTTCTTAGATCCACACCTAACCACACCCCGCTCAAATATAGGTGTCCAACTTACGGCTACGTTGGATTTAGGCACACCTACCATAGGTGATTAAAATATTATTCTGCTAAAATCTTTTTGCACCCCCATGCAGCTGAAAATCCCAAAATGAGAGTTGAGCTATAGATCTCATCCTTGTTTTGAGGAGTTGTAAGGGCCGCTTCACACTATGGCCGTCGAAGTCGAGAGGCCGTGGGATTGAGTGGCCAAACTTTGTTGAGAGTCCAAAGAAATGGGCTGAAAATAGCCAAATAAAATATAGTATTTGGAGCCTTCGGCTGGGCATAGTGTGAAGCCTCCAAAGGCCAAGCCCAAAGTCCAAAGCCAAAGGAGCATCCCACTTTATTCCTTGCCCAAAACAACCCCTCCAATCCAACGCCCAAGATATTGTCAATGATTGATTTTTTTATGAAAAAAGAACCAACAGCCTCTCGACCATAGTTTAGGTTTCCATTTCCGTCCAACCCAAACTTCCTTCAAGAGTCCGTCGCCTTCTTCAAAGAGTAATCATTTTAAATTACAACGGCCTTTGGACTTTGGCCTTAGTGTGAAGGGTCGAGAGGCGAACTCTTGGATTCTTGCAACATGATTGGTAGAAATCGACGGCCTCTCGACCTTCGGCCATAGTGTGAAGCACCCCTAAGATTCCAGAGTGAGCTCAGGTGTATGCTTGGATACCAGCCTTGGTTTTTCAAGCAGCTCACGTTTCCTTGAAATGTGAGATAGAAAAAAACGGTTGGGTTGCAAACACGACAACCAAAAGATTTCCAGATGGCATGTACTGTACGTCAGCTTATGATCCTCCGAATCAAACTTCCTTTTCACCAACAAACCCTGTCAGGTGCTCAATTATGTAGTTTTGCATGTCCCCATTCGTGCCTCTGTCTGTATGTCTCCCCTCCCCAGCTCCGTTCTCAAGGTTACGACAGCTTGTATTTTCGAGTCTACACTTTCAGGATTTTTTTGGGACAAGAAAGGGCATAATCTATACTCCAAACATCTTCATTTCGAGGGTTTGGGCAGAAGAAGATTGAAAATCAGGAGATGACCCAACCAGCTCCACCAGAAGGATCAAATCGTTGCTCATGCTACCTCCGCGCTGCACTGCAATTAGGAGCGACAGTTTAGAAGGAATCTAAGTTCAAAAGCAATTTTGGACTTAATAACAAGCCAAGGCAATAAGGATAAGTAAGCAAGCCATAAAGGACACTTACTATCAGTGTTCAAGATCAAAGTCTTCAATGCCCTTCAAACGTGATTTGGCCCTTCAAAATATACCATTCTCAAAATAGCCCTTCAAAACGCAACCCCAAATTGAAAATGAAGACATCACTTGAAGTCCTCAATATAATCTGCCCGCCACAAGAACCAACAAGCATAGGGCATTGTCATTACAAGAAGTGGAGTTGGATGGTTGATTCTTAATTCTTCACATTGTATTAGAAACATGTACCATATAATTCATGCACAAGTTTAATATGAATTTTGTATTTCATTTCTATATTCTTGGATTGACGTCTTGGATTTGAACCAGCCCTTCAACTGAAGAGCTGAAATTTGAGAGCCCTTCAAAATGAAACTCATATGAGGGCTTCAATCTTGAACACTGCTTACTATAGCTCCTCAATGTGCAAAAGCAACATAAAGCCCCAAGATGGCCCAAGATGGCTTTTCAAACACAAGCTTTTCAGGTGCTCCTCAATCAATCAAGTCTTTTGCTATACCGATTGTTGTTCGCTTTGTCTTTGTATTGTTCACCTGCATTATGAAGATTACCGTTTCCCCACTTTGTTGCTTTTGGAGGAGAAACGGTGGAAATCTAATATGAATGTCTTCTTTAGAGGGGTTTGGGAAAGTGAGTGCTAGACACTTTACGACGTGCATTGTGCTCCACATGAGCCAACCATATAGAGGAGGGGCACCCATAACCGATCACTTAAGAGATTTTGCACCAGATCTGGAGAAGTATAAGGTGGTGCAAATTTTTCTCATGTGGGTAGATAGAAATGAGGACTACAAATTTTTCGGTAATTTTATTCTTTAGATTGAAAGTACTGTGATTTTTTGAAACCAAAAGTTGGGCCAAACGTATTACCAATGTCTAGAGTATGCCATAACCGCTCATGATAATCACTCATTCCTAGGAAACTCAAACCTAGGACATGTGTCATGACCGTATTGGTTCCGGCCTGATCGAAATTTTGATGCCCTATAGATTGCCAATGGGGTCCTCATTGGGAATAGGTGCCTCTGCCATATGTGTGGCATAGCTCAGCACCCAAGGATGAAACTTTGATCATGCTATGTCCACACTGCACAACAAGGAGCACTAACACTTTAAAAAGAAAATTCAAGGGTTCAAACATAATAAGAGCGTAATACAAGCAGAGGCAATGAGGATAACGAGCAAGCCGTCAACTCCAATAAGGTAGATGGGTCTTAAGTAGCTCATTCAGTGAGGATCAAAGAGCAAACATCATCAAGACACATGTGTAAACGAGATTGGACTACATCTTCAAATATTACTAATTGCTCTACACTCAACAGTGAACACATTCGGGGGGACCTACGTGTCCAGTTAAGAAATCAACATACATGCACTTCCGATAACCATAACTTAATCAAGGGAGGTCCGATTTTCAATCCATTTTTGCAAATGTTCTATCATAGATTTGCTAATGCAACACGAGTTTTGTTGTGTAAATCTAATCGGTAGAAGTTGGAGAACATGCAAAACGAACCAAGCTTCAAATTTCTCAATGCGCAATAGCAACATACACTTTTATGGTGATTGAACTTTTCATTAAATTGCTCTGAGAAAAGTATCTATATATTCAACCTAATTGATGCATAAAAATATGAATACTTGTGCAAGTAGACGGCATTACCTAAAATATTGTAAAATATATATATATTAAATCAACACACTAATTTAAGTGTCATTTTAGAATGACAAAGACAATTTCAAATGGTAAGTAACAAAAATTATAACCTCATTGTTAATGAGGATTTTGTAATGTTTTTGACCTCCAAGTTAATTACGTGCTTCATTGATGGTTTCACTTTTGGAATGAAATCCCAATCAATTGCTTATCTACTAATTGGAAGTGCACATATATATTGGATTTTAGACTTTGAAGGTCAAGTGCACTCAATATGGGATTTGTAGTCAAGCGGCCATGCCTAGCCATGCCCAGCCATGCCCACACACATTAGTGTTCCGGCGTTGCAGTGTTTCGGCGACTCGGGTTCGGGACGCTGCGCAGTGTCCCGGGCGCAATGAGTTACGACCGTATTTGTTACCCTAGGGGGGTGAAATGGGCCAGGCACCGCCGCGGGGCCCGTGTGCCATGGTGGCCATGCGCGAGCCAACTGTGCGTTACTACAGGGGATTTAGCCTTCTCCATGAAGGGGTGTTTTCGACAACAAGTTTTGTTGGACCCGGACCCTAATGCTAACTCTGACACCCTAAGAACAATACATTGAATTATTTTTCAACCATAATGGTTGACTTTTATGACTCTCTGAAACGATGTCCACACGCACCGATCGATTATGGTTGCAAGAAGAAGTCAGAAACCCTAAACAGAAACAACAACTGGCAAAGTTGGAAGAATTGGAGCCGAAGTTGAGGATGCAATGAGTAGTTGATAGTTGCAGCATGTGATATCAGCGGCTACCTTTTCATTTATGTGACCCAAATATATAAATTTTTGAGTTTCATTTTGAGCCACGTCCACACCACGATGGTTGAATTGTCAACGGAAACGTATCATCTGACATACAAAACCACAATTCCAATTGATTTAAAACAAAGCAAATCAATGCTCCCAGCTACTCAGTAACGCGGCAAAATTCATCTGGAGAAAAAAGAAAAAAAGGAAAAAAGGTGGGCTACGATCAGCTAAGTTGTTGGAAGCATATGAATGATGCACTCAACTCACACTCGAATACATTGCGGTGGTCAAGAATTGCCTCTCTTCTCTGCACTTTCTGCGTATACTGTTTACTTGTGCTCAGAATGTGAAATGTCAGTGGCCACACATGATGGTCAATTATTTGTTCTGTACATCAACACGGAAGTTTGACACCCAATCTACCAAACCTCTTAATTTATTTTACTTTATTGTATTGTATTGTTGTTGCCTTACATTGCTGAGCCTTGCGTCTGCAACTCAAAAGCAAAATAAGGTAGAAATACCATAACCCATGAAAATAAGGTGATTCGCATTGAAGATACGGTCTTACAATCATGAGATAACTTTCCAACATAGAAGAGAAGGATTCATGAAGCATGCAAGTTGTTTCATATTTTTATTCCATGTACAAAAAATTCTACAATTTTCAAAGTGGAAAGTTTGTCAAACCCCCTACTCGTTCACTAGATCATCCTTAAACCGAACACGGTAATGCTCATTTCCACACGGAACATCACCTAAACCGGTTAACTCATGAGTACATTAACCTGTGATTGATGGTAGTCATAAATGACTAAATTTGGCTAAACTGACTGTAGCCTCCCAATTATCAGTTTTAGAAATGGCACTTCACTATTTTGATGGAAGTCTACTGCACGGGTAGAGGGTAGTTCACCGGTTTGGGTATTTCTACCTTACTTTATGAGATCTTAACCCTTCAAGCTCATTGGGTGGAAAGAAAAAAATAAAAATAAAACCCATCCTAATTAAAGAAATAAGAACGAACGGTCTTTGGCCGTCGTGAAGGAGGTCCGTTAACCATCCTCATTACATTGCCACGTGGCATTGCAAGTGCGGATGGTGTAAGGTGAACGTGTCTTAAATGGTTAGTGTTTTTTTTCATGTTTGTCGTGATCTTCAACTTGGATTTTAGTGTTAGGATTTTTCTTGAGTGTTGTAGGTATAAAATGTTCAAGTAGCCCCCCCCCAATTATGTTCAATGCTGTAGTATCTTTCCCACTTCGGCACTAATTAAATTGTTTTTAGAAAACCAAAAATTTTGGAAATCATATTTTCAAAATCTCAAAAAATAATATGGAAGTTTGAGTGTTCCTTTAAATATGGGATTGTTGAATCTTCAAATAGAAATTATAATATTTGTTTGGGTATAAATAGCCGAAGTGGTAAAGGTACTACATTATAGAGGCTCAACTAGTTGACACTTTTTGCACATGTAGTACAATCTCTTGAGAGCACGTGTCATCTAGGCGTCAATTCTTAGATCCACACCTAACCACAAACCGCGCAAATATAGGTGTCTGATTAAGATAAGTAATGGAATTAGGCACATTTACCCAAATGCCTAGTTTTCAATAAGTGGACCCATGTTGTTTTGGGACTGTGACTAAGTGAGGGAGGGTTGGTCATAGGGCATGGGGATTTGGTGTTATACTAGTTTCCGTTTATTAAAGATGATGTGGGTAAGATATTTGATTGCATTATTGGAGAGGTTTTCCAAGAGATTTTTGATTTTGTGTCGGGAAATGTGCATGTTGAAAAGGTGGTCGATTGTTGGTTGGACCAGGTGAATCATCCCTTCGATTTTGGTGATGAGGATGAGGGGTGGAAGGGTGTTTGATCCAAGTTGTTGAAGGTGAGGGATAAAGATAGGGTAAGCATATCATGTTTTTCGTGTTTGCAAAGAGCGGCAGCCCCTAAGAAACAATCATTGTAGTATATAAATTCAATAAATTAGATGGTGAGTGTGGGTTTGAGGGGACAAGGGTGGGGAGTCCACAGCAGAGTTCGGGAAGTTTTTGAAGCCTTAGTGGCTAATTGCCGGTAGTTGATACAAAGGGTCGGATTTTTTCCAATTTACATCGGCAAGAGCCGGTCTTTTGTAAAATCAATCGGCCAATTGCCTACATTTTCATATTTTCATTGGCCAATATCCGATTAAATGGAATTCATATCGGCACTAATTGTTTAAAAAATGTATGAAAAGTTATTAGAAATCATTTCTTAGTACAAAATCTTGAATAAGCGAAAAGAAAGGCATGTTCAAAACTTTAAATTTCAAGAGTTAATATCCTTGGCAGGAATTGAACCTAGCAATGCCTTCACCGGTTGAAGGCCAAGGATCCCCCAATTCTTCATAGAAGCAATTGGATTTGGTCATGAAAAGGTTGCATAATTCAAAAAATTTAAGGTTTAGGGTACTTCCTCAAGTGCATCATTTGATGCCCCAAACAAATAGCGCTCTGGATTGCTATACAAATAGCGAAACTTAGCAGCATCCTTCCAAAGATGTAGAGCACTTGTTAGAATGTCATCAAAATCATTGTTTGGGCCTTCTATAGCAACACGCATCATACTTTCTAAGTTAGATGTAGACATTCGATTACGAAGTTTTTGTTTAATAGTATTTTGAACAGAAAACGCCCTTTCACATGTTGCAGTACTCACACATTGGCACTTAGCAATCTCAGCAAGAATCAGAAGGTTAGAATACTTCACTTTCAAAGATGGAGACCAAGAAATTGATGTCCATACATCTGCAAAAGTAAGATCCATCCACTCTGTACTTCCTTGCACCTTGAAAGCAAAAAACTCTTGCTTACACAATGTTGCATTCACCAACGGCGGAAGGACTTGATCTCCTTGCATTTTTTGTACACCGTATTGCTGCAACAACCTATCCAACTCCACAACACCCCAAGAAGCCAAACCTACTTGTCTACGAGGCATGTGTAAAGGATTAAGAATTTTGAAACAATCTATAATATCATTATCAACAAATCTTGCCTCTAAAGCACTACAAACCGCTTCATAATAAGTTTTTTGAAGGTCCAAAGCACTCTCTAAGTCACGACCCAAAGGATCCCGAATCAAGTCTATAGAATGAAACTTAAAACCTCTAATTTCACTTGATAAGCGTTGTAGATATCTAGATGGAGGCCCAAATAAGTGTTGTAGATATCCATGCTCATGACCGGGAGGGTATTGGTTACCATTTCCCGGGTATCAACCAGTATTTGAATACTTCTTCCGGCTGAAATCCGGTAACTCACAAGAAGAATCGGCTACATTTCCGGGAAATTTTCTAGTCCATTGGCTAATTGCCGGAGGATTGAATTTACTGTCGGATTGGCATCCGATGGTTGGAAATTTGGACCGGCCATGAGGCGAAATCCATCGGCTGATAATGAACTAACCGTCGGTTTTCCCCGACCATTGGTCCACAAGTGATTAACCTTTGATACAAAGGATGTTGGGTTGTAGCCCGGCAATGCATTTTACATTTCGGGAGGAAGCATGTGCAAGGGAGAAGCCAAAAAGAGACTGTGTTTTCCAATGCATTGCTATTTTGGGTGTCAATGTGTATTATTGTGATGTGTCGTGTGGTGGCAAGGAGGTTTGATGTGATGGTATGGACAATTTCGTTGTTTTGGTTAGTGTGGAGGCTATTAATATGCTTGTTGGTACAACGAGAAAGGAGGCGTAAGCATGTATCATTTCATCTAGGGCAACAAAGATTGCAAAGGAAAAAGAGGTTGTTATTTAGGATTCTTTGTAATTACGAAAGTTACCCATATAGCAACCGTAATAAAATTTGAGAGTTTGTTTGATTTAATTGTGGGCACCTAAGGTGGATAGGGAGGGCAAAAAGAAATCAAACCATTGTGGGTTCAAGTTATCTAACCATTTGGTAGCATAGGGAGATGTATTGTTGGCATATGAGATGACAAGACGTTTGTATTCTTTTCCAAAATACCATTTGAGGTTTCGGAGGGATTTGTCATGTTGGGTGGATGTGGGAACACTACACTAAAAAGGATATTTAGTATTTGATTATATTTAATGTCATTACCACCCTACCCTGATCAAACACTAATTTTCAATTCCTTCACAATTAGTGTTAGACATAAATGTGCCGCTACCTTCCTTACTGCCACCTCCCTTCATGTGAAGCATGGATTTCACTAGACTTGCGATTTTAAGGATGGTGCCCCACCTTCATGCTCGTTGATCTCTCGTCTGCTGAAGTCGACGGCATTTTTTTCATCTCCTTACTAACACTAAATTCAAACATGTAACTTCCGCATATTACCATAGTTGATATTTAATGTTTGAGTTTACATTTAATGTTACTTACTTTCATAGGGTTATTGACATTTAGTGTATGTGTTCGTACTTAGTGTATCAAACACTAAATATAATTTTTAGTGTAGTGGGCTAGCATGGAATTCTATCGCCAAATGAGATGGAAGGGTGTGAGGGTGAGAGGGATGGGGTCTCCCGTTGAACCATGTATAGCAACTTTTTGAGCTTCATCATTGCCAAAAATGAGGGGTGTGAGCATGCACTTTTGGGATAGGTATTTGGTGCTATGTATGTTGAATGTGGTATAGAATGGTGACGATAAGGAGTCTGTTTGGGTGATTGTGTTGCGAAGAAGGGTGCCTAATGTGAGTGTTTAGGACATATATGTTGTTAAGGCTATTGGTAAAAATGTAAACATCAATGTGAAGTCTTTAGGTCACTGGATATTCCTTTGAAAGTAACGGTGTAACAAACCTCCCACAAGTTTGCCACCAACTTTCACAAAAAAGACACTATCAAACCGAATGGTGAGTTGAAAAACTCTATTCAATTTCCTTGTAGCGTCTAATTACTATCATGGACTAAGTAGGTCTTAGTCTAAGCTCAACCACCCCAATGGTCGGGGAAAACCGACGGCTAGTTCATTATCAGCCGATGGATTTCGCCTCATGGCCGGTCCAAATTTCCAACCATCGGATGCCAATCCGACAGTAAATTCAATCCTCCGGCAATTAGCCAATGGACTAGAAAATTTCCCGGAAATGTAGCCGATTCTTCTTGTGAGTTACCGGATTTCAGCCGGAAGAAGTATTCAAATACTGGCCGATACCCAGGAAATGGTAACCGATACCCTCCCGGTCGTGAGCATGGATATCTAAGTGGTCAGGGCTTCGAACGGCAAGTCGAGGGATGCAGGCCAGGTGCCCAGGTTAGGGATGCAGGCCTTTACACATGCCTCGTAGACAAGTAGGTTTGGCTTCTTGGGGTGTTGTGGAGTTGGATAGGTTGTTGCAACAATACGGTGTACAAAAAATGCAAGGAGATCAAGTCCTTCCGCCGTTGGTGAATGCAACATTGTGTAAGCAAGAGTTTTTTGCTTTCAAGGTACAAGGAAGTACATAGTGGATGGATCTCTACTTTTGCAGATGTATGGACATCAATTTCTTGGTCTCCATCTTTGAAAGTGAAGTATTCTAACCTTTTGATTCTTGCTGAGATTGCTAAGTGCCAATGTGTGAGTACTGCAACATGTGAAAGGGCGTTTTCTATTCAAAATACTATTAAACAAAAACTTCGTAATCGAATGTCTACATCTAACTTAGAAAGTGTGATGTGTGTTGCTATAGAAGGCCCAGACAATGATTTTGATGACATTCTAACAAGTGCTCTACATCTTTGGAAGGACGCTGCTAAGTTTCGCTATTTGTATAGCAATCCAAAGCGCTATTTGTCTGGGGCATCAAATGATGCACTGGAGGAAGTACCCTAAACCTTAAACTTTTTGAATTATGCAACCTTTTCATGACCAAATCCAATTGCTTCTATGAAGAATTGGGGGATCCTTGGCCTTCAACCAGTGAAGGCATTGCTAGGTTCAATTCCTGCCAAGGATATTAACTCTTCAAATTTAAAATTTTGAACATGCCTTTCTTTTCACTTATTCAAGATTTTGTACTAAGAAATGATTTCTAATAATTTTTCATACATTTTTTAGACAACTAGTGCCGATATGAATTCCATTTAATCGGATATTGGCCAATGAAAATATGAAAATGTAGGCAATTGGCTGATTGATTTTACAAAAGACCGGCTCTTGCCGATGTAAATTGGAAAAAATCCGACCCTTTGTATCAACTACCGGCAATTAGCCACTAAGGCTTCAAAAACTTCCCGAACTCTGAACCACCCGACCATAGGAGAGAGACAAAGATCCTCTCTCCTCCCCCGAGCTTCCTCTTATGCCAAAGGCACTACTTTTACTTTCTATTTTCACATATAGTAAAAGTACTCTAACCTTCGCCCATCTTTCCGCTTAGTCACATTCTTCTGCTTAGTCATATTCTTCCGCTTAGTCACAACCTTCTATCTTTGGTTCCTCTTAGAACCTTTTTCCATCTTTCCGCTTAGTCATATTCTTCCGGTTGGAAATGTCTACGATGAATCTTCGATCCTTGATTCTTCTTAGAACCTTCTTCCATCTTTCCGCTTAGTTGCATTCTTCCGGTTGGGAATGTCTACTAAGAATCTTTTATCTTTTTTCCTAGTTGGAATTGTCTAGTTCCAACTTAATTCATCCATCCTTTCTTCTAGTTGGAACGGTCCAATTCCAACTAGATTCATCTATCCTTTCTTCTAGTTGGAACTGTCTAATTCCAACTAGACTTATCTATCCATTGAGAGTTGTCTAGCTCCAATGAATAGTATTCCTCTTTTCAATATGGAGTGGTCTAACTCCAGTGCACCTCATCGAGAGTTGTCTAACTCATGTGCAAAAGGTTCTCAATATGGAATGGTCTAATTCCAATGCACTAAATGTGGAGTTGTCTAACTCTAGTGCACATGTTGTCAATCTGGAGTTGTCTAACTCTAGTGCACATGTTGTCAATTTGGAGTTGTCTAACTCCAGTCCATCCATCTTCAACTGGGAGTTGTCTAACTCCCGTCATCCTCTGCTTACACACTGGCACATGTGGTTCGCATATCAATATTTCTAGTTATCTTACAAACGGAGACGGCCTTAGATAAATAAGTTTTCTCTCTACAACCCATTTCTCATAGGATATGAAACACACAATTAGTGCAAGACGATTAGCAAATCCAAATCGTGCCCGTAGTCATTTGCCTCATAATTCTTGGAGCTCATATGAATACCTAATACCCATTGCCAAAATGAAGATTCTCGTGCTCATTAAGTGGTCATATATGTCCCCCCACCCCCAATAATGTCGATTAATGAACCTATAACAGTTAGCATGTTTTGAGCACATTATCCAATCTCTTTTTAAACTCGTGTCTTTTTGCTATCAATTCTTAGATCCACGCCTAACCACATACCACTCAACTATAAGTCTTCAGAATATTATTGTGTTCAATTCAAGTACATCTACATCAGAATGACTTAGGATGAATGACTTTCAAGCCTTCAATTTTGTTCACACAAAAATGAAAGTTGTTATGGAGCAGATAAAGATTTCATCTATGCAGTGGAAATCTAAATTGAACATCTTCAGTCTTAACTACAACGAGTTCAAAATGTGAAATATATAATACAATAACTTGACATGATAAGGTAGTATATTTCTCATTCAATAAGTTTCTAAGAACTCTTAATTATTTTTCCCTTTATTACGCATTGCCCACTGTAAATGCAGAGACCACCCATATGAAAATGATATGATTTCACTCATCATTTTAGACTCATCGTAACAAGACCAAATTTATTGAGGGAATAAGATTCACATAACATGATTAAGCAGTGTGCGTTCGCTCACATAACATTATTCAGACCCATGCAGTGTTCTGTGGGACTGACAATATTCCGGGGAATATTCCTAGAATTTTTCACATTCAGTCTGAATGTGAAATTTTCTAGGAATATTCCCCGGAATACTGTCAGTCCCACAGAACATTGCATGGGTCTAAATAATGTTATGCACATGAACGAACTGCTTAATCATGTTATATATGCATGGAAAAGGAAAATAATCATAATAATATAATAAGAAAATGCAGAAAAATCATATATGCTTGTGTCCAGACTCCATTATAATTATTGTTCTCCCTCTTTAGTATGACACGTTTGGGAAACACAAAAAAGTCGTATTATCAAGGTGTCGTCTTCTCATTAATATGACAAATGGCGTAAAGTTGTCGTATTATTGAGGGAATACGAAAACATAAGTAATATGAGCTTAAAAATATATACAATGAGTTTAAGCAATATAGATTGTATGAAATAATATCTTATAATTCCAAACAAATACAAATATTCTCAAGAACTCTTGAAATAGGAGTCAAAAGATTTATGGTGTTGCCTACCCAAGTTAGCAATTGTCATCTTATCTAAATTTCCTTGGTACTTTTGAAAACTAATAATTTCATTAACACCAAAATATAAAGAGTTATCTAATAAGAAACTAGACAACAATGATTCATGACGTTGAGCATCAAGGTACTGGTGATACTATATCACCCGTGTACAAGACAACATACTAGGCAGGAGGCCGCTCTAACCCTAACCATGTCCATTCTACACTAGTAACCCTAATTATCATTAAGTTCCCAATGATAAGTGAAGTTCCCAAGTAGTTCCCAAATGAAAATGGATGTATTTTAGATGTACATAACATAGATGAAAG
Source organism: Polytrichum formosum (assembly GCA_964035585.1). Lineage (NCBI taxonomy): Eukaryota > Viridiplantae > Streptophyta > Polytrichopsida > Polytrichales > Polytrichaceae > Polytrichum > Polytrichum formosum. The sequence goes on from OZ037936.1 coordinate 64,596,653, forward strand.
GAATTTTAGCATTAACTACCTCTTTAATATGACAAAACGGAGATTCTAAATGTCGCATTATCGAGTGTCGTAGTCGTATAAAAGAGGGAGTTTTGAACTAAAAAGTTTGGTCTCGCAAAAATGTGTCGTATGGTATCCTAGCCTATGACCGAGAGCTACACATTGGTGAATTTTCACAATGACCTCTTCTATGGTAATGAATGATTTAAAAATTTTCATGCAAGGTAAAATGAAATATTTGTCTATTTCAAACATTTCGAATTTTTTAAAATTAATTTTGAATTAAATATGATTTTTTAAAGATGTTCCCTAGGGTATCTTATGATAGACCTAAAGAAGTTTGACATCAATGCTAATACAACTTATGAGCATTCTATAATTATCCACAAGCAAGTACGAGGTTGTAAGAAATCCAACATTACTAAGCCCAATATGGAGTTTGACTTGTGATAATATAAATTTTGGGAGACAACAATGCCACTAAATCCATGTGAATAAACGACTAGTAGGGGACAATAATATCATTGACATCATCCATTAAAGCATGTATGAAATGATAATGTACAATCAAAAACTTGGTTTAAATGAGACTCATCTAAACCGTTTGAATGAGTTGACCATGTCATTAATACATCTTTCAGATTATTAAACATAGTGAAAGACATTGGCTTTTATGAACATGTTCGAGAACCTTAGACTGACTTTGACCTTACTATGTCAAGAGACATCCTAAACGAACAACTAATCTCATCCAACACGTTGTGGCAAGGTCTCATGTGCCTTGAACCGAGACCTATGGGCCTCAATGACCACCTTCCTCTCCCCCACATCCGTGGGCACATGTCATCCACCTAGGGAACATTATTGTCTAATTTGTTCCCTAGAGCTCGGTTTAAGGTCACATATCGGTAATAGGCTAGGATACCATAATATCGAGGACGTCGTATAAACGAGTGTCGTAGTAACGAGGGCATACAATGAAGAAATGATACGAGGGATGTCCAAAAGTGCAACTTCATTTGAAGTTGTGTTGAATGCAGCGCCTTTCACATTCATTGTTTCACAAGCATCAGCATGTGCGGAACCAAGTTCCTTTCTCAAGCGCCTGTCACCAATGTCGGAACCAATACTCACCTTCTTTAGAATGCTTGGAGTTCAATGATGTTTGAAGGTCGACATCTATTGCCATGTCCCTTATGGATGTTGCATGTTGCAACATGTTTGAGCTTTAATTTGGAAGTGATCATTTTGGTTGTGAAGGATGAAGTGATGTGTACTTATTAGGGCCACTTCACACTATGGCCGAAGGTCGAGAGGCCATCGATTTCCACCAATTAGATTGCAAGAAACCAAGAGTTCGGCCTCTCAACCCTTCACATGAGAGGCCAAAGTCCAAAGGCTGTCACAATTTAAAATGTCTACATGGCAGTACTTTTGACCAAGGCGACGGATTCTCAAAGAAAGTTTGGGTCGGGCAAAAATGGAAACCCAAACTATGGTCAAGAGGCCATCGATTTTTTTTCAATTTTTTTATAAAAAATGACAAGATCTTGGCCGTTAGATTGGAGGGGGTTGTTTTGGGCATGGAATAAAGTGGGATGCTCCTTCTTCCTTTGGACTTGGGCTTCGCCTTTGGAGGCTTCACACTACGGCCATCCAAGTTCATGGCCAAAGGTTTGGACTTTGGGTTTGGCCTTTGGAGGCTTCACACTATGCCCGGCTGAAGGCTCCAATTCCTATATTTTGTTGGCTATTATCAGCCCATTTCTTTGGACTCTCAACAAAGTTTAGCCACTCAATCCCACGGCCTCTCGACTTGGACAACCATAGTGTGAAGCGGCCCTTAGACTCAATCGGTGAGATGCACAATCTTATGAATCTTACCTTACTCATATTTTGACACATTTCAATAGACTAGTTACCACAAGCATATGAGTCCTTGGGCAAATGTCTTGCGTCAATGGAAACTTATCCTATGTCAAATATGTAAAATCTACCATAGCGGTAGATTTGCAATGTTCTTTCACCAATATCACTATATTCGTTAATTTGGGACTTTTTCGGCATTTTGAGACAATTACAAATATAAGAATATGGATAAAATCACACAAATATTGGAGAATGTTATAAGATGCAAATACTTTGAAGTGGGTGTTCATATCAAGAACCCAATTAAGAACTCATATCAGGATGGTTTAGGTAGGACGACCCAAACATTAGACCATGTTGTTGTGGTCCATATATTAATTTGAGACAAGAGAAAGTCTCAAATTAACGAATATAGTGATCAATGTAGGATGATTATCTAGGACTCATACGTTGATAGTGCGTTTGTAACCCCAAATACAGAAAGAAAGCTCTACGAGCATACGAGTCCTAGGCAATCAACATGTGTTGGTGAAATATATATATATATATATATATATGCAAATCTACCATTGTCATGGTAGATTTACATGTTTTCTAATGACATCAGACAAATATTCAATGATGCAAGATATTTGCCCATGATTTATACGCTTGCGGAGAAGGCTTCCTTGAATTGGTTCATCACATTGAAGCCATGCTAACAAACCAAACATGGCAAGTATGACCCTTTAATCCAAGAAATAATTTCCAAAAGATGGAATGTAGCCCCCTTCATAGTCATCACTATAGGAGTCCAAGGAGCTAGATATAACCCAAGCTTTGCTAGATTAGAAAAACCTATATACTACCCCTTCGACTAAAAAAAATGAAATACATCAAATAGTTATTACTTGCCTCCCATATCTTATCCTAAGTGAAAGAGAATTGGAGAACAAACCAACAACCCCACTCAACGAAACCTAAAACCTCCTTTGCTGCCATGCAAGGGTGGAGAAAACCCAACTTTTTCCAGCCGATGCAGTGGGTTTTTGGTTTTAATGCAAAAAACCCAATTTCTGCAAATAAAACCATGGTTTTATTCCAGCATTCAGCACTCGGCACCGCCATTGGCGGACATTGGACCCTCTGCCCTATAATCTCAACTTATTTGCAATGAAACCGAATAGAACCGAATTTTGTTGAACCTCGTATGATTGTTTTTTTTTTAACTATGAAAAACCCAATTGTAAAAAACTACGTGGTGCCAGCCTTGCATCCATGCCTTGTCCTCTTCCTTGAACCCACCTTGAGCAAGATAGCCAATGGGCTTGTATTCACATCAATGAAAATGTTTGCCCCCAAAGTTGACAACTACATACTTCAACGTGGATATTTAATAATTATATTAATCTACGGACTAAAATTGCAACTCATTACACTGTTTTTTGCATTTAGTGTGGTCAACAGTAATTACGAACCACAACACTAAATGCCAGTGACGCCCTTAATGTTTACATCTCCACAATTAGTGTTATAATATTTTTTATGTTTTGTGTTTTGTTGCCGCATGGTTGCACCACCACCATCTCTCCACCACTACTTGAACACTATTTGTCAAGTGTTTGGTAGCTAGTGTTGCAAGTAAATGAATAGTAACAACATTAAATGCCACACAACACTAAATGCAAAAAACAGTGTAGTTGAAGGACACAAATTGTCGTTGACTATGAACATGTCCAATGTCTGAAGGAGGCCTTATCTGACTAGGAATGTCAAATGAAATTTCTGGCTTTGTTCAATTCTATAGAAATTAGAGACTATACTCTGATTCATGTGACCTTAATGTTGTGCTTATAGTTTGTAATCACTAATCCAAATGAAACACTGGATAATTGTCTAGGTTAGATAAGGGACCATAGTGCTCAATGATTATGCATTTAGGCGCTTCTACCTTAGAAGACATTGTATTTTGTGGTAGGTAATGCAAACTTTTTGGACGATAACTTTAAAAAAAACGGGTAAGTAAAGTCCACAACAATTCTCCTCACACAAATTTTATGGAAAGATAAGAGTTCCAAGAAACTCGAAAAAGTCCTCAAAGATGTTCATGATGAGGTTGTTGTGGAAATTACATGCTCAAAAGCTTTGAGTATATATTGTGGGCCCCAATAAAGTGTGGCTAGAATACTCCCCTTTACATGCTACCTACCTTACATGTGGGGCCATTCATGGTTGGGGTACTACTTTTGGGACAAAGAAATTAAGGACTTTGTCGCATTGGATCTTGACTTTTATTACGATTTACTATGATTTAATTAATAAACTTTAAATAGATAAGTAGATAGGTCATAAGATTTATCAAGAAAGATATTATTTGATATTAAATAATGACTAATAATGGATAAATTCCTTATGAAATAATTAGATAGGTCATAAAACTTGTAGAGAGGTCATATGACTTGTTTTGGCCACATCAATGGCAATTTCATTATTGAAGTGTACATCGGGGGTGAATTATTTTCCTGTTTTGCATCCTAGTACCTTGGTATAAGTGTCATGTATCCATACATATATTTTATTATGTCCAATTCTAATTCTAAACATTCCTTTTTCATGTTGCCATGTTATTGTGTAATTCTGGCCATGTTTGGTGTGTTATGTAAGGCTATATAATTGGTATGCAATACACTTTTAGTTCTATTGGTACACAATTGAACGATAAGGGCGAGGAAGAAAATTGGGATCATTTCAATTAATTTTTGTTGTCCTTTTCATTCCTTAAATATGAGGTCAACAGTTATGACAGCAACCATAAATGTCCGTTAAGGAATCAAAATGATATCTTAGATAACCCTATTCCTTGTAAATTAACTATGTCGGTGTACTCATTATGGAATACTAAATGTAGGTATGATCCAAAGTATGCTCCATAATACAAATCTAAGCACACCGACTATGTAAAGTTATCTAAAAAAGTCCTTAAACCGTTAGACACCCAAAAGTAGTACCCCAACCGTGAATGCCCCCTTGTACCTTATACTACTACTACAATGGCCCTATTCTTGTAAAGGGGAGTATGCAAATAAATATGCAAATACCGAGCAAATACCAAAGCCTACCTCTCCATGTGACTCATGATGGCCTTTGTGTTGGGTTTGTGATGCACTTATAAGCAAAGTGGCCATTTACCTCAAATTTGATAATGTGTACATTGTACCATATAGGGCTCTCCATTCTTACAAAACTCGGTTATTCTCCTCTCAATTTTGCCACGTGTCATTCCAACATTGGCTGAAACCCAGTTAATCCCTTCTAGAAACTACATAATGGCACTAATAAAGATACAACACAATGCTATGACATCATCATTATAATCATTGAGCATAAGGCTTATGCCATTTTTTTTTCCTTGACTAAATATATAGGGTTCATAACATTATGAAGTTATGTTGGGCAGTTCCTTAAGCCATGAATGTGCAAGGAATAAGGTAGAGATACCATAACCCGTGAAAATAAGGTGATTCGCATTGAAGATATGGTTTTACAATCATGAGATAATTTTCCAAGATAGAAGAGAAGGATTCCTGAAGAATGCAAGTTGTTTCATATTTCTATTCCCTGTATGAAAAATTCTACAACTTTTTAAAGTGGAAAGTTTGTCAAACTCCCTACTTGTTCACTAGATTCTCCTTACACTGAACATGGTGATCCTCATTTCCATATAGAACATCACCTAAACCGGTTAACTCATGAGTACATTAAACATGACTAAATTTGGCTAAATTGACTGTACACGAATTGAAGTTGCCAACCTCGCAATGATCGGTTTCAGAAATGACACTTCACTATTCTGACGGAAGTCTACTGCACGGGTAGAGGGTAGTTAACCGGTTTGGGTATTTCTACCTTATTTCTCGGACCAAGCATGACATGTTCTTTTTGTCAAGAGTTTCGGGCCAAACTACTATTCATATTGAGGCATGGGCGGAGTCCATGTGGACCTAAAGAGGTAAATGGGTCACGGGAAGTTGCAAATTAAAACGTTGGGAGGGAACTTGAAGGTCAGATGTTTGTAGACTTGAAGTTTGGTCTTGTGTGTAGGCTTGAAGTGGTCACCAAAAGTTTTAAGATATTGCTACAACCAAGTACCATTCAATTTTATCTGCTCGTGCCATTAATATATTGTTTTCATCTTTTTATGGATTAACATCAATTTATGTCAAAAGTTCGAGATTCTGATAAACGCTATAGTTTACAAACAAAATAGAGTCTGTGAAATGAGTTCATGGTGTAAATTATATTTACATGTAGGGTCTTGAAAAATACCTCAAAGTACCATTATATATACTAAAAGGGTACCAATTATTCAAGAAATTTAGATAAATAACCCATATTTACTTAATGCCCGATCACATGTGGTTTACAAAACTATATAGTTTGTGATCTCCCGGGGTTATGGGTCAATGAAGTTCAAGGTTAGGTGGGCCTTGTATGAACTATTTTCTCTCTGCACCGAACTCTCTTATGACATGAAACATGCAATTAGTGTGAGATGATTAGCCACTCCAAATCATGCATGTGACCATGTTTATCATAATTCTTGGAGTTCATACTTTGAATACCCTATTCATTATCAAAGTCAAGATTGATCTTGTGCTCATGGAATGGTCATATAGCCCCTGCCCCTACCTCCCATTATGTTGATTATTGTACCTAGAATAATTAACATAGTTTGAGGACATAGTCCAATCTCTTTTAAACACGTGTATTGCCAGTGCCCATTCTTCAATCCACACCTAACCATACACCACTCAAATGTAGGCGTCCACTTTTCAGTATAGTTTGATCATACACTACAACTCACAATAGTTAACATCTCTAAGATTTTTTTGAATGTTTCAACCTTTATTATTAGGTTATGTATTACTCATGATTATTTTATTTTATTTTTTGCAGGAATTTTCAAAAGAACAAGTCTTTGCAGAACTTGTTATCCTCATTTTATTCAACAAGGGTTTGATCAAAATGAAAAGGGGCACACATTATCAGGGTACTATAGAGGGCTCCCTATTCCGACACAGAATAACTAGTTTCTCCTTCGAATGTTGTCACGTGTCATGCTCACATTCGCTAAGACCCACTTGTATCCCATGTGGAAACTACATTCGGGCACATGTAAAGATGAAATAAAGAGCCTTCTACAATCATTTGTAAAAGCAAAGGAGTGTCACAACTCCCCCCCACCCCACCCCACAATTTCTATTAGTATTCTTGTGAAGCAATAACATTCATAATTGGTGATGCAATGCATTCAACGAAGAAGAAGAAGAAGAAGAATTTATAGCATTTTTAGCTTCAGTGTGGCACAAATTGACTGTTTTAACAAAGAGGAGGTAGCTTATTCTACAACCCGGATTTCAGTTGAGAATTATTTTCACTTTATCTCTTGGTTTCTTGTTGATGGACTCTTGTCCTCGTGGAACATTACATCTCACTACAATAGACATAACATTTTAAAGCCATGCTTAGCTATCATGTTTCTCTCTTCAATGACACCTTGATGATGGATCCTCCTCCCTTGCACAATTGAGATTCATTTATATTTTTTATATGTCTATATATATATATATATATAATTTTATTTTGGAACGCAGGAAGCGCTTGACCACTTGGCTAGTTTCCATCAAGTAAAGAGACAATTTTACGGCCGGGAATCGAACCGCTAACCACTCCGTTTGGTTTGGGTGCCTTTCCAATGTCATCTCTCACCCTCCATGGAAAAACTAAACTGGCTAAAAATAGTCATGCGTCCAAAAGGGCGTCAAGAATGCAGTAAAACAACAAAACTCGATTTCTAGCAAAGGAAAAAGTAAAGTGGCTAAACATAGTCACACGTCCAAAAGGGATTCAGGAATGCAGTAAACAGTAAAACTCGATTTCTAGCAAAGGCATCCCAACTTCTATTTTTAACCAGTTTAGTTTTTCCACGGAAGGTGAGATCTGGTAGTTTAGGGTCATCTCGGACCCAAGCACAATTGAGATTCAAACTATAAGTTTTTAAGATCCCAACCTACCTATCTTGACTCTCCAAGAAACATACAAGTGCATCAAGTCGAGGAATGTTACGGAATCCTATTTGTTTCTGTATTAAGAGAAAGTGAAGCTACTTGAAAATTGGTGGTGTAATGAAGATAATAACAAAACTAGGATCTTGGTTTCATCCGTGCACATGCACTAGTTGCCAGCACTTGCACCCTAACTAATTATAAGGAAGACGGAAGTCATCACTTCCAGTTTAAGAACAATTTTTAATTTAAAATAATAATCAAATAACTTACCACTAACTTATTATGTGTGCACTCAAAAGTCAAGGTGGCTTTGTACTTACGTACAACTTGGTAGAATAGCCAGAATGCCACAAATATATAATTTGGTAGATTTACTCATAGGCAAAGAACATCTAATTAGGGAGATCTACTTATAGTCAAAGAATATCTAATTTGGGAGGCTTAGTTGTTAAACAATCATAGAAACGTGTCATGTGGTCACATAATCTTTATGGGTGTTATCGATTATGCTTCCTCTTTCTTTACATTTTAGCTCGCAACTAGAATTGTTCAAATTTTGACTGCGCAATGTGTCTTTGTGATCGCTTTACAAAACCCTCACAATTTGCATGTCCATACATTTAACAACTCATAACAATGTATAGACATTTGTTCACAATCTCAAAAAAAGACAAAAAAGAAAGCATTAATAATAGTCAATAGAAATTGACGTAGACATGTACAAAGTACACCCATGTTCGTCCTTAACCTTGTATCGCCTTGCTCCCGGAGTGAAGGGGGAAGGACCATTTTCCATCAAATAGAAAACAAAATCCTTAAAGTACGGCCACACTCCGTAGAAGGTCGCTAACGTAGAAGCCCCTATTGCACACTTGACTTCAACACGTACACCTAATTTTGACCCCAACACGGACTAAGGCCATGTGCTTCAAAATATATGTATATGTCAATTTGTCTATCTATCCATAAGGATGCGAGGCCCATGCTATGGGTAGTTGAAGTGGGTGTCCAACCAACTGATTTGTGGTAGTGGTGAGGTAGGTACTAGGTGTTTACTACAACTGATAGGGGAATGACATGTGATCCTTAATGAACGTAGTGATGAAAACAAGATAAGGTCATCTATTATAGATGGTATTGTGCCTCATAGTACCTAATAAAAAAAACCACTTGATCAAAATCACTTGGCATGACCACTATGTTTGGCAAGGCCCTCTTCAGAAGGCCGACTGGGAGATAAGGGTTAGCACGTGCTGACCGTGTTTGTAGGTATGCAGAGCCTTGGTCCTTGGCAAATAAGGTAGAGATACCATAAACCGTGAAAATAAGGTGATTTGAATTGAAGATATGGTCTTACAATCATGAGATTACCCCTGGGAATCGGGCCTTATCGATCACCATAACTAATCGTTCATCCGCGAGTAGAAAGGTTAATCAAAACCCATCACAATTTTACATCCATACAAGTGCCATATCACCCACAATTCCTAAACTCCGTCCATGAGTTGACCAGGCTATGCCCGATACTCAACGCGGGTAGGAGGATGACAAATTATCCCCCCTCCCTCGCGCTGGTTAACTAGTCCCATGACCGGTCAGCTCATGGACATAATCTTGTAAATTATGAACAATATATCACACCTGTGTCGATGTAAAATTGTGAAGAATCTTGATAACCCCTCTGCTCGTGGCATGAGCGATTGCTTATGATTGATAACGAACTCCAAGAGGTGGAGGACTCGCCACTCTTGGCACGGCTTCCCGTGGTGTGAACGAAAGCTGGCACCACGTGGTTTTTTACAGTTGGGTTTTTCATAGTTTAAAAAAAAAACCCCCAATCATCTGAAGTCCAACAAAATCCGGTTTTATTCAGTTTTATTACATATGAGTTGAAATTATAGGGCAGAGGGCCCACATATTCGCCAATGGTGGTGCCAACTGCCAAGTGCCAGAATAAAACCATGGTTTTATTCGCAGAAATTGGGTTTTTTTGCATTAAAACCAAAAGGTCCATGCATTGGCCAGAAAAAGTTGGGTTTTTCCTACCCTTGGTGTGAACGCGACTCAAAGGGTGGTGCAGAACTACTACAGTAGTAGGCACTTTGCACACCAATAGAAAGCAACACTGGTGACCGTTGCTTGCAGAGCCGCTCATCTCTCTCTCTCTCTCTCTCTCTCTCTCTCTAATCAGCGTAGCAGCTGACATTGAGCGCTCCAGTAGAAAGAGCCCAAGTCAATGAGACCCAGTGCCAACAGTCAGGAGTCACACTAGAAGTCACAACACTCTATTAACTGCAATACGACCCGATCGATCAGTATACAACAGCCACCGGAAAACACATAAGGTAGAAATACCATAACCCGTGCAAATAAGGTGATTCGCATTGAAGATCTGGTCTGACAATCATGAGATAGTTTTTCAAGATAGTCGAGAAGGATTCATGAAGAATGCAAGTTGTTTCATATTTTTTTGTCCTGTACAAAAAATGCTACAATTTTTCAAAGTGGAAAGTTGTCAAACCCCCTACTCGTTCACTAGATTCTCCTTACACCGAACACGGTAATCCACCTTTCCATACAGAACATCGCCTAAATCAGTTACCTCATGAGTACATTAACACTTGCCTCCCATTGGCTACACTAAGTGTACACGCATTGAAGTTGCCGCCGAGCCATGATCCGTTTCAGAAATGGCACTTCACCATTATGACGGCGGTCTAGTGCATGGTATTTAATGTCACTATGGTAACTTTTTGGATGACACTTCTCATGAATGACTGGACAGATACTATCATGGATGATGGATGAGTTCATCCATTGGCCACAACCCTACCTTCTCTTCTCTTGTCAGCAACTGGTGCGGAAATATTGCTACGGATGACTGAAATTCGGATGAAAATCCAATTTCAACACTGTAAATCTATAATCCTCCAAATGTTTTACAAGGGATGACAAATAACGCTGGGTTGACATTTAGGGTTGGTGACACTCTCCCGCGGTTTACGATTCGTGTTGAAGCAAGACGACTAGTAGCATCGGTGACACTAAATGCCGTGTTTAGTGGAGTACATGAGTACTACGATGGCAGTGGTGGCCCCCCAAATAATGGAGTCTGCTACATACCTACCAGCTACGACTAACTTATTAGTCGCCTCTCAGGGCCCGCCTCTTTGAGCTGCAGCCTGGGGTGGAAAACTATGCACGGACTCGAGCCTATTACGGCATATATTGACGTTTTGTTTCCGCGATATTTGACCCCGAAATTGACTTCGGAGTCCCAGGAATTGGAGAGACGGAATTACTGTATTCGAGCGTACCCGACATAAAAGCCCTAAGATATCATGCAAGCTATGACGTTATTTTTGTTGGGTTGATATGACACCGGGATTAGCTGGAAAGACCCCTGAATCAATCCACTGGACGTCATATTGAGATGAATCAACACTAGAGAGAAGAGAAGAAACGCTGACCTTAGTGGGATCAGAGTGATTGAAGTGCTTGTTCGACCCACCCTTGAGATGAATCAAGACTAAACCTATTGTGTGTGTGGATTTGGGTGAATCAACCCATACACTCGTTCCTTGTTGGATGCCTAAACCCTTGCCTCCAAGGAACCAGTGTACGAGTTGTTTTGCCCTAGCCTGTGTGTGTGTGTGTGTGGGGGGGGGGGTTCAAGTAACTTTTATGTTGCATGGATGAGAGGCACACTCGTATACGATAATTTTCTGCTCTCTCTCATCCAGGATTAATTGAGACAGACCCACTTGAGATGAATAAGCAGCTACACTAAATATGATATGATATTTAGTGTCACCAATTCTAATTGTCTTGGCTCGATACTAATTGTAAACTGCGGTATAGTGTCACCAACACTATATGTTAACCCCGCATTATTTGTGGTTCCTTGTAAGTTTTGGGGGACATTAGAGATTCACGGTGCTGCAATTACTGTCACTTACCAAGTGCTTTGTCATCCAAATTTCAATCATCCATGACAATATTTCATCACAAGTTGCTGACAAGAGAAGGTAGGGTCTTGGCCAATGGATGAACTCATCCATCATCCATGGCAATGTTTGTTCATACGAAGTGTCATCCGAAAGGTTACCATGGTGACATAAAATACCACATGACACTGAATATCATAGTTAGTGTAGTTGTAAGAGTCCTCTGCCCTCTTATTTATCATCTACAACATGTGACATTACGGAATAACACAAAGCCAACATTGCAATAATGACAATGATGACAACGTGAGGCGTGCAAGCGTGCGGTTTGAATACTTTTATTGCATTATCATAATGTCAAAACCTGTGATATATGAGAGGGGAAATGTGACAACAAGGAGGGAGATTTAAATTGACTGCCGAGCACATCCGTTCCCTAGGGTTTCGGGATATAAGAGAGGGAGTGACATTATAGAGGGTGACTTTACAGAAGTTAGGGTGTAAGTGGCCGGCTCCTCTTGGTTGGCTGCCAAAACTTTGGCCCATTTCAGAGACCACCCCTAGGTCTCTTCCCTCATAGGAAAGCCAATAAACCACAAACCTACAAGAGTCATGTTTTTACTAGATCCCTATTACCTTGGTCATAGGGGTAGGGGCCAGCTCAATGAGGCGGGCGTTGGCGTCGCCTCCGCCTGTCCTTCTAGTCCTAAGACCACTTTTCCACGGTTCGGCTCATGCACCGCTAATCTCACACTGCCGCTGGTTTTCCTCAAGATTATCACCACGACCGTCAGCGACTACCACTAATGCAGAGCTTTTCATCCGACAAATTTGTGCGCAGTTCTCGGCATGGCGAGATAGGGATCCATTTTGATTTCATGCACTCCGACCCACTAAAGCTCATTCGTCTGACACGGTCGGCCGTTGCTTGGTAATGAAGTTCCTCCATATTCCACAGTTTCATTCAGTTCAGTTCAGTTCAGTTCAAGTTCAGATTAGTTTGTGTGATGGTGGGATTCCACTTGGCACGTGAAGGTGGACTGCAGGGATCATTCGGCTACCAAGCTATGTACGTACAAAATAGCCGACGACGTCGTCCCGTGGAGGCTTTCTGGAAGATACCCATGAGTGAAGTTTACTACTTCCTCCTCCTTCAACCTGCCGCGGCTGGTGTGCGGACATTGATGGTTTGGAAGTGTAGCTGGAAATCTTATCATGTAGCCTACTAGCCGTGTTTTTGTCGGCCTGGCTACAGCTCATCACCACGTGTGCTGCAATGGCCGAGTCCAAGAGAATGATTTCTGTATGCATGATTTGAGGGTCAGATGGGTTTCACTCAGAATCCATGCGGACAATGGTCGTCGTAGGAGATTCGACTCATGCAGCTGGCCGATTGGTGAAGGGGGGTTACCTTAGTCGAACTCCGGTTCCATTCCAAATCCTCTTGTGATGAATCCTACATAGATTCCTCTCGCGGTACCTAATTTATATTCACGAACATTTGGTGAGAACTCATCCACATTCTCTTACGACGGAGAAATTATCAGTCCCTGCTACTTTGTGGTGGTTGTATGGCACAGTATATACCTCTCTAATGAAATTTCCGCGGCGCTGAAGAAATTTCAGGGTGGACTCGGTCGATCCTCTTTTCTCTTCGGCGAGGCCGAGTCGCGATTTGCTGGCAGCTTTAGTGGTGGCGGTGGTGGTGGCGGCGAGGTGCTTTTTTGTTTATAAAAAATGTTGGTGGATTCTAGCTAAGTCGAAGGAATTTTCTGAAGGAAGCTAAATTCGTTCGTCGAAGGTGGGATGGTGTGGGGCCTTGAAGGTTCAGAGTGTCAGGGTTGGTTTGATAAACTTTAGGTGCATCAGGAGGGCTTGCATGCGAGAAGTCACTGTTTTATCTTTGGGTTGATCTTGCAGCGATGAAAGACCTACTTGGAGCTTTGTAGTATTAGTAGTAATAGTAGTAGCTCCAGGTGATCTAAGACGTGTGATGAAATAGTGCAAATACTGGTCCCCAGGCCCCCAGTCCTCCGATTAGATTCCGCCATATCCCAAAATTTCTGGACCGAGCTATAGGATAAGTTCCCGCATAGTGGCACTGTCTGCAAGGACTTTGTACTTTGCGCACTGTCGATGACTTCCCGGTAATTCATGTTTGTGGTCTTTGTTGGAGGGCTAATTTTTATTAGGACACGATCGAACAGACCCGCGAGCAACCTAAACTCTGGTGCAGGAGTTTAGAGTTTAGGTGGTCACTTGAGCTCACGATTGATTGACCACAAGCTTATTTCTAAGTTCATTATCGCACCAATTCATCTTCTTCGGATGAGTGGCAGTGGGAGGAGTACTAAGAAATTCTAAGCATAGGCTACCAAGTTAAGAGTACAATTTGGAGGCGATGGCCACAAATCTGGAGTTGTGCGAGACTACCGTCTTAGTACCCTGAGGATCAGCTCCGTTGTAATTTCTGGTCTCAGGAGAATTTTTATAGCTATGGAGAAGACCTACTCAACACCGCTCCACTTAAGGCACCTTAAGAGCGGCAAGAAATGGCCTATCACCGTGGCCGTGATTGTGTGCCTGTTCATAGCCTTATATGGCTGTGTGGGTCTCGACAGTCTGCTTGTGCAAACTAGGAAATCAGTCTCAGGGGTACTACTTTCGAACCAGGTAGATCAACCGATAAAGCAACCAATTGAACAAGGAATAGTTCTGGAAGGACAAGATGCTGAGGAGGAGTTGCCTATTAGAGAAGAATCGACCGTCAGTGTGGAAAAAGATTTCTGTGCGGGGCGCTACATATATGTCTACGATCTCCCTGACCCATACAACGCCGACCTCGTGAACAATTGCAAACGTAAGTCCGCCATACCTTACCATTCCTGCTTCTCGATCTGCAACAGAGTATGTGTTTCAGAGTCTGAAAGGTCGAAAGTCGGATTCTAAGCCTTGTCTTGTAATATACCGAGAGATGAAGTAGAAAGCACTAAAGCTGTTGTGCAGGTCTGCATAAAAGCTGGAAATATATGTGTGAGTGCTATCATGTCTGCTTTAGAGTTCGTTCTGAATTTGAAACAAAATGTGGAATCAATTCCAAACACTTGTGTCGTAATCTGCAGGAGACGAAGAAAAGCAGGTTTTCAAGAATGCAGGAACTTTCTTTAGAATGTGTACAGTGGTGTCCCTTTTACCGTGATAGGTCAACATTCTTGCAAACTTTGCATTAGTAATAGGCACTGCTCGACAGAGTACCGATCTCATTTCTTATGTATCTTGCAGAAGATAAGAATTGGCAATACGTGTGTGAGTGCTTTCAAATCTGCTATAGAGTACAGTCAGAATCTCAAACGAAAGTTGCAATCATCTCTAAACCCTTTGCAAGAGATGAAGAAAGCGCCAATCTGCAAGAGATGAAGACTGTAGAAACTTTCATCACAATGTGTACAAAGATGCCCCTATTAACCTACTTGAATGATCGGCATTTCTGTTAACTTTGCCACTAGCATCAGGCATTTTCTCGTCAGATTACCAATTTCGTATCCTTATGAATCTTGCAGGAGATAAGTATTGGAAATACATGTGTGAGGACGTGTCAAATGGAGGGCTAGGCGAGGAGATTGTGGTGCCAGAAAATGGTTCCCTTTCATCCATCTTGCAGCCTCGGGACGCATGGTACTCCACCAGCCAATTCACCGTGGAAATGTTGTTCCACGAGAGGTTGAAGACATATCCCTGCCTCACAAACGACCCCCAAAAAGCCATCTTCTCCTACATTCCATTCTACACCGCCTTGGATTTGTCCACAACCATCTTCCAAGGCACCGCAGCACTCCGGGACAAGTTGAGCCAGAGGTTGATCGGCTGGTTGCAGAGCCATGAGCATTGGAAGGCAACAGGTGGTCGGTCACATGTGATAGTCCTGGGCAGAATCATATGGGATTATGCAAGGAAGGTGGAGAAGGAGACAGACTGGGGCAATGCGTTCCTCTCATTTCCAGAGGTTGAAAATGTCACCAAACTGTCCATTGAGAAATCCCCATGGTGCACAGACCAAATGGCCATCCCTTACCCTACCTCTTACCATCCATACTCGGAGAGACAGATTCAGGCATGGCAACGTGTCCTTGAAACCTCGCAGCGGGACACATTCGTCTTGTTCGCAGGAGCTCCGAGGAACAACTCCTTGTCTGGATCCCTAAGAGGTGCACTCATGGAGCAGTGCCAAAAATCTACAGGTTGTAACCTCCTCTCTTGCAGGGAGGTGAACTGTGTGCGTAACCCTGAGGTTTTGACAGAGAAATTTCTGAAGTCTGTTTTCTGTTTGCAACCTTCGGGTGACAGTGCCACGAGGAAAGGTGTGTTTGATTGCTTGGTGGCAGGGAGCATTCCTGTGTTCTTTGATGAGAGAACAGCTTACAATCAGTATTTGTGGCACCTGCCTTCAAATGGCAGCAGCTACTCTGTATTCTTGGATCATGCCAAAGTTGTAAATGGCACTCTTGATGTAATTAAGGAGTTGAAGAAGATCCCGCAGCAGCGCGTTCGGAGCATGCAAAAAGCAGTTCGAGAGTTGATGCCCGGTGTGGTTTACAAAAAGGTTGGAACTCCCAATGGCGGCATCAAAGATGCATTCGACCTCACCATCGATAACCTCCTGGAGAAATTCAAGTCCACAGGGACAGTATCATAGTCACAGCCAATTTTGTAGTGATGATTATTAAAGCTTCAGGGGTCGTGAAGATGTTCGAGGGAGAATATTAACCCTCGATGGTAGTTGAGGTCTAGAGCAAGTAGACCGAGACCAGATGCATGGCAGATTCTTCAAGACCAAGGGCAGTGAATGTGGTAAATTGCAATAAGTCGAACCTCAGATCCCAGTGTTCAATTGGTGGAAGCTTTGAATGGATCTGTTAATACCAGAGGTGACAGTAGGTATGTCGACCTTTCTGTATATGACGGTAGTGGTAGAACCTCATTCTTCTGTATTATAAACCTGATCGTTCAATTTACTTGAACATACAATCGAGTAAAACCCTCGACCATGGCCAGCACGTCGGCACTGCTCATAGCTTCATCGTATTCATGAAGCTCCAAATCTGCATGTTTTGTCTGATTCTATTTGTGTTGATGGACTCCTTGCACAAGTAAATTTATGAAATGAGGGCGCATTCATGACTGTACGGAGGTCAAGCATGAGAGCATTATTACAGCACATACGGAGCGGAGATCATGCTACCCAGGATTTGAAATGTTTATCATCTTGACACCTGTCTGCATGGGCACCTGGCATAACGGTGCGTTTGATACTCCCAAGAAGAATCAACACGTGACTCATATAAATTCGAGGTTTCAGCAGTCACAGCAATGTACAGAAATTTATGACGTCCACTTGTGTGCAGAGAGCTATGATGGGGGGTGAGAGAAATAGATAGGGGCTAGTCTTTCTACCTAGTCGATGACTATATATAAGATACTTAATGATTCTGAAACTGACCCTAACTTTGATTCAGTGCCTCTGGTTTTGTGCCTTGCCAAGTACAAAGTAAAAGAGAATACGGTAGAAGGCTCCGAACATAATTGTGATGCCTAGGTTGGTCCATTTGCCCAGCTGAGTAATGGCTTGATTTTCCAGGACTGCATGGCCATCCATCAGACAGGTGGAGACATTCAAAGCTGCAAATGGAGTATCGAAGAGTGCGTTCTCTCTCAGAGATTCCAGAAGAACATCCACTGTGTTTCTAGGTATATACATCCCAAGAGGAGAACTGTCGAAAATTTGACCTGCATGCATCCAAATAGCAGACCAGATTCATGATGGTAAGATATTACAAATTTCACTGTGTAGGAACCTTGCACTCCATCATGACATATTGGTAGTGAAGTCACATCCGTCAGCCTTTGCCAACTTTCAAGCTACATCATTCTACTGTACTTGCAGACCACATGCCACCAAACTCATAAGCTACAGAACATGGCACAAGCTACTCTCATAGCTACATCAAATGGCACTCTCAAAAGCTACAATCACCGACTACACAACTAAAGTTAGCAAGAATGGTGGACAATATTCGATGTGTAGAAGAGAAAAAAGTAAATGCTTATTTACCAGGATTCCAGACCAAGAAATCCAGCATGATAACTTAGAGACAAGGTAACTTCTACAGTGTGGCTGAACTACAACAGGGTTCCTTTGTTAGTGGCCAAATTGCTCACAATCGAAATGGCTGGAGGTCGTTTCACAGTTTCAGCAATTAGGATGGGACTTCTAACTAAATGGGGGAAAGCTCAGAGATCCCCACCAACAAACTAAACGTTTTTGTATCTCTTAGTAAAATAGTGAAATAGTAAAATGTTAATCACTAGATTATATTCTTCGGAATGGGAACCAGGTTTCAGATCAGATATCACTACATTTCAGTTACTTTCATATTACGAACTAGAATTATCATCATTTGACCTTTAGGGAGTAGTGGATCCTACGCCTGCATAAAAAATACTAGAAGTGACAGCTACACTATACATTTGATTTAGTGTGGCCTGCATTATTCATCCTCAAACCATATTAATCGTCTGCCAATCACTAGATGTCAAGGTGGTGATACGTGCCAAAAATCCAGTCCATTCTGTTTTATTTTTTATCCTAGTTTTTATTAACACTTTGGGTTTACTCGTTTTTGGGACACATGCTGCTACAGGATGAGTCATGGAGGCCCAGCCTCTGATGAACTTGACACATAATTTCTCATGCCACTGGCTCACATATATAGTGTAGTTAGGTTGGGGTACAAACATAAATACTTACCTGCTGTTTCAAAGCAAGAGGAAGCACTTGACCTCATGAGCTCGTTGCGCACCACTGCCTCATAAGGGTACTTGATCAAGGAGATGTAATGAAACCAAATCCAGTAGTTGGGCACCCGGTCTCTGGTTCTGAAAAAACCGCTGAGTAGTAGAAAGTATGCCAACACAGCGACCACAATGGTGTATCCAAGTATCACATTCGGAATGATGGCTGATAAGAAAGTTGCAAATGAGTTGCCTGCCCAGAATGAGGCCCAGATGACTAGGAAGAAGAAACAGAACCCGCTTATGCCACCCGCAAGGCCTACTGCCCAGAATGTAGTCACAGCGAATGCGAGTGACAAGATTCCCAGGAAAGGTATGTATATCAAAGCATTGGCAAGCACATAGGATGATTTGCGGTATGCGTTATGTGCAGTTTCTCGGATGAAGATGTACCTCTCCTGGAGAAAAATAGGCAATGTATCCACACATGAGTAATACGTGAACGACATGGCGAAGGCAAAAAACCCCAGACGCTCTTGAAGTCCTTTGGGAGTGTGATCCAGCTGCCAGAAGATGGTAGCCAGCAAGACACCGGATACCGTCACAGTGCCTAACCTTGTGTAGAAAAGCTCAGGAGTTCGGCGGATGTTAGTGATGCATCGCCATGTGAGGACCTTAACCTCTTCGAATCTCGTGTTTGCAAATTTCAACACCAATGTTGTGCTGTCATTACAATGCTCAACATAACCCGGTGTTGCCATCAACCGCCCCTTCGAAATGCTGGCAGCAATTGCACCAGCCACTCCGGTTGGCATGGCTGGATGATGAAATGTTGATGTTGTCCTTGCCGACGTCGAAGGGCCATCTTTACTTTCATTTCCAGCCATTTTGTAATGGCTCATTATCTTGTATCGAGTTACCAGAGGCTTGATACCATCCGGCATGGAACTCAACACCTGGATGAGGTCGAGGGCAAATTCAGCTGCGTTTCCATGTGAGGATGGGATAGGGAAGCCATGGTTGAAAGCAGTGAAGTATGTGGTAAGCTCCCTGGGATGACCCATGTAGATCATCTGGCCGTTTGCAAGAAACAGCAGGTTATTGATAAGCCCCAGGATCCTGTCACTGGGCTGGTGAACGGAGAATATGACTATGCTACCCATTTCAGCGATGTGTTTGAGTGTCTGCACTACCATGAATGCACTTGTGGAGTCAAGACCTGATGTAGGTTCATCAAGAAACAGGAGGAGAGGACCATGCACTATGTCGATGCCAATAGACACACGGCGTCTCTCACCTCCAGAGACTCCTCGATGTGACTCATCTCCGATAATTGTTTCAGCCACTTTCTCCAATCCAAGCTGTCGGATCATGGCATTTACTCTTGCAATCTTGGCTTCCTTGCTGAAGCTGGCGGGCAGACGCACATTGACGGAGAACATGAGCGTTTCCTTCACTGTCAACATGGGGAAGAGCATGTCATCTTGCATTACATATGCTGAGATGTTACGTAACAGCTCCGGGTCCACTTCTTGCCCATTCAATGTGATACTACCTTGCAGGCTTCGTCGTGCAATTCTCTGTGCCAATGCATCAATTAGGGTTGATTTACCGGATCCACTTGGTCCCATGACAGCCATGATTTCACCATCGTTTGCTTTCCCTGAGATGTCCTGCAACAAGTTCCGGCTGGTAGGTGCTGATTTCTTCTCACGAGGAGATTCCTCATCGTCATGGTCAGGATGGTAGAACAATGGCCTGAACCATTTGGACATAGAAGGAAGAGTCCAGTTCAATTTCCTCATATTGGTTACCGTGTATGTCAAATTGCGAAACTCAAGACAAATCTCAAGGTCGGCTGGATTGACTATATCTATGGTTACAGCAACCTCCTTACTCGAACTCTTGATGTTGGCTTTGTTTCCGCTGATATCATTCTTTGGTGTTACGAGCTCTTTGGCCTTGTTATTGCAGGTCGGGGGTTTCTTCGACGGGGAGGATGAGATTTCCCATGTTACCTGCCGCCCTGATGGGCTATAGCTTCCTGCGGACATACTTCTCAAACAGGACTTGGGGACTCCGGACATGTCACGCCCTCTTCCTAACTAATCTTCTCCCTGTAATGCTCACCTCCTTATTCCGTCTATTTGCTTTCGCCATGCAATGAATGGTAAACATATCCACATAACATACGCATGTTAATAAATGGTAATGGTATCCACATACACTCTCGATTCTGATCGCTCCCAATCTGCTTCTTTAGGGTTGCTACTTCCGCTGTTAAGATTCTTGTGAAATGCTGAGTACTTTCCTCACGGACCTCGCTGCCGCAGAAGTTGTTTGATCGGTCCTGCAACAAGACTTTTATACGCTAAAACAGAATTTGCGTCTTCGGCCACCTGCTCTTGGTCTAGACTCTAGCCTTACCCTTACCCAGTCGCCATAACTACACAGGCGCAAGTTATAACAGTACACATAAAATGAGCATGTAGAATGCTCCAATTCTCGTGCATCTCCAATACGGGAGCTCTAAGCACATGCAAGATGCTATCTCTACTTACATAGTAATTCCTCCTTCAAGTATCACAGCTTCGCACATTCGTATAATCATCTCCCTTCCAAGATTTATAACAAGTAGTACATGTGTAGTCATCATAGTACACATAAACTGAGCTCGTATAAGAATGCTCCAATTCGTGTGCATCTCAAATACGGGAGCTGTAAGCAGATGTGAGATGCGACGTCTACCCCATGTCTACGTGATAATTTCTTCCTCAAGTAGTATCACATCTCCACACATGGATACAATCATCTCTCTTCCGAGATATGCAACAATCTCTCTGACCCAAAGCCGCACAATCTGCTGCATTCAGCGACACATGAACCTCAGAATGTTTGAAATTCAAATTGCTCGATCACTCCTTCATACATTCAATGTATGCAGTCATTCACTCATCCTCGCTGGACGGGACAGCATGACCAACACAAAACATTGAGAGAGAATTTGGCCTACAGTTTGCCGTCGTCGATTCACGAGCCTCTATGCCATTCCAGAGAATTACTTGCTAATCTCCTCGACGCCTCCACAATGGCTGGTATTAGATGGTAGACTCGAGGAGCGATGCAACTGTGAACATTCGAGATTCCCGCCTTCCATGTTTCTCATCCAACTGTGGATGCGAGGATGAAAAACAAACATTCATCCACTCATGACAAGTACACTAAATGTTGTAGTTAGTGTACACTAAATGTTATAGTTATATGCTGTTCTATTGTCTTGCTCACTACTAATTGTAAACCACCTGTGTAGTGTCGCTAACACTAATGTAGACCTAACATCCATTATTTCTATCATCCATGACAATATTTCATTACAGAGTTATTAGGAGGATCATGGCAGAACATACCAAACTTTGTTTCAGTATTTGGCAGGAATTTTTCATCCATGTTTCGATCATCCATGACAGCACTTGCAAACTTATTCATAAGAAGTGTCATTCGAAAGTTACCACAGTGGCATAAAATACTATATGACACTAAATACAATACTTAGTGTAGTAATGCCCCCTTCCCACCTGACTTTAGCTAAGATTAAAAGTTGGTTCTAACAACCCGGCCTTCACACCATCAACATTATCTAGTGCCGAGCCTAGTTGGCAAATGATGTGGCATGGCTTAAAAGTGGAGGTTTTAAGCCTCAAGCACCGAACCTCCTCGGTACCTAAACATGAGGCAAGAATATAGGACCTTTAAAAGTGTCGCCTCCCGCCCTTGTGATTGGTTGCTTTTTAGTCTTAGCTATGAGGGCACGAGGAGCTTCATTAGAAAAACCAATGGTAAGATAGGTGAGTAGTAAGGCATTCGGGGATGGGACATAAACTACCCAACATTTATTGCTTGGTAGATAAAACAATGAACATGTGTGAAAGCTACTTAACTAAAACCTACTTGAAAATCTCTAGAGCAAGTTCTTGTAGGTGAATTGGGATAGCCGGATGCCTCCGCTATAACCGAGGGAGCTTTACCCGGTTTTTAGGAAATACTTTGGGTCTTAGCTAAAGTCAGGTGGGAAGGGGGCATAACACTGCTACAACCAATGTGGAAAATGGATCTAAGGGCTTACATGGGCTTATTTGGTTACCTTTGGCTACCTTTGGCTACTTGATACGAGGTATTGGAATCACAATGTATATGGAGGAGCCAAGATTGGAATTAATCTCAAATTGTTATGAACAGGCCTATGTAAATTAGGCATTCTATTAATAGATGCCTAATATGCCTAATCTTAAATTCGGAATGTGTCTAATATCAGGTGAATATTTGAAATACGAAAAGGACGTCTACCGCTCTGCACTAACCAATTTTGCTCTAGAGGGAATCCTTCAATGCAAACAACACGCTGAACTCGCCAAGTTATCATAAACTGTTGCTTACACTATTGAGTGATGTCTTCCAAATCAAATCGGTGGGCACACTGCGGTAGATGTTCCTTTTCGTAGTTCACGATGACGGAGTAATCACCCTTAACTGTGGCCGTATTCGGGAAAGCTGATGCAACTCCACCACAACACAATAGAAGGACATTGAAGTTACTAGGGGTACATTGTCAAACACACGGGGAGGTCACTAGCGAAAATCGTAGAAACAACGTGCGATAAAAAATAGGTTCTAATATATTCATTTTAGGTAAATTTTGCAAAAAACGTACATATAATATAGGGGGTTTTTAAATAGTGAAACATGTTTACATGTAAGATACCATCACATATAATGGCCTCTTTTATCTAGTCAGTACATGTAAAATAGCGTGGAAACAATTACTAGCCCGGGTAGTGGGTGTAGGGTAGGGTCTGTGCTAGTAGATGAAAAGAGGTAATTTTCTGTTGAAAATGCTTGGATGGATGACTTCGCATGCTGGCTTGCTTGAACGTTACTGAACCAATGATTCCAATGTGGAGTTAATGGTCTCTACCCACGTGCCGGGAAGGAAAAAAAATGCAGTATAAGTAAAATAGGGCATCTTTAAATGATTCCCCCAAAAAATTATAATTATTGATAGGGTGTATTAAAATACAAGCATTTACCTTTATTTTGAAAAATACCATACCTTATAATCTTTTCTGCAAGGTAAATAGCCCCCTGATAAATAGGTCCTGAGCGCACGTGTATGCATTGATTAAAGAGGGAGTGACCTCCCCGTGGTCAAACAATCATATAGCTACACGACTCTTCGATCTGAGGCTCTTTGGACTCCTATTTGTACGAATCTACGCGTTGTGCCTAATATGCCTAATCCAAATCTGGTTTCATGCCTAATATGACTTAGATTAGGCATTTTAAGCATGTGCCTAATTTACATAGGCCTAGTTATGAATGATCAAATTCCACAAACAATGAGCCATATGAAGGTCACATAGGTCCCCCCCTCCCAAAAAAAATAAAAATAAAAATAAAAATAATATATTGTTTTTTGACAATTGAGCTTAGAATGGTTGACAAATTTTCAGCACATAGTTCAATATCATTTACTCACATCAATGTCCATTCATGATCACTAGAAGAAATCTTGTCCATTTCAACCCTCCTTGCGACTAGGCCATCAAGACTAAACCAAGAAAATGCATAAACAAATCAATTCGGTTGGGAATCGGGGGAACCTTCCATGGGTACACCACGGGTACCTTCCGGTTGCCTACCAATTGAATTGTTTATGCATTTTCTTGGTGCGAGTCGCGATGGCCAAGGGTTGAAATGGACACGATTTCTTCTAGTGGATCAGCCTCATTTAGATTGGCAATGGTCTCTTGCCCATGCACAAAATCACATGGAAGGATTCAAAGTTGAAATTGAGGAGATTATGATCATGTTTATCATGACTTGGTCATTCAAGCAACAATAAAAATAAAAATAATTTTTTTTTTTAAAACTTTAGCTTGGAGCATTGAATACATCGTAGGATGATAACAGGATGGGTGGAATATATTTTAAATCATCAAGCCTATTTTTTGGAAATTAATGGGTCAGATGGCCTAAATAAAAGTAAATTCCAAAATTTAAGAAATTCAAGAGCCCTGATTAGCACACTAAAAAAACTTACCCTAAACCCTAAATGTTAACATTCCACTATCACTTAGCCATCATGAATGAGTGAATAATAAACTTACAATAGATGAATTTGTATGAAGGATATATTTTGTGCCTATATATATATATGCTTATTTTCACATAAAATGTTTCACAAACTACCTAAGCCATTGTTCCCAAATTAATTAATTCTTGGACATTTTTTGCCCATCCTGCTGTTAGCTTATGGTACTCACCATAGAAATTGTAAGAGAAGAGATAGCATATGGTATTGAATCTATGGGGTGGAGCCTACTTGGTATGTCGAGACCCTATATTGTAGACTTAGTAAAGACACATGCAATATGGATGGGTGAGTTTACAACAATGCATCTTATCTTGTGAATCAAATGCTACATTTCATGATACTAGACTTGTTGAAGAATGACAAAATGAAGGTACACCATGAGACTTGCACTCTCTTTGGTTATAAATTCCTTTGTGGTCTCTCATGGGAACTATAAGGCTAGAATGACAAAATAATTGAGTTCAAATCTAAGTTTGCAATATAACATTGTGTTTTGTTAGAAAATAAATAAAGGGGATTGTTAAATCAACCACACACTAGTTAAATCGACCATAGTCAATATGTAAGGTGTCAACTAAGCTCTGACTTGTCATCCAAGTCGCCGTAGCTTGTTAAGTTTAACAGAGGTGATACCTTGCTCCTCTTCATGTGTGTGATGAAAATTCAAATTTTGACAGGTCATGTAACCATCTGACCCGTCCATGTGGTCATTCTAACAAACTACATTTTCGATTTAACAATTTGCTAAATGAGTGTATATGTGTACATTTACTATTATTAACATGAGAGTTCAAATTGTTGTACTCTAGTTTATTGCCAAGATGTTAGCTCTATTGTAAGTTACTGAGATGAGTGCACAATTTGTCAATACTTGAATTGGCTTATTGCAAGAAGAGGAGTGTTTGGACTATGTATATGGTGGTCCTTGCATGAATTGTTCGTGCTTGGGTTGCTTGATAACCACATTTTCTTTCTCTTCTTTGACACCCATAACATGCATTTTATCTGCTCAAGGTAGCTAGAAATACAAGGGATTATGCAACCAACGTATTAGTGTGGTGCAACCTTAACCTATTGTCATTTGATTGGCTCTGCCCTATGGGAAGAGACGTAGGGTGGTCTCTAAATTGGGCGAAAGTTTGGCAACCAACCAGAACCAGCCACATATGGTGTTATAGCAACTCGTTCTTCAAGTGGAGTCGAGTTGCAAGTGACTATTAATGTAAAGTGGTCTCTAAAATGAGCCAAAGTTTGGTCTTGGTCGGATAGCCAACTAGAGTTGGCCATGTGTGCAAGATAATAGTAGGGTAGAGCATTATTGCGACTAGCTGTTTGTTTACTCCAAGGCACCCCATTGGATGTCATATCTCAAGAGAGAAAGAAAGACGACTCTGATGTTGCCACCAATGTAAATCACAGTGTTGCTTCATTTTTGAGTCAGTCTAATGTCATATCACCAATGCATCAAAAACAAGTAGAAGACCTTCCCATTGATCTTGGCTATAATTTATTTCTTGAGCATGGGTCAATAACGTGCCCAAGGAAGGCCAACAACCTTAGCTAAACAAATTCCTCCATTCATTGTACTTCGTCCTCAAAGTCACGTGGACGTGCCTTAGATGGATGCTTTTCTCTCTACACCCACTTCTCATAGGATATCAAACACACAATTCGTGCAAGATGATCAGCAAAACCAAATTGTGCATGTAGCCATTTGGCCCTGAACTTTTGGATCTCATATGAATGTCCTATTCACTATCAAAGTGAAGATTCTTGTGTTGAATAAGTGGTCATATAGATCCCCTCGATCATGCTCGCTATTGAGCCTAGAATGGTTAGCATATTTTGAGCATGAAGATCCA
This sequence comes from Polytrichum formosum, assembly GCA_964035585.1. Classification (NCBI taxonomy): domain Eukaryota; kingdom Viridiplantae; phylum Streptophyta; class Polytrichopsida; order Polytrichales; family Polytrichaceae; genus Polytrichum; species Polytrichum formosum. The sequence goes on from OZ037936.1 coordinate 64,623,318, forward strand.
ATCTCTTTTAGACACGTGTCTTTTTATGGGACTCATTAGACCTGAACCTAACCACATACCACTTAAATATAGGTGTCCAGATTATTGTCATGTTCGATTTAGGCACATCTGCCTTAATAGCCTTTATCGGGGATGAGGGTTATTATGTTTCTATAATAAGTTTTGAAATGTTTTATCCTTTAACTGGAGGGTAGTAAGGAGTGAACTCTGATGCAAAATCTTCAACAACATTGACTCATTAGTAGATCTGCCTTGCCCAAGGAAAGAAAACCAAAGAAAAGAAAAGCAATGAACTACACTTAATATTGCATTTGGTGTCACCAATTCTATTTGTATTGCTCAATAAAGTACTAATTGTATATTGCCTGTGGAGTGTCACCACCACTAAATGTAAACCTAACATTATTTGTCACTCCTCATAACATTATTAAGTGCGTCAGTGTGTTCTCACGGCCCCCCGGGAATATAAGCCGGGATGCCGTGAGTTAGCTCACATTCAGTCTAAATGTGAGCTAACTGACGGCATCCCGGCTTATATTCCCGGGGGCCGTGAGAACACACTGACGCACTTAATAATGTTATGCTTGTAAAACAATTTGGGCATTATAGATTCTGATGTTGCAAGTACTGTCACTGAATGGATTTTCATCCAAATTTCAATCATCCATGACAATATTTCATTACAGAAACCTTAATATTTGTAAGTATTTCAATCATTGTAAAGTATTTCATTACAGAATTGTAAGTTGGGATGACAACACTTGTAAACTATTCATAAGAAGTGTCATTAGAAAAGTTATTACAGTGACATAAAGCACCACATGACACTAAATAATATATTTAGTGTAGTATTTGATAAGGCCGAAATTTCTATTTTTTATTGTTTTCATTCATTTGAATACTTGGCATCAAAGACCTTAAATTAGTCTATGGGTATCCAATTTGGAACGGATTGACCATAAATCAAAAACAGGTTTGCGATACTAGAGTCCTTCATCCATTCAAAGTTAGGAATCGAGCACCACCCACCAGTAAAGAGGCATAGGTCACCCTGGTATTCTCAATATTTCATAAAAAGCCTGGCAAACAACCCACCAACTTGATAAAGCATTAGCATCTCCTCAAGCTCTCTACAATTTTGTTTGGTTGCAGTACAGTGAAGTAATTTTACAAACAATGGATAAGTACAGATTAGGGCTCCCCAATTTGTTGATCAGAGGAGAAGGTACTTCATCAAACCTAGTTTTGTAATTACACTGATGGTGCTTGTAAAATGACCTATTTTGAAGTCTGATGTTGTGGTTTTACTCAGGCTCTCATCATGCTGCTGTCCACCACAGATTCAACACAAAAAAAACACATAAAAGTACACGGGCTTGCAAAACTATCACCAGCACTGTATTCTTTAATATCGAGCACCCGTCTTCCGCTGATGCACCGCAGTCAATGACCGATCATCCTGCAAAAAGTTGCAAAAGCCAGAGGTTACTAAGTTGTTCACGACTAAAAATGTACTGTCCCACATGTAATTTGCAAACCTTTCCATGCTAAGATGGCATCATGAGAAATCAGGAAGAGAGAGGAACCATGAAAGACTCAGCAGACTAGCTCCACAACTGTGAACCTTCAATATGGAAATCCCCGGGGCGGCAACATGAACTTTAATATAAGAAATTTCTATTTGTTTAGTATGATTATTTTTCTTTCACAAATGTATTTACTCAATGGATTTGTTCTTGTTGCAAAGAACTCAAAGAAAATGAATCCAATGGTGTGTCATTTGACATAGTTGACCTTCATATTTCCCATGGGCAACAGATAATAAGAGAAGAATAAGAAAATTCATTATGCACGGGCCTTAGAATATAATAAGAGTTTTCAAAAAACTTAGCAAAATGGTCTTGCCTTATTATGCCTTACTGTACCTAATTTTTACATTTGATGCTCTTATTTATAACACTTTCATGTTTTGAATAAACTTCTCATAAATTCTTAGAGCCTTAATTTGCCAATGAGCCCTGCTTATTATAGAAGTGTTGGCGCCACGGTGGGAAATCAAATCTACCGAATGCATACACATTATGTGTTAAGCTGTGTACCTCAAGTTTGCCATTATCAACTGTAGCATAGACCACCCAATGGTCTCCAGTCTCAATGCGACTCTTTACCGTACACTCCAACCATGCAATCTGCCATTTGACCAATATAATTCAGATTTACTCCATTGTGCAAATTCAAATCTGTGGTTAGCAACACATTTCTTCTAGTTTTTGTGCATAAGGACAATGTGGCAGACTCAAACAGGCATACAGGAGGACACATACAAAAAAGGAATCATAATATGATGCTATTCTATGAATCAAATTCAGTTTCCATACATCCTCCTAGCAATAGTCTTTGAAGTCTGTCCTATGAATCTCACTGACACACTAAACATCCAAGCATCTAATTTAGTGTGGCCCACACTATTCATCCTCGACCCACATTAATTGTCTTCCAATCACTGGGTGACAACTAGAGAGGGTAACATGTGAAACTATGGTGCTACATGACAAGTCACAAAGACCACTTTAACTAATATGGCACACCAATTTTACTGTCACATCTTAAAATCAGATGTTTAGTGTAGTAGTTCAATTAGTGATTCCTTACCGCATCAGAGAGTATGTACAAGCCACTTTCAGTCTGCTTGGTTTGTAGTCCCTCTAATCGCGATTCACCAGGTTTGAAGGGTTTGAGCAGCTGCTTGGTCACAGGTCCACTATTTCCTTGCCCCAATATACTGAGAACAAATTTGCTGCCAGTCAACACTAATCCCTCTACTGCGCGATCCTTTGCTACCTGGATAGAGTTCACAGTTCCAATAAATAAGGTGAACAAAACTTGCAGAGTATAATACACTCGGTGAGAATCTTTTGGGCAAGATCTTTAAGTTAAATCTTGGTAGATGGGAGATGGCATTGTCCCAAGATAGGTAACAATCAGGTATCGACTAATGAGAACTTGCCACTTGACTATGCTTGGCATCCATGCATGCAATTAAGGACCTTGATTCTTGGATTTGTTCTTTAAGCTAGAATTATAGATAGAGAACATCATTACACATGCTTAAAAGTGCTATGTGAATTTCAGGGTACAATGATGTTTTGCACAATTGAATAAGGTCACGTAGGGCTGGACTTACAGCTATGGTAAGGCCTGGAGGAACAAAGCTGGCCTGGCTCACCCACGAAGCCAACATAGCACTCTCTGCATCCCCAACTCTTGCAGAAAGCACGCAGAGAGATCCAACAACTCTACCAACTGCCTGCACAACATACCACCGACCTCCATGTATAAGATGAATATTCTTAAACAATTCATATCAAGGTTTTATATAATCAGATTGTGTCCCAAATGCAAACTTGAGCACCTCATATCACCCCAGAAAATGAGTTCTCATTTTACATTGACACTCCCAACAATGAGATGCCAAGAGCACCATCCAAGAAACATACAGTATGAACCCTAAACCTCCATCTTTTTGGTGAATTACATGAAACAGCCCATACTACATCTTCTGCTTTCTATTTCTAGCTCAGCTTAAAGTGCACAAATACAATGCCACTTTTATCTGAAGGTGCATCAACTCACAGTGTATGAAATATTATTTGTATGCTTTGCAACATATTAGTAAAGACCATCTTTGTGCTAAAGCCTTTAATTACCTGTTCGACATTTGATGCAGCCACATATTGGGCACCGCCACTGGACCGTTTCTGCTTCATCATAGATTTTCTTACTACCTGTGCTATATCTGTACCGCTCTCTTCACATGTTTGCAATGTTGCCTCTGTTGGCTGTGCCACCCCCAAACCCATCTGAGTCAGTAGTAAGTTGGCACAAATTTTACACCTACCTATGACCTGACCACATTCACATGGGTGTGCTCCTTTCAGTTAGAAATAAAGAGGTTGTAAATCTACCGTAATTCTACTGAAGAGAGAGGCATGACCTTGAACTTGCAGCGAATTGCGGGAAATGCGAACGAATATCCACCATCTTTCAGGAGCTGTTCCATTTCATCAACAGCTTCACCACTCCATCCAAATGAACCAAAAACACCACAAGGTTTTGACCTTGTATCACTGTCTTGAAGAATTAAACCCATTGCATCCTGCTCACAAGGTGGAGAATCCTCTCAATTAGACCAAAATACTTTATGCACCAATGTTTGAAGATAGGAAGCTGAATGTAATATCAACAAAGATGTTACCTGAACAGGAGTGGGAATGTGGCCACCAAGAGTTGGGCTGCCTATAACGAAGCCACTGCAGGAGCTGACCACAGATGCAATTTCCTCTTTGGTGCAGACTTCCGCGTTTATGGTTTCACATCCAACTCCAGCTTTTGTGATACCTCGACTTTGACCATAAAAACCACAAGCACATTTTTATCCCATAATCCCATGTTTTTGTATTAACCCTATTGCTCTCATAAAATAATGACCAATTTACAGAATGAATGGAAGCAAAAGCCATTCGATCGCCCCTCTACAGCACTTAAAAGTATGATCCTCCAAGGCAAGATTTTGTAGGACCCCTGGTTCCATGTAGATCACTTACTCCCTCAGCATCTCACTGTCTTTTGAAAAAAATTATCCTTCACAAGTAATTACCAGGCAGATTTCAAGATTTTCAAGAATGTCAAGTGCATGTTGCAAAATATTTTCACATGCTCAATCGATTTCACAACGGCATCACACCAACCTGATAGCTTGAGCAAGAGCAGCCGTATTTCCATATGCAGAAGCATAAATGACAGCAATTGTTGTCTTTCCAACCTCCTTCAGCTTCATTTCTGTCCACTGCAACCACAAATTCACCAACAAGATTTCCAGAAGTCAGTGTCAATTGTTTATTTGATCACCTCTCATAAGATAGCCAGGCAGATCAACCACAAAGTTCTTTGGGTCAAGGTAAGCAAGTAGATTACAGATATTTATCTCACAAGCACCGAAATATCGATGTATCATTGCGTGTCTTTGAACACTTTTAATAAAGATAGTAGTTGGCCAACAACAACATAGTAGTAAATTATTGGTCGAGTATCAGATGCTTTCATATGGGCAGAAGAGAAACATGCAAAACTTTGAAAGACCCGGTTGATTACAATAAGGTCAGAAACCTATTACTTACCGCCCTATACTCCCGAACAAGCTCAGTGAGTGACGACCGTACAATTGGACCATGGAGAGGGCAAATTGCTGCACAAACTAACTCTTCTCCTGGACGACTTCCTGGTGATAGACGTGCCGCTCTGTCAATGGGTAGTTTCAATGCAGAAAATATTGTCGACAACACATACTGCACATCAGCCTGAATGCAAAAAGTAACCCCTGTCAGCGAACCTCCCCCCCTTAATTTATATCTTCCACATGACAAAGTGCATGCCAGCGATATAGCAGTAGTTAAAGGCTGCTTGTCACCTCAACAACGCCAAGGCCTCTCCTGCCAGTGTATTGCGGAACTGAAAATTGAGCCACCACTGGTAGCTTCTCCAGAGCAGCTTGTGCCTGAAATTAACTACGTAGTATTAGATATTCTGAGCGGCGAGATTTTCATTGTAATAAAGACATGGAGAAGCCTATACAATAATAAAAATACTGATCACAAAGCAGCAGGATAGAGTGGAAAGATTGAAGATAGTTGAGATGGAAGCGAAGAGAAGTTAAGACTATGAGACAGATTCTTACTGAACAACAAACTAACAACAACCTAACAGTGTTGTAGACAGTATGATAATTTACACTTTGATTTTATCTTTGCAAAGAACATTGAAAACACCTTGCAAGTTACCGCATAGCTTGGAACATACCTGCTTCAGAACGGGCGAAAGCATGCAATCGAAGAAGAATCGCCAATCCTCAGCATATTCCTCCCACCCCTCAACATCAAAGCCATTGTCCTTACAAACGTGTGCACTGTCAAAAGGGAACACGGCAAGCTCACATTAGCTAATCAACACAGCAGGATCCACACCAAAGGGCATCTGTTCTTCTTATGAAGAATAAAGTGCAGGCTCTTCATCTACTACAACGGAGCAATTGATGCAGAATGGAGCTAGAGCATAAATTTCAAGTGAAAAAATGTACTGCAAAGTATTAAAACAGAAGGAACCAAACACCTCAACTATTGTGTGATAATTTTGAGGGTGGGCTATCAATTATTGTCCACTTAAAACCCTCAAAAGAAGACATTTGAATCGAAATTCTGCCCCTTTTTCAAAAGCAACAAGGTGGGCAAAAACCTACCCTGAGAGTGTGAATCGAAAATACAAGTGATAGCTATTATAGATGCAGGTGGGCAACATAAAGACAAAGGAACAATCGATATAATTGAGCACCTGAACAGCTTGTTAGTGAAAAGAAGTTGATTCGCAGGGTCATAGATGCACATGCCATCCGGCCATCTTGGGGTTGGTGTCAAAATGAATTGAAGCCGATGTCCTGTTTGCACCCACCAATATTCCTCAGGCCACATTTCAAGGAAATTTGAGCTGCTTGCAAACCAAGAGTGGTATCCTAGCTCACACCCGAGGTCACTTTGGAATCTACAACTCCTCAAAACAGGATGAGATCTGCAGGTCATCCCAAATTGATATTTACAACTGCATTGGGGCTCAATTACCTAACGGTTCTAAGTCTTGCTCATCATGACCTGAACCTCCCCGCCCAATTGCCTAGAAGAAACCTTAGCTGCTTACATTTAACACATCGATAACAAAGAGAAAACCAGGATCCCACCTCCTCCAAGGTCTAAGCATTCATCAGCTTTCACCACGTTGATGTTGAATGACTTGCTCACAAGGTCACTTGAGAGCGAGCCTTTCAGCTGTTGTGCAGCAGGATTTGAGCAGTATATTTCGATCGGCACACCTACAAGATGAACCCATTGTGCATGCTATGTTAAGAATCATCTTCCAGAGCTGAATTAATTTGGGGAGAGTGTTCTACAGCTAGGGTTGCAGCAAGCATCAAAGTCATCAATAAAGCCCTGAAAATTTAGCAAGTGTGGATAACAAGGGGTCTGAATGTGCACTACCGCGTTCAGGTAGAGCTTCTGCCAGGAAATTCAAGCTTTCCATTCGCTTGGGGCTGATGTGGCCAATGATCAAGTATTTTATATCCTTGACATCAATTGTGGATTTGAGAGCTTCAATGAACCCTTTGGAAAAGGCTTGATCAGGAACATCAACAAGAGCTGTATGGTTTCCCCCTTTGATGAGGTAGGAATTGTCAGTTGTACCACGTTTGAGGCCGTACTCAATCTGAATCCAAAACCAGGAATAATTCTCAGAAGCATACAACAAATTTCAACACCATTTCCTAGCAGCATATTTCCACCCAGTGGGAATTGCAGAAAGAGTGCAGTGAAACAAACCTCAAATTTCAAGCGCTCTAAGCTGCAACATCGCAGACTACAAGTATCATCGGTGATCTTTTGGATCCTGACGTCGTTCTCCTGCCAGAGACAATAATCACCAATTCAAAACAGGAGAAACATCCTATATCCCACAATGTAGAAAACATTGACTGTAAGTTCATGACAGAAATTGGATCATATAATTTGCAAATCCTGGTGCAAATGCGCACCTGTTTCGGCAGCACAGGAGGCGATCCTGGTGCTGCTGTAGAAACTGCAGATGCAACAATTCTGACCGGACATTCTCTTCTTCCCACATGCTGACCTTGTTCCTTCAACAAACCACAAACAATCGGGTAACCCCTTCGGATGTCAAAAATGCTTGTACGGGTGAAGAACCACATGCAACCAATTGAATAAAGCATGGGCAGCAAACTTTGCCGACCTCTCATCTCATATTGGAAGAGATCAAAATTGCCCACAGGTAAAGCCAAAACTCCCTATGCATTTCCCACTTCATATCCCAAAAGCCTACTTCCTAAAATCCCAAGCCCCCAAAATAGCTTAATCTTTGCTTTCTGCAGCAGTAATGAAATGATGATGATGACGATGATGATGTGATGCATTTCAGCTTGTGCATTCTTATACACTCACACGTGCTTTGCAATTTCGTTTTGTTACAAGGGCAGCATACTTGCCAACTTATCATCATCTCACATTGGAAGAGACCAGAATTGTCCAAGGGTTCAGTCAGGGAGTGCTAAAGAAGAGTAGAGCCAAAACTCCCCGCGAATTTCCCACTGCATGTGCCCAATGCCTATTTCCCAGAATCCCAAGCCCTCAAATTGCTTAATCTTCGGTTTCTGCAGCACTAATGCAATAATGATAACGATGCATTTCAGCGCATGCACACGTTAATCATCCAACACAAACTCACCTTAAGTAGAGAAACGCCGTACAACGGCGACCAGGTTAACAAGGACACTTGGGTACCATTGGTTTTGCTCGATTCTATTGCTCTTGCAGCCAAACAGTGTGCAGATCCGCTTCTTCTTGCTATCACTACATCCTTCATAGGTGAATTTCTCCATGGTGTAGTTCCCAATTGCACTTGCATCACCATCGCCTCCATGGCCCCTCTCCTTGTAATTTCTCAATGCTCGTCACACTCGCCTTAGCTCACCATGTGCAAACAAAAACCAAACAGGAAACAACAACAATAGTGCTACTAAGTTTTGAAATAAATCCCGCAGCTGCAGTGCCATGCAATGCAGTAGTGATGCAATGGAATTCTCGTGAGATGGAATCCATATGCTGCTGCTGGATTGAAATGCGAGAGAGAGGAGAAGAAGAAAACAAAAGACAAGTGGAGGAGAAGGCTGTGGAGGATCGGATAAAGGCGCACTAAAGAAAGGACTCGCCAATCACAGCTCTCCAGTCACAGTTATGGCCGTCACCGTCGCCGTTAGTGTCCCCAGTCCACCTACCCATCCCAGTGTACCAAAACAGTGTATAGTCAGCACCGTAGTGGAATCCAACGTGGCAGAGAAAAGGTGAGGCCTGTGTGTTCTTGAATGTCATGCTTCATGCGTGAAATCCTTGATATTTGCCACCCAAGTGACTGCTTCAAACGGCATTCGCCGTGACCTAAGATAACCAGGTTTTAAACGGACACTTTTTGACCTACATAACCAGTGAGAGGGGAATGGATGACAAGGCATGGGAGCGGTGAGTCATCCACCTACTTGACGACCTCATGGACAGAATCTGGGAATTATGGATGATGTGTGTGTCTTTGTGGATGAAAATGCATGACAAGTTTTGATGATTCTTATGTTCTTGGATGAGTGATAGGTTATAATTCGCACCCACTTCTCGTAGGATGAGAAACACAAGTCATCCGCCTACTCAAGCAACTCATGGACAAATCGTGGAAATTATGGATGCTATTGCGCCTCCCGCAGATGAAAATTCCTTGACGAGTTTCGACAATCCTTATGTTCTTGGACGAGTGACAGGTTATGTTCTGCACCCACTTCTCGTAGGATGCGAAACACTTTACTAGTGCAAGATGATTGCCAATTTGAAATCATGTCCATAGATATTTGCCTCATACTTCTTGAAGTTCATATAAACATTGTATTCATTATCAAAGTAAAGATTCTCAAACCCATGAAATGCTCATGAAGGTTCCCCTAAATCTTGCTAACTCTTGAGCCTAGAATGGTTGACAAATTCCAAGCGCACATTTCTTTTGATTGGGGACCTATATGAGCACTTAATGAGCACAAGAATCTTCACTTTGATAGTGAATAAAATATTCATGAGTTACAAAAATTATGAGGCAAGTGATTGTAAGCACAATGTGAATTTACTAATCGTCTTGCATTGATTGTGTGTTAATATCCTACAAAAGGTGGGTGCAAAGAGAAACGCACCCATCTGAGGCATGTCTAACTTACCTATTATTATTGTAGCAACACTCGACCCATGTGTTGTCTCAACCCTTTGCACCCATGTATATGATACACCACTTTAACGTGGTCCTCTTACCTTTCCAAAATGGTGGGGCAAATATCACCACCAGCACTACGACGTTGTCTTTTGTATAATGAATTAACTTAATCCATAATTTCCTTAAAGAATACCAAATAACAATAACTTGCCTATATGAGATTTTTGCAAATAAATTATAGCAACATGTATCCAAATGGTAACCCACACCAAGAGGCAATACTGAAGTAGATTGCATTTGGAAGGGGCAAGATATCTATAGTTGGGGCCAAGGCACGACTACAAACATTAGCCAAACCTCTCCAAACACATTAGCTAACCAATACAGTTCATAGGTGAGACTTGCAAAGTGAGGCTATCATCCTACCTAGGCAGTTTCAAATTTAAGAATCAAATATTTAGTTACTTTTCAAAAACATAGTTCAACAAACCTGAAAATCATTGTTTCCCAAATCGTTCCTTTTAATTCTAATAATAAATTTCCGCAAAAAATAATGTTTAATGAAATAATATAATTTCCATTGAAGCTGCCTAGATAGGATGGTATATCGTAGGCTTCCACATGTGCACACATGGGTAGGTAGATAGTAAATATTGCATGTTGCAAAGGAATGACCAAACTACCAACTCTAGTAAACACTCATGAGACTAAGCTTTGAGCTATTCCTTCCTACCAACTACAACTGTACATTTTAAGATTCAAAAACTCATAAAACTAGTACATATTTCATGACATTGACCCCTTCCCTCCTTTCAAAAACAGACAAATGATATGATTTTGACACGTGGAAAGAGTATGGCAATATAACATCATAATAGAGTTATTTGTAAAGTGAAGGAGAAAAACCAATGGGTTTAGTCCCAAACCTTGAGATTCAGAGAATCAACACAAAATCACCCAAGTTTTTCTTGATGCTTACATTACCATACACAAAAGGTGGTGTCATGCTATTGGAAATTGGTTTTCTAGCTCATCCTACTAGGATTGGTGGGCCAACTTAGCCGTGCATAGGCCAATATGAGATTTGGGACGGTGAGTCCCATGTGCATACCCTATTTTAGATCCTAAAATTCTCTCAAAGTTTGAGAGATAAGAAGAGGATGTCCTAAGCGTTTCACTCAACTTTCAAAATAAGCTCCAATGTATGATGGACTAACGATCTATTGATAGAAAGTTTCCTTAACGTAGGATCAAACCCACGGTTTCGTCTCTCTTTGAGTGGCTTTACGGATAACTCTAATAACGCCACCCTTTTAGAAGAAAATATATAGATAAGAACATAACGAGACTCTTCCCCAAAAGTTAAAACCAATTTAAGTTTCTCTAAAGAGTTTCTAAACCCTCATTAGCCCTTGAATGACCAAGTTTCTCTCAATTTAAAAAAAAACAAAAACAAAAAAAAAACAAAGATACCAAAACTATGACGGCCCGGATTCTAGTTGGTCCTTTGAGGGTTAAACCTAATTTAGACACCAAAATGACCATATACATAACCAACAACATAACTCTCCAATCAACTTGACTCGAGCATTGCTACAATAATAAACATTTGTACTTAAGTACCTCCGCCAACTCCCAATTTAGTGAAATCCTCTAAGCCCAAACATTCCTTACACATACGTCCGAGATTTTATCTAGCAATCCAAGCATTTCGACAATACGGACGACTTAGGGTACTAACTTACATAATCCTCCACCCGCACTACTAATTGAGGACTTCAACACTGTGGAAGTTAAGCATATTCCAATAGAAGTGCACACGTGGCTGAGGGGTGAGCTTAAAATATTTGTTTCTTTGGGGGCTCAGAGTATCCACAATCATTCTGTGAGTGGCGCAATAAGTGCTCCGGGGGCCACCTGGCCGATGTGAAGTGCCTTTGAAGCTGTAACGGCCATGGTCATAACCATGATACCATCCGGGCCATCGTACATCGCGATACCATGCCGTGTTATGGTGAAAACCTACAACGTGTTGTTCCATGATATCAGGAAAACCATGCCATGTCAATCGAATGTATGGCAGGATATTGTACCTACCATGCTATGGTAGGAGAGGGTTCATACCACGGTGTGGCATGGGTATGGCATGGCATTCCATTCCATCTCATCGCTTCTGTTTTGTCTTTCGCAATCGTCCCTCCAAGGCTAGGGTTCCATCGCCATAGCCATCGCCATCGCCATTGCTGCATTTTAGATAACCATGGCGATAATTTGCTGAGCTTCGAACACCGAGTGCCGTGACGGAGCCGTTTGTGAAGCTTCCTTCTCCGGGCGAGAGATCGTTTACCGAATGATCTAGGGCGCATTGCTTAGCTTTGCATTTTTGAAGGGAAGGAGACAGGACGTGGTTTGGAGGGAAGGGATTTGTCGCAGAGCTTTGGTGGTTTTCTGGACGAGTCGATTGAATTAGGTGGCCATTTTCGAACGCGAGGATTTATTAGGTCACAAATGGCGGAGCTATGGCAGGGAGTAAAGAGCAATGTGATGCTGATTAGGAAGGCGGTTTAGGGCATGTCAGTGAAAGATCGGAGCACATGAGCCTGGATGTGGAGTTTGAGTACATTTGACTCCTGTATGCAATTCAAAGACTGAAATTGGATTGGGGAACATAGGGGACATAATTCTGCCCTCCGTCCAAAATTGAAAACGTCATCGTCTTCCGAATATTTTCTTGTCACCGAAATCATCAGCATTATCCTCGAACCACATCCGGAAACTTATGATCTACAAATCTGCACTCGAGAAGCTTTTTGCAATTTGGCAGCCATGCATTTCGCCAAGCTGGATGATTCGCCTATGTTTAGGAAACAGGTACATATATTACTACTGCATCCTTTTCTTGCATTGCTCGATGTTAGTGGATTACTACTGATCTGAAGATGGACTCTGTACGAAAACCTAGGTGATGATATCATTGACAAGCTATTGGCACAAGGGGCATTAATCCAGCTGAAATCGGAGCTAAACTAAGAATTTGGATGTTGCATGAACATAAATAACCTACATTGTGCCCTTGGCTTGTGGAATGCTAACTTCGATTGCGTTCAAGTGAAATGGAAAGAAGTGGTTGCATCTTAATGTGCACCTATGAACTGTAGTATGAAGTGTTGACGATGTTGAAGTTTAGAACCTGGAAGTGGAGGTAATGTACATTCGGGTTTTGAGTACCAAACTCATTTGCTACATAATAGCAGATTTATCACGTAGTGGGTTTTTATGGCTTTTTTTCAGAGGGAATTTGATATGTGTGCTTCACATTTCGCATGACTTTCTGTAGTCTGATATTTCTCCAGTGAGTGTTGTTTTGCTATCTCAAGAGGACTATCGTTAGAATTTTTTCTCTTGTGCTTAAGACCATCAAGATAGTCCAGTGGCCAGGGCTTACAGCTTTGGTGCGAAATGATAAATCGTAGCTCCCTCAATGAGCACCAAGCTCTTCCCTTGAGTTTTAAATCTAACTATAGAATATGAAAATCTGCTACTCCAATAGGTGAAGTGGACAGTGAAATATGTGGGGATGGTCATTTTTCAAGCTTATTGACAGCAGCAAGGAGAGCAATAACTGTACCCTAGTATGCAGACATGTCTTGAAAACTATATTTGGCCCAAACAGATATAGAAATTGCTGTACGAACTGTGCTCACCAGGAGTTGGCATGGACCGTCCCTCCATCCGAGAGAGAGGGCTAATATAGAACGCTTCAAGCAGATTTGTTCAGTACGCTTTTGGGGTTGGAGGTGCGAGCGGATTCAAAGTTGAACCTGGTTCCTGATTGACATGTTAATTCACAATACACGAAGATATCCCTTGCATGCAGTGTGTCCACATTGTTAAAAATAGCGTGTTATTTGCTGTATCAATTCAATGATAGAGCTTCTTGTTGAAGTGTCATGTGGTGGCACCATGATGCCAATACCTCCCTTACTACACGAGCCCACAAGGCACCTGACAAGCCATGGCCCAGCAAACGGAACTGTGCATCATGCTAAATTTTGGCCCCTTCAAAACTGGTGTTATATCCACGCTAACTCCTAGTTCACACTACTAGGAAGTCTGACATCTATGAAAATATGCGTTTAGAATTTGAGCTTTTGCTGATTCATTTAACTAAAATTTGGTTACTTTGTAAGATTCTTCCTGCAAGTCATTTTCCAGCAATAATGTGGATGTCACCTGCCTGGTTGGCAAGATTTGATGAGTTATTTTGGTGGGCACAGTATGAAGACTTGGAAGATGATAAATGGTTGAGCTGAATTAAATTTTCCTTGTGTTTTACAGCTCCAGGCCCTTGAGGAAAGTGCAGAAGCATTGAGGGATCGATGTCAACGTTTTGCCAAGGGTTGCCGCAAATACACGTATACCTCTGAGAGTTACTTGTGGCTGTTATCTTGTTGGTTGTGGTTCATTGGGTCGTAGTTAGTGAAATTGGATGTGGTGGCAAATTTATTGGGTGATATCCTATGAAATTTCTTCTATTTTAAAGGAACATAATTAACCAGGATGGGATGTCAGGTATGCTTTGTTTTCTTGAAACTGTTAGCCGAGGTTTGTAGTGCTCTGTCTTACTTGTCCTGGTACTGCAGCGATGGTCTTGGAGAAGCATATGATGGTGACATTGCATTTGCAAGTGCTCTGGAGTCTTTTGGAGGGGGACATGATGATCCCATTAGTGTTGCTGTTGGAGGTATATTTTCTGCACTTTTGTAATCAACTAGGCTGAATAGTACTTTATCTGAGCATTTCAATGCACATTGAGAAGTTTGAAGGTTGTTGAGTGATCTATGGTACTGGCCATTATGGCTTGCACATTATTTCTATTGCCTCAGCTCGTGTGATGTTCTTATTGTTTTTGAACTTGGATACCTTCTAGATTGTTGCTCCAGTTGTAAATCACTGGCTGGGGTCATGTGTTGATGCACAATGTAGGGGCGCTTTTTGTTCTTGTTGGGTCTTGTCTCTCCTGTCTTTATTTTCCACAGTAGCTTTATTTGGTTGTGAATATTTCTATTTGTAGTGGGGAATTTCGTCAATATCTAAAGAAAAAGTCTTTGAGAAGGAGGAGCAGTCACATCATAGTATGCAAATCTGCAGTCATGAATGCAGTTGTCCTACTGGATAGTGTGCCTGTAATTTAAGTCAGTTTGGGATTTTAATTTTTGAGGCTCTGAACAGGGCCTGTGATGACCAAGTTTACAATTGCGCTACGAGAGATTGGGACATACAAAGAAGTCCTGCGCTCACAGGTACACATGATGTCTTGAAGATTTTCAGCACCTACTCCTTCTATGAAATGTGTGTTGAACTTCTTGTTGGAAGATGTTGTAGACTGCGGGATAGAAAATGCAGCAGACACGATGGTTTCTTTGTTGTGCAGTGTGGCAGTAGCATGACAATTTTTTGATGCTTGGGTGGTAAGTTATGACATATTTATGGTTGGCTCATGCAGGTGGAGCACATGCTCAATGATCGATTGACACAGTTCGTGAGTATCGATCTTCAAGACGTCAAGGTGTGTCCCTTGTCAAGTTCTCCCCCATGCTGGCTGTTGAAGCCTTTCGAATGACGGATCCTTCAGCAGTTGCTGACTTGGGTTTAGGCCACCCTTTAGTTGGTCACTGTGAATCAGGTCTAGGCCACCCAAAAGTTGGTCTTTAGTTGGTGTGAAGTTTGTAATGACCCACTGTATACTTTGGGGGTGACTGATGGCAGAATGTCAAGGTTGGTGAGGAGCTTCGGACTGAGGATATGGATGGGCTGATTTCTATTTAGTACCTGTGATCATGGCGTCCATTTGCTTGATGCTGCAAAGACGAGCGCTTTGTCTCTCATGTCTGCCTAGGTTTCAGCATTTGATGAATTTGTTGTTGTGATCACATTCCATAGCTGGCATCTGTAAAATCTTGAACATAACTGGACATAAAATACAATGAAAGGTTTTGCTGTCATGAACATCAGTGATGTGTACACACCTGCGGTAGATTGTTGAATTTTCAAGTTAGAAAGGTTTTCCAAATAATTGATCTGTGCAATTGAAGCTGGATACAAGAGAAACATATAAACCTGAAATGGATGGGTAGAACCTTCCTCTTAAAACATGCCTTTCTAAAATCTGAGTGTGGCTTCTTAGGAAAATTCCCTGAAGATGTTCAAATCTGCATATAAAATTGGGATGCACTTTGTATTACTTGGATGGGAGTATTACCAATATTTAAACCTAGTCTGATAATAGGATCCTTGCCTGTTGACTTCTTGTCCAATTGTAGAATGTTGATGTGATAGCACATTATTATTAATTTCCCTCTATCCATAAATATGACCATCATTAATTTTAGGGATGGGTGTAGTTTTATTTTATTTTTGATTACATTGATAAATGTCTATTCTCTCATTTGTGGTCCTAGTAAACCCACAAGGAAATAAGTTTCCCTGAGCTGCGGTTGCACCTTGCAACTAGCTTTCGACAAGTGCTAGATGGTTGGTACAAGTCCCCATCCTAAGGCTACGTATGGTTTATTATCTCTGTGAAGGAAGCTGAACTCAAAAAGTACTAGTTATGTTTAACTTTTAGACTAGCTTCAAAAGAGTTCCCAGAAACTGATGTGATATAAGAAGATAAGGGCTTAAATATTAAAGTTAGAGTCGTTGGTTATCCACTGCTTGGTCCAGGTACATTTGGGCTTCAAATTATGCTTGTGTTAGTAGATGTTTTGACGTGATGATTTTGTGAGTTATCCTGGTTGTCCTTGTAAGAACTTCTTCTGGAAGATATATCATTCTGGTTAAGTAACTTTCCAGTCTATCTTTACATGTGTAATTAGTCTTCTATTGCAAGGATGAGGCGGGAAGCATCATCTTGTCTCCTTTTGACAAATTTTCAGTATTGAGGTGTATTGATTGATTTTGGTTTCATATGCACCACCATTTGTTGAACTTGTTTGTTAGTGGAAAAGTGATTTACATTGTTGTACATGGATTGTGTTAGAGCTATGTGAATCTTAGCAGGGAGCCTGCTTGTTTTTGCCAGTTATGTTGTGCTTGCTCTACATTTGTTTCTACAGCTGCACAGCATGGGCTATTCTTGTTGATTGCCATTTGGGTTTACAGCTGTTGATTGCCGAGAACGTTGAACTCAATTAACCTGTTTGTATCATATCGTGCTTTTTGGTCTGATTTAGAAGGTCATTCTGGTTTTGGTTTGTGGCTTTTATTATGTCTTCAGCGTCAATGGGTATTGATTTTCTTGTGAACCTGCTGTCCAACTTTGAGTCTTGACGCTTCCTACTGTGGTTGTTATTTATTGAGAAGCGTTATATTTCTCCAAGTGACATTGATTGGTTTAATGGGAGTTGTTCAGCAGCTTGATAGCCATGCATGATGTAGTTTCCAGTCCATTCCTGCGTCACTAGGTCAATTTTGCATGTTCCACTTGGTGGGATTGTGTTGATTTCTGTTGTTGTGGAAATTTTATTTCTTCAGATTACAGGTCGCTTATCAAGGAGGTGACGTTGATTACAGGTAGATACACTTTGCTGTACTCTCATAGCATGACTGGTGTATGTATGCAGGAAGTGCGCAAACGGTTTGACAAGTCCAGCTTACATTATGATCAGGTTAGAATGGGATACCTCTCCCCATTCCCAGTTCTTTGTTTTTCACAATTTGCACAAGTTTAGGTTATCTTAAAGGTACAATGTAGTTTTTTTTTTGCAGCGCAATGTCCTTTCAAGTTCCTTGAGTTACAACAGTTGATTTCATGGAGGCTAATCAGAAAAAAGTAGCCATTTCACAAGTCTGTGAGTCAGGCCATAATTGTGTACTCAAAGCAGGTTCGGGAAAAGTTTTTGTCTCTCAAAAAAGATGCAAAGGTGGAGGTGGTTGCTGAGTTTGAGGAGGTATGTGTGAAAAAAAGTCATTTGAGCATTATGAAAATCAGTTACATTGTTGGATTATTGAGTTAATTGGTTGTCAAGTTTCTTTATGTCGCACATTGATTTAGCTGTTTGAAGCATAGTTGGAAACTATGGACACTCATGTCAGACACTTTGCTATCTGCTCGCTACAATGAGTGCTTTTGTGGTAGCCTTCTCAATGAGTCCTCAGTATTATTATTTTTACTAAAATAATATAATTCAGAATCACATGTTATGTATACTTTAATATTGCTTCCTTCTGCTTGTTTTAGACAAGTGCTTGCTTTAGATCTCTGGATTAGCTATCTCACTTGATTCTTATTTTGTTGTTTACTGATTATTATCTGTAAGTGTTGTCTGTAACTTGATGCTTTGAGGATATTTAATATTTTAAAATCTGGAATATTTTTTATTGGTCTCAGGATTTAAGGAATGCAAAGTCTCAGTTTGAGCAAGCTCGATTCAATCTGGTATTTGATCTCAACTAGGCCACATTTTTTTACCATGAAATTTTAATAAAATAGGATATCGTAAGAGGGTATCTTCTGAATCAAATGATGTCATCAATGGAGGGTTGTAACTTTTTAGTCCTACTGTTTGCAACATAGTAATTTCTGAGGTTCAAGGCTTTTGATAACAATCATTCTTTACACAGTAGTTGTTTGTGAACAACCGCTGTCCATGCATTGATAAACTCATTTTGACTTTACAATAGCACTAATTTTTGCAGATGACAGCACTTTCTAACATAGAGGCTAAGAAAAAGTTTGAGTTCCTTGAAGCTGTCAGCGGCTCAATGGATGCTCATCTTCGCTACTTCAAGCAGGTAAATATCTAGTTATTGCACGGATCTAGTGGCACTTAAACAACTCCCCTAGCTCCTAAATTGCTCACTGTGTTTCCCACTTTGAACTGATATTGCAAAGGTTTCCAAAGCCATGTCAGCTTTCTACGAAGTTGGTTATGTTATGAAATTGGTGAGAAAGTCACTTAGACTTTGAATATGTTTCCAATGTGTGAAGTTGTGTGAGCTCCATATTAATTACTCTAGAAGCACTTAAACTCAGTATGTTTTGGCGACATATTTTTTAGTTCAAAATTTACTATGTGCTGCAGGGTTATGAATTGCTGCATCAGATGGAACCTTATATTCACCAGGTAATTCACCAGGGAACTTTCAATATGGACAATTGTTTGATTACATCTCAGGGTCTGATCTGTTTGCAAGTGATGATCTACTTTCTCTCGGAGGGGAAAGAAAGTTCACACTTCCAAGTCATGGTGTTTGTGTTTCTAATGTACAATTTGCATTTAAGTATGTCCAATATGATATATTTAGAATCTGTAGAGATGTTCCCTGCATACACGTCCATTGCAGTGGGTTCTCTCGTATGTTTATGTACAGATCCAAAAAGCCTAACTTTACTCGACTCATGTTCCTAGATCAGATGTGCTCAAAGTTTATTTGAAGATTGTTGGACAATAGAAATTTTACTGGCATGGTGCAGGTGCTAACCTATGCACAACAATCAAGGGAAAGAGCAAACTATGAGCAGGCAGCACTTGCAGACCGCATGCAGGAATATCGACGTCAAATGGAGAGAGAAAATCAACGCTCCTTCAGTGATTTAGAAGCATCTTCTGCTGGAGATGGAATTCAAGCTGTTGGTCGCAGTTCACATAAAATGATAGAGGCTGTTATGCAGTCCACACCAAGGGGGAAGGTAGCACTCTTGGTCTCTGCAGTTTCGGACACTCAGAAATATATACTATGATTTAGCAGACTGTAAGAATAACTTGCAGTTTCTTTGGTTTTCTTTTTGCAGATACAAACCATCAAACAGGGATATCTCTTGAAGCGCTCCTCGAATTTACGAGGGGATTGGAAAAGAAGGTTTTTTGTGCTGGATAGTAGAGGAATGTTGTATTATTATCGAAAACAATGGGGTAAACCTACAGTAAGTGTGACACAATTATCTCTACAATTAACCTTGCTTTCATTGTTGAAAAATTAAAATTTTCCATCCTCTTTGCATCCTTGCAGAGACTGCTCTCGTTTTTGTTCATCACTTATTCTCATCTTATTATATATTGATAGTCCTGCTTTGGAGAACTGACAGGATGACAAGACCATTGCCCACCACACAGTGAACCTGCTTACTTCTACTATCAAGATTGATGCAGAACAATCAGACCTTCGTTTTTGCTTCCGTATTATATCTCCATCCAAAAACTACACCCTCCAGGTTCATCTCCTTGCTTTAACCTGTATGCCTGATGTTTCATAACATTATCTTAACCTGGATGATTGGAGTTCATTTCTGTTGGTGTGTTGTCTTGCAGGCTGAGAATGCAATTGACAGAATGGACTGGATGGATAAAATCACTGGAGTAATTGCATCCCTGTTGAACAATCAAGTTCCAGAGCAGGTAGCTTGTGGCAATTTGTTATACTGTTGTGGTAGTTTAAATGCATGTGGCAATTTAGGCTGGGACCTGTTATGACTTATGACCACGATGAGCCAGAGACAATGGATCATTTGCACAAAAGTTGAATGAGTGGATCACTTGTGGCAGAGACCATATCGGAGTCCAATGAGTGGGGGTCACCAACGTACAGCCAGTGGTAGCAGTATGATGAGTGCAGCATCTTCAGATTATGAGTGTGGAGAGGATACAGCATCATCAAGAGCTTATCCAAGTGGTTCACGGCGGGACCAATTCTCTGGAAGAGGCATGAAAGGTCAGGCTGATTATGAGCATCAAGAGAAGCCTCTTGATGTTCTGCGGCGGGTACCTGGAAATGATGTTTGTGCTGATTGTGGTGCTGCTGATCCTGATTGGGCCTCATTGAATCTTGGAATTCTGCTCTGCATTGAGTGCTCAGGAGTGCACAGAAATCTCAGCGTTCAAATCTCCAAGGTATGCAGCAGGTCATGAAATCAGTCACAATTATTAAAGATGTTCAGATTAAGTTTAGTTCTGGTCCTTAAATGCATAAGGTTTGCGAAGCCTCTCTCCTCTGTAGAGCCTATATTACTAGCTGGTCTATTAGCTGTTGGAGGATCCCTGCTTCTGTCAAATGCACCTTTCCCTCTAGTACTGCAGGTATACTTTGGGAAATCAGGTCCATGGAAAAACCTGATTGTATTTCACCATGGGTTTTTTAAAGATTTCATATGCTGGCTTAATCTGCAGGTCCGATCATTGACACTCGATGTCAGAGTGTGGGAGCCCTCTGTTATTAGCTATTTTCAAACGGTTGGAAATGCATATGCCAACACAATATGGGAAGAACAATTAACAGCTGATGGCAGATCCTTGGATGAGTCAAGGTGTGCCAAAACTATTCATTGGTTATTTTTCATCTCTTTACCTGTCCTTTTGCATTTTAGCAAATCAAACTCATTGTGTGAGATATTTTTGCAGAGGTTCAAACAATGATAGGAATGGGCCTGTTGCTGATGCTGTAAGAGTGAAACCAAATCCCAGAGACTCAATACCAGTCAAGGAAAAATTTATCCAGGCAAAGGTTTGTGCTATACATGATGAGATTTATTGTGGGACAGTAAGGGTGCACTACTCATGGCATTTTGAGCTCTTTGGGCGTTGGATAGTCATTGGTTGTGAATGATAAGAATGAGATTCCTGAACATTTACTCAGCACATGTTTCTCATGGCTGCTCTTCCTTGTTTCTTCGGTGCCTCTCTTTTATACTTTGGTCTTCTTCAAAGGTGCCAGGAGTCCAATACTCTGGTTTAATAACCTTAGCATTGACAAATGTGCTGTCACCTCCCTGACCTGTTGGGACTAAAAATAACTGAATTCTACGTGGTTGCACACTTCCTGATCCTAGCATTCTATCTTTTGGTTTGTGCAGTATGTTGAGCGGAGATTTATACAAAAGCTCAAGGTGGATTCACGAGGTCCATCTGCTGCAAGACAAATTTGGGATGCTGTTACAACGAATAAGGTTCAGGTTGTACTCCGTCTGTTAATTACAGGTGATGCAAATGCCAACACAACCTTTGAACAAGCAATGGTGGCTTCAGAGCCATCTTCTCGATCACCACTTGCAAGTCTTGCTGGAGCACTTTCACGCAGGGGCAGTGGCTCTCAAAGCACACGCAGCAGTTGGAGTGGACCCCTGCTTCCATCTTTACAAGGGGTGTCTGAATCCCGGTCTGCTGTATCAAGCCCAGGACGAGGGCATGAGCCAACTGGAAGCCTGAGTACAAGTGATGCATCTGGGGCCACCATAAAAGATCTGCAGGGTTGCACGTTATTACACATTGCCTGCCAAATCGGGGAATTGAACCTGGTTGAGCTCCTTCTTCAACATGGGGCACAAGTCAATTCCACTGATTCTCTTGGTCGCACACCTCTTCACCACTCTATTTTACTTGGAAAAAACTCTTGTGCCAAACTCCTGCTTACCAGGTACTTTCACATTTTAAGAGTACAGCTCATCCTGTTTGGGTGTCCATTTGTACAGTAACTATTATTAAAATCATGTTCATACAAACTACCATACTGTTCTCCCTGTAAATAGATTAGCTATGATCTTGTACAAAGACCTGAATCCTTCACATTGTGCATGTTTATGAATACCCCTGGGTGCCCCTTACAGACACTGAAAACCCTACAATCTACGAACTGAAGTATTGGCATTAGCAGTGGTGACACAACTTCCAACCTCTCATGCTAATCATTTTAATTTTAATTTTTTGATGTGCAGAGGTTCGAATCCAGGGGCTGTAGACAATGTAGGGAAAACCCCATTGGAGAGTGCAGTGGAGAAGGGAGCGATCACTGACGAAGAACTCCTGATATTGCTCTCCGAATCAACCCGATGATGTCATATTGTAGCTTGTGCATCTCCTTTGCTTTGGATTTCATGACATTGTGGCAGATTTTTCCAGTCCCAGAGTTGGTTTCGTGTATAGATAGATTGTGCAGTCCTTGTGTAGCAAGTAGATGTATCCTTGTGTAGCTTAGAGAAACATAGAGTTTTGTATGTAGGATTCAAAAAGTAGAGATATGTAGAGATATACAGCGTCCATAACCTGCCTGCTGGTTCGATATGGGCTTTGGTCACCACCTATGTTCTGAGGCTCCATTTATGGTTTCTAAATGACAATTTTCTCAAGGGCCAATCATGTCCAGCTTCAACATTTTGTGTTCTGAATGTTGATACTGTGTAATATTCGTTGCCACTGAGAACTTACAAAGGTTTTCTTGTACAGCACACTGTTTGTTGAGTCCCCCTTGCAAAAGCAATGTATTCGCTAGCCATATGCCTCGAGTTTAAAGGAGAAGTTTTCTTGAAGAACTGCTCTTGTGTATGTGTGCACACAATCGCCTTTCATTTCTCAAGCATCTAATCTGAGTAATGTGTTGACTAACCTACTCACTTGGGAGTCATTTCCCCACTAACTACAAGTGACTATTCACATGTTGGTTCAAATTCACATGTAAAGGCCGCTTCCTTCCTGTAGTTGACATGCTTAAGTGAATCAACGACCAAGAGGAGGTTCCTTCTTTTTCTGCTGTTAGTGCCTCATAAAACACACACACACACATCTCTAACCTTAGGGTCTCATGCTATGACAAGTATTTAATGACCTCTCCCCTCGTCCCCTCTTCATTTCAATCTTTGCATAGATGTTATAATGAACCTAAAAAGATATAGTATCTGCCTATCTATTACTTTGGTATAGCATGTCAAAGTAATTTAATTTATGGATTTTGTTTTTGGGCCATGTGTTGTTTTCTTGTAGGTTTTCCACATGTGTTTTGGCACTTGTGCCAAATTGTGTTTTGGCACTCAAAGTGTTGAGCTGGATAGCTTATCATACGTGACCTATATACACACTAGTTTGGCTTATGCCATATCGGCACATGGCACCCGTGCATATTATGAGTTACAGAGTGAAAGATATGCGGGCACCTAATGTGTAAGGTAGAAATACCATAAACCGTGAAAACAAGGTGATTCGCATTGAAGATATGGTCTTACAATCATGAGATAATTTTCCAAGATAGAAGAGAAGGATTCATGAAGAATGCAAGTTGTTTCATAATTTGATTCCATGTACAAAAAATTCTACAATTTTTCAAAGTGGGAAGTTGTCAAAACCACTACTCGTTCACTAGTTTCTCCTTACACCGAACATGGTAATCCTCATTTCCATACGAAACATCACCTAAACCAGTTAACTCATGAGTACATTAAACATGACTAAATTTGGCTAAACTAAGTGTACACGGATTGAAGTTGCCAGCCTCGCAATGATCGGTTTCAGAAATGGCACTTCACTATTCTAATGGAAGTCTACTGCACGGTAGAGGGTAGTTAACCGGTTATGGTATTTCTACCTTAATTGGTTTCAGCAAGTTTGCAATGTGGTCCGTGTCTTACCTCCACAAGCCCCCTTACCAGCTTGGCATGTGCATGTGACACTTGTGCTCCACCTGTGCACTGTGACAGAAGTTTGGCTGTCAAACAAGAGGGTGGGTGGGTCAATAGGTTGGCACATGTCGCTTGCACAACCACTGCATGTTGCTTGCTTCACCCAGCGCCACACTCAATGTTTAAGAGATATTATCGCATTTGTGGAAATTGATATGGAGAACTTCAACAAGAAGAGGTCAAGTCTATTGTGCTCTTGGAGATCACATGATGTGCGAATGCCGATATTTTGGTGCCCCAAGAAATCCTACTAATGATTGTTTTCCTTAATATTTTTTTAGCTTATTTTCCGTTTCTATAATCAAAATTCAAATTCCAACAATTTTTTTCACTACTCCATTATTTCCAAGAATCATACTTTAATATAATTGGATATCTGTGTAGACTACCAAGATTAAATACTAAGTTATTTGTGCATATATGTGCATTGAAGCAAATTTCCATGCAAGTTGCAATTATTTCCTAGTGATGGATACTTATTTGAGAATCTTTGAGTTAAGATGCTTTAGATACAAGTAAGTGGGCAGAATTTAGTCTCTCATCTGAATCGGACACCTATATTTGAGTGTTGTAGTTAAGAATGGACACCAAAGAAAATATATCTAAAAGAGATTAGACTACGCTTTGAGTATGTGCTCCAAATTTGTTAACCATCCTTAGTTTAAAAGTCAACATTATAAGTGGGGGAGGCATATATGATGAGAATCAACTATTTTATAATACTCATGACAAATTGTATACTCACCTGCACTACTTGAAGTGTGCTCCGTGGACATTTACATTCACAATAACATCTATGGGTGCAAAATGCAATGCAAAGTTTGACATGCATTGTGTCGCTTTTGTGATGTGATTGATTTTCAATTTCATATGTGCTTGGAAAGTTGACAATTTATTGAAGGTTGGGAATCACGTGTGTGCAAGACCTCCAAATAAAGCCCCATATGTATGAGGAGCTTAGCCTTGATTCAACCAATATGTACTAATTGATGGATTTGAATATATCTACACGTATTTATGACAGAATTTTGACAACATTCAAACAATGCTCTAGAATACGCATATGAGATTGAAACCATATGAGATCAAATAACACCTTTATTACACATACAATCCATTTCATTTGTCATTGACAAAGTTATTGAAGGATTTTTCATCCACATATATCATTGATCCTACAAAATACTTCATTGAAGCTAGTGCAACACTAGCATCTAGATCTAAACCCTAAGCTTCAAATTTTGGAAGTCCCAAAACAAAACCCTCCTAAGGTTCAAGGGTGATCCAAGAAATTACAACCGTAATATAAGATACAATTGAAATGTGCAAGAATTATTTCATGTTGCAATACACGTTCAATAAAAAGATTGAAGCATAGTGAAGCATAGTGGTGAGTTGTGGAAATCAACATCATCATATCCGACACACTCATTTTCCTCTTGCCTCCACTTAACTTCACCTAATTGTGTTCCTTATTCAAAAACTTAAACATTGTAAATATTTTCTCTAAACATGAACATAATTTGAACATAAAAATCTAAAGACATTATCAAGTCACGGTCAAAACTTTGAAGACTTATAGTTTATTCATAAAATGTTTAAAAAAACTACACGCTAAAAGTACATGCTAAACCCCTCCTTAATCACCAACAAGACCCCCCAAAAAGTAAGGTAATCTAGTTATAATGATTTTACGGTTATAATAATATTCATTGCAAGTGTTTATATGCAAATCTCCTTCACCAAACTTGTCACCAACAACTTATTCATGATAGGTTGTCATTGGTAGGATAGATTACACAAAATTATAAGCCTCTTGGTCCAGCAAAATATGTATGGGAAGGTTGCTTCTTCTCTTGTTGCTTCAAGTCATTATAATTGCTAACAACATATATAGGACCATTGTAATAATCCCCCTCCATTCGAAGGTCCAACCAATATCTCTTGAAGTTGTTCTTGATTGTTGCTACTGTACATTCATGTGAATTCTCAATAACATGGACTCATCCATTTGACATGAAGTATAAGGCAGGTGGGCCTAATTTGATCAGTCATTTTAACCCCCAAAGGCCCAAGCGAAACTATCATCAGAGCACATATTTCGCTTGACCAATCAACACATTTTTAAAGACAATCTGTACTCTAACGGTGGATCTAAGTCACTTGACTGTGCAAATGACTTCTTAACAAAATTAGGATCATCCACACAAAAGCTTAGCCATCTATGTGTCCCAAAGCAGAAGACTGTAATGTGAACGTCTATGTTGATCTGGTCAATCAAAAGTGTTTGCCCAAACAAACAAAAACCTTCTTGATCACCTTGGACTCATTAGACGCCTATATTTGAGTGGTGTATGGTTAGGTGGAAGCGGAGTAAACGCCCCCTTTTTGAGCCAGACCTTGATGTGACCAAATTGTGAGAAAACGACTACAGCCTCCATATGGACTTGCTAATCATTTTCTACAACTCTAATCGCATGTTTAATATCCTGGGAGAAGTGGGCTAATCAGAGAATTTAAGTCTTCTCATCAACATGTCACATTAATAAACCTGAAATTAAGCTAAATAAAGATGTTAAACAGGTACATTTTTCACAGCTCCAAATTAGTTCAGATCTAAACACACCACCGGCATTGTATGTTGTCAGACAGTCACTCAACATTCTCCAAATCGACTGGGGTTAAGTAGATCGGAAGAATTTGGAGTGACAGATCAGGACCTGTGCTCCACAACGCAATTACTGTGGCAGAATTGGCAGAATTAAAGCTGGAGCTTGCAAATAATTAGAATGTGTTGGGTGAGAGCCAATAATAAGGTAGAAATACCATAAACCGTGAAAATAAGGTGATTCGCATTGAAGATATGGTCTTACAATCATGAGATAATTTTCCAAGATAGAAGAGAAGGATTCATGAAGAATGCAAGTTGTTTCATATTTTTATTCCTTGTAAAAAAAATCCTACAATTTTTCAAAGTGGAAAGTTTGACAAACCCCCTACTCGTTCACTAGATTCTCCTTCAACCGAACACGGTAATGCTCATTTCCACATAGAACGTCACCTAAACCGGTTAACTCATGAGTACATCAAACTACGATTGATGGTAGTCAAAACATGACTAAATTTGACTACACTGATTGTACACGCATATCAAACTGCCAGCCTCGCAATTATCGGTTTCAGAATTGGCACTTCACTATTTTGACAGAAGTCTATTGCACGGGTAGAGGGTAGTTCATGGTTTAGGGTATTTCTACCTTAGAGAGTCAGCTTACTGGAAGACCAGCATGAGATGTAGAGACCCCTGTGGCACTCAAATGATGAATTTGTTGAGGGCGCCAGAATGATAATCGTGTGAGTCCCTTTTGATGCCCAATCTCTTAACTAAATCTGTGCGTTGTTTTGTCCTGCATGTATACGGAAAATAAAAGTAGTTTTGTTAGAAGTTCTTTACTAACGTATGCAGGCCTCAATAAGGCATGTGGGTGTTATTTGATTGGTTTTGTATCTGCAAGAACCGGACCTCTCCTCATCTAGTTATGGTTATCACAAATGCATGATTGTTGATTTCTTAACTGGATATAAGGTAGAGGGTGCCAACACTTTAAGTTCTTGCACATACATATGGCTATGTGGTTGATATAAAAAAATTATATATTCATATTAGCCTCTAAGTTAAACATAGGTATTTTGAAAAACAAATTAGCCTCAATTGAATATTTGATGAATATTCAAAGTCAAAACCACTAGCTTCCTTGAATCAATCCCTAGGCCCCATGTATGACGACCTTGCATATGATGAGCACCCCCACCTTCATTTCCTAGAACTGGCACAAAATTGTCTAGAATCAACGCAACATAGTTGGGTACTAGACCCAAGCTTGATCAAAGCCTAGCATGGCTACCTCCATGATCTCACCCAGTTTGGTTGTAGAACCGTCCCCTTGCATCCTGGGTACCGACCCCCTTGCCGCCTAGAATTGAACCCCTTTTGTACCCATAACTGAACCCCTTGGCTTTATGGGCTTGAACCGACCCAAGATAGAGTGGAGCCCATAATCCACCCTACATGGAGGTAGTGGAGGCTGGCATGAGGAGATGACATCAATGCCACCTAAAATTGTCAATCCATGGGCTTGAGCACTCCTGCACCACGGGGAACAGTTCAAGGACATGTTGCACTGGACATGGTAGCATTTGATAGTTTTAAGAGATTGATTTAGCAAAATCTAGTGGACATTTATTTTTGAGCATAATGGAACTTCAATTTTTTGATTTATGTAAAATGGGAACATTATTGAGAAGGTCAAAGTGTTCTTGGTCAAGAAAGTTTCTACATGTTTTCAAAACATGCTACCTAAAGCATCCTCGTTGACAAGCATGTTTGATACTTTGGCAAGTAGAGTTGGGAAGGGCCACAAAATAATAATAAAATAATAATGGGAGAGAATTTGATAGGATGTATGAGGCTTATTAGAGGGAGAAATTTTGTTTTAGTAGTGGGAGAAGAATTTCATGATCGATGACACTCATTGTAAATAGTGTTGAATTCCACATGGGGTCTCTTTAGAATATTTGAACATGTGAGTTCATTGTAGGTTGTGAGAGTAGATTATACACACATAAGTATTGTGCACATGAGCAGGGATCAGCCGCTCCGCCTGGTGGAGTGAATGAAACTCATCCCCGCTCTATGCAGGACGTCCTCCCTCCGCTAGCGAGGGTGGCGAAGCAGACCCTCCGCCGCAGCCCACAAGCCACAGGTTCGCCGCCCTCTGCCAAGCAATTTTCTTACTGCGTTGCTCCACAACTGCAGCAACTACACTGCTGGAGAAATTTTCACTTGCAAAAATTATTGGGAGGAGGTAAGCGAAGAAGATGGTGGGGAGGCGGAGGTGGGCGCAGCAAGGCACGTCCCATCCGCCTAACTGAGAAGCCAGGGCACCGCCAGTGTGAACGTGCCCCTGCCGACCAACCACGGGGGGCCACCTGGACCTCCGCTAGGCGGATGGCGGAGCGCTCTAGTGCCATGTGCGCACGACCATAGAGGCTCCACGGGAGCTTCTTCATCTTTGAAGGTGGAACCTGCAAAGTTGTTGAGCTCTTATTGTAGGCCAATGTACACCTTATCTAAGAGCCCTAATGAATTATTTCCTTCAAAAATAAAATTTGGGCATGAATTTGATATTGTTGATGTAACCTTATAAAAAAGGGAATTGTTAAACCAACCACGCACTGGTTAAAACAACCATTGTCAATATGTAATGTGTCAACTAGGCTCTGACTTGTCATCCAAGTTAGCCAAGCTTATTAGCTCTAACACATAGTTGATTCCGTGCATGCTCCTCTTCATGTGTGCTATGAAAATTCAAATCTTGACAGGTCATGTGACCGCGCGACGTGTCTTTGTGCTCGTTTTAACAAACTACAAGGCCGATTTAACCAATTGCCGATATGCTACTGAAGTACACTCTTTTGTTCCAAATTGAACATCCTGGAAATATTACGAGTGTACCAAAACTATGCATCAAACTCCTACACAAGGTCCATTTGTTTTGTGGGACCGACTATAACAAGAGAATAATCCCTGCATTGTGCCAAAAAGAATGCAAAACAACCTGAATCTACAATCAATGCTTGTTCCAAGCTCACAACTTACTATCCTAGAAAGAAAACATTGCTCACAATCTGCGACTGAAGTATAATCTTTTGTATCTGTAGAGGTACGTCCAAATCAGCATCTTGGAAGTTTAAATAATGAACCAAAACTGTCCATAACATTACTATGCAAGGACCATTTGTGTTGTGAGAGCGGGTATAGTTTGAGAGAATAATCCCTGGATTGTGCTAGCAATATGCAAAATCATCCTAAATCTTCGATCACTGTCAATACTGTGAACCCACAATCTACTCCGAATAGAGAGAGAACAATGCCAGTTTGCTTAAGTAATGTTATGTCAACTTCAATTTTATTGATATTTGTATCTGATCCGTCCACAATCACCCACTTGGATCCAAACATGCATGTAAGTAGTTGTATGTGATATGTCTGTATTATTTTATAAAAGTTCTTCGTTGTCTCCAAGTTTCTTATAAAAGAATTCTTGGAATTGATGAGTGCATTCTCTCCCCATCAATCCACACAAATCATAATTGAATGACCCCAATGCAAACCTATTTCACATTATTTAATTGTGACCCCTAAACACACAAGATAGTGGTCAGTGAAGAAAATAACTGGAATAGTCAATTGGTGCCTTGGCAACGTTGGTAAGGTCTTTCGTTGGCACGCTTAGACTCTGCTCTTTATCGGTAAGTTTGGCATGGTGAGGTGTGCCACAAAACGCTGCCCACACTCTACCCACACTTGACTCTGTCCTCTCCCATTGTCTGTACAGTACCCACCAACAAGTTTACGTTCAAATTTTTGAACTCCAAGTGCCAATGAAAAAAAAGTGCAACTTTGAAAAATCATATCTCCCAATTTACAACTCCGAACTTCACAAAATTGCCACATGTTTGTTTAGAAACAAGTTAACTACATTCTAGGTGTCATTAGTATGCAAATTTGAGCCATGTGTCTAAGAAAAATTAGATTGCATTAATTGCACTTCAAGTTGTGTTTGTAGCTCCTACACCGTGAAGACAACATCCATTCTTCTTGAGCCAACACACTTCAGATTTTTGTGAGTTTGAGCTTCATATATGGATCTCCAACAACCTTTCAACAAAAAACATACTTCATTCAAGCAATGTGGTAGCTTGTGGATACATTGTGCGAGTGTTTTTGGTGAGGAGTTGCAATTCTAGTGGTTTTGTTTCTTGAGCTTGCAACTTTGCACAAATAGTAGAATTGGAAGGATTCATTGCTTCTTTAGGATTTTGGTGGGCTTATCAACTAAAAGAAAAGAGTTCACTCAAATTTGTAAGTGTTGATGCTCCAGTTCTCAATTCATATGGTCTTAGATAGCTTCATGTGATGACATGGTCTGGTGGTCATGTTGTGTTGATGAATTCATATGGTATGGTGATGTTGTCTTGATTAATTCAAATGGTATGGTCATGATATTGAGTTCAGATGTTCTTGATTGAATTCACATGCTCTTGACTTGTTATAATCCCACCGGATAGACGGAAAGGTAGGGACTTTGTTGATGTAGTCTATGAAAGTCGCTTGAGTGGCTTCTATTTCCTCCACGATCACCCTGAGACACTTATACTCATGGAAGATGGTGCATCGTAGCAAGGAATCAAGTGATTGGAGGCAAGCGCATGGCATAAGAAAGCTTTTATGGCCCGCAAACTCTCCCGACTTAAACCCCATTGAAAACCTATGGAAGATTGTGAAACATACTATCCAAAAGAAAGAGCTACCGCAAAACAAAGGAGAATTAGTCAACACCATTCAAAGGGCATGGGAAGAGGTGTCTTTAGAGATGATTGAAGTTCTCCTTGCTAGCATGCCTCACCGTATGAAGGTTGTAATCAAAGCTAATGGTGGTAGCATTAGATGGTAGATAGTTTGTCCAAAAATGCTATATTTACATATAAATCTATATATTTTTTTGTAATTTCCTAATATATTAGTAAAGTAGATTTCATTATCTTTCCAACACACTTTGCAGTTTGTGATTTGGATCATTTTGGAGCAAATGGTGGCAATTTGAAATTGGAGATACTGTATGTGCCTTGTTTTTGCAGAATGACTACTGTGAACGTAAACTTGGTGGGTACTGTACAAGCTGACACACAATTTAAAGAATTTGTTTGCAGGCAGTCAAAAATGTCTGATTCAATACCTTTTTGTTGAAGAAGTTGTGCAGGATCACTTTCCTTTTCCTTGTACAAGTCAGTCTTCCAAATACATCAAGTTGACATCAACTTTACTGGATGATGTTGGTTCCCAAAATTAATCCTTCAGGTATTCCAATCATAGTCCTAGTAACAGATAGAAATATTAGACACTCTGTTTCCACAAATCAGACGTGACATTATAACATACATTTTAACTTGAGCAGGCACGTCTGTATCACATTCTTTGCCCTCTCGGTTGTCAAATCAAACTCATTGACATTGTCAAAGCATATTCTCACTAGATTTAAGATCCACACAGCACAAGGAACCATGGATTGCGAAGGAGAGGACAAGAATTTGAGCAATTATAATATTGTGCCATTATATTATGCGGTTTCAAACTCCATGATTTTCAATGCCTAATACAAGAATCGACTCTGCTGATAGAAATGCATCTAGGAACTTCATGGAAGCATAATGTGGCTATTCAAACCAAGGACAAGCTTTTAATGGACTTCAAAATGTGAAACCCCTTTTGGGCCTTATGGGAATTCAGGGGTGAGATGACTGTTAGACTTTGAACTAACTAACCTGACCAGAAAACAGAGTGCTCTCATGAATGTCATGGTTACAAGGCAACAAAGTTACCTTCAAGATTTTGTAATCTGTGCACATTGCATGCACAATGAATTCAGTGTGTCCAAGGAATTTTGGACCTTTGGGACCCAACTAACTAACATCATTAAAAGGCTGTCGGAACTTTCTATGCTATGCTAAGTAAAGGTTTGCTAAACAATCAGGCATCGTGGTAAAGCCGCCTTATCTGGTTCGTGGCTGCAGGAGCAAGAGTGACGGGGCACCGCTTGTACTGCAAGGTAGAAGAACACAATTTATCAAGTTACTATAACACTGTGTGGCCCTATTGTGGGCATTTCCAAATCCAAGAATATTTCTGGCCATTGGATTCAATTGGGAATTGTGTCAGCCCATTAGCAATTGCAAATTACAAAGATTGTCATTTCAAGTTTCAGAATTGCAAAAGGTACAGGAGATTCTCTTTTTCTTTTAAATGAACGCATAGGCCCTCCCAACTGTGTTGTTCACTATTGAACCTAGGATGGTGCCTACATTTTGAGCACATGTCCAATCTAATGCAATCCTTGCCATATACAACTCAACTATACACATCCCATTCAGAAGAGTGACCAGATAAGGCCCACGTTGTACTATCCAACATCTTTCAGAGATCTCTAGAACAATAACATCGGAACCCCACAATGAGAAAGTAGGTGCGGTGCAAAAGGAAGAGATCCAGTACCTGATCAACATAGTGAAATATACATGTGTAACAAAACACAAAGCCGGATGTAGCCACTACTGCAGGATTGGTCCGAAGTTGAGTACAGAGAGCACAGATCTTCCCATCAGCTGGTAATGCCAGTCCATCTTTTGCTACCTGAGAGATAAAATTAAATAAGACTCATTCACGTCCACATCTTCATCCAATTCAGGCATCAGATACCCTACGTGCCTGTCAGTTTCATGCACAACTAATTCTACCCATGAATTCCTAAAATGCTTTAGTGTCACATGTCATGTTGTCATTGGTTATGAGTTGTTATAAAGCCTATGTGGTAACTTGGAAATTAATTGTTTCATCACATAGGTGTCCAAAACTGACTGTAACATATGGTAGCAAGCCTTAGCACATATCTTGCAACCTTTCTTGTTTAAAAACAATGTTCTCACCACACATCTAGAAATGCAAACCAGTTCTGGAAAATAAAGTATTGCAGAAACTTTAGTGAATTAATTACCAAAGGAGGTGGGGGTGGAGGAGGGGGAGGATAAACAGCTGGTGCTGTCACTCTTTCTTCTGCTGATTGGTACCACCATTCCACCATCTGCAAAGGGTTTCAATTTTAGAAATAGGACATCGATCAACCACGACAAAGATAAAAAGAATTTCCTTTGCATTATACACCTTTTTCTGCTGCTTAACCTTTAAAGGTCCGAGAGGCCTCAAGATGTCATCCGAAGGGGTTTAAAACTAAGTAAAAGTGTTGAAAGCATCTCTGTCGACATTTAGCCCATGTATCATATGCATATATGACCTAGACTCGAACACATATCTGTATATCTAACTACCATTGTCACATGTGACTTTATTTCCATTTTCCTCCTAATAGGCTGGGCTAAATATGGACTCAATACCATAGACCAAATAATATCTTATTACTTGTTGGGGATTGTTCAAACGCCACGCATCCTTTACAAACATACCCCCAGTCCTTTAAGGGTTAACTTTGAGCCGTTAATACATTAAACCACTGTCATGTAAGTAGACACTGACCTTAAAGAGGAAGACACTTGCAATAAGGCCTGTTTGTGCATAATCAAGAGTTGTATATGCAAAGCCAAGAAGCCACCTTTGTAAAGCCTGCAGAAAATTTGCAGAAGCAAATGATTAACCCTTCAACATAGATTAAACATACACCTATGGTCCATTATGCACACCCAACATTATTGCCTGATTCTGTACCATATGTTAAAGTTGTTGTATTCATGTTTCCACATACCTAGAAATAGGGCACAATGCACCTTACCTGAATAGAAGAAGGGCCTCTTAATCTACCATACTCTGTATTTCGCCTCTCCTCAATCACTTTCAAACCATCCATCTGTTGCACATAACATTAAAAATGCATGTTATGTAGTCTCTTGCGTGTCTAAGAATCCCATTTCAGAGGTCAACAACAGATCAGAAATTTTAAATTGTGTCCGCACACAAGGAAACAATGGATTTAGAAGATTGTGTTCTTTGAGTTGTGACAAGGAATAATCAAAGATACATAAAGCCACCATATTTTATAGACAGAAAATGTTGGCATAGCAAAACATTCCATACCAGTTCCTGCCCTGTAGAACGACGAACTTGCAGACGCATAAAATGGAGCGCAGGTGTGTAAAACTGTGTAGCATCCAGAAGGTACAGCAGCTGATATGCAAATGATGCACCTGTTAATCAATCTCAAATCAGCAAACAGAAACTGCACACTCTAGAATGGTCAAGATTTGCTCTTTTCTTCTGTCACCTGGCAACATTGTACTCGCAAGCAAAAGGTCACACTTAGGGCCACTTTACACTATGGCCAAAGGCAGTGACAATAAAATTGTGAGGGCCCTTGGCAACTCATCCAAAAGCCATACCATGGAATATTGAAATTGAACTTTGTGTGGTAACGGGCTTCAAGTGTAGTAGAAACACATATGTGACCAGGCTCTCAACCCAGTGCTATTTTATACCATCCTATTCATGTGAGCCTTTCCAAACAATGAGTTATAATGAATTAAGGGTTGTGAGATTCTGAAGTGTCATGGTCTCCCACTTTTGTGTTAGACCCACCTCTTTGAGAGACAGGGTTGATGCATAATCCGGTAGACCAGGAAACAACATCCTTTGGATGCCAAGTAGGACTCCATGCAGGTTTGTTCATCCATTCAAACTTCCTTGGGCCCTGAGGCCCTCAAGCTCTAGAGCAAAGTGAAGTGGGGCAATCTTGGCATTTTTCCACCAATAAGAGATTTTACATTATAGTGTAAAGTGCCCTTAGGACTAGTAGGCAAGCCTGGGATAAAAACAGGGTGTACACAGCTGCAAATAAATGAACAAAAAGAACCCACCAGCACATCAATTGTAGGAGGTAGAAGAGTAGGGCATTGAGGTACTCTTTCACATCTTCAAGGTGCGTTTACACGCAACTACTCAAGTAAACAAGGCTGTCATTCAGGCCCAATTTCAACCAGAAATATGAATCTTTTTGTTTACACACAACTACTCTTGTAGTTGAAGAGTGCAATCCACCTCAATGACCATCCCTCCTATTGGTGCAATCTGTGAAGAGGAGACAAACAATACATGGATTCTAGTGGAGAGTTTGTCTAAGAGTAGTTGCCTCCAAATCCTCCCCCAAGGTTTCGCCTTGAAGTTCTCTCCCGGTGCCACATAGTAACTACAAAGAAAATAGAACCAGAGAAAGGAAACAACAACCATCGCAACTACTCCCAACTACACCTTGTATTGTAGTTGGGTAAGGTAGAGTAGTTGTGGTCGTGGTTGCATCAATGCACCTTATCCCTCCTTATCCCAGAGAAATAGAGCCAAAGAAATTAAATTACAATCACCAACCACCAAAACGGTGGTTTTGTGTAATCGCACCTTCAGTAGCCATATGGACCCATGGGTAAACTTTCACCAGCATTTGTAAAGCTGCCCTCTTTAATGTCCGCAAGGCTCCTGACCCTTCAATGTCGATGTGTGCAACAGTGCTGTCTCGCACAGTTTCAAAACCCCCAACATCCTCGTCCTCCATATCACCTCTTCCCCACAGGGCTGCCTGGAGGGCAGCTCCCCTCTGTGCATTTACAGCTCCTTCAAGCTTGTACTTCAGGTATGGAAGCCCTACCTGGAAATATAGGTCAGTAGATTAGTGACTACAGTACATCAGAAACTATCTGCCATGGTTTTTTCCAGTGCCCAGTGAGTCATGACGTACAAGCTCCACATGTAGTGATGAAAGTATTGCCTCTCTAGTGTATAGAAAAAACCCTTAATCACCAGTTACAAGATACGGCAGTTGGGGTTAAGCCTGGAGGTTTTGTAGCTATGGATGCAATGTAGA
This sequence comes from Polytrichum formosum, assembly GCA_964035585.1. Lineage (NCBI taxonomy): Eukaryota > Viridiplantae > Streptophyta > Polytrichopsida > Polytrichales > Polytrichaceae > Polytrichum > Polytrichum formosum. The sequence continues at coordinate 64,660,095 of OZ037936.1, forward strand.
GGATCAATCACAACCAGTCCATCCAAGTACAAAGTTTGGAAAAATCCTTTTGAGGGATTGAAAACCCTCAAAGTGGCATGGAAGAAAATGTCAGGTATTGTCCTCCACTAAGCTTCAACTTCAGATCATACTTAAACTCACTTGACGCTCAGTAGTTGGAGTTAAGCATGAACTTTATAACTAAACATGCAATGTAGAGGATCAATCACAACCAGTCAATCCAGGTACAAGTTTGCAAAAAAACATTCTAAGGGATTAACAACCTTCAAAGTGCAGAAAATGTCCAGTACTATCCTCCACTAGGCTTCAACTTTATGTCACACTTAAACTCACTTGACGCTCAGTAGTTGGGGTTAATACTGAATTTTTTATAACAATGTAGAGAATCAATCACAATCACTCCATCCAGGCACAAGTTAAAAATGCCCTTTTGAGGGATTAAACACCCTCAAAGTGGCATGAAAGAAAATTTCAGGTCTTGTCCTCCACCAAGCTTCACTTTTAGGTCATACTTGAATTCACTTGAAATGAAGTCATAATCTGATGAGAAAGTGCAGCAACTTGGTACCTTGTCAACAAGTCTTAACACGAAGATGAAGCCATGCAACAGGCACTGAAACTCCCACTTTTCTATAGATAGCACGTAAACCTTGTGCCTCTGACTCTCTCGGATGCCACTCAGCTTGAGCATATATGGGGCTTCACAACCAATTCCATCCTACTAGCATGAACAACATTGAATTGAAATTTAGCAATAACCCACAGAGTGAGCATACCATACCAAGAAGAACACTGAAGCAGCCCTTTGGCGCCCACTTAGCGGTCTAGGTCGCGATGAAGTTGCTTCTTCAACTTCTCGTCTTGGAGCAGCAACAGTTGTTGTTGCCGGTACATTTGCTTGCGCCCGACGTAGCCCATAAAGTGCTTCAGCAAAGGAAGCATCTGTGAAAGGTTGAAACTACCCTAATTAGATAAACAAGGATGACCCTAATCAGAAAAACAAGGATGAAAAGCACATGCTTACTAAGTCACATACGAAACATTCAGTCTCCGTGTGGACCAAAACGAGCCTACCATGAGACAGTGGGGCACATTTGTGGGCTGACCTTGAAAGAAATTGCAAAGCAAGGGGCAATCTGGCAAGTCATGAATGCAATCGAAACAGACCTGTGGTGCTCAAACTGTGCAATTCCAGGAGGAGCATGAGAAGAGAGTAGCCTTCGTCACTGTAATCTAACACTCTGTGAAGTATGGGCCTCCTTTGTGCCATCACCTATCGGACAAAAATATCTTTGTAAGTATCATCGATGTTCAAATGACACTTACAGATAAAGGTAACCAATTAACCATAAAATAAGAATCAAGAGAGATAGTTATTCCAAAGCTTTAGAGTTAAATACTCAACACAAAGCAATCAAAAACTAGATGCAATAGAAAACAAAAAACACATGTGGCCGTAGCCAAATACTGGCAGGGCATTTGACCAGGGGTCATCCACACCATCCCCACTGATGAAAGTTCATCAGTTCCCAACCAACAGGGGATCCTTGTCTTGGTGAGTTTCTGCTACTAATCTTCAGAAGACTCAAGCAAATTATTGTCTAGCATGTGTAATAAGACCTATATTTTGACAAAAGGAAACCGGGAGAGAAAAGACAAAATTCTTTTCAAAAAACACAAGCAGAAGTTTTCTTTACTCATGAAAACACCCTATTTTTTTCTATCAAGATAAACGTCTGCAAAACCCTCCATAGCTCAACTGGTTTAACAAACCCTGCCCCAATGTGAGCCCCTTTCAACTGCCATGAGACACAAATTATCCGATGCAACAGCATCAAGTGAAGAAGTTACAGCTTTCAAGATAATTACTCCATGGCAGGTATCCCAAGTTCAGGTTACATACATATTTCCAATCTTCAGGTTGAGCTCAACCAAGCCAGAAGCATTATCAGAAATTCAATCAGGCATTGAAGCAAAATCCTACCATAGCTCAACTTGTTCAATAAAACCCTGCCCCAATGTAAGCCCCTTTGTCTTGCCATCAGACGCAAACTCTCCAATGTAGCAGAATCAAGTGAAGAAGCTACAGCTTTCAAGGTAATTACTCTATGGCAGGTATGTCAAGTTTAGGTTATATACGGATTCCCAATCTTCAGGGTGAGCTCAACCAAGCTCAAAGTACTCTCAGAAATTTTCAGACAGCATTATGATGTTGTGGAGTTAAACCAGGACGCATCATGTGCAAGCTGGAAGGACGGGCAGGATTTGAAGCTAAACCCTCCATAGCTCAACGTTTTTAACAAACCCTGCCCCAATGTTAGCCCATTTGAACTGTCATGAGAAACAATCTCCCCGGTGTAACAGAATCAAGTGAGAAATATACAGCTTTCGAGGTGAATACTCCATGGCAGGTATGCCAAGTTCAGGTTCTACATGGATTTCCAATCATCAGGTTGACCTCAACCAAGCTAAAAAAATACCAGAGTGTTTCATACAGCATAGGGTTGTGAACTTAAACCAGGAAACATGTTCAAGCTGAAAAGCAGACAGGCTTTTGAGCAAAAGCCCGCCCCAATGTGAGCCCCTTGGAAACTGTCATGACACACAAACTCTCCAATGCAACGGAACCAATTGAAGAATTTACATCTTCCAAGGTGATTACTCCATGGCAAGTATGCCAAATTCAGGTTGACTACAGATTTCCAATCTTCAGGTTGAGCTCAACCAAGCGACAAGTATTCTCAGAAATTGAAGCAATCCTGCCCTAATGTGAGCCCTTTAAAATGCCATGAGACACAAACTCTCTGATGTAACAGTATCAAGTGAAGTACTTACAGCCTTAAGGTGATTACTCCATGGCAGGCATACCAAGTTCAGGTTACATAAGGATTTCCAATCTTCAGGTTGAGCTCAACCAAGCTCAAGGCATTCACAAAATTTCTTCAATTAAACCCCGGAAGCATCAGCATGTGCACGGGGAAATGAATGGACAGACGAGAATTCACAAAATTGAGGTGGTAACACCTACCCCGAAGAAGTAAAGAAGTGCGGCCCTTAAGCTCGTAGGCAGGTGCTGCGTGGCCGACATCTCGAAGAAGGTGGGGCGAGTGCCCTCACCTCCCACCTGCATCAACATCTTTCCTTTCCTTCTTTCTCCACTCTCTCTCTCTCTCGCTGTCACTCACTCTTCGCAATCCTCCAGATCCTCCTCCTCCATCAACTTATTTATTCTTCACCCGAGAACATTCCAAAAGCGACGCGAAACCTCAAAACCCCCACTCACTCATGTGTAATTGTTTTTGTTCTCACCGCATCTCCACACAATAGAGCTCCATGAATCGTCTTCCGGTGCGGAGCAGTTTGCGAATTCGCTCAAGACTGCAGGGGTTTTAGCATTGGAAGCATCAAATTAACGGCGTCACTGGGCTGCGTGGATCGAGAGCGGCGAATTTGTGCAAAACATCGCCGCTCCAGCCAAGAAGAGAAAGAGGAGAGAGCATGCGAGTTGTTCGGGAAAATGATCAATTGATAGTTGTTTCATCGCATATACCGAAGAGGCCGCTCTATTTGATCTTCTTTGATAGTGCCGATTGTAGTTGCCACATAGGATTCAACAGGTCTCCACCAATATTTTATTGACACGTGTCACAGTGAGGTGAAGTTTTTCCCCCGGATTAGAGAGCCCTCTATGGTAGTAAGTAAGTGACAATGTAAATCTCCACCTGTCAAAGTTGTCTAAACTTATGCGAACATTTCATCACTACTCAAATCTTCCATGTTTCAAATTTTCTCCCTAAACTCCACTATCCCAACTTTTTGGTTCATCATTTGGAGTGCCAAAATATAGGTCATTTCCATGTGAGACTCTATGGTCCCTATCAACTAGGATTGTAGTTACTCTTTAGACACAATAAGGGGACTTGAAGAAGGGTTGTGTGGGTAGGTACACTAAATTGTCCTATGATGTAGAAACAATTAATGAGGGGCACTCTAATTGTCTAGTCAAGGTGAAAGTAATGTGGATCAAAGGATTGTAAACCGTGTTTTTGGCAAACTCCCACCAACGTCTTGAGTATAAGTTCACTCTTTCTTATGATGCAATGTAAGTCCCCATAACCTCCAGCCCAAGTTAATTTATGAATTATAATGTCTTGCACGAGTTACAATACTTTCTTTATTTTGTACAATAATGTGATGTTCTGCTACAATGTGCACTGTATGAAATCAAGCCAACTAAATCAGCTATAAAAATAAATAAATAATAACAAAGTCCACACTAAAGAGAAGAAAGACTGTTGGATGCTTATGAATTGGCTATATAGGCATGTCATTGGCACCTTTGGGTCGCTACGATGTTCATCCCCCAGCAACAGTTTTCATCCTTCAGGTCCTGCTTGATGCTCTTGCTCTTTGGCTCTTGGATTTCGGACGCCGCACCGGCGATCGCAATCTGGGAGTCACCATGCTCCTGGATTGCTACTCCTGGTGCTGACGGGAACCATGCAGATTGGAGTGGACCGGCTATGGCGACCCGCGGCGCAACGACAGGTGCGCAATGGGTGGGCAGCTCTTCACGCGGAACGCTCCGCCTGGGACAAAGCCTCCTCTGCCATGTTCCAGGCCGCCTCCGCTCTCGTCAACCTGCGCCTCAATCGCCGGTATGTTGTTGTTGTTGTTGTTTCTCCAACATCGCCATCACTTGCACAATCATAATGTGCACAATTCGATTTGCACATCTGGAACACACATGAGAGGAGGGAGTGCTCAACCAATTTATTTGATTCACTTGCAGAGCATTGAATGGAATTTCGAAGATTCCCACTGTCGTCGACAATTCTCGAATAATATGATCCTTCTACATGCTTGCATCAATTCCCAGTCCCATGGACCACAGACCAGTCTTATCTTATGAAGCTTAATAATGTGCTTGATGCACGTTCAGATTTATTCGTGTATTTCTTTTTTGGGTTGGTTTATTCTGTTGTGGAACTCGTTGAGAGATTAGCTTTGCGCAGGTACATTGGAACGTTGGACCTGGGTGTGCTGCAGGACATGGATGGGATTCGCAAGAGGGCGGGTGCCAAGTGGGCACGCGAGGAGGTGTCATTCAATATACCCTTAAACCTTAAACCCTTCGACCTCCCTTGCTCTTGGAACCTTCCAGAACTCAGGATTTGTGGATTGCAAGTGGGATAGGGTTTCAAACAGAATTGTTGATGTGGATCAGTCATCTGTAGACTGAAAGTAATATTCTGCTACTAAGTACTATCTTAATTTTGAGGGTTTACTCGTTTGTGCCTGGATGCATGTAATTAGGGCGTGCATGTGGAGCAGCTGCTGAAGAAATTCGATGACCAGGTGAACATCTAACATCATGTGAACATGAATAATCTCCGCTAAAGTCTATTGTCTACTCCTCTTGTCACAATTCTTGGGGTCCTGCATGTCCTAGTGAGAATTGCAAATTCAAAGGCATTGATGCTTTGCTTTGCTTTCTATTCACCTTTTTGTTGACAGAGAACTTAAAAAGACACCTTTGTTTGAAGCACTCTTGCAAATGGGGCTGTGTGAAGCCCTTCTTACATCACATTGCTCCCTTGCAGAGTTTATTGTGGGGTTCATGCAGTATATGTTGAGGAGTTGCATTTTAAGGCAATAAAAACCCTTTTCCTGCAAATGAGATCTTGTACCTGCTCTGCTGGTGTTTAGGGTTTAGGTTATAGGTTTTAAGATTTTCCACTCGGCTTTTTTTTGGGAGGCAATTACAACAATCTTGATACGACACATCTGTTGTTGTCACAGGTCAAAGCTTTTAGCGGAATTCTCCAATCGAGCAAGAGCATGAGAACCTACCGTGCAGGAGAAGGACCTCTTATTATGTTCTCCAACGAGCCAACTGTTGAGGGTGACACTGGTGATGGAGCTGGAGCCCCTGTTTTTGCAACCCTTCCACTTGCCACATTTGGTGAGCTCAACTTCTGGTTAATTCAATCTTGTAAAACGCACTTATAATGAATAGGTAGCCTGTCAAATTCTATATTCTCTTCTTTGTCCACTTGGATTCGGTTGGTGAAGCCGTGGATCTGACATGTGAAAGGAGTTGGAATGTATGACAGAAATGCTGGCAGAGGAAATAGTGGCCATGTATGAGGCTGAGCTGAAACTCAAGGTATCATTGATCTCAACTGTCAGTGATCCAATTCCTTCATGTCTCTTATGTACGCATTGTAGGGGTGTTTCTGTGAATTGATTACAATAGAGTTATCCTTGAACTCAATGGGATTTTTGGTTTGGAGTTGGTCCCCCTATGCTTTTGCATTGATTATAATATCAGTATTATCTTTTCCTCTTGTGGTGCATGCTCGGAGGTGGTACGTCAATTTGAATGAAGAGCAACTTATTTCAGTTGATTGTGGGCCAAACTCATTTTTAGCACCTCTTGGCACACCAAAATGAGTTTGATTCTAAATGAACCGAGTGAAAATGATCTTGGTTCAAACCTCCAGACTACCTCCGAGCATGTGCCAAAAACTTACTGAACATGGAAGGTCTTGTTTGCAAAACAACCAACTCTTAACTGAAAACCATGTTGAGTTAGAGAATGACTCCATTGTAGTGGTGTTTTTGTGAATTGAATACACTGAATTGTGCAAAGAAAAAGGTAGGGTGGGATGTCCTTCACATCCTGATGGCCATCGTGCTCTATGGTTTATGCAGTGGCTTCTAGCCTCAGAATTTCAGGCATTGATGTTTCCAAAGGCCCACACAAGCTTGCTCACTGACAGCAACATTCAGGGACATGAGCAACGTGACTTGGCGTCTGAAACTTTGACAGTGAATGTCAACCAATCAAGGTTGCCAACTCTTGCAATTCCAGAACTTGTCAATCTTAGTTGGGGTGACTTGGGAGACATTTTAAAGAAGCGATCCGAGGGTGAAATCTCACGCGAAGTCTTACAGGTAATTCCTACAGCTATATCAGTTGCTTGTTCCAATGTTTGTGGCTTGGGAAGACAGAGATTCCAAAAGCTTGATACTGATGGCTTTGTTTCACACCTCTTGTACTTTCCAGCTAGAACTGGATCAAGGAAGATTACTACTTGTAACCTCTTGATACTGAGTAACCTCTTGTAGTTAGTATACTGTACTATCTTTTGATAGGATGTTGTGGGGCTTATGGAGAACAGGTTTATTTGACCGCTCTTTTGATTGAAGTCAATATCGACAAGAAGAGGTAAGATCCTTGCAATGCCAAATTGACCTCTTGTCTGCACTTTTTCATTTTATGCCCCTGGGTACTACCCTACGTGCCTGTCAGTTTCTTACATAATTAATTCCACCCATGCATGCCTAAGTTTCTGATTGACACGTGTCATGGTGTCATTGGTTAAGAATATTCATAAATCCTATGTGGCACTTGGAAATTAAATTGTCATGTGGGTGTCCGAAACTGACTGTAATGTATGGTATATCCAACAATTCTGTGGGTTTTGAATTACGATAGTCTGTTTATGCAGGATTGAAGACATCATTGCCATGGTGAATGATGAGATGACTGTGCCTCCCCCTAGTAGCCCTTCAAAAGTTGTCCGGTAGACACTCAAGAGACTTGTGACATAACCTTGTATATACGCTGAGAGTAAATTGCAGATGACTTCATTGAAATTGAAGTACAACCTCATTACAGAAAAACCCTGTACTGTGCAAGTGGATTAGATAAATCCATGTTTTTTAAGTCATCTTGAGAGATTTGGAGATTGTATTTTTCACGCCAAGACACCTGAAATTCCAGGGTTTAGGCTGCAACATTTTTGACAACAATGTCCTGTTCACAATATTTGATGTGGCAATTGTGAGAAGATGTGTCCCTCTTTTCGAAGTCTCTTGTGGCTTTGCATTGAAGAATAACTTCAGGTGTATTGACAGCAAATCTGGAAAGTTTTATTTGAGAGTTAAATGTAAGTTCTCCTAGCAGGCACCTGAAAGACCTGGAATAATCGCTCAAGGTAAGAATCAAATGCGGGTTAGAATATTGGTTCGCAACACCTACTGAGGGTGGGCAGTAAACTTCTGCCCCCATTATGTTTGTGGCACATTTGGGAGTGATTCATCCCAATTTAATCTCACTAGACTAATTTGGGTTGTTCGACTTGGGTTAGTGTTTTTGGGTTAGATTGGCTTGAAATAGTAATACCGGGCTCTACGTAGTAATCAGCGCTTCCAGCCTCCCCTTCGGCAGGTGTTATGAACCTTTACCCCCCAGGTTTTGTAAGCTTCGTGCACATTTCACAGCAAAGGGTGGCAACATGTGAACATGCCTTGTTGGGATGGTGGCTAATACAGATTGAAATAAGCCAAAAACAGGTTGAAATCAGCCAAAAAAATCTACCATGAAAAACAATCATTTCACAGGCACAAAGTTTTACTGCAGTCATGTGCAAGTTCATACAGTAACCTCCCGCTTAAGTACGCACCCGTTTAAGTACACATCCCGGTTAAGTGCGCAATTTTTTTGACAAAAATCAGGGTTCATGCTTTATTGTTTGAACATGTCATGCAAAGTCATTTGTTGCAAATGCATGAATTTTTTACACTTGACATTCAATGTCAGTTTGTTAACATTTCGTTGAAACGAATCAAACGATTGCCGCAATTCATTATACATTTGTCCAGCTTCCGTTTGAACATCGGAGCAAAGCAATTGGTTGTTGATGTCGAGGACAGTGTTGTGTAGAGCTTCAAAGCCTTTAAAGCCAATCTTCTAGCTCGGTAAATCGGCCAACAAAGGCGCAAAACGTTTTCGATTTAGCATCATCAAACATTAGTGCCGTTCGTTACAGTCTGTTCTCCCAATTGTCCCAAACTTTCCGGATGGCGCCTTCACTGACTTCATACTCCCACCCCAACGACTGCTTGTTCGGCACCTTTGGCTTGCTCAACTTTGCAATGATTTCACATCGTTGAGCTTCAGTCAAGCACGTTGCCTTAGGTTTCATCCGTTTCCCGTTGCGATTCATCGAATTAGAGGGTCTAGAAAGCGATATGAATAAAGTACGCACCTACCAACTAAAGTGCACACCAATGACTTCGGTTCAATGTGTGTACTTAAGCAAGAGATTACTGTACAATGCCAAAGTTTACACTAGAGCTTGAGGGCCCGAGACCATGAAAACCTGTGACATGTTTTTCACCAACAGATGTGTCTTCAGTGATCTCCAAACTTTTATCCAAGTACTGCACCACATGTCAAGCACCAAACTTTTTGAAAAACATGCTTTCTTTGCATCATTTCCAACAAAGTTCCAATCATGCTTTCAATTGTCTATCAACATGTTAGGAAGGATAATGTGTCAAAGCAACAAAAGCCTTGAATTTGTATTTCATCTTCCTTATACCACAAAATTGTTGATAGGTGAGAAATATAATTGTCACATCAGTGTGGCGTAATTGATGTGTGATGCAACTATTAGAAGCTCCAAACAATATTGAGCATTGGGGATTGGCTTGAATGAACAACCATACATGTGGGAGAAATAATCTTCATAATAAATAATTCACATTTGTGAGGACTTTTGAGAGATGGTGTAGTTAAATGCAGTGATAATGAATGCATCATGTTTGTTTTCCATCTTTTTACTCAAAACATATATCAAAGTGAATATTGCAAGAACATAGACAACTTGAATGCGTTTGTATGGTGGCCAAGACAAGTTCCAAAACATGATGTTGTTGTCCAACCTCTCTTCTATCATCCTCAAAAACGCTTGTTTGTGTCCTTTCCTCCGCAAAATTGGGCATCAAGTAGATAATGACATCACAATTGTTCCTCCCCACATTCTGAATAACATTGTCCCCTTGCATATATTGCACTTGGGTGTTCCTACACACAACCATCAACAAATATATAACACATGTCACACTTGCATTATATACACACCTACACACATGCAAAAGGTTAAACATACCTACAAAAGTACAGATACATTATTATTCTAATAATTTAATTAGTAATCATGAAGTTTATTCATCCACAAAATAATATCCCAACACTTGTGCTTGTCTATGCTTACATCCACCTACTCACGAACTTCCATGTAATTGTAGGATTAGGGTTGGAGCCTATTTTGCTACTTATCTTTGAGCTACTATATCCTTCCACTTTGCTATATCACAAAGAATATAATGTAATTTTTTTGGGATATGTCACCAATGCATAGAGAATCTAACTCATTACTCCATAAATACTAAGAATTGCACATCATAAACTACAAAATATTCACCATAAGCATATGAGTCATGGGTAATTGACATGCATTGCTAGAAAATATACAAATCTACCACATTGGTAGATATACATATTTAGTCTTGTGATGGAGGACAATTGTCGAGGACTCATATGCCAATACACTAAATATTGTATTTAGTGTCGCCAATTCTATTATCTACATATGAGTCCTCAACTATTAAGCGAAATTGCATTGTTTTGTCTAATTAGTGTGGATTGGAATTTAGTGTGGCCCACATAATTTTATAGTACTTTCCTTGCCTTGAATTGTCAACCAAATATGTTGATGAAAAAGACCACACTAAATTTTCACGTTGAAAATTATAGTGGGCCACTTCAAATTATAATCAAAGAATAGTGTGGATAATTGGGAATTAGTGTGCTTACACTTATTAGACAAAAGAGTGTAATTGTAATTAGAAAAAATTGGGCATACTAGATTTACAATGCTGCAATCACTATCACTTACTAAGTGGTTTTCATCCAAATTCCATCATTCATGACAATGTTTCATTACAAAGATATTAGGATGCATAATATATATTCCAAACTATGTTTCAATAATTGGCACTTGGATGAACAAAATGTAAGTTGGGATGACAATATTTGTAAACTTGTTCACAAAAAGTGTCACTAGAAAACTTACATAGTGACATTAAATACCATATGGCACTACATACAATATTTATTGTAGTGTCATATATATTAATCTTCTCATGGCACAACCTTTGGATGGGGGCGTGCCTACACTAGATACCAAGGGTTGTGACCACCACTTCTTAAATTCTCTTATTGGTTGGAAACTAAGTGGTGGTCCCGCTTCGTTGCACAGTAGGTCATCAAAATAGAGTTCGTCATATCAGAGAATGGATGAGAATGTAACATGGAAACTTACTTGCTGTAACGTTCGGTGGTCATCCATTTTAATTTGCAGCAATATCACCCAAATAGATTGTTTCAGCAATTTTAGATTTTATTTTAAAAACAAGGCTATTGTCCACTTTACAATATGTCCTATGACCAAGGGATATGATCATGAAAATTTTGAAATCGTATTTTTTCACCACCCTTGGTTATTGGTGGAAACTTGCCTTGAGTATCAAGAGGCCTCACAATTTCATGTTCACAACCCCCAAGTCACAAACCTCTAGAAAACCCTAGGCTTTTTTACAAGTAAATGGTTGGGCAACCACATGGTAAACTCAAGGTAAGCGGGCCTAAAATGGACACTTTTAGTTCCCTACACACTTCTCCTAGAATATGAAACATGGAATTAGTGCAAGAGGATATCCAAATTGACGTTATAGCTAACCATTTTCCTTATAAATTTCGAAGCTCATATGAATATCTTATTCATTTTTAAAGTGAAGATTCTCTTTCGCATTAACGATTCCAAATTCCGCCCCCAATTATGTCAACTATTAAACCTAGAATGGTCAACACATTTTGAACATGTAGTCCAATCTCTTTCAAGCACACGTGGCCGTACTTAGATCCACACCTAATCACACCACTCAGAATATAAGGTAGAAATACCATAACCTGTGAAAATAAGGTGATTCGCATTGAAGATCTAGTTTGACAATCATGAGATAATTTTCCAAGACAGACGAGAAGGATTCATGAAGAATGCAAGTTGTTTTGTATTTTTTTGCCTTGTACAAAAAATGCTACAGTTTTTCAAAGTGGAAAGTTGTCAAACCCCCCTACCCGTTCACTAGAATCTCCCTACACCGAACACGGTAATCTGCATTTCCATACAGAACATCGCCTAAATCGGTTACCTCATGAGTACATTAACACTTGCCTCCCATTGGCTACACCATTGAAGTGTACACGCATTGAAGTTGCTGCCGAGCCATGATCCGTTTTAGAAATAGCACTTCACCATTATAGCGGCGGTCTAGTGCACGGCTAGAGGGTGGTTAACCGCTTATGGTATTTCTACCTTAGGTGTCCGATTAACATAAGCAACCGAAGCAGGCCCGGTTTACCTTAGTACCCATAGTAGCAGGTCTGGCATGCAATGGGAAGGAGGGCTCTAGGGCCCCTTTCACACTGTTATGAGGCTCAGGATTTTATTGGTAACCTAACCTACGTGGAATCCGACGTGGCACCCACACCTATCCCCAAACCCCAAACCCCTGGCTTTCTCTCAAAGCCCACCACCTCTCCCTCCGTCGCCCAATTCTGCGTAGGTCTTCGTGTGAATGGCCGCCGTCTCGACAGTCTCGCGCCGAAACGACTCGCGCCTGAGAGATTTCCGTTTTTGTTCTGAAAGCGCATGAAATGAGGATCGAGTTTGATGGCCGGAATGTAATGGCGGAGGAATTTAGTTAGGTCTGGTTTGGTAGTGCACAGAGAGAGAAATCGAGAGAAAAAGAGAGACAAATGCAATGTCAGGCATGGCAAGTATGCAAGGAGGGACGGTAGCTTCAACAGGGTTGGTGAATATACAAACCCTAAGCCCTCGCCCGGTCATTCCTCGTTGCCGCTTGCCTGAGGATGCCCTTCTCTCCAGCTCGCGTTCCAGCTTCATTTCCGGTGCCAAATTGCGTACTACTCGGTATGTTCCGCATAATTTTGATTTTCACACATCTTTGCCCTTCGAACCTGCATGGGATCGTTCAAAGTCTGTCATGAGCATGTTGTTGTTGAGGGATTGTAATTGGAGGTACTAATTGGGGATAGTGCCTCTAGAAATTCTCTTTGTCATTTTTCTTATCTCTAGTTCCTCTCCCAAGTCGTTTTGATTCTGTCTAGTGCGGGGGCAGTGTTGTGACTATATGTCGTTTGAAGTGCAAGGGTTTATGTGATATGGATAAGGTTTATATTATATCCAGGATTTGGACACTACATTAGATTTTGTAGTTCACATTTCTTCGCCCTTCGAACCTGCATGAAATTATCCAAAGTCGGTAATGCGCATATTGCTGTTGAGGAAATATAATTGGAGGTACTAACTGGGGATAGTGCCTCTAGAAATTGTCATTGTCATTTCTCTTATCTTATTTTCCTCTCCCAAGTCGTTTGGAAATTGTCTAATGCGGGAGCAGTGTTGTGACTACATGTCATTTGAAGCGCAGGGGTTTAGATAAGGTTTATATGATATCCAGGATTTGGACAGTACAGTAGATTTTGTATTTCACATTTCTTTGCCCTTCGAATCTGCATGAATTTATCCAAGGTTGGTAATGAGCATATTGTTGTTGAGAGATTGTAACTGGAGGTTCTAATTGGGATTGTGCTTCTAGAAATTGTCTTTGTCGTTTTCCTTATCTCATTTCCCTCCCCATTTCGTTTTTATTTTGTCTAATGTGGGCACGGCGTTGTTTTTTGATCAAGCAATGTTGTGAGAATATGTCTTTTGAAGTGCAAGGTTTCGTGTACTATACATAAGGTTTATATGGTATCCAGGATATGTACAGTACATTAGATTATGTTTGTCCAGCTGTATGACCTCTCTCCACCTAAGTTGATTGGCACAGTTCCGCATTGTGATTGTAGGACGCTTAGAGTATACTCGTTGGAACTCTGTATCTTCTTGGGTATGGTGGCGAGTGAGTAGGGGATGTTTGAATTTCGTTGAGTTTTATGAGTAGAGCACACGGGTTCACAAAATTTTTGGACTAAATTAAATATCTTGACCATATAATGAACCCGAAATCTTACACTGCAGTCATTGCTAAGTTTCTAAGTGTAACCACTTCAAACCTATGACAGTTCAAATTTTAGTACTAATGGTGGTGGCTTGAATGAGTAAACTTCAGCTCATGTCAACCTCTTAAGAGAGCATCAAATTGAGCAGAAGAGCGGAATGCAATAACATTATGTTGATATTATGGAAGGTCAACATGCTATTGTCTATCAATCTGGCGGTTCTGGAGTTGTCCATCGGGTTTTGCAACGGTTTTCACTGTCTAAGGTTGACGTGGGTTCTCACATCTTGTTCAATTATGCAGTCCCAGTGAAGATCGCAGAGAATTGAAGAAGGCAGGTCACAGAGAGCACCTGTCAAATGTGAAGCACTCAGCTACAATGAGTCCATCCCAAGGAATGTTTCTGTTTCGAGCCGCCATAGCTAGGCCAATGTTCAATAGAGGATTAGTTAGAAAGGATCGTAGTTACTGCAGAATTTTAGTTGCTCATAAATCAAGCCTTAGAATAGAGAGTTATGATCAGTGGAGACATTCCAACAGGGCAGCTGGTGTATTAGGACTTACAAACGACGACTATTCACAGACCATTAGTTCTGAAATTGCAGATGTAGATTTATCCTACCTTATGTCAAAGGCCAGAAATCAACGGCATATTGCAAGGGTTGGGAGGCAAGCGGTAGTAACAGGACTCAATCCGACGATAGCAAATCCTGTGCAGTATTTGAAAGAACCAGTTCAACAGCACCAAATTGTAAGTTCTCCGAATTCAGCAGTACAGTACTATCCCACCGGGAGAGTACCTGCTGTTACACGAACTGCTCAATCTGCTTGGGGGTGCTCAAGCAGGACTGTAAGAGTAGCCTTGCAAGCTCGTCTGAAGCATAAGAGCAATTTGCCCGACTTATCCAGCCTTCCACAATACTCGCAACGGGACGGTAAATCAAGTTCAAGAACCCAGAAGCACCCTGTTGTTGCCAGACAATCTCTAGATTTGAGTTATGCGTCTTCAGCTGTGGACCTTATGGAGCAAGACCCTGGAGAAGCATGGGTACGGGCTGCCGAGAAATTAGGGTTTGGCCCTACAAGATCTTTGGCTACATCAGCTTTCAGGACTGAGGCACCGAAAAGCATTGAACCTTTTTTTGAGGTGGCTCCCAGTAAAGATGCCACATCTTTGCAGGCTGTGGCTGTGAAGAGCAAATCAGAGAATTTACTTCTGAGATTGCAATCTGAGCCTTCCAGACCTGCTGAACAAGGATACGAGGAAATGCTGCCTTCAATGGTACATGCTGATGGTGAAAGTGATGGCAAGTGCATGGAAAGGTCTCGTGTGGTGCATGAAGATGATGGTAAACTGGCTCCTAGTAAGAAGAAGAATAGTTCCAGGGTAAAGCTCACAGAGAACTGCAAGGCTGAAACAATTGTGGAGAGTAACGCCTCTGTTACAACACCTCTTCCTGTGGAGCCATCCACTGAGGAAACACAAAAGTCAACACCCTCAGTATCTAATGATGCTGTCATGATCATCGATAGTGTGGAGAAGGCGACAATGGTAGTTGAACAGCTAATGGGCGAGTACAGGCACTGTGTTCATGCTTGTGACACTGAGGTACATACTTGTTCGGTGAAGGACAAAGGATAATTTTTATGAGGGATTTTAAGAGGGTGGCCTTTTGCAACTCTTTATAATCGTGGGAATCAATGAGACTCTTAGTTGTGGGATAGGAATTTATATTGATGTAAAGTTAGGAGGTGGCAGAGCAACTACATCTGAAGGATTGGACATTCAAGGGTAAATTTTTTTTTGCATGTCAAAGAGGTTTTCTTCTCAGTTTGATTTGATCATGTCCTTCCAAAAGTACACAGATGCCTTGCTTTTGGTTCTTGGTATTTTGTTTGATGTGGGTTGAATGCTCAAGAGTTGGATTTTCAGTTGTCTCTTGCACTTGAGAGGACAGGAGTTGCTAATCAAGCAAAATCCAATTCTGGTTTATGTGGTGCTGCAGGTTGCAAATATAGATGTCAAGAAAGAGAGTCCTGTTGGGCATGGGCGCATTACTTGCTTTAGCATCTACTGTGGACCCACAAGTAACTTTGGGGATGGCAAGAACCGCCTTTGGATTGATGTGCTGGATGGGGGGGAGGATGTCTTACTTGCTTTCAAGCCATATTTTGAGGATCCCTCCATCATGAAGGTAGGTGTATTGTTTTTGATGGTAATTGCTAGAAATTTTGGAGGTAATATCTGCATGCTAACATTGTAGTCCAGATGCTTGCCTTTAAGTGGAGGTCTATTGATTTAGCAGACCTGAACCTCCCTATTTTCATGTGCCCCAACTTTACATGATTGGTTGATATGTGCCAACTCCAAGATGTTGCTTGTGGATGGTGTGGGAGGTTATTTATATATGAAACCTAACTTGCAGGTAGTTTTGATTGGACATGCAGGTGTGGCACAACTACAGTTTTGACAAGCATATCCTGAGCAGACATGGAATTCTTACACAAGGTTTTTATGCAGACACAATGCATTTAGCTCGTCTTTGGGATTCAGCTCGACAAGGTCAGAAACGGGGGGGCTACTCACTTGAAGTACTGAGTGGAGATGAGAAAGTAATGGATGGTTATGCAAACCACTTGGACGAAGAGGATGGGCATGCAGCAGCTGGGAAGAAGTCAATGAAAGACCTATTTGGAAAAGCCAATATGAGAAAAGATGGAACACCAGGAAAATTGAAAGTCATCCCTCCTGTTGAGGAAATCCAAAGAGGAGAAGAATGGAGGGAACTTTGGATTCACTATTCCACTTTCGATGCTGTCTGCACTTGGCGCCTATGGCAGAGTCTTCATAAAAAGCTCAAAGGAACACCATGGAATGTGTTGGGTGTGGGGAAGAAGGGATGCATGTATGACTTCTATGAGAAGTACTGGAGACCCTTTGGAGATGTATTGGTGAAGATGGAGGCTGATGGAATGCTTGTGGATTGTGATTATTTAGCAACCATTGAGAAAGTTGCACGAAACCAACAAAAAACTTCAGTCAGCCGATTTCGCAAGTGGGCTACGAAGTACTGCCCAGATGCTGCATTCATGAATGTGGGGAGTGATGCTCAAATACGCCAATTCTTGTTTGGAGGCACTGCAAACAGGTACTACATTTGTTTCTGCTTAATCAGACCTCTAGAACTGGCAGTCTACAGTCAAGTTGGTTGTTATTTGATGTCTTTTTATGCATATTTAAGTTGAATGGATAAGAGAAGGTGATTGGGGTGCCAGGAGTGTATGTTAGAATATAGTTGACTGTATATACTCATAAGAATCAATTCACATATTCAGTGGAAAACATAAGTAACAACATCCCTTGTTTCACGTTTCTATGATCTGCATATCTTTGCTGGGGATTCTGAGTTTCTCTATGATGTCCAGAAAGAATCCAGATGAACAACTACCAATGGAGCGGGAATTTAGTGTGCCCAATACTGAAGGGATTATAGAGAAAGATAAGAAGGTCGCTAAGAAAACTAGGCCCATCGTTATAAAGGGGCTTGCAGCATTCAATATAAAAATACCTGTGGATACCTACACATCTTCAGGATGGCCAGCAGTTGGTGGTGCAGCAATAAAGGTGAATATACTCTTTGCAAAAGCCTGTTAAAAAAAGTAAAGGATGATTTTTATTTGAATCACATCAATCGTGTATGTTATAATTCATTGTCTTCCTTCCTCTAAGATTATATCCTGTGTTGTGTGGTGAAGGCACTCGCAGGCAAAGTTGCAATTGATTACACTGACTTGGATGCGGATTCCGATGAAGACTTATTAGAAGAGGACTTGGAATCAGAAGGTTTACTGACTTCAGCTGGAGTTATGGGCAATAATGATGAAGATCTTTCAATTTATGGAAAAGCATATTCTGCTTTTGGTGGTGGTCAGGAAGGAAAAGAAGCATGCATGGCATTGGCTGCACTCTGTGAAGTGGCTTCTATCAATACTCTGATCTCGAATTTCATTGAACCGCTACAGGTACAGTTTTTGAATGCTCAGGTTGAGGTTTACAATCTTCATAGACCATGTATGGAGAATTGACACCTACAATAGGTACATAGCTTCTTGTACAAGCACTATTACATTTTGTCCTGGTATACTTGTGGATATCAAAATTCTACTAGTCTGTGTAATTCAATGTTAATTTTACTTCTTTTATGTGATCATAACTGTTTGTTGCTTTAAAATCTGACAATGATGCATTTGGGACATGCTAATGGCTTCAACACTGTCAAGTTGGGTTTACAGGAGGAGATTTGTATGCTAGTGGCCGGTTGGTTCAGTAAACCAATGTTTTAGTCTTTTATTATGGCCATTGTTAACAGTGTAGGTCTTGCAACTCTTCAATACAGGGAAATGAGATCAAGAGTACCTCAGATGGGCGTGTGCACTGTTCCTTAAATATAAATACTGAAACTGGGCGATTATCAGCAAGAAGGCCAAGTTTGCAGGTGAGTGTGATTTGGGTTTTGCCTATGCTTGTGCTTGCCATTGTGACTGTAGTCAATGTATAGCTAATATGATTTGTAGCAATTTGAGGCTTCAATGTGTTTTGGCCAGTTGCTCATGGTTATGAATAACTACACAGTTTTGATGTGTATTGGCAATTATGCAAGTTGGACTCTATTCTTTGCAAGGTTTATGCCTGTATAGATGCTAACAGATACAGATTTGTGATGGTCGGGCTATGCTGCAGAATCAACCAGCTCTGGAGAAGGACCGCTACAGGATTCGAGAATCTTTTGTGGCAGCTCCTGGGAAGTCCCTTGTTGTAGCTGATTATGGGCAGGTGTGTGGTCAGTCTTTGCCAACTTATTGTTACTACTGAGTTTAATTTACAACTGCCCTTGAATGTAATGCTCTTTGATTATCTGATGTTTGTCAATGCTGAAACTGTTGAATCTACTTCAGTGGAAGGGTACTTTGAAACCTTGTTATCTCGTGCCATTGTAGTTGGAGCTACGAATACTTGCCCACTTAGCAAAGTGCCGCAGTATGAAGGAGGCATTTATAGCAGGCGGTGACTTCCATTCGAGAACGGCCATGAACATGTATCCTCATGTTCGAGACGCTGTTGAGAAGGAGAAAGTGTTGCTCGAGTGGGAAGGCCATGAGAAGCCTCCTGTACCACTCCTGAAGGTATGCATTTGAAACTATCAACATACTTTAGTCCAGATTGTATTGTTGTCAATGCTTCATCATGAAGTTTATAGGATTCTCTTGAACCAAAGATAGGTGACAGACAATACAAACTCCGTAGGCTAAGTGCTGTTTGGGCAGTCAAATGTGGAAGGTGACAGCATGATTGATATGTGTTGTTATCTTATGTTTTGTTTTGCAGGATGTATTTGGATCAGAGAGGCGAAAAGCTAAGATGTTGAACTTCTCTATTGCATATGGAAAAACAGCAATGGGGTTGGCCAAGGATTGGAAGGTGAATTTATGTGTCCTCTTTCTCAAGTTGTTCTATTCCTTCTTCACACTACAGGGTCGGTTGTGAATGAATACGAGATTATACAATCTGCGTGTGCTTGTTAGCATACCCCATGCAGCATGGGGGCAAGTTTGTGCATAAAGAGCTCAATCTAATTTTTTTTGCATCCTGCGTCCACTGGTACTATTTTCTTCCAACCAGAAGCACACTAATTATGTTATTTAAGATGTGTAGGTAAAAATAAGCATGTGCATACCTATCCAAGGGTTGGTTGATCAATGGATAAGGACCTGTGAAACACCTTTGAGGCACCCAGAATTTTTCCCAGTTTGTATATATGCGACCCACACAAAAGTACAAAATCAGTGTTGAAGTACACTGTTGAGAATATCAATTGTAACTTTTATTTACCTTGCTGCTCTCTATCCATGCAGGTGAGCATAGAGGAGGCAAAAGCGACGGTCAACCTCTGGTATAGTGATAGGCCTGAAGTGCTGGCTTGGCAAAAAGAACGCAAAGAGGAAGCCCATCGGACCCAGAAGGTGCACACTTTATTGGGACGAGCACGCCATCTTCCTGAGGTGATGTCTACCAATCGACTGGTGCGATCACATATGGAGCGCGCTGCTATCAACACACCTGTTCAGGTAGATCATATGTTGCAAGTCCTATTTTTGAAACAAAATTGCATTGTTGTTGCTGCCTAGTGTGCAATGTTTGACTGCCTCGAACATTGTACTATTGTGGTCAGTTTATAGTTGCAATTCAAAGAATAGTTTATTCATGGGTTTGCGATGTATATTTTTCTGAGCCAATGTCTGCGTTGAGCAGGGAAGTGCAGCAGACGTAGCAATGTGTGCCATGCTTGAGATTAATCGGAATGTGCAGTTGCAAGAACTTGGATGGAGATTACTCTTGCAGGTGAGGCTTCCGGCTCTTATACTTCATATGGCTCTTAAAAATGTGAACCATGCAATATCAACCCTTGTCATGCAGTAATACATGTTGACCAAATTGGTTATCAATTTAATGTAATTCCCTGACACTTACAGTTCTATATGAAGTCTTCATGTGTTTTGTAGTATGGTGTATCTTCAATTACAGTAAGTTTGATCCCTCAAAATTGTCAAGTTGTTTTCAGCAACATGGCTGAACTTCTCACTATGTCTACATGTATTTTACGAAATGCATATGCTGGTTTTGAATTGTGCTTCTGTTGGTTGATCATATTTAATAATCAGGTGCATGACGAGGTGATATTGGAGGGACCAACTGAATCTGCAGAAAAAGCATTAGCCTTGGTGAAACAGTGCATGATGTATCCCTTTGATGGAGTGAACTTTCTTGATGTTGAGTTGGCTGTGGATGGCAAGCATGCCTTGAACTGGTATTCAGCGAAGTGAGGTGCAGGAGATTGTTATCAATCTGTTGAGCCACTTCATGTTCCTCAATGTCAAGTGTGTACATAGCTTATTATGACACAGGAACTCAACTCACTTCAATTAGAAAGGTGGAAGGCTCCATCAAAGGCAAACTAGGTTCATGGAGGTTTTTACTTCCCAGTAAAACTTGACTTCAATCTGGGTCTGCGTAAGAGAGTACCTTGATTGGTATAAGGTGCCCTGACAAGCTGCCAAGTCAGTTCATGAATGAAGAGCAGCCAAGTTGAAAGATGCAGTGGGCCTTCTAATCTGCAAAGGTTTGATTATTTAGCGGTGGCTGGTTTGAGAAGATGTATCCTGTTTGGTCTTCAAGTGGCCAAATATGATTCAAACCGCTCAGACATTCTCAAGGTCAACAGTCATCATCTGCTCTGGGCTCCAGCTTTGAGGCTTAGTGTGTTATATTTGTCAGGCATCTTGTTGAAGATGGGAGTATCCAGGGGTGTACAAAGAGTTTTGCAAGGAATTGCAGACCCTTAGAAGAGATTATATGGAGTGGTTACATCATTGAAGAAGCCTGACTGAGGGCTCAGAATCAACTTGAGTTAGAAATGTGCATTGGAAGGAATGCAGCAGCTTATCTAAATATCTGCATAGAATGCAGCATTTTCCTGAGTGTCCACATTTTCGATTGTATTGGTCAGGAAACTTTTCCTGGCTGGGAAGACCAATCAAAGCATGGGTGGAAGGTGCAGGAATAATCTCATATATTGTCCAGATTTTCCCCACAGCATTTACCTAGAGCACAGTATGTTGGAATGAATTTGATTGTTAATTTGTCAAAGTTTAGGCAACACTGTTGAATTGTCATGAGTGTGCTCTATAGTGCTTATTTTCATGCAACCTTAATTTGAATTTATGATACTTTCCTCACTTCTCACATGCAACACAACAATAAACTCACGTGATGAGACATCTTTGGATCACATGTTGACCTTCCCTGGAGCTCAATGGCATTTCATTCACACATAATCTTGGTCACCACTCCAACTGCTGAGCTTATAAAACGAGAGTCAAAGCTTTGTCAGATTTCAAGCGAATTGTTATAACACTTGATTTTTGTCATAGGCACAAGTATGTGGTCTCTCTTCTTGTTTGAAGACCTATATGTAAGTGGTACATGGAAAGGCTTGTAGTTGAGGTCGCAGACCAAAAGAGTCATGTTACAATGAGTTTGGACTAGGAGCTGAAAACTAAATGACCATTCTAGGTTCAATTGGTGACACAACTGGGAGGTCTATGTAATCAGTTAAAGATAAAGAAAATCTATACATTGACCTCCTATAACTTCTGCACCTCAACTTCGATTCTGATTTGAGATTCACAATTGCCAACAGGGTGAACAATTTCCAATCTGATCAAACAGCCAACATTATCAGTTGGAGTTGGAAGTGCCCCCAATTGGGCCACATAGGTATGGTATCCTAGCCTATGACCGAGAGCTACACATTGGTGAATTTTCACAATGACCTCTTCTATGGTAATGAACGATTTAAATTTTTTCATGCAAGGTAAAATGAAATATTTGTCTATTTCAAAAATTTGGAAATTTTTAAAATTAATTTTGAATTAAATATGATTTTTAAAGATGTTCCCTAGGGTATCTTATGATAGACCTAAAGAAGTTTGACGTCAATGCTAATACAACTTATGAGCATTCTATAATTATCCACAAGCAAGTAAGAGGTTGTAAGAAATCCAACATTACTAAGCTGTAGACTGGCTTTGACCTTACTATGTCAAGAGACATCCTAAACGAACAACTAATCTCATCCAACACGTTGTGGCAAGGTCTCATGTGCCTTGAACCGAGACCTATGGGCCTCCTCCTCCTTCTTCCTCCTTCCCCCTCTCTCTCCTCCCCTCTCTCTCTCTCTCCCTCCACGTCATTAAATGCATTAATGTGAGGTTAGTTGAGCGAGGGACATGTCATCCACCTAGGGAACATTATTTCTAATTTGTTCCCTAGAGCTCGGTTTAAGGTCACATATCGGTAATAGGCTAGGATACCATACCTCACAGGCCTATTATAACACACATGTGTCAATCTTCATCAAAACTACAGTAGGGCCATGTCATACCACCACCCTAACAGGTGGCATGTTTAAAAGCTGGGTATTTGAGTGTGCAGTTTTAAGAAAACCTTTGATCAGTTTTTGTTTTGACACCCCTAGTTCGTAGAGACACTCCGGCGATTACGGGCAGGTAAGGAGGGCAGGGAAAACATTTCTCTGTCCTGCCCACCAGAACATTTTCTGTGCTTGGGTTTAAGGTTCTCCTCTGCCAAGCCAAAACCCTGCGTGCTGGCTTGTATCGCCAAAGGATTTGTGAATGTGCGAACCTATGTTACAAATTTCCGGGTGACCTGCAAAGATTTGTTTTCGGTGAGAGTTTTGGCTACTGCATGGATTTTCAGCTGATTTTGCAAATCGGGTGTGGAGACTTTAGAAGAATCAGGGTTTGAGACGTAGGGTTTGGTGTTGGCACAATGTAAGTTGGTAGCGGAGGTCCGAAGATAGGATGATTGTTTGGAAACATTTTTCCTATCGGGAATTGATTTTGTTCTTCTACCACCCTCCTTGCGGCGTCGTTTCTTGGTTTCGACATTTCCAACTCTTATAACGAGATGGTTGGTTTTGATATTGTAATAGAGGAATTTTTATGTGTAAGGAAGAGGGGCATGTTATCCCGTTCCTGATATGCATTCCATTTGTAGTCAAGATCGTGACAGTTGGACAGAGTTTTGTTTACATTTCTATAATCCCTCATTTTAGTCATGAACATAGTTTCAATCCTCGGTATTTGAGACCATCACTCATCCTGAGGTCTCGTACTGCAAATTTGACCATCAACAATGCATATGCTTTCTACAAATCATTCGATTTTCGTATCAAGTTTCAGAAGCTTTTGATAGGCATCTTGAGGAGGGATGCGAATTTCCAAATTGTATTCGAGTCCTCTCCGAGTTATGCAGGTTCTGGACGGTGGAATGCATGGGGACTTAATTTTATGCTAAATAGAAGGGATTCACGAGGGAAAAGCTATGTTGTTTACGGGACTAGGTTGATGTGACTCTATAACATATTGTTGTGGAAATTTGCAAATTTGGGTTTAGGATAATGCATTAGCGCAAGTGGCCTTTCACGTCGACCTAATTTTCGATGACATGATACCAAGGGAGTCTTAGACATGGAACGTACTAGGACAATAATTAAACCGTATATGAATGATGGAAGAGATTGCCATGATAGGATTAGTCGCTGGATGATACCCGTCATCGCATTTTCTTGTTTCATTTTTTGGCTGACCGATTGTTGTACTCGCAGGGCTATTCGGGTGGCTGCGGACCATGTGTCTTCTCCGAAGACTGACGAAGACCTGAAAGCAAGGAGGTTGGAGTTGATGAGAGGGTCCAGCCAAGGAATGTGGGTAATTAGGGAGATACAATGCTTGCTCGGGGTTTAACATATGAGCGCCTGTTACTAGGAGGAGAGGGCCAAATGGCGGTTCGTTTGTGGAGTAGTGGCTTGCATGGGTTGTCAATGGCGAGTTTGCCGCGCTTGCGGCCCTCCTGCCACCTCCTTTGCAATTTCTGTAAGATTCTCTTCATATCTTTGTTGGATTTGAGCCACTGGGACTTATTAGCACTTGAAATGCTGAGAAGGCACTTAAACCCTAACCCTTGAGGTCATATTTCATTGAGTCACACTCCTCGAATGTAAGCTATTCTGAATTTGCATGGCTTGTCAATGGTGAATTTGCCGTGTTTGCACCCTTTCTGTCAGCTCCTTCGTAACTTCTGTAAGATGCCTCTTCTTTGCAACGTTTGTTCTCTGTTGGATTTGAGCCACTGAGACTTAGTAGCACTTGAAATATTGGGAATGCCCTTAAACCCTAACCCTTGAGGTCATAGGTTATATGACATATGTCATTGAAGCACACTTCCCCTTGAATGTAAGCCGTCCTGAATTTAAATCAGAGCTCTGAATTTACATTAAACTTAGCACTTGAGAATGCCCTTTAACCCTAACCCTGGAGGTCATATGTCATTGAGGCACACTCCCCCTCGAATGTCAGCCATTCTGAGTTTACATTGGTTTTGAGGATCCAGAATCAGAAAGCACGTCCGTCTGCTGTTTCCAAAAGCTCAAACTATTGAGAGCTTGACTGATCCTCAAGCTCTCTACAGTTTGAGCAACGGGGGAATTGGGACTAAATGAAGGAGAATTCATTACAAATAAAGAATGCTTGAAAGCCCATTGGCTTGGGACCCACAAATTTGAGAGCTCAAGCACTTGACATTCGTAAGCGACCTCCATGAGGTAGCTTAAGATTGTGATCAAGAGCTTGGCAGAGACGACACTGAGCTGGTTGTAGTTGTTGCACATGGGATCCATCAAGTAAGCTCTTAAGTTGAAAGCTCAAGTATGAAGTAAAATTGAGTGAACAAGCATGAGTAAGAGGCTTCCCTGTAAGGAAAAGCTCCTTTCTTTGAGCTCTAAACCTCTATAGCGTAAAGAGGCCTAAGTTAAGAGAAGGATTCCTATTTGGAGATAGTTGATTGGTATCTACAGTCTTTTCTTTGATCAGAACAACTCATGGGTGTTGTGTGTGCAGCAACATTCAGGGCTTCCGTTGTGCCATCAACTCAAGCTAGAGAGAGTATGGTTCCGGCAGCATTGGAGGATGCTACGTCAGGAGGGATAAAAAAGAAGGAGAGGTTGTCACGAGAGGAGCGGACTGCTCTTGTCGAATCATTTGTTCTCAGGTGGAAAATTCAGCCAGTGTCTTCTCATGCAATTGTGGAGTTGTGTCCAAATTTGTTGGTGGAAGTGGGTTCCTATAGGAGGCTCACTGCAAGTCCAATACAGATAAAGCTCTCTGCAATTTGGACAATGTACATGGTAAGGTAGCCAAGCCTGTTACAGTTGCTTCCAGGAGGTTTGGCCTCTTCTGATGTGCAATAAATCTAGGGGGAAACCCCAGTTGATTAGCAGGTCTTGCACGAATCCAATGCCATGAGAATGAGATTAAGGTGACTAAACATCAATCTGTGATGATTTTACTAAAGGGCATATATATGATCTTTTAGAGTGGTTACATAGGTGTGTCTAAAGTGGTTAGTTTTGAGTGGGTGTTAAGCATTGACTTTTTGGCTATCGCCACCAATGAGCCATCATATTAATCATTAGAGTAATACTAGAAGTGTTCATTTGTAGAAGGATATTGGACATTTTGCACCTATTAGTAGGTGTTTGAATAAGGCCGGTTCTTTAATTAAGACGTGCCTACCTTAGTTTCTGATCAGCAATTTGATGAATGGTGTGTTTACAGGCACATGGAGGCTCACCAGGGAGTGTTTCCAAGCGTAAGTGTTGTTCTGAAGGGGACTGGTGGTGGTAGGAATGTGGTGAAGGATATTTTGAATGATTTGGAGGGGCGGTTAGGAAGTGAAAATGTTTTACAGAAAAGCACAAAGGTTTCTAGCCATCAAGAGGCGGCAAATCAGTCTTTGGGGGTAGAGAGTACACTTCATGATGTTGCTTCGTCAACTCAGGATATTGTAGGTGAGGACAAACCATATGATTTGTCTGATGAGGTAGAAATATCAGAGGAATCTGAGGAGTCCAATGAATCTATTGAATCTGATGACGAAGAAACTGACATGTTTGACGACCCAGAAGTCACTAGTGAAGAATTCAGAGAAAGGTCAAGGGGAAGGCAAGAGCTTTTGAACAAGAGTACAACTCTCACAAATGGTAAAATGACTTCAAACCAAGGAGAAATAGAAAACTACAGTGGATTGTGGTCACGGCTTCGAGGAATGGGCACATCATCACAGTCGCCGCAAAAAGCTCCAAAACAACAAGTTCCATTCCAGGATGCAACACGAGCCTCAAGAAGACATTGGCCTGCTGGTCAGGGAGGAGCCTCCGATCTGTCGAAGCAAAATCTTTCTGGAAATGAGACATTGAGAGAGAATGGGTCATCGTCTCGGGACTATGTGGCACTTACTTATGATAGTACAACAGAAAATGAGCTCAAAGACTCGATTCAACATGGAGTATGGAAGGAAGAGTTGTCGGGGACAGAAGACAGGCACGGTTTATTCATTCGGTATTTGTCACCTCAGGCAACTCCAAACGACATGAGGGACGCATTTGCTGATTGTGGAGAGATAATTAGGGCTCAGGCTATCAAGTCTCGAACAAATTCAAAGTACACTTATGGGTTTGTTGACTTCAAGGTTGGTGGTGCTTGCTCCTTGGTGTTTCAGTTACCTCATGCATAGAACAATTGGAATCATCCAGTACTAGCTTGCTTGAAAGGTTAACAAAGATTTGAAATGTTTCCTTAGTCCAGGGATCATTCCACATGCTGAGAAGTTCATGGATGAATTCGAAGGACTGGATTCTCCCTGTTCTGTGGTGGTCAGTGAGCTCTAGCATTAACTTTGTTGTCAAAGCTTCTTATTCTCAAATACTAACTGGATATTTGTTTCTGTCTTCCAGACAGCTGAAGGTTTACAAAACGCGCTTGAGAAAGACAAGGTCTACATCAAAGGCGTCCGCATACAAAAAGAGCCAAGCTCAAGTACCCCTAGGAGTGTAGACAGAAGTCTGAGTTCTAATGGCTGGGCTGTAGACTTCCGTTCGCCTAAAACAACAGAGCAAAGTAGTGGTAGTAGTTTTGCAAGTGTGCCCAAATCTGAGGGCTTCCGAGGCGCTTCTTTCAAGGTTGCGGTGGAGGGCATACCTGTGAGTATACCTTTGTCAGATGTTCAGAGGGCCCTGTCCAAGTATGGGGAAATCATTCTATCTGATATGAAACAAGATAATTTTGGAGCTTACTGTGCCACTTTGGAGTTCAAGGTAATAAAATTTTCCATATTTTCAATATGAGTTCTTCTATGCACTGACAGGTGTATGTTACCTGTGTGGTCTAAGCGGTATGCGTGATAAGTCGATTGTAATTGTGTGATTTTTTTGCTCATTTAAAACATGGATGTGCCATGTGTGCAGACAGACGATGGTAGAGAAAAAGCTGTGTCAGCAAGATTGGTACAATTGAATGGGATGCAATATGCAATTTCAAGAGTGGATCCTGTGAAGACCTCAGTTGTTCGTTTGAGTAATGTAGGTTTAGACCCCAATGATGGGCAAATTGGAGCAACATGTGAGCTTTTTGGCCGTGTTGAGAAGGTCCTGGCACGTTGTGATGGTTCAGTTGATGTATTCTTCCGACCCTCAGAGATGGAAAACATACCCAGGATCCTGAGCAGGTCAGATTTCCAACACATTCTTGCCATGGGATTATTTTGCATGATTCCATTCTGGATTAATTTCTTTTCATTTTGATGTAGATGTTTTGTACAAAGGCCATTCCATTTTCTTATATATGGATTTATTTATTCTGCTATTAATGTGCACAGGCTCAATGAAGTTACATTGGAGGGGCAGCGCTGGGTTGCACAGCCAGCTCCTCGATTTCTGCCAGGTTCATATGAATCTTTGTTGGAAACCAAGGATGGCCAAGAATGGCTTCAAATCGAAAGCGAACGCATGCTTAGCAGAGTTGAGGGAAATCTGAAAAAATTAGTTGTTGATGTAGAAGACTTGCAAGATCTGATCAAAGCTAATAGGAATTACATTACAAAGGGGCAGTAGGACCCCATTCTCAGTCCTCCTTTTGCAGACAGCCTCTCTTGTTTAGTCTTGTTTCAGAGCTGTGTGTCAGGTCAGAGCAATTAAAAGCCTTGTGGTTGGGAATATTTGAGCTACATTATCAAATCGGAAATTAGTTCTTGTTGTTTTGGATTCTCTCCTGAGTTTTACCCTTCCTCTGGTTAGGTGCAGATCTAAGAGCAAACATCATAAATACATGTGTTCAAAAGAGATTGATACATGCTCAAAATTTGTTAACTATTCGAGGTTCAATAGTTGACATAATTGGAGGAACTCATGTGACCTTATTGGTCAATGTCAGCGGATGTTGATAAATCATAATAATTCAAGATTAGCTCCAAATCTTTTTGCCATTGATCTTGGCTTCTTTAATACATTTGCAGACACTTCAAACTACAACCATGAATCCTAGTAAAAGGTAGTAAACAGGAAACAATACCAAATAACTTTATTCAGACTACTACCTAAGGCTTATCTACCTTAAGATTATTCAGGTGCTGTCAACTTTGAAGTGATACTGAGTATCAGATTCGGATTCAGATTGAGGTTGAGACTGAGATTCATATTCAGATGTTAACCCTTAAACGTCAAGGGGGGGGGGGGGGGGGGGTGAGAGGGCCTCTCCCATCAGCCTATGTTTACCCCATTTCAGACCTCCATGTAATTCTTTTAGTGCGATCGGCATATATATTTAGATATGGAATTTTGAGATACACATTTTGGGAAATTTTTTTTGCAATTCCGACATGTTTTGACGCTATCTTATGGTCAAATAGTTTAGGGTCAACGAGGCCCTGATAGGGCCTCTCCGACGTTTAAAGGTTAAGACACTCTGAGTTGAAACTATCAAACTAACTCAAAAACTTGTGATGCAAGCCCATCTTGAGTACAACACTCCCCCAGTCTGAGTATCACCAATAATTCATAGATTGCCTTGCATTACCCAATTAAAATTACTTGGTTACCATTCCTAGGGGGTGGGATCTTCATTGGAAACCTAAAAGACATGCAGAGGTGACTATGAAATCAACCCTTGTATATACAAGAAGCTTATAAAGAAAAATAAATACATTTGTACCAATGATGAGTTAGAAATGGACTCGTGTATTTATACTAAACTTCTAAGTTTAATATGGTATATGCCTCCACTACATACACAACATATAAATCATAATTAAAATGGCCTTTATTACATATGCAATCAACTTTCACTTTCCAATGAGAAAGTTATTGAGGATTTTTCCACCCATTGGGTGTAACTCATAATAATTTGATCCTTAAGCACACATCATTGTTTAAGCTAAGGCAATAATAGCATCTAATTCACCATCATATGATCATTTAAATCATAAACCCACTTTGATCCAATTTGGGAAAACCTAGAACCTAAATGCAAAGCTCAATAAGAATGGACATTGGGGATGATTACCATATGACAACAATGATTGAAAATGTAAATTGGATGACACTAGCACATCTATTGTCAAAAAAAAACATTCTAAATCTTAGGCCCCTTTTTGCACATCGACTTCAAACTAATCAGAATCCTTCTTAAATGTACACACTAGAGGAAAAAAACTACCTCTCCTTTATGTATACTATGTATGCTAATACCCCTTTTCACATACAATACATGATAGTTCGTATGTGGTATGAAGAGTCCACCCCCCCCCCCGGTTGACCATTCCAATCTCTAGCACTTTCTCATAATATAGTTTCATACAATATTAATCACATGTACTACTATCCATCTTGATTGGGTGCATTTGCAATGAGAAACGTCAACATGATGTTGATGGTGGTCAGAATCTATGGCCCAACTTTTTCTCCATTCATAGCAACGATTGGAGTGATATAGATCTTATGCAAAATTTAAAGATGAATCAACTATGAACCCCTAAAAATACACTACCCACTTGAAAATAAATGTGGGTCTAGGGAGGGAGGTAACTGACTTCAAAAATTTGTAGCGTATTCATTCAATGTGAAATTCAATTAATTTATGTTTCTACCATGTCTAAACCAATTTGTTGAGCCAATCATGCATACCACTGATCCATGTGGGCCTTAACAACATGGTAAACCAACCAAAGCGTTGGTTTAGGCCCTCTCTACCTTAAACCTATCTCATAGAGCATGTTTGTTTCTTTTTTCTTTTATTTTGCATAATTTCCATTATGAAAATGAGATTGAAGACAATGGGAAATAACATGTGGTCAAGTAACTTACGCATTTGGGTTATGGAAGTTCAAAATGAGCATTTGTGAGCCCTCAAGGTAGAAGAAGTTGACTTTTACCAATATTTTTACTTCATCAAGAGGAATCCTCTTTTAGCTTCTCCTACGTTAAAATACTATCATATGTGATGTGACGTTTTGGTAGATATTGATAGCTTGTTGTCAGGGAAGGTTGCACTTCTTGGAATGACGTTGATGGAGATCTGATGTTATTCAGTATAAAGAAAAAAATACACAATTGCTATGCACATGCTAAAAATGTTCAACAGTTGAGGTTATCGCATCTTTTCCCAACACTTTGGTGAGTTTGGATATCTAGAGCGATCTAGCTTACGCAATGAATATTTCCTTGGATTAGCCTTTTAAAAAACTGAAATGGGAGCCATCCAATTCAATATTGGAAATCATGTCTCAATTTTTTTTACGAAGTTTCTAAGTAACTCAAAATATTCCAACACCCATTGTGGTCATATAGGGGCATCCATTTGTGATACCCATCTGGAGATCCCCATATTTTACATGGGTGGAAGTGCTTCTTGAATAAGTAACTATGCTAGCCTTGCCTAAAACCCCATGATTGTGAGAATATGGGACCACAAAATGACATACCGCACTTGCTTGTCATATCTTGTATACAATTCCTTCTATTGTTATTTTGTCAAATCCACGGCCCTATGTATGTTGGAGGCACTTAACTCCGTCACGGTATGCTACACGGTGGACTTGCCATGTGTCAATGGAGCTCATGCTATGCATGGTTTTTAAGCTTTCCAAGGACCACGTAACAAATGCTACATACCTTGAGTATCATGTGTTTAGAATAGGTCACAAAGCCAAAATAAGCGCACCTACCATTTGAGCAAGTCAACAGTGTCTCCCATCGGACGCTCTTGTCACCTTGGTTATCTAGAACAATGGATATTTAATAACTTGCTCTATTGAAGGATGGTTTGCACCAAACACATGAGTGCTCGGACCATTTGAATTGTCTAAACGTTGTGATTGGCCAAGAAATATGTTGTTGGTTACGTTGGGTTCACAAATTCACCAAGGCTCAGGGCCCTCCTCCGTGGAGGAGGGGTCCACTTGGAATCCAACATGGCCAAAGTAGATACTGGTTTCATTGGTTGTAGGAGGGTTATTCTTGACTATTTCTTTGTGGTAGGTCTAACAAGCTTCTAGGAGAACATGACACATGACCTTCAATCTCTAAAGTATAGATTTCGTTTATTTATAGTATTAAATCGTGTGATTCGTCATAGGGTCTAAATATCATAAACACCCCTTGCCTCCTACCTATGGTCCCTTTTGGATTTACACGAAGACCATGCACATTCCAGAGACCACTACATGTATGCTTCTTTTTGTCTTGAGCCCTCGCTTCTCATGGTCACATCCAACAAAGCATGGTACATTTGAATTATAGTGGTCATTGGTTATGGTCTTGGTGTAAACCACCCCTAAGAGCATCTTCCCCCACATCTCCTTCCAACACTACTTTAGAAAGAGTGGAGGCATAACGGTCACCACCACATCTCGCCATATTTCTTTCCACATTGGTCAACATAAAATATAGAGGGCACCATGTAATGATGCAACAATATGGACAATCCTTTATCCTAGTCAAACCTTTTTCAATGTTAGAAAGTACTCTCTCTACAACACGTCAAACCTCTTTATAGTAACCTTTTATATGGTTATTTTATAGATACTTGAGCACACATGCAATATCTCTTATGGATTTTGGGATTATAACATTTTGTATGGAATAAGAACTTAATGTTTTAGCATTGGTGCCTTCATCACTATAGTTTAATGCCCCTCCAAGTTCATAACATTATTCCAGATCCATAACAGTGTTTTGTGGGATTGACAGTATTCCATAGAATATTCCTTGATATTCCCACATTCAATCTAAATGTGGGAATATCAAGGAATATTCTTTGGGATATTGTCAGTCCTACAAAATGTTGTTATGTTGGTACACCACAACCACCTCCACCACTATAGGACTTACCATGTAATAATAAAACAATGGACATTATTACTACACTAAATATTGTATTTAGTGACACCAATTTTATTTGTCTTTCTCAATACTAATTGTAAACCACCCGTGTAGTGTCATCAACACTAAAAGTAAACCTTACATTATTTGTCCTTCCTTGTACAAAACAAATTCGAGCATTATAGATTTACAATGTTGCGATTATTGTCACTTACTAAGTGATTTTCTCCAAATCCCAACCATCCGTGACAATATTTTATTACATAAACATTAGGATGCACCATATACCAAACTTTGCTTCAATGTTTGGCATTTGGATGAACTAAAGGTAAGTTGGGATGATTCTTGTAAACTTATTCATAAGAAGTGTCAATTAAAAGAGTTACCATAGTGACATACAATATCACATGACACTAAATGCAATGTTAATGTGCCATGGTTATTAGTAAATATTAATTAATTAATTAAATGTTTCTAGTACATCGCTGAGACAGAAATTTAAGCTTGGTACTTTTGTTGCAAAATGTTCTCACTAGAAGACATGATTCATCCACATACTTAAGCCGTTTATGGGGCATAATTGACATGCTCATGAACATAATCCAAAGGTTATGAATGAAAGCACTCTACATGGATACAAAAACCCATGAAAATTGTTTGAATTGCTCTCCATTTAGGTGAGCAACCGGTTGAGTTTGTGAAACAACCGGTTGAAGTTCAAGACTTTATGAAAAATACTGATCATTTGAGAGGAAGTTTTAGAATATACCTGAAATTAAGAAAAGAGAAGAAAACCGAAAGATGTCAACATGCATAGCATTACTCAGCAAAGTGGGGCCTCGGATATAACAACCGGATGTTGGGAGCCCTCGGTTATTTTCTAAGTCTCCATGCATAGCTTTCCGAGCATCTGACTGTTATATTCCAAGGGCCCACTAAACGAGCACTAAGTGCTAAGTAATGTTATGTGTGATCGGTTGGACTTGAAAACACTACTAAGGTACCATGGCCTTAAAGTAACACCTTCCTTTTGTTGACATCTATTTTTAATCCTTAAGCCGTCAATAAGTAAGTGCAATGGTGCCATCAAGCAAGTCATTGTTAAATACGTTTAGTCGTATGCAACATTAAGCATAAAATAGCACCATCTCGGCCATTCATAATGATAGCAGTGTAAGAAGGATGCAAGACCACTTTTAGAAGAGCACCAACTTTGGTCAATCACAATGGCTATTGAGGATCTGACTGCTCAATGTGGTGTAAGAAAAGGGGGAGAACATCATCATTTAATAGAAGATCCTCACATGCAATAAAGCCAATTTTGTGGTGATTCTCACTTAGGGTGAGATTCCATGTAGATTCTAGATAATAGTGGGTCGGAGGTGTTCGCATGCAGTTAAGTACAAGCCACCATCCAACCACATTCTAGTGGTCCGCAAGAATGTGGAGGGCCACTAGACTTCCATGCGCCCACTAAAGAATCTTTAACCTACAAGTGTCAGTCACCAAAGGATTAAGACCCATTGAAGACTCAAGAGAACCAATGTTGGTCTAGTACTCCATCCTTGGTGACCAAGAGAAGGAGGTTAGTAGGTGGGCCCATATTTGAGAAGATGGGAGTAGCTAGTTGGCACATATGAACCCTATCCCACGAGTTTCCCTCTACATTTGGGCGGGTTGGTCCTTATTCACATCAGAATTTGGCAGGCGAGTGGCCTACATGGAAACTCACCCTTAGCACTCCAACATCAATAGACCCTCCTAGTGGAGAATAAAATACCCATTCCTTAAGATGATTTTGCAAATTTCTATAGGTTGCATATGATTTATTATTTTTTGGACAATTTGGATAGACTATGTATAGATTTGCTAATCTACATATTTTTTTGAAATTTTCCAAGCTATCTAATTAGCCTCAAATAGAAAAAAGTTTCTTAAAGTGTCACTTTAAGGCCTCAAACCTTAGGATCTCAACCGATTATACCCAAAAATCTCCCCCGACACTGATACGTACTTGTTCTATTAGGATTTGGGAGTAGATAATAGATTCCCATACCGTCGGAATTTGGTACTTTCAATGCCTAGGAGTACACTTTGACCTCTCTAATATCATGCATGTGGAAACCAAAGCGCACATGATATTAAGGAGGCATGTTTTGTTAACATGGATGTGTGATAATAGAGGAATCTAGTGTAGTGTGTGACATTGTGAAGCAATGCCAAAATTGATGATTTCATACATGGGACATGGATAATCTCCCAAAGTTGCAGACATACGCAAAGTTCAAATTTTCTAGGATATGAGCACCAACACGCACTTCCACCAATTGCACAACCTTGCATTCCATGTCATTCTTGTCTATTGATAGCTAGATTGAAGTAGCCAGTATGAATATAATGTTTTCCGAGAAAGATTGCACTTACAACTTAATAACTCGATTGGGTTGGGGAAAAAAGCATGGGTATACTAGAGCTATTATGATTAGGGTAGTACCAACTAGAGGGGCTAATATTTGCTATAATTGTTGTCTTGGAGTTCCCTCCAACTAAATCTTGCATATCCATAGGTGTTTAGGTACAATTCAATGCCATAAGCTTACTATTTGATTTCCACAAACCCACAATGCACAATTGCTATAACCATCACCAACACCACAACTTTGGCTTGACCAAGATGCCTACTTGTAGAAATTGTAATCCAAAGGAACATAATACCTGACGAAGAAAGGTGAGCTTTGAATCACGGTAAGGTACAAGCCGTGGTTGGACTTGGAATTACTAGGATCTTGACCTAATCACCCCCACAATTACCGAGTGCAATACATGCAATTGCATGTTCGCAGCGCGACACAAGATGCATAAATGGTTGCAAGATTACCCAAACCCTATTAGCGAGCTAAAACCCACAACCCACAATCAACAAATCCTTGGAATACTAAAAGAAATTCAATATAATTTGGGCACACCTAAAACTCGTGCCAAAATCCACATTACCGCGAATTGTTGGAAACTCATGTTCCCTCAATGCCCTAAAGAGTTTTGACCAAAAGAACCGCTAATGTTGTCATTGATGACATGAAAATTCAACAAGAAAGTTAATGCAAGAGGGTTCATATAAATCAATCCAAATTTCAAAACCCACAACTGTATTGCAAGCTCCCCCACTAATCCTAATTAGCTCTAGACACACACAATCCACGCCTTAAATAATGTGTATATATATATATATATATATATATATTTGTGTGTGTGTGTGTGAGAGAGAGAGAGAGAGAGAACAATGTCACCTACTTCAATAAATCTTCTCATTCTCAAGAGCCTGGAATTTGAGGCCCCCGGCTCATACAAAGCAACACATCCCAGGTTCATAACCTTTCTACTCACTCAAATTGCATTGAACTTGAAATTGGATAAGTTTTGCAAGTTTAAGTCATCTTACCATTCCATATGCAATACTTATGTTGGGCCTCGGGCCTCCTTCTCCCAAGAAAAAGCTTTGAAATTCAAGAAGGTGCCACAAATTTTGTTGATGCTCATGATGGGCTAAGTGAAATCACTTGTAAGTGATATTGCGCCCAGAATGATAGCAAATGATTCAAATTCAGCCAACCTAGAAATGAAGATTAAAGAGTGATATATGTATTGAATCATGCAAGAAATTATGGAGCCAAGTTGCATGCAAACTCCCATAGTGGCATGGTTTACATGATTCCGCATTGAAGTTGGTGCATCCTTCCAACTCAAGTTTTGGACTCAGCAACTGTGGGGTGGGTTCGATCAATGATTTTAACCTTTGGAGTTAGAAGCTCGGCAACATTTGAACATTGATCTCAAAATGGGTGTCAAAATCACATGTGCCTCCAAGAACCTAGATCCCCATAGCATATGTGTTTATGAGGTCTTGTGTGTCTCTAAGGCATCTGGAGCTTTAAAACCTCATAGAGCAAATCGCCAAAGTCTAAGATCCTCCACCTCTACAAATTACTCAAACTTGCACAAGTCCTAGATAGCAATCAAACTCTGTAGTCGCTAATTATCAACTCACAAATTTGGTTCCCTTCTTCCTTTTTCTTTTTTTGGTCTTTCTCTACTTTACACACTAATGACAAGAAAACCTAAACCATCAACTCACAACATAAGAAAAAGAAAAACCTTCAAGAAAAAGAAACCCCAACCCACCAAATCCTCAACCATGAAGGTGCTTCTTGGTGATATACGAGAGGGAAATGTGACAACAAAGAGGGAAATTTGAACTGAACACATCCATTCCCTAAGGTTTGGGGATATAAAAGAGGGAGTGACATTACGGAGGTTAGGGTGTATTCCAATCCTAGAGGACATAGATTTCATATACCTCCACGACTCTTCATGCGGGTGGGTCATGGGTTCGAATCTCGTCATAATGTCCTTGGGTCAATAACATTCTCTCCTCGAAAGCCTCCCACAAAACACCCGGCTCCACTCTAAGTGTCACGGCTGCTATATGATAAGTACACAACCAATAAACAGGGAAAACCGATGGTTAGTTACAGATGAACTGGTTGAGTTTGAGAAATAACTGGTTAAAGTTCAAGACTTCAGGAAAATTACTGATCACTTTAGTGGAATCTATGGGATATACCTCAAATCAAGAAAGATCACAACATGTGAACCTTATGGTAGGACCCCAGGGGTCCGCATAGACTCCGTCTCAAAACATCATTAATTATTTATTTTGCTGGAGTGCTTATGTTTCAACATAAACCTAAACCTAAACCTAAACCTATAGATGTTGGCTAGAAGTCATTACTGCATCTCGTAGTGTATTGTTGGATCTCTCTTGCTCTCAGCTAAGTTTCCCTTTTAATAACTTCACTCAAAAATTTGTTCTTACTTATTTCTCCAAAAATCCATCTAAAAAATGAGCATGATACCCCTAAAAATGACTAATTGCGTCATCACTAAATTTTTTTGATCTGAATGTCACCGTGTAGCTCATGATGTAAGCAGTCGATTGCCGCCTTCATAGAAAGAATTGGAGTTATGTTGCGGTGTTACAAAATTTATGCAAGAGCCATGGGCTGATGGGACTCCGGGGTCCCGCCATATGGTTCATGTAACCATTTGGACTTGGAAACACTAGGATTATGACCAATTATGCCAAAATTCTCCCAAGACACTATTCAGAACGGCCCTAATTTGTTTTTGGCAAAAAGGGGCCAGATTGCAAAATCCATAAATAGAAGTTGTATATTTCATCATCTTTAATGGATGAAATAGCCAAAATTCATAAAATATGGATAAAGTCATCAATGTTTGGATGACTATGTTCATATCTAGATGAAATATTGTGATATTATTAATATGTGGCTTCATCACTCCAATGATTGTTGCCATTTCTGTTTCTTAAAAATTTGAAAAAAAATGGTGTAGAATGAGACTTGGAGTTGAGTCTGTAATAATAGAGGCAAAGGGTTGGACTCGAGAGGTATTATATATCTTGCGGGCCTCAGATAGAGCCCACCCCTGAAAGGGGCAATTAGCATGCATGCGAAGAGGCTCTTCATTCATGCTTTCTCCATATGGAGCCAGCATTTAATATCATATCATATCTTGTGGGTGGACCCTTTGACCTAAAATCTATAACTTGTTTTGGGATTTAGTCTAGTTGAACCTAGTTGAATTGAAGCTACCCATGCATGTCAAGAAGAATGTTTTGGTCCATGTAGTACCTCTACCTAGCCATATCAACGTACACAATGACATTATTATATTCATATTTTGAACACATGGATAGCCGAAACCTTGTGTGAACAATCTCTAACTTTACAATGATGCCATTTGTACGGTCAAATTTGCCATGAGAGGGGGGAATTTTTCTTGAATAAGCTATTGAATTGGATTGAATTTTTAAGGTAATTTCGGGGAGATTCCGCTTTGAATTTTAGGGGTGGACAACGAACTTGAGAGGGACAAGCTTTTATTGCACCCTTCATAATGGCTAAATGTTATGAGGGCAACAACTCCCATTCTCATGTATCATAGGATACCATTTTGTTATTGCTCGCGTAATGTAACACGAATTCCAACTGCAATCATTCCTTGGGTTCATATACAAATTTGCGGTTAGTTACGGTCAAGAATGAAGCGTCCCTCATTCTTCCCAACCCAAGGTTGACGTCATCTCTCTCTACATGAATTCCATTTCACGCTTACCAAATACCTTGTAATATAAGATACCATGATATATACGATAATATCTCTTTCCCATATGTCTAGTTTAGACTTGGATATGTACTTATACACTAGGAACCTTTGATCCACTTATGGCACACGCGTTACGACAAACCTACCCAACTAAATACATAAGCGACCTGTATAAATACATACATAATCTAGAAGGGGGTGGGAGGGGCTTAGGGGTTTGT
Source organism: Polytrichum formosum (assembly GCA_964035585.1). Lineage (NCBI taxonomy): Eukaryota > Viridiplantae > Streptophyta > Polytrichopsida > Polytrichales > Polytrichaceae > Polytrichum > Polytrichum formosum. Next base: position 64,699,297 of record OZ037936.1, read on the forward strand.
GGTGTCTATGTAAACTCATCCATTAGGAAGGTGAAAATGTAGAGAATTATTTCATAACATAAAAATTATTACTTCAAAGTCATTTTACTCCAGAAATGGCATCTGAGGCCCAAATGTGTGTAAGTAACATGCCCCTGTTGGAATTAATCGGCCCTTAACCTTTGTGGGGGGCTTGTTTTTACTAGAATATTTTGATCCACAATAGACGAATTCAACATACACCACAAACCGTAAGTTGGTTGGCCATACAAACCACTTCATTCTCCTAAACTACGACATGAGTGCATCTAAGATGGACAATGAATTAAAATTGTTTTGAGTGTGTGTGTGTCCAAGTAAGAATCGAGATCCAAGCATGAATTGTGAATAACATGTCACCTATAATGAGGCCAGGGCGAACCGACCCATACATTGGTACCTTACCGGATGTCTAGTGATGTCACATTCGAATGAATCGGCCCTCAACCCCATAGGGGGTCGTTTTGTATTGGAGCCACTTCATCCACGATATGTAGGATGGTTGATTTTAAGTGAGTGCCACGAATCCCCAGCCATTCGCCCTCCCCGGTAAGGTACCAATATATGGGTTGGTTCGCCCCAGCCCTATAATGAGTATCACTTCAAGTAACTATAAGAAATTAACTTTGCCTCCAAAAACAAGAATATCGGCTCTCAAGTCCTTCATGTGGGTTTATGGGTGTGCCCCATGTAGTTTTCATTTCGAAGTTCAAGCCCTGCACATGTTGAAATGCTCAAAGTGCCCTTACTAGGTGCACTCGGCCATGGCTAGATGTCGTGCTCTTTGAGTTGATCTCCATCCATCTATTCATGTAAAAATGGTTGGAGTAAAAACCCGGTCCATGGATTTGTAGTGAAGTAAGCTCAAGCAAGTTCTACCAAAATAATTTAGGTCACTACCTAGGGGGTGCACTCCATTGTCAAGTTGAACACCAAGAGCGATAAAAAAAAATTGAAAATCTACTTTTTACAAAAACCATCACCAAAATGGGTCAAAATTTTATCAATGTTTTTCATGAGTAGATATACACAGTATCTATTACATAGTAAAAAATAGTGACCACATTTGATGATTTTTTTTTATAAAACATATTCTTTCTAACTAGAATGACGCAGAATTGAACTAAAACAATTAATACAAAATGAAGATGACTAAGAATTTCAAAAATATATACAAAAGATATTATCAATGGTTGTGTATATGTAGAAAAAATTTCATAATTTTAAATTTTATCTATGGCATATGATATAGGGCAGTAGACTTTTATCGCACGTGGTTATGAACGTAAGAGGGTGTGATCGCCCCGAGGGTCACTAAATGCTATATTTGAGGTCAAATCTCTCACCTAATGTGGGTCTAATGTGCTCATGTAGGTTTCATTTTGTTGTTGAACCCCTAAATACATCGAAATTGTCCAAGTGCCATTAAAGAAGGACACTACGATGGTGAACTAGCCTCTCTCCTATCGTAGGTGGACTTGGCCTAGGCCAAGCGTCTTGTTCTTTGAGCTAATCCACCCATTTTATGAAGGTAAAGGGATGGGGTGGGATTGGTAGAAAACATGTCCCCATAGGTTTGCGGTTGCTTTTTCCAAGTTGAGTTTCACCGAAGTCATTCGAGAACTCGAATGTTCATTCAAGAGCCGAATCGATTGAAGAAGTTCATGTCCGTTTCATGGTATTGTAGACTATTTTGTCGTCCAATATACATAGAGATAGATTCCTCATTGAGTTGATCCCCCACACTAATCTTATCTAAGGGGAACACGGAGCAAACCATATTACAACATTGAAATGACCTTGTGAGTGGGTTTGACTCTAAAACCGACATCAAAGTCACCCTAACCCATTATTCTTAGATGAACTCAATTGAGATAATTTAACCCCAAATGCATGTCAAGACTCAACATGGTACTACTAGACCCTCTGTATCTTAGTAAGACTCATCAAGCCGCCTAACTCAAAGACTCGGGGAGGTCACTCCCTCTTTAATTAATGCATACACGTGCACTTAGGACCTATTTATCGGGGGGCTATTTACCTTGCAGAAAATATTATAAGGTATGGTATTTTTCAAAATAAAGGTAAATGCTTGTATTTTAATACACCCTATCAATAATTATAAATTTTTTGGGGAATCATTTAAAGATACCCTATTTTACTTATATTGCCAAAGAAAATTGGAAAGAAGATTGCAATTCAAACAACGCGTTGAAATTTTCCCTCCCGGCACATAGGTAGAGAACATTAACTCCACATTGGATATGTGTTGGTTCAGTAACATTCAAGCCAACCAACCTGCGAAGTCATCCATCCAAGATTTTTCAATAGAAAATTACCTCTTTTCATCCACTAGCACAAACCCTACCCTAGACCTGCTACCCCTAGTAATTGTTTCCACGCTATTTTACATGTACTGACTAGATAAAAGAGGCCATTATATGTGATGGTTTTTTACATGTAAACATGTTTTATTATTTTAAAACCCCCTATATTATATGTACGTTTTTTGCAAAATTTATCTACAATGAATATATTAGACCCTATTTTTTATCGCACGTTGTTTCTACGATTTTTGCTAGTGACCTCCCTGAGCTCAGAGAGCAATTCATCACGGGTAAAGCTTCACGACACCTACCACGTGGGAAGTTGAAGATGTAGAGAGACATTCTGTAGCCCAAACTTCTACATAAGAGCCGGAGGTCCAATTCAATCTTGGTACCCAATTGAAGTGAATCAACAACAAACTTGAGATTGGACATGGACTAGATAATGTTTGCAAGGACATGCCATCTTCCTACTCAAGTTGCTCCTCAATCATAACCGATTAACTCATGCACATAATTTGAAAATTGTGATAGTATCTAAAAAGGATGATATCGTGCCTCCATGGATGACACATTGTTACAAGCTTCAATAAGTCGCCCTTCGGCTCTTGGACCAACGATTGGTTATGAACTAGATAACCAACAAGAGGAGTGTAGATAAAAATCAGCAGCAGTGACGAGACATCCTTGTACTTGAATTGGATATTGGACATAACCGATCAATCGATGTTGACATGCCTCCATGGATGGAAACACTATGAAGAGCTCCAATAACCTTTGTGCTCTTGGATGAGCGCTCGTGGTCCTATATGGCTTGTTTTTTGTAATCAGACCCCTATATTTGATTGGTAATATGTGGTTCGGTGAGGATTAAAGAGCAAACATCACAAAGACACATGTTTAAAAGAGATTGGACAACGTCTTCAAATATTAATAACTACTCTACACTGAATAGTGAACACAATTGGGAGGACCTAAGTTAAGAAATCAACAAACAAGCCCTTCCGATAACCATAACTAAACTAGGGGAAGTCCGATTTTGAATACATTATGGTTATTGCATATGTTTCATCATAGATTTGTTAATCCAACACGCGTTTTCTTGTGTAAATCTAATTGGTAGAAGTTGGAGAACATGAAACTGAACCAAATAGCACCCACATACCTTGTGTTTTTACCGCGACTCCCACGGTCACTTCAGTGTCGAGAACCGTGACAAAACCCATACATCATCACCTCCATGACCCTTATGCCCCCTACCCCCTTGACTTTAGCTAAGACTAAAAGTTGGTTCTAAACAACCCGGCCTTCACACCATCGACATTATCTAGTGCCGAGCCTAGTTGTCAAATGATGTGGCATGGCTTAAAAGTGGAGGTTTTAAGCCTCAAGCACCGACCCTCCCATCGGTACCTAAACATGAGGCAAGAATATAGGACCTTTAAAAGTGTTGCCTCCTGCCCTTGTGATTGGTTGCTTTTTAGTCTTAGCTATGAGAGCACGAGGAACTCCATTAACAAAAACTGATAGTAAGATAGGTGAGTAGTAAGGCATTTGGGGATGGGACAAAAACTACCCAACATTCATTGCTTGGTAGATAAAACAATGAACATGTGTGAAAGCTACTTAATTAAAACCTACTTGAAAATCTCCGGAGCAAGTTCTTGTAGGCAGTGGTGATTTTTCACAAGGTCCCTAACATGTCTAGGGACATGTTCATAAAAAAAAAACATTTCCAGTGGATGGGTTCTTAGAAAATGAACCAGTTTTGGGACGTGTCAAATTCACTTTGGATGGGTTCTAAAAATAACATTTTAAAAAATTTATTCCAAAAAAATAAATGGTACAAATATCAATTACATTATGTCATATATGACATGTGAATATAAGCATAATGCAATCAAACCACTAATACCCAATCAAAATATCAATCTTGAAGTGCTTGATTCACCTGCATACATTAATTCATCAACCACAAAACTTAGAACCTTTTTAACATAATGTCAAAGATTATAATTGAAGGTAAACTTAGTAATTGAATAAGAATTAGTATATATAAACATGTTCAAAATTTAAAAAACAAAGAGCTACTTACCCTTCAAAGAAGTGGATGAATTCTCCTATCCTTCATGTTTCTCCAAACAAGCATCACTGCATTCCAATTGATGTTTTCAACTGGAATATTTGCACATGAAATGCACATCAAAGCATCTAAAGTTTCTAACTTCAAACTAGTACGTAGATGACTTTGATTAGGTTTTGTATAGAAAAACCCCTCTCACATATTGCAGTGCTCACTGGAATCACCTTAACTCTCCTCCACAAGTTACTCAAACTAGGCCAATTGATTGACCACTCTGGAGTGGTACCTGCAAACTCCCAAGCTTCAAATAAAGACTTATCTGGAAGTTAGTTACAAATGAACCGGTTGAGTTTGAGAAAAAACCTCTTGAAGTTCAAGATTGCAGGAAATGTACTGATCATTTTAGAGGGATTTATAGAATATACCCAAATTTAAAGAAGGAAAACCGGAGGCTGTCAACCCTAAACTGGTTGGACTTGCAATCACTAGGATCTCAACCGATTATGTTGCCCAAAAATCTCCCTGATCACTGTTCTAACACAATCTCGAAACTTGGTTGAAGATACAGAGAGAATGTACAGAGAGAAGATACTGATGACCCAGAAGAAGAGCTTGAATACCTGTTGGAGGGGGAAATGCCGAGCTTGAACACTGCTGGAGGGGGAACCTGGGCCTCAGAGAATCAGAACTTTATGTGAACTATGTGGACGAAATGGGGCAGGTGGCAGCTAAAATAGATAAAGCCAAAACACTAACAGAATTGAAGGAAGATACTATTGTTTCCAAGTACAACCAATCACATGCCGACATCTTTCGGTTTATCTTTATCAATTTGTTTTTTTCTTTAACCTTTTCATGGACGGGTTGGTTTAGAAATTACCGGTTTTGGGACAGGTTGTTTTTTCTTTAACCTCTCCTTGGACGGGTTGGTTTTGAAATTACCGGTTTTGGGACGGGTTGCAATTTTTTTTGCCTTTCAATTCGAGGTTTTTTGGACGTGGATGGGTAAAAACTTTGTGAAAAATCAGCCCTGCTTGTAGGTGCGTTGGGATAGCTGGATGCCTCTGCTATAACCAAGGGAGCTTTACCCGGTTTTTAGGAAATACTTTTAGTCTTAGCTAAAGTCAGATGGGAAGGGGGCATTAGAGAGAAAACAAAAGCCTGGAGTGAGAGGAGCAGTGTTGAAAGGCACACAGAAGCTCCACCACCTCCGCTTGGCCACCCCGTTTTCACGGCCCACCTCGCTGCGCCGTCGCTCCACCGTCAGATGCCCCCACGCGAGCCCACCTGAGCCGTCCGATCCGCTACCCCACCCAAATCTATACGCACAGTGCGCAGCGGGCGTGTCTGGGCCGTCCGATCTGGTCGGGCTAAGCTACGCTGAGCTCAGCGCTGGGCCGTCCGATCGCCCGCCAGCCTGCCCGCTGACTGACTGACTGACGAGGCCAACGAGAGTAGAGAACCGGAACCCGAAGAGCAGAGAGAGAGAGAGAGCGAAAGGCTGCGAGTCGGGTCGCCCCGGCACATGCGATCTCAAAAAGCCATCTCCATCTCCATCCCATCCCCATCCGATCCCATCTCCTGCACACCACTCAGGGAGCTCTGGATCCTGAACCCAAACGGGGCGCAAAACAAGGAACGAACAGATAATTGGCTACTCATCACGCATTGCCGTTGCAGCTACTGTGGTCTCTAGCTTCTCATCAGTAAGTACTTCAACTCACGCCGTGCAGACAGGTCGGCCCTGGTGAAACTTCTGAGAGGTTAGTGGCAAGTCTTTGGTGAAGCCAGCCAGCCAGCCAGCCAGCAAGCAAGCGAGAACTGTGTCTCTGCCTGTGTGTAATTTGTGATCACTACATTAGACCCAGCTCGTTGGTTTTTGAAGTTACTGTGCTGGTGAAACTTCTGAGAGTCTGATCCGGACTCCGAGGTTAGTGACAAAGCTTTGGTGAAGCTAGATAGGAAGTGAGTGTATCTGTGTGTGTCTAGGTGTAATTTTATGTTCACTAGACCGAGCTCCTTGGTTTTAAAAGTTACTTGCGTGGGGGTCTGTCTGTGAGGGGGGAGAGGAGCTTAATTTGGGCAGCTAGCAAGTGAGTGTGTGTGTAATTTGTGAGGTTAACTGCACAGAGGGCCTTGGTTAATTAAGTTACCAGGGGGGTGTGTGTGTCTGGGGAGAGGAGCTTAATTCGGGTGGTTTTTGAGTTTTTTGGGGGGGTGGGGTGGTGTCAGCTTTTGAGCAGCTGGAGCTGGAGCCGGGGCTGGGGCTCATCAGTGATCGTGGTGTGGATGGGTGATTGTTGTTGTAAGTTAGCTGAGCTTGTAGTGGAGCAGGGTGGGACGAGGCTGGTTGAAACTTAGGCCTGTCAATGTAGGAGGAGGGGGGAGCTAACTGCTGGCTACATAGCCAGGTAAGTAGCTGGAGTGGGTGCTGCAGCAAGAGGAGGACCTAGAGGAGGAGCGTTGAGAGCTTCAAGTGGCAAATTTGGGGCAGCCCAAGAGTACTGCCAGGGGAGGACTGTGGCAGCGTGGCTAAATTTGGTGCGTGCGGGGGGGTGTCTGTTGTGTGGAATCCACAAAGTACTGCGAGGAGTTTGAGCTCTGGCTTGCAGGGTGCCGCTACATCTCAACTTTCAAGCTTGGGGCAGGCAAGAGTTTTGGGGTGCGGAACGAAGAAGCTGAGGGCTTGCTAGGATCTTGCGGTGACTTGAAGCATTTGAAGAGGTAAGGTCACTCTGAAATTAGGTAGCAGCAGTTTTTCTGAAGTCAAGCTATTAGCTTTTTGGCAACTTGGAAGCTCCCGTTGTTGGCTATGGTGGTGGCCGAATGCGTAATGGTTTAGTTAGTCCATTTGGGAGGTTTGATAAGGTTGAAGCCCATGAGGTGGAAGGGAATTCGACAAGTTGCGCAAGGTTTGGGACTGAATTTGGTGGTGGTGGAGTTCCCACAATGTGGATATCACCCGGTGAGCTACAAGGCGTGGAAGCTGGAGTTTTGAGCTCCCAAAACTCCTCCTCGAGTGTGCACTACTCGAGGTGCAGCGCCAGGCAGTTCGAATTTGGAGAGGTTCGGAGTTACAGAGGTTAGGGCATGTGGTTGGTTGTGAGGTGAGTTGAGAGTCCTTTTGTGCAACCATGGGGTGTGTTCATGGCAAGCATAAGTCCAGGAGTAAGAAATTGCAACAACAGCAGCAGAATCAGCAGCAGAATCGCCATCCTTACCAGGACGCGCAGCATTCAGAGGTTCTGAACAATAAAAAAGGCCAAGGAGGAGGACTACATAACCATCTCCACGAAGATGTGGGGGACATCTTGACATCGGATAGCGATGGCGATTCCTTCACTGAGGGGTTAAGACCACCCATTGTGCCAGTCTCGGGAAGAGACAGCAAGGGTAATTCACTTGCAGGCACACCTAAGACCGGCACTCCGAAGCTGCGATCTGAGAGTGGGACTCCCAAGCAACGCATTCGAAGTGGATTGGACAACGGGACACCGAAGGCTAAGTCGAAGTCTGGGACACCGAAACCTAGGTCGGAGAGTGGGACACCGAAGTTGAAGCCGGAGGGTTATCTGACACCGAAAGTGAGGGTTGAAAGTGGTGGTGGAGGATCCAAGTCTAACACACCATACGACCTAGGTTCCAATAGAAGAAACAGTCTTGACACACCTTTGTTGGATTCTTTGGACCTTGACCTGGGGGTTTCTCGCTTGTCCCGAATTTCAGACCAATACCTACCTGCAAGTGGCTCCCGTGTTGTAAAGGTCCCAGATGGTGACTTTGAGCTTCGGTACTCATATTTGACTCAGCGGGGTTACTATCCTGAGGCACTGGATAAGGCAAACCAGGACAGTTTCTGTGCACATACAATTTTTGGGGAAAATCCCAGTGACCATTTCTTCGGGGTCTTTGATGGCCATGGTGAATTCGGCACCCAGTGCTCCCAGTTTGTGAAACGGACGTTATGTGAGAATTTGCTTCGGAGTCGACATTTCCAGAATGACGTTGTGCAGGGTTACCATGCTGCTTATACCACCACCAACACACAGCTCCACCGCTGCGAGATTGATGACACCATGAGTGGAACCACATCCATTACGGTGCTGGTCAGAGGACGTACTTTGTATGTTGCCAATGTGGGAGACTCCAGGGCAGTGTTAGCTGAGAGAAGAGGGAATAATACTCTTGTGGCGATGGATTTGTCCACCGATCAAACACCGTTTCGGGAAGATGAGTGTGCTAGGGTTAAAGCCTGTGGCGCGAGAATTCTAACCCTAGATCAGCTGGAAGGGTTAAAGAACCCTGACATCCAATGCTGGGGAGGAGAAGATGATGACGATGGCGATCCTCCCAGGTTATGGGTACAAAATGGTATGTACCCCGGGACAGCGTTCACCAGAAGCATCGGTGACTCTGCGGCAGAGCAGATTGGTGTGATCGCTAACCCCGAGGTTCTGGTGGTGGAGCTCACATCACGACACCCGTTCTTCGTCATCGCCAGCGATGGTGTGTTTGAGTTTCTCAATAGCCAAACGGTCGTTGACATGGTATTCTATCCTTCCACTCATTGTCCACTCCAAACTGTTTCTTGAATCACATAAGTTCTCGAAACAGTGTCAATTGGCGAGGTTGTTTTGCAGAGCATAAAGTCTCACCGGTGAGAGTGGACGTTGTTGCTCAGTAGTGATATGCACTTCATTATTTGAGCCGTTAAGTCTTGAACATGAGTATCTTGAATTTTCTTGGACTTTAGGTTCTCTTGGATGTCCACCAGTCCAAGGGAGTTTTAGATATTCTGCTCATGAGTCCTCAAAGAGTACCCCAGCTCAAGCCTGAGCATGTGCTTGTGCACTCCATTGTTTAATCTCTTAAACCTTGAATGATCAGGGAAGTTGACAATTTTCTTTAGATTAGGTACATCCACATTTATCCTCGAAGCCTACTGTTGTGACAAAACAAAGATAGAAATCAATCGCAAGATCTACTGAAGAAGGACGAGTTTCTTGGATAATTATGGGTGCACACAGGTTATTGAAGTGAGTGAAATGGGCTGATGCAAGAGCAATGAAAGTCAAGAAGATGATAGGAAGTTGGCCAGTGAGCGTTCACATCGCAATTGCATGTGGACATGCAGCAAGAGGGCAATACTCTTGCAAGAAATACTTATAATGCCAACAATGTGTTCTTGTCAAATTGGCTTTTTCAATGTTGTGCAAACAATATAGTTCAATCTACCGTTATATTTAACTTGTTAGAGTTTTTAGATGCTGTTTCTTGATTCTCTATTATGGTGTGGATTCAATTCAGCAATTTATATATTTCTTGTCCAAATCGGGTAGCACTCACTTTGTAGCATAGGTTTAAATAGTGAACCTGTGGGTGCAGGCGCTGACATTGTAAGGTTCTGAAAATGTAGCACTAAGCCTCAGTGTTTTTCCGTTGGGACAGGTGGCCAAGTACAAAGATCCAAAGGAAGCTTGTGCTGCCATTGTGGCAGAATCATATCGCTTATGGCTGCAGTATGAAACCCGCACTGATGATATTACTATCATTGTTGTGCACATTGACAACCTTCAAGATGTATGTGTAGAATTTTGTATTTACTAAGTAACAGTTGTGCTCTATATTCAGAATCTTTCAATTTTCTTGTGGATACTGAACTTTCTAATGGATGAAACAACTTGTAGAACTACTAAAAGTACTGATGGTACTTGTAGCCACTGGGCGTTTTTGGAGGATAGCTCATATCTTGGTGCCATCTGGAACCAGGTTGAAATGCAGCCAGATTTGTATCAACGGGAAACGCAGGCAATGCTTGCTCTACCAGGATTGAAGTCACCGAGTCGAATCTCTACAAAGGATAATTTCAAAAGTGTGCGTCCTGCCCGCCATGATTTTTCAAGGGCTCGTGCTCGTGCTATTGAAGCATCATTGGAGCATGATGAACCTTGGGTGCCTCCTGCTGAACCACATGTAAAGACCCCAGAAGAAGAGGTGGGTTCTGCACATAACTTCGTCCCAATAAAATTATGGGGCACATACTTTTTGTAAAGTTCTATAGGGTTCTGCCATTTGTTCATCTTTAAGTTTGACATGAGTAGCATTGCAAATTGCTTATCTTTAAGACTGACTTGATAAGAAATCTCATGCTGTATCTTAGGGATTAACCTAAGTAACATTTACATGCAAATCTCCACCTGAAAATTCCTCCCAGAAGTGTCCAGCTGATTAGTATGAACCTCTTTCATGCAATTCTCATCAGGTAACAAGGCCTCTGGTCTTATAATGGTTTTACTTGCATAAGGTTAGAGACTAAACAAAATTAGTCCTAGTTTACAATACTGAAACACCTTTCAGAGCTGTGTCAGGATAGAGGTTATGTGTACTGAAAGCTGACATTTTTGTGGGAACAGGCACAAATCACCCAGGCTTTGCAAGGAAACTTTCTGTTTCAGAGTCTGACCGATAAACAGCGGCACACTTTAATAGAGTGCATGGAACTTGTGGAAGTAAATGCTGGCGATATTGTGATTCGACAGGTAAAGATTTGTGGTCAGATTTGTACATGTGTTGTCGTATGCAGGAGTCTTTCTTTGTGCAATCGCCAATTGGGCCTCCTAATAGTTTCTTTCCATTCAAATTGTTCTTTTGATCCTGAATGTTGCTCATGTTGTGAAGGTGGGTCATGATGGCAGGGTTATGAGGGTGACCTATTCTATGTTGTTGAGTCAGGCGAATTTGAAGTGTTGATATCTCAGGTACTTAATTTCCTTCTCTACATCTTTTACTTTAGAATCAACCATGTTCAAACACTCATCTTGTGCCCATGAAATGCCATCTTTTCACTGTCGAGATCCTAAAAGAAATCCATGTCTTTCGGGCTGTATTCAGTATCACAAGCAGTCTTCAAGGTTACAAGTTTATGTTCTAGAATCGAAAATGATAACTGGACTACGACATTGAACACCAAGTGGGAGGTTAACCTGTTACTATTTTTAAACCAGAAAATGTTGTTGATGATAGTGTGTCTTTAATCAGGGCTAGATGGCATTTGTATCCAGACTGAGAAGTGATGTTTTTTATATCAGAATGCAAACAGTGTCACTCAGGAGGCAGGAACTGTGGTTCAACGCTATAGTGCGGAGTCAAATCCTTGCTTTGGAGAGCTTGCACTAATGTAATATATTCTATCCTACTTTCTTATCCTCTTTCACATCTAACAACTCTTGATATGTATACTTTATATTTTATATGTGTTACCAAATGTAGGGACTTGAAGTGAGTAATGCACAGTGCTAAGGGATTCTTAATATATAATATATTGTATTCAACACCACTTTGAAGAAGGGTGACACAAGGCTATACACCCAAAGCCAAGTTTTGATTGCATCAAGGTTTGCTTGATTTCCAGGTACAATAAACCAGGACAAGGGACTGTGCGTGCAATCACAAATGGCACCTTGTGGGTCCTAGAGAGGGAAGCATTTCGAGGAATTCTTTTAATGAAATATATGAACAGACCGTCATTAAAGACATTACGGTCCATCAATATTTTCTCCAAGTTATCCTTGTCTCATCTGCATAGATTGGCTGAAGCTTTGACTGAGGTCTCTTTTGCTGCAGGGGACACAGTAGTGCACCAGGTGAGTGCCCGTCAAGGTGTTAACCATTTCTGTTGAATTTTGTATGATTTATTGGGTTACAAGTAGAATAAGCTTCTGTGATTTGAGTGAAGAATAATACATGGCTGAGAATATGGGTGTTACCAGAGCAAGGGGCATTTGTTTCGTAGCTAGTGTGCTATAGCATTTGAATTTATTGTCAGATGTTCTTGTAATAACCATAGGTAGGCAAGCAATTAACCAAAAAACTGTGTGGCTGTATAGGATGAGAAATTAAATATGTTCTACATAGTCAAGCAAGGGTATGTTGAAGTTATCAATCATGAACCGGAGAACAATGAAGTCCACAATGATTTTCAGTTACCTAGGGCAAGCATGGAGCGGACTGGAGAGAAGATATCATTTATTGATCATGGTGACCATCAAAAGGTAAAGCCTGAAGTGAAGTCCTTTGGGGAGTGGGTACTATTTGATGACTGTGCGCGATCCATTACTGCAGTTGCTGTTACTGATGTTGAATGTTGGAGCATCACACGGCAAGCTTTTGAGGAGGCTGTGGGGCCACTAAGGATGATCATGATGGAAGATGCCAAGTAAGCATTATCAAAATTACATCTGATTTTCATAGCAATCTTAAGCATGTGTAAGGACGTTCTGTCTTTTTGACCTTCAAGATTAAATTATCAAGAATCAAGGTCCTTGATTACATGCATGAATGCCAAGCATAGTCAAGCGGCAAGCTCTCAGTTGTCAACACCTCATTGTTACCTTTTTCCTGACAAAGCCTTTCTCCTATCTATCAAGATTCAACTTAAAGACCTTGCCAAAAAGAATCTCACAGAGTGCATACTCTCCAAGATGCTTATTTAGGGAGAGCACCCACTACACCACTTAAGAATGCTATGCCATATTTCCATGCTTTTTGTACTCTGGGGTGATTTGTCTGTCTTTAGAATGATTTGTGACTTTTCTCAAGAAACAATTCCTGCATGGACAAGTCTTTAGACTATGGTAAAAACAGACACGAATTTTCAATATCTTAGGATAAAAACCCGTTAGTGGGCTTGTTGATGTTCAGGGCAATCAAGCATGAAGGCCAACTTGTGAATCATTGTTAAACCCTAAACCCTTGAGTTCTCGCTTTAATCTAACGTGCTGTTTTCTTTGACAATGTTGTGGTGTGGTCAGGCACATGGAACAGATGTTACAATTACGAAGTTTACAACTGGCAGAGGTGGATGAACGCGCTTTCGAAAAAATATCTTTAAAAGACTTGGTACATCCTGCCTATCTCTATAAGACCTCTTTTCAGCCCTCTTGTCGTTGCGTCTTGTTGCTTCCTTCTTCGTCACAAAGACAATCAAATAACCTGTTCCATGCGGGCTATGATTGTTGTCTCAGGACTGGCAAGAAACTGTGTACTTGACAGACTGTTCTGAGGTTGGGGTGGTGCTCTGCAAAAACTCAGGTATTGGCAACTTGCCTGCTTTTTATAAGTATGCACTTTCTTGGCTTTCTTAATGTACAAGAGTGCCCTGCTTATGTTCCTCTTGAATGCGACTTGTCAATCTGCTCCAAAAACTTGAACAGCTCACTGACATACCACCAACTGTGTCCTTGCAGCAGTGTATTATAGTACGTTGGACCCATGTTGTTTCAACCCATAGCAGCTGTGTGTATGAATCATGAATCGTGAAGGATGCATAGTTGATATTGCTTTCAAAAACGCCTTCTTACAATATATATAGACTAATCCCTCGTCTAAGTGGACACTGACCCCTTGACTAAATAGATGACATAGAATAAATAACCAATATCCAAAAGAATGCCCTCCCAAACAGGAAAAAAGTAATAACAAAATCAAAACCTAAACCTAAACCCCCTTCCTCACCCTGCCGTGTGGTTGGAGCAGTTCGCCTGACAGGGACTGTGTCAACACCTATGCGCCCTTTTGATTACACTCAGCCAAAATGTATACTAAACTAGTTTGGGCTTGTGCTGGCCCAGCCCTTTGTACCCTTGGATATGAATCAATGTCCTGGGCCATCCTGCACCTTTCATTCAACATGACACATGATGGCTGGCCATTTTGGAACTTTGGAATGGGGACTACGTGATCACCCATGGGCCTTCCCTGTTTCAAAGGTTTAAAATGAATATTAGATTGGTCATCAGCCAAATGTTGAAAAGAGGTCTAGGGGTAGCTTACTGATGCTTGTCTAATTGATGCCATTAACTGCCTTTGGAACCCACCATAACACATATTTTGCTGGACTTGGTTGCAGAGGACATTGTAAGTATGAAGAGGTACCAACGGCGGAAAGTCCAAAGGCTTGGCCGTGAGGGCCAAGTTCTATTGGAAAGGTCTCTCTTCAAGCATCTCAGGCCGTCTCCATTTGTGCCACATCTGCTGGCCACCCCTATTGACAGCGACAGCGTGGCGCTGGTGCTTAATTGTGTCCTAGCTGGACCCCTTGAGCTCCTACTACGCTCACCACTTGATGAGCATTCCGCCCGTTTCATAGCTGCCAATGTCATACTTGCCATTGAACTTCTGCACAAGGCACTTTATCTTTTGCCTTATGATCTTACCTTTATGTAGATTGGTTATTATTACCAGGAGTCAAGTATATTAACTATTATCTGATCAGTTTGTTGTTTCAAAGTTACTTGCTTGAACAGGCCTTCAAACTGTGCTGTGTTAAATTTTTTCTCTAGTTGGGAATGAATGGATTATTTGATTTGTTATGGGTAGCTTCAGTAGCAATCTATTCTTGACTTAGATTTGCTACTAGTTTGCGGTACTTGTTATCATAGGTGCTGAAGTGCATTTGGTATATGCAGGACGGTGTTGTGTATCGTGGTATTTCACCTGATGTTCTCATGGTTGACCGAAAAGGTCGGATTCAGGTATAACATCAAATTTTAGGAAATGATGATTATGTTAGTGTGTTGGGAGGCCCCATTTACTCTCAATCATAATTGTTTCATGGCTAGATGCCACCCATCCCAAATTCATTCATTTCCTGGATACACAGTATTTGTTGCTTGATATTTTGAGGCCTCGAAATCTAATGTTAACATTTCCCGGGCTAGTGTCCTCCATGAGTCCCTATGAAGGATTTTGGAGAAATTGCAAGGATGTTTGTGGGAATGGGGACATTATTGTGACAAATGACTACCAAAATGAACTTATCAACAAAAAATTGAGTTGATGTTTCGAAGGTTAGTGGTGACAGGCCACTGATTGGCAACTATGTTATGATGACAGCTGATTGATTTCAGATTTGCAAAGCAAATGTCTAATGAGCGGACATTCACCATTACTGGCATGGCTGATTTTTTGGCACCTGAAATCATCCAAGGACAGGGCCATAGCTTGGCTTCTGACTGGTGCGTGATTGTAATTTACATCCAAGGTCATTTGAGTTTTATTTATTTGGGCAAACCTTTGAAACCTATCTATCATGAATAATTGGATCTCTTTCTTTGATGTCATTTGATACATCTTTTTTGATCTCTACTGGCTGTGTCAGTTCATTATTTCAATTGATAATGCGCTGTACAGATTATTTGTTAGATAAATCCATTCACTTATCAATGGTCAAGCATGTCTGCAAGAATTCCCATATCATGGATATTATTTGACAAAAAAGTTTTCTTGTTATTGCAGGTGGGCAGTAGGTGTGCTGGTGTACTTTATGTTACAAAATGAGCTCCCATTTGGGTCATGGCGGGATAATGAGCTGGATACTTTTGGGAAAATTGTGGGTCGTCAGATGGCTTTGCCTTCTAATCTGAGCTCTGGAGCAATCGACCTCATTGACAAGGTAAAGATCGTCTATGTACAGACTAAATATATATAGTTCTTGAAGTATGAGGAACACAGAATTGGGATGCAATCATATGAATTAATGTCCCAGACTATCCCCACACCATCCGCTTAACATGCGCTGTCAACGGTCGGCCATTTTTTAACTTTGGAACAGCAACTGCGTCAATGCCCATGCACCCTTGCTGTTCCAAGGACCTAAAATGTATAGTTGGTTTGGGCGTGTAGCACTTATGCATATGTATTAATGTCCTGGGCCATCCTCGCTGTGTCCACTTGACATGCTGCTCTTGATGGCCATCAGTTGTGGAACTTTGGAACAACACTGCGTTCCAATATGCATAGTGGATAGTTCGGGCTTTTTGCACCCATGCATATGGATAAATGTCCCGGGCTGTCCTCTCATTGTCCACTTACCATACTGCTATCAACGGTTGCCTGTTTTGGAACTCTGGAAGAGGGACTGCGTCAAGTGCCCATGCGCACTTGATGTTTCAAAGTTACAAATTGTTTTGTAGATTGGCACTGTCCAGGTGGTGTGGATACAGGGTAATTGGAAAACGACTTTCTGAAAGCTGTTACTCTTCTCTCCTGAGGAAGTGCACCAATCGCAAAATATAATCCATGCCTAAAGATATCGAGTGTCACATGCCAAAGTTTTCTGATAGGTATCAAATTGGGCTTACATGAGGGGAGATTCCATAACCACAGTATGTCAAAATTAGAGCACCTCCACATACCCCCCCTTCCACATCAATATTACAATGGATGTGGACAAAATCGGGATTTGTCCTCAACAAAAGAAAACTAGACAACAAACCAGAGCTGTTAGAGTATTTCTTTAATTCAACTGGAGTTATGGTTGGGAGTTGGATGTTTTGTATGCAGAAATTTTCATGGTCGTTAAGTTTTTGGTGCATGCTTGGAGCCAGCGTGGAGGTTTGCACAAAGAATATTCTGAATCAGTTCGTTCAGTCCAAGCTCATTCTAACACCTTGAATGCCAAAACGAGTTATGTCCTCAATGAACCAATATAGAAAGTTTTTGTATTGAAATCTCCACATCGACTCCAAGCATGCACCTAAAAGTAACCAAACATGAAAAGTTTCGTATGCAAAACAACCAAAACTCCGGTTGAATTAAACGGTAACTCTCATGCTCCCCCCTGAATAATTTAGGTTGCAAACTATTATGTTACACTACCCAAAGAGCCCACCTTCCGAAAGGTAGGCAATACGCCCTATGATGTATCAAGAGGACTCTTGGACATGATTGGGTTAATGGGCTCATATTCACGTTTTTGAGAATGCTGATGTTGACTTTTCTTTTGTTTTCTTTGAGCTTACATGTTATCTTCTGTAACACCTTATCTGAGTGTGCCCAACAGCTGCTGGTTGTGGACCCAAACCGGAGGCTTGGGTGTGGCAGCCATGGGCCGACCGCCATTAAGGAGCACCCTTGGTTCAAGGACATCAATTGGGACAAGCTTCTCGACTGCAGTGTTGCTGTTCCTGCGGAGATCCTCACTCGCTTGCAACTCGCCCTTGATTTCTTACCTGTTGATGATAGCTACCAAGTGTTTGACCTCCAACCTGATGAAGATGCTCCCCCCTGGCTTGATGGCTGGTGATGATAATGATGATGCATACCTTAGTTTTGTGGCATCACGGGTTTTAGAGCACAATTTCACTGCCAATTGTATAACAAAGAATCCGATCAGTTAGAATTTGAGCCAATTTTTCAGGCCATGATTCGATGCCATCCAGCACCATACAGATGCAGATGCAGGGAAAGGCCCAGGAAATGAAGTATAATTTGCAGTTTCTAGCTTTCTGCCACCTGGCTCCATATAAATTTCAGGGTCAGTAACCTGCACCATCATGGCTATGGAGTGCGCACAGTCTAGAAAAACCAACTCAGAAAATTGAAATCATCAGACTTTTTTCATTATGCCTGCCAATGCAGCGATAAATTGCCAGATGCGCGACCAACCACACAAATGATGAGCATGCAGAAAGGCTTGAAGCTCTCGAAGAAAAGAATGTTCATTTCAGTATTTCATTTCTGCTGACGTGCTAAAAAGGCGTGGAGCTGTGCTCTAGAAAAATCATTCTTTTGGGTGAAATTCATATTCCTTTGGAACCTTCAACTTTATAGAGAATTGCAGGAGTTGTTCTTGAGGAGTGGATAGCCTATCTTTAATTAGGAGCTTGAAGCTACATTGTTGATACTAATTCAGCAGCGCAGCTCAGGTTAAAGAATTTCACAGTGATTTTGGTTAGGACTGATGAATCTAAGCAAAGTTGGAATAGCTCCTTTACACATATTCTAAAGTTGATGTTTCTATGCTGGACCTATCCTTCATCAGTGCATAACACCTTTGATTATCAGTTGGAAGGAGCAATCCAGGTCACGAACCATAGGACAATATGGTAGCACAATTGGAGTCCCCTATATATGACCACGATGGGGCTTGGAAATTTCTAAGTTAAATGTTGTAAGAAGTTGAGATATGATTCAAACATCTCAAAAGGTTAATGTAGTTCAAGAAGCTACACTAAATATGATATTTAGTGTCACCAATTCTAATTGTCTTGCTCAATACTAAGTGTAAACCACGATGTCGTGTCACCAACACTAGATGTTAACCCAACATTATTTGTTGTTCCTTGTAAATTGTTGGGGGGATTGTAGATTTACCAATGTTGCAATTATTGTCACTTACCAAGTGATCTTGCATCCAAATCTCAATCATCCATGACAATATTTCATCACAAGTTGCTGACAAGAGGAGGTAGGATTTTGGCCAATGGATGAACTCATCCATCATCCATGACAATACTTGTTTACTTATTCATAAGAAGTGTCCAAAAAGTTACCATAGTGACATAAAATACCATATGACACTAAATATCATAATTAGTGCACCTTTTAGAATTGTGATAAATGATATATATATTGGATCGCTCTAGTATGGTCTTGTTATCAGCACTCCCAACTTTACCGATGGATTGTTCGTTGGATCGAAATGGGAATCGTCTCATCCAACTAGCAATTTCAATTCATATGTTGTCATTTCAAGTTTCAGATTCAGGTTGAGATGCAAATTGTTGTAAGGAATCAAAGTGAAGATTCCCTGTCTCTTTAAGTGATCCCATAAGCTCCCCAATTGTGTTAACCTAGAATGAAATGTGTAAATTTTGCTCACACAGTCCAATGTCATCAAAAGGTCCACACACCTCAACTTAAGGTAGAGAACCCTTGTTGGGTTACTTATTTATTGCAACACCTATATGTATTTCAATGTTATGTAGTTTGGTGTGGCTCCAAAAGTGGATATCAAATAGACATGTGGGCTACTTTCTCCATAATGTTCATAACTCATATGAATGTCTTATTCATTAAATTGTGACCATAAAGCTATCTTCAATTATGTTGACTATTGAGCTTAGAATGGTTAACATATTTCGAGCACATAACCCTATCTCTTTCAAAAACATTTTTTTATGTCCATTCTTAGATCACACCTAACCACATACCAGTCCAATATAGACCATGAAAGGGTTGCATACCTTGTAAGGGGCAAAACAACAAAAATCAACCAAATAAGGCCCATCTACGTTAGGGCCGGTTCACACGGGGTCCCAAGTCCTAATTCCCAAGTCACATGAGGTCAATTTGTGCAATCTTAGCCATTGAGCACATGGAAGTTGGGACTTACCCATGCCTCCTAGAAAGTGGCATATGCCACCCTTTGCCACTTTTAGCTTAAAAGTGGCATACCATGCGAATTAAAAGTGGCATCGGTGAATTTAATGTTTTGTTTGAGCTCAAATTTTGGTTAGGCGATCGTGCTGCTTGCTATGGAAGATACCCTCCAGCGCCAGGTTGGTGAGCGAAGTTCAATTCACGTTCTCCTCCCATTTGAGAATGAAACACTAGTAGAAAACTATGCCCAAAAAACTGTAGCCGAAATTGGTTGCGGTTCTTTTGACCATCCTGATCTGCAATCACTAAACAACTATTTTTCTTTTTTGTTTTACGACTGTATTTTTAAAACTTTTGGGGCGTGTAATGTACCGTTAGAAAGCTCTTGAAAATACCTTTCCAACGGTATATTACACGCTCCCAAATTTCTAGAATTTCAGCCGCTAAACCTAAACCAAAAGCACACACACAACAAGTGCGATAATGTTAAAAGTGGCACAAGGTGACACTTTAACAGGCAATTGCCACCTTTTTAGGAGGCTTGGACTTACCATGTCACATGGGGTCCCAAGTCCTAAATTCCAAATATGACATGGATACCTACATGACAACACTTTTGGGAGGTGAGACTTGGGACTTGTGTTGTGAGTTGGGTCGAGCAAAAAACTAGACCCAACCCTCAACCCACGTCCCACGCATATTTTTGGATAAAATTATAAAGTTCCGACTTTAATGATAATTAACCATATTTTAGTGATTACTTGGGGCGCACAAGATGTGGGACTTGCTAACATAAGTGGGACTTGCTAACGTGAGTGGGACCTGGGAGCCTGTATGAACAACTAACTAAACTTAGGGCCGCTTTACACAAGGAGTCGAGGCCATCAAAAGTTGGGGCCGTTTCAACCAAAATTTCAGCCCTAATGGCCCCAAGTTCGGCCTCAAGTGGTCATTTTAATAAGAGTATAACCGGGGCCAAGACTCTTGTGTGTAAAGGCCTTGGGGCCAAAGAGTCAAGGTTGTTGTATAAAGCCTTGAAAATTTCAGCCCATCTCCCTCTTTCTTCTTTGTCATTTGCTCTTCTTGTTATTTTCAAGATGGATGAGCATAGGCACAAGGTACTTGTGGCTCTTGTATTCTTCATGGCCATACGGCATGTTATGGCCGTTGTTGCAATATTGCAGCAACTAGCTTTGCACCAACATTATGGTGCTATGACGATGATGTTTGCGGTTATGGTGGGGGGGAGTGGAGCTCAAAGGGGGGCACGGAGTGTTTGGATGGTTGATCGGAGGACCAATTTTATGGAGAGGCAATTACTGGGGAGCTATTCGACATATGCATTCAAGCAACATACAAGGTTACTTCCAGAGACTTTTGAATATTTGTGTGGTGTATTAGCTCCTTCATTAATTCGATCAGATTCACACATGCGATTGGCCATTCCTGTTCGAACTCGAGTTGCTCTTTCACTCAATAGACTTTGTAGTGGAAATTCATTACGTGGGTGTGCTGAAACGTATGGTATTCATGAAAGTACTGCTTCTATTATTGTTAGAGAATTTTGTACAGCAATTGACAAACATTTGAAACCATTAGTGATTGAAAAGCAATCGGCATCTACCTTGAGGAGAATGGCAGCAGAGTTCGAGGTATTAAAAGGTATACCATATGTGATTGGGGCAGTAGATGGAAGTCACATGCCCATCATCACACCTCCTATAGATCCCACCTCATATTATTGTAGGAAAGGCTATTATTCAGTTTTGCTTCAAGATATAGTTGATAGCAAATGTCGATTTTGGAACTATGACTTTGGATGGGCTGGCCGTTGTCACGATTGGACATTATTTCAAAATTCAGACATTGGTAAAAGGATAATGAGAGGCGAGTTATTACCCTATAAATTAATCGGTGATGCCGCTTATCCAATGAGACCATGGTTCTATTCACCTTTCAAAGGTGAAAATGAAGGGTTGCCTAGAACAAAATGTCACTGGAATTTTATTCAATCTTCTACAAGAATGGCTATGGAGAGGGCTTTTGGTATATTAAAAAGACGGTGGAGAATTATTTTGAAGAGAGTCGATATGCCTTTACGACATGTACCAAATCTAGTCACAGCTTGTATATGCCTCCATAATCTTTGTATCATTCACAAAGATAAATTTGATTTGGATTGGGCAAAGGAGGGTGAGAGACTGATGCAAAGAGAGAGTTTGGAGCGAATTGGACAGCTTGAGAAACCAGACATTTTCATGGCAGCAGTGGAGGCTGCTAAAGAAATGCATCATTTATTGGGATTGGAAGTAGGCATTATACCTATAGAAACACTCGATGAACCTGATGACATCAATGACAAAGACACTCAAGAAACTGTGGAGACAAAGAAAGAGCGAGAAGCAGGAGTGAAGAATATGCTGGTACAAGCTACCAAAGCTCATGAATTGATGGCAAATACATTCTGGGAAGCACATTTGAGGGCAGAAGGAAAAATACTCTTCCCCGAGCCATCATCTGATTCTGAAGAATACTAGAATGTAAAATGTAAAACCTAGATCCTAGAGTCTAGAGTTTGTCAATGAGTCTATCCATTTGCCGGTCTACCCTCTCCAATAAAGCATTGGTTTTCTGAAAATTCTTTACCATGACAGAGCTGTTCTCAACCATTTGAATAAAAAGACCTAAAGTTTGCTTCTGAAAACTCTTCTTACCGCTCTTCAGTGATGAAGATGGAGTTGGCTCTGAAATTTGTTCTTTCTCTGGTTCTTCGGTACTGTCTTCGATACAAGTAGAACCATTGGCAGATACGGTGACATGCTTCATCACGGTACCGGTTTGATGCCACCATTGGTCAAATGCATCGTAAAATTTACATTCGTGACGATCTGACCCGGAGACCCCATTCGCCATCTTATCAAGCCGGTATTGTTTATAAAGGACATTGAATTTCTTTTTGCATGCCTCGGCAGTTCGGTTTAATCCAGGAATTACAGCTACCATTCGTGCATGCAACTTCAACCAAACATCCACACATGCACAATACATTAGAGGCCCAAAAATATGTTAATGAAGTACATTTAGGCTTGAATTGACCTCTAAACTGTGTTTTGTTTGAAAATTTCAGCAGTGATTTGTGTACAAAAACATAGTCATTGTGAGTTTGTACATCCAAAGGGAGGAGAGAAGGATGGTGGGCCTTCGTATCCAAGTGCTTTGGCCTCGCGTACACGAGGTGCAAGGATCAAATCCTCCTACCGCCATATGCCCCTTTCTCCTCCCACATGGGGGAAAGGGGGGCGAGAGACGAAGGCCAAGGCCTTTAAAAGGCCCAATTGGCCCAATCTGAAATCTGATTTTTTTTTAAATTTTGTAAAATGCAATGCACGTTGAAAAATTCAGCACAACAAAAAAATTCAACATACCTTGTTTTTTTGCATTTTTGAGAAACTCGGGCTCCATCTCTCCACGCAATGCGATCATCACCTCAACATCGGCATCTTTCCAATGCTTCTTCTCCTTCTTCATAATCTTCTTTGTCACCTTCTTTGCTGTTGTTTTCCTCTTCGGAGCACTAGGGGTGACAATGTGGACATCATCGTCTTCGTCATCTTGAACGATCTTCCTCTTCGAACGAGTCAACACCATCTCTGAAATTGATGGCGGTGGGGGTGGAATAACATTTCCTACACTTGGCTGAAAAAATTGAGGCATTCCTACATGTTGCTGAAAAGAAGGATTATAGGGCTGAAATGCGTGTACTTCGGCACTATGATACCTGTGCATCGTCTCACACTCCTCTTCATTCCAACCACGAACTTCTGAGGAACCCTCCATCTTAAAGCCCAAAAAAAAACAACAACAACAACAATCGCACACGAGAACAACAATCAAACAAGCCAAAGAATGTGCTATGAGTGAAGTGAGAGAGATAGAGAATGACGAGAAGAGAAGAAGATAAAGAAAGAGTGGACCAAGAAGAGCCGTTCAGATTTCTAATCCATCCTCCGGTGCTGATCTCTTGTCAAAATAATATTTTAATGAAATTTGACAACGGCCCCAAGGCAATGAATTGGTCTTCCATTCTCGGCGGACCCAATTCTTGGAGTTGGGGCCGTGTCAGATCTTGTCGTTTAAACATTAAAATAATTTTCCTACTTTCGGTCTTGACTCCTTGTGTAAAGGCCTTCGGGCTGATTTCAGAAATTCAACCAATGGGCAACAAGGATTTGGCTTCAAAACGGCCTTGACTCCTTGTGTAAAGCGGCCCTCAGTGTCCACCAGCCACAATCAACACCACCACCATCTTGTTGCATGATCCACTCGGAACTCCAGCCGATGGGCTCCAATGCTGGAAGAAATGGAGCATCCACTCTCTAGACTACTTGACTCTCATCACTTCATTCAACTCTTTTATCAAGATTTGGCGCCACTGACAGACATTACACTTCCATGGGAAAAAATTATCCTGTTGCATGATTTGCGCAAGATTTGAGTGAAGGCGAGGCCTATGGTGATGTTTGACTACTCTGTATTGTGGTTGCAATCGTAAAATTTCAGTTGAAAGTGTGGTCCAGAACAACAATCGATTTGTTGATCCCATTCGAAAATTGAACATCCGCAGGTCACCTATTGCTTATCCTCCGAACACTGAAATGCAGAGCTCACCATAGCTATGGTTCTAATCAGGTCGCCACCATAACCCACCTTCTTGAAAATCAAAAGAAAAGAATAGAGTCGGTTCGGAGGGTATGGCTCAGTGATACGAGAATCTGAGAAATTTGGATGTGACTTTAAGTTCTGGAAAAACAGATTGGCAGAAAGATTAATTCCCTACCCTTATTCCTGGTTCAAATCTGGCTGAGGATGGTATCCATCCATTCTCCGCTCGTGGCGAAGTGCTTGGTTCTTCCATTGTTCCCTCGGGCCTCGATGCCTGCTCATATTTTAAAGCGAGGGTTTAAGGGTGTTTCTGAAAATGGGTCACTCGGAAAGGGTTTAGGGTCTGGGTTTAGAGTTTTGCAAATTCCAATCCAATTGCACCATCATGGGTCCCATGGTAAGGGAAGAATTATGAGTAAGTCTCCACAGGCTATGGAAGAATTTGGACTGGTGGAGCACAAGTCTGCAACAACTGAAACATTGGAGCTTCTGGAATGGCCTCGATTGTGTCGTGCTCTCGCTTCATTTGCTGCAACCACCTTGGGCAAGGAACAATTACATGTATGTATGTTTTTCACAATTCCTCTGTTCACATTGAGGGTCCACATTGTTGTGGATGGCTCCCGGTCAAATGGCCTGCCACCGTTTGGCTATAGCCGTATGTGTGAATTATTTTACTATAGTTTTGTCATTGTTTTCTTTTGATTGCTTGGCATGGAGTATGTAACTCTATAGCTTTGGATTAACTATCTCTCTTGATGATTTTTGAATTATGCTTTTGGGTGTTAAAAAACCATAAACCATCTTGGGCAAGGAGTAATTACATTTATGGCCATCAAATTTCCTCTGTTTACATTCTGTGGTTTTGTCTTATCTCCTGGTTTCGTTGTGTCAAAATTGTTTAGTACATATGCTATACAATCCTTTGTTAATTTTCTTGTTGTTAACTATGGAGAACAGTAGTAGACACTCATCAAGAAAGGGATTCATTGTTGGGAACTGATGATGAAGTTTCATCAGTCGGGGATGTCGTTGATGGTGGATTCGTCTGTGCAGGTAGATTGTTGTGGATGGCTTCTGGTCAAATGGCGTGCCGCCATTTGGCTATTGCTGTATGTGTCATTTGTTTGCTACAATTTATGATTTCGTTCTATTGATCATTGCTTGGTATTAAGGATGTAACGTCTAAAGCTTTGGGCTAACTATCTATATTGATGATTTCTGGTTTATGGTTTACTGGTTACCTTTATCTGGAAGTGTTGTTTTGAACATCAAGAATACAAGGATATGTAAGCATCAAGAGAGATAGTTAAACATTCTGCAGGTTCGTATGCCACAACAATTTTCTAAAACCTTTGCAGAAACTACAAAGGTTTTAGTCGCGTTCCTTGATGTTTGAAACTGATTTGTGAGTGTCGGTGGTGGAACAGGTGCTGGAAATCCCGGCAACTAAGGAGGCAAGTGAGAAATTGCTTGAATTTACAAGTGCTGGTGTTGAGCTCATCTCCCTACTCGGAGGCCCCTTTGAGTTTGGCTCCTTGCAAACAGAAGTGGTAACTTACTTCCACAATCCACTCATGCACTTTTAAAATTTTACTTATTATAAAAGACTCCTACCCCTCAGCACAAAATTGCTAATTATTGTCATGCTTTTAAATTGCAGGTGAAAAATAGTATAGTTCGAGCACGCAAGGGTGTCAATGTGTCAGGGCTAGAAGCACTCTCGGTTGCCTTGCTCTTGCAGATGGGGCAGTCTGTGCGGCGCTCCATCACCAATACTGTACAGGAGTTTCAGGAGAGACAGGCTGTGCTGGAGCCTTTACTGGACATGGTGATCTCTCACAAACTTAATATAGGTGTACAATTTCCTCTCTTCTTTTAAACAAGCAATGACTTGAATCACAGTAGGAATTTAGGATGTTGAAAGTTCAGGCCAATAATATGTCACTGGTTATGTCATGCCGTTGCTGAGTTGTGGAAATTTATCGCGGAACGTCAACAATGAGATTTCCTCCTGTAAAACTTTCACTCTTCTCCTCTACCTAAAGAACATGGCTAAGGATGTATGGTTTGTGAGTGAAATTAGGGTTTTAAAATGATTCAAGGGAAGCAATGGACTAGTTTAAGAGCTAGGTTGTCCTGGTAATTTCATCATTGAGCCAGCAATGGATATTCTTGCGCTTGCCAGGCCAAGTACAGGAAGGTAACTTAACCACGTACTACCTAAAATTGTTATGTTTTTTTAGAAACTCTATCCTGACAGGAGAGAAACAAAACAAATAACATTTTATGATTTGACAAAGATTCTGTGGTTGCGTAGATGCACATTCACATTGTTGTACAATTTTTTGAATTCTTTGAGCAGGTCAGTCCAGTTGTGACACATCCAGAGCTCGTGAAGGCTATATGGAACGTGGTGGAAGAGGACGGGTCTGTGAAGGATAATGCTGTAAGTGTTTGTAGTCATATACTTGGTCTCCCAACTTGATTTAGTCATACAACTTATCAGGAGTAAAATTTGTAGTTTCTGTTCCTCTTTGTATTATATGACTTGTGCACATTGGCCTTATACGGTTCTTGTGCTGACATTCAGAGCCCAGAGCTGAGAAGAGCTCGAATTCAGCAACGTTCTATTGAGCAACGGGTAAGGCATCATCACGTTTGGCAAGATTTCAAAAGTAGGAAGGATGCAAACTTAACATTTTTATGTTCTGTTTCAATAGTCATTGTATTTCTGACAAGTGTAGGTACTCAGATATAACACCCCAATTATTTTCTTTTGTGAACTTGCTTATCCATTAAAGTATTGTGGGCGTATGAGGACTGAGACTCAAGTTGTAATATGTTGCTCTCAGCTTCAGGAGCTTCTGAACAAACTCACACGCAATAAAGCAGGATTTGACAACCAAGCACAGGTAGTTTAAGACTTTCACACCTCTTTTTTTGGACGAGTTCTGTGAGTTGCAAGTCTTCAAAGTTCACTGACAAAAACGGGCGGCTTCTCTAAAACAGGATGTTGTGAATGTTGATGGACGAATGTGTTTGGTAATGACTTCTGACAACCGCACCCAAGTTCCAGGTCTTCTTTTACGAAGGTACATTTTATACTGTTTTGGCGAGAGGAAGTCCTCTATTCTCCAATTGCCATTGTGTCTCCATCTTTTGATGCCATTAAGCTTTTGGTGGGTTTGGGAGGAAGTACGATTTACTGGATCTCAGAATCTTATGCATGACTCATATAGACTTCAACTTAACTGGATTTCATGAGTTGAAAATCATGATATTGGGTCATTGCAAGGCAGATTGTAATTCACAATTAAATCCTTTTTATTGACACCTGGGTACTTTAGGGGTTGACTTTTTCCTTGATGGGTGTCTATGGGATATACAATCAAGTGTTTCCTTATGGTTCATTGAAATTTCACCGTCACTGGCATTTCTTATTACCATTTTGCCAAAGCAGCTGAATTTATTGCTGGAGTTTCTAAATGGGTATTGTTCATTTTTTGTGGTGATCAGTGGCTCAGGAGCAACTGCATATGTTGAGCCAGCTGCAGCAGTTCCCTTAAATAACAAGCTTTCAGAGGCCCGCACAGATGCCCTCAAAGCTGAGTATGAAGTTCTCTCAAAATTAACGAACAAGGTGACTAAACTTGTTGTACATGCTCTAGGATCATGGTTTATAGTGGACCTGCCGGTGCGTTATTGCTATGGCACCCTCATAACCTATTATCCTATCTCCGTATTAGTTTGTGGGTCCGAACTACAATTTGGTGTGATTGCTTTGATGCAATCCTGAAAGATGTTATCACTTGAGAACGTTGGCCATGTTCTACTTGATTTAAAAAATGGGTGGAAATTAGTGATCTCATTTTGGTGCATTCAGTTACTATCTTCAGGTTTGATATGGATGTGGATGTGTGCAGCTCAGGCCATACTTGGATGATATTCAATTTTGTCTTGACATCATCATCCACCTCGACTTGGTAAATTATCCTGACGTTAATTGATCTTTACAAACTTCTTATGCTTCTTTCTAAATAACAGTGCATTCAACTATGTCTGCAAAACATCTATTAACTTGGCGAGATGCTCTTTGTCTCATCTTTTTTGTTGAACAAATGCAAGGTGATGGCACGTGCAAAGTTTAGCACCTGGTTAGGAGCAACAAAGCCTACCTTCATCAATGTCGACTCCCCAAAATTGATCACATTACAGATGCTACGAGCTTGCCATCCATTACTTGTGCAACAACATCGGGAGGTGCTACGCGAAAGAAAAGCTAACCTGAAGTCCAGATCTAGGGTACTGAGCTTTTTGACTTTATATATTCAAGTCATCTTTTTCCAAGAATGTACAATTTGGGTAAACATCTCCTGTAATTCTGAGATATTTGAGGTCTAATACCAAATTGTAACGTACCCCCTATCAAAGCATGTTAAACTGTTCACAATCACAAATTGCTTAAATCAAACACATCAAAAGAATATGCAATAGTTTATTTATTCATCAAAGGGCTCGCCACCCAACCTAGACACACACACACAAATAAAACAAATTGTGTTCTCTTTCCCCTAAGCTACATATTTACATAGTATCTAAGAGATACTTTTAGATGCTTTTAGAAGTCTGCAGTCTTGATTTCCATAATCCAATCTCACTGTTTAGAAATACCCGAGCTCTAAAATTGTGTCACTGACAATATCCGTGATGGCATTGAATCAGAACTTGAGTCGACTGAGGGCGAGGGCAGGCACAACTACGGCGGCACTACAAGAAGTCGAAGCTGCATGTGCACAAGCAGAAGCTGAAGTGAGCACCTTTGGACAAAGTTAGCTTGGACAACAGAGTTATCCTTATATTCAATTGGACTTTTTGTCGGGAGCTAGTCCCCTATGATTTTCTATTGGTTGTTTGTATACATTATCATCAATTTACACTAAGGTGTATGCTTGGAGGCAGTATTTGAATTTGATGGAGAGCAACCAATTTTGGTTCATTGAGGACCATACCCATTTTAGCACCACTTGGCATGCCAAGACAAGTTTGACCCTCAATGAACTGATATGGAATGTTCTTCCTTCAAACCCTTACACTACCTTGAATCAAGCATGCACCAAAAACTTACTGACCATGAAAGGTGTTTTATGCAAAACAACCAACTCCCAACAAGTCCGGTTGAATTAAACGATAACTCTAATATGCTTTTAATACTGTACACTTTGCAAATTTGTTTAAATTGATTGATTTAATTTCGTGTAATTTGGAGATAGTCAATCCTGGAAAGAGGTAGGCTTGACACAAGTTTATATCTAGGTGGAAGAATTGGAGGAAAACGCCCCTGTGCCAATAGATCTGCGAGTGCGCTCCGAGACAAAGGTGGTGGCAATTACAGGCCCAAACACTGGAGGAAAAACTGCCACTATCAAAACTGTAGGACTAGCAGCTCTTATGGCAAAAGCAGGTGTGTTTTGTAAAGTAGGAAATCTCTTATCTCTTGTTTTCGTTCTAAATATTTTTAGACTGGAAGCAAAAACCCTAAAACTGTGGTCATTCATTTTACAGGGCTTTATGTGCTGGCAATAGAACCGGTTTTGATACCCTGGTTTGACAAAATACTAGCAGACATAGGGGATGAGCAGTCGTTAAGCCAATCCCTCTCAACATTTTCTGGCCACTTGCACCGCATCAAGGTCATCATCATCAACCCTTTCTTTGACTAAGGGGTGTTATAAGATATATAAAATTCCTTTGTTTCTATAGCAATTAAGCCATCTCTTAACCCTGTGTAGCAATTCCAAAATTATTGAATTGGAAAGCTTTCGGGTAATGATAGAAGTGTAATAATATAATCAAATAAATATTTACATCAATGAACTCGAGATTGATGAACTGGAACATGATTTCAACCTTGCAGAGGATCAAGAAGGAGTCAACTGGAAATTCTTTGGTACTATTAGATGAGGTTAGTAGAAGCCAATCCAATTGCAATTGCTTTCTAGAATGTAATTTTTTTAATACGACCTACTTCTGCTTTGTTTATTAAAAGGAAATCTGTAGCGTATAGTTACAGTATTGTATAACTGCAAATGGAAACCCACACTAATCATGATTAGTGTTGAGTGAAGACTTGATGTTTTTGAGTGAAGAGCCATTACCGTAATGCTTAAACAATAAAGTTGCCATTTTCCAATTACTAATCAGATCTGTTTTTAATAACCCATGCGTATATATAGATTGATATGACATCAACTCCAAGTGTATGACTCCCATCTGGTTTGCATAGGTAGGTGCAGGTACAGATCCAACTGAAGGGGCAGCACTTGGGATGGCTTTGCTGGAATCTTTTGCACGGAGTGGACAAGGAGGATCTCTTCTTACCATGGCAACAACCCATCATGGAGAGCTGAAGACACTCAAATATAGGTAAAACATTGTCTTTGAGGTACATATGAGTTTTGAAATTAAGAATCTGACTATATCCCATATTTATGGTGATTTCATCTCAATTTCCATATTCAAAGGACCCAAACAAACTCATTAATCCCTAAAGGAACTGGGGGTGCGTTTATCTGGAATACTTGACAATCTTTATGAACCTCCAAAAATTATTGAAATAATATTTTATTTAAATGACATTGAATCCAGCACAACCTAATAAAAGGGGAAGTGAAAATAAAGTCATATGTGACAATGGTGATTCAATATGCGTGGTATGTATTTAAATCCAGGTCATTCATTCGAACTCAAATCTCCTTGTAATTCAATATTCTTAATATGTATGCCCAGATTGGAATAATGCATTTGATAAATGGGTTAATTTTATATAGGGTCACTTTGAGACTTTAGCTGAAAAGACCTATCAAGAAGAAACTTAAAATTCTTAAATTGCATGCATACATGAGGCAGTTTATAGTGATTTCATCTTGATTGCTTTATTCAAGGACCCACGCAAACCCATTAACTACATTGCAGCCATCTATTTCACAAGGGACTCAGCCTTGGCCAAATGTTGTGATACATCCAGTGACACAAGATTTGAGAATGCATCAGTGGAGTTTAGTGAAGAAAAGTTGAGACCAACCTACAAGCTTTTGTGGGGCATCCCTGGTGATTCTTCATTTACCTTGTGTAATTGTTAAACATTTCTATTTTTTGTCATCTGGTAGTGGCCATCAGTCTGGATTTGAAGGGAATTGGTGAAAGCCAGAAGTCTATTTCTAGTGGACTTCAGGCCCTTCTCCAATTTGACTGGAAGGACGCCAAATTTCACTACTCAATTTCAAGTTGCTGGATTCATCACTACCTAGGTAATTACGTGAAATTATGCCAAATATGTTTTGTAGTGTGGATTAGTGTTTGAAAACCTCATTTTGCAGGAAGATCCAACGCCTTGAATATTGCAGCAAGGCTCGGCCTGCCAAAGGACATCCTAGCAGTGGCTAGAGATCTACATGGTGTAGCCAGTGCTCAGCTAAGTGAGGTGATTGAGTTTAGCATTGTTAATTGCATCTGTGTCAGGTAGAACTTAAATTTTAAAACAAATAAATAACTGAACCGTTAGATCCAGTCGACTGCTATTTTCTTTCCTTTTCCAATTGACTGCTATTAGCTGTTGAATGGCAATTGACATCCCTACAACTATCCCAACACGGGACCGTGTGTCCAATATCTGATGAGTGGTTTGTACCTACGATTGTAGGTTATCATGGAGCTCGAAGAGGCGAGGCGTGATTATGATGATGCCCTGGTGGTAGCAGAAGCTCATCTAATGTAAGTTTTTATAGTCGAAAATTATTGCATCATTTGTGAGCATAAAGTCTTTGAACTGTTAAATAATCTTCAGATACAGCCTGTCCTTCCCATCTCTAGTCATTTGACTTCCTCCGTGGCCTAGGACAGTGTAAGCATGAAGTTGATCTGAAAAGTGCACTTTGAAAATTTGAAAATTTGCACCTTGACAAAGTCCTCCCCTGCTGCAAAATTATAGGGAAGCGAAGAAGCTCTATGGTGATTTGGTTGCTGCATCAGTAAGGCTTCAAGAACAAAAACATATTCTTGAACTCGAGAAAGGTGACCGTGTTGCCGAGGCGGCTGCTGTCACTCGCTCCCAACTAAGTGCATTGGCACGGAACTTAAAAGGCACAACCCCAAGGCTACCGACTCCTCCTCTTGCGAGTAACGTGTCCAGCACTACCCAACCTTCCAAGGAGCAAAATTCAGCAAAAAATGGGTCCAAAAGCAACATGAACGTTGCCTCCAATTCAGGATCAGGTAAACACTCCAGCACATTTCTTTATGTGATGCTTTGTAGACTTCACCTAGATTTCACTTTGGCAAGGACACAGTTTATATGTTTCTCGTACAAATGGAGGCACGATTGCTCATTTACATGTATTATCTGGAGTAAAGGTCAGTAATAGGGATGAAGGGTTTAGGGTTTGGGCATGATTCTGATTGCCAAACAATTGAATGGCAACCTTTGAGTGAACTTTCAAGTACGCTTTCAAGCATAAATATTGGACATGGACAATGTAAGCATCTAGAAACAGATGGCAACTCTATTCTGTTTTCTGATGTGAGGAGATTAAATATTGTATGTTGATATGCAAATGAGGACACCTCTTTCCTTTCAGGTACTAAAGCCAATTTTCCCGCCATTGGCGATATGGTGTACGTGCCCAAACTTAGCCGCAATGCGAAAGTGATTGAAGTGGGGGAGAAAGAGATAACTGTACAATCCGGATTCTTGCAGGTGAAAGTGAAGCTGCAAGAGATTCAATAGCTTTGGTCACCATGTGTGATGTAGAAAAAAATTATCAGAAATTTAGGGTACCAGGTTACTTGCAAAGTTAAGTCATGTCTGGTGCTACATACCCAGCAGCCCTTCTTGCAAATATCCTTGTACTCAAAAGCGGGTACCAATAACAAACCGTCACAATTTATCTGGACCGCTAATTTGCATGGTTGGTACATGCCATCAAAAAGCAACATCAGTACAATTGCAAGAGTATTTGATAAGGCACAAGGAAAATTCTCTCTACATGAGAAAATTCTCTCTACAGGAAAATTTTGACCATTTAAATGTTACAGGGTGCATTGATTGTGTTGCCGAATTTGGCAGCATAGAAACAATCAATCTTCCACTCATATTCAAATCACTCCAGTAAACTTCAAGTTTCCCTTACGAAAATCATTTGTTGCTTGCAAATACATAGCACACCACATTGATTTAAAATGTGGATGCTTCAACTCAGTGCAGTCTACATTATCTGAAATAAAAGGTGTCTGATAGTTTAATCAGTTAATCAGTTACAATAGTCGCACATCTTATGAAATCCTCGATAATGTAAAGTCCTATATGGTAATTTTGCATATGAATTGAAGTTGCATCTTTTTAAACACGAAATCCACATATTTATACATTACTTAACTATGTATAGTATTAATTATTAGGATATTATTGTCATTGGTTGGGCGGAACAACAGAGAGCAACATGGAGCAATAGTCATTTGATAAGCCATTACATAATATCCTACATACTCAAGACAAACTTATGTTCTATAGTCAAATAAGGTAAGCAAGCCTAAAATAGACACTTTCAACTTTTCATCAACTTCTCCCAGAATATGAAACACACAATTACTCCTTTGGTAAGATGACTTCACAGATGTGCAAACTCATTTTGTGAAGCTTCCAAGCTAGTTCGTGAACCTTCCCACCAATGTTACTAGAGTGTTCTACCAATTTCATGAACCTTTTGAGTTAGTTCATGACTTCTAAACTGACTTGACATGTGGCACACTTCAATTTCATCATACTATTTCTTGTATTCTCAACTTCTCAACTTCTTGTCTCCTTGTTTCGCAAACATTGTCTTCGTACTAGGTCAGACATTAGAATCGATTTGGAAGTGAGTCTACAATACTGTAATTGCTTATCCTCGATCAAAAACAGCATGGAGAACTCCCAGTAATTAGAGTGACTTTGCGCCGTCCAGACACAAACGTGGGCTCAAGGACCAAACCCCTCAGGAAATGATTGAATCCAGGAAGCAACATTTCAGAGAAGCTACGATCAAATATGTCCACTTCCCTGGTAGGTCTTAGAAGCTTCAAACCCAACAATCTATAGCTCGATAGTCTTGGATTGTCTCCTCCTCAGGTCCTCAACTCTCAGAAAGATATGAGTTAATGCCTTCTATATACTGCAGTACTGTATTTGAAGGGTATGTTCCATGGTTAAGGTTTCGGTTGTGAGCGATTCATTGTCTTATTGTACTTGTTTCTTGATTGGAAGCAATTGAAGACAATTTGCTCTTTATTGCTTTGTGTTGATTGCATTAGAATTGGTGTCAATTACAAGTTACAATTAGCTTTTTGTTCGGTTAGGATTACAATTTGTTCTTCTAAATCGGTTCAATTCAGTAGCTATGCCTAGTCGTTCGCATAGATATAACCGCATAGATGATCCACTTCGCTCACAAATCATACATTCTATTTTTAATGCCAGCTTATCTTATGCCAACACAAGTAAACATTATGGTTATCCTTATGAAACTATCAAGAGCATAGCCAGAGTTTTTGAAGAAAATGGTCAATTAGTACCTAAACATAGAGGTGGTGTTCGCTATCCAATTTTACAAGATGAGCACATTCAATGGTTAGTAAAGAGGCTTGATGCAGATTCAAACATGACCATAGAATCTCTCCATTGTCAGCTAAATGAAGCTTTTCAATTCCCATGGCCTATATCTATCAATTGTGTCTCAAAAGCCATTCAAAGTCAAGTTGGATTTACCCTCAAGTTGATGCGCTATGAACTAGATGATTATAACAATGAGGAATGTCTTAGAGAGCATATAGAGTGGTGTCAAAAGTTTTTACAACTTGATGGCAATATGGCTGATGTTGTATACGTGGGTGAGGTTGGTTTCAATTTACACTTGACACATCAATTTGGAAGGGCTCGTCAAGGACAAAGATGCCAACGAACTCGTCCAACTCAAAAGGGGTCAAAATTTATCCTCGGTGGTTGCAGTTGGTCGTGCAGGAGTCATTGCACACAATGTGACACTTGGTGCCTACAATACATGCAAGTTCTTAGAATTCATTCATACCAAGGTCATTCCTAGCCTTGATAGACAAAGGTTCATCGTCATGGACAATGTCCCATCTCACAAATCTCATGAAATCCAACAAGCTTTTGAAGATGTTGGACACATATACTTTTGTTTGCCATCATATAGTCCATTTCTCAATGTTGCAGAATGTGTATTTGGACACATCAAAAGCCATGTCCGACGGAATGATCTCCAAAATCATCGAACATTATTAGGTCACATTAATGATGACATACAAGCAATCACTACAGACATGGTCCAAAGTTGGATAAGAGAGGTCAATCAAAATTTTGGTAGAGCTAGTCGTGGGGAGCGATTAGGAGCATCTTATACATGATGTACTACTTTTTGTGAAATAAAGTTATGTAGTTCATGAAAATCAATATTGTGAAGTTTTGAATATGGGTACCAAATCATGAAATTCTTCACAACATGTGAAATTGGTTGAAAGTTCAAGCTAAATTGGTTGTCTATATAATGAACTCAGTCCATGATTCCAATGAAATGATAGAACATATTGTTAAATTGGTTTATAAAATCATGAAATTGAGTTTGCACTTCTATGAATTCATCTTACTAAAGGAGTAATCCAAGATGATTAGCAAAAACAAACCAAGGCCATATCCATTTTCCTAATAATCTTCGGAGCTCCTTTGCATATCTTATTCATTTATCAAAGTGAAGATTTTCATTACTATTAACTAATCATATAGGTCCCCCCCCCCAGTTATGTTAGTTATTGAGCCTAGAATGGTTAACAAATTTTCCAAACATAGTCCAATCTCTATTGAACACATTCGTTTGGGTGTCCCTTCTTAGATCCACACCTAACCTAACCACTCAAATATAGGTGTCCAAATAAAAAAATAACAGAATTAGGCCCACTTACCTTAATGCAAAACTTATATGCACCATACCGCGTTAACTACAATCTAGGTCTCAACCAGTGTTGGACCGGTATTGTGGTCAAACATGGGTATGTGCTCGGGGAAGGATATGGGTTTAACCAACCATACCCGCGGGTAGGTCGTTGAACGATACCATAGGCAAACCCTAATGGGCAAGAAGGTCGGAGGCGGGGACCTCCCCGAAACCCTACCAGGCTGGTTTGAAAATGAGGAACCATTCCAGGACCAGTATTGCGGTGAGAGATCAAGATTTTAGTGGGTTTTTGTGAAAGGTATGTAGAGGATGTTTTGAAGAGGATGTAGAGTGATTTAGTATAAGATAAGGCTGTGGCCTTCCCATTTTGTACATGTTTTTGATGCTTGAATGAAAAGGCTCGAGTTTCCCGTAATATATTCAATAATATGCATGTTTGTTTCAAGTCATTTTCCAAATCACTTATAAATTTTTCCCATTTAATACAAGTATTGTGGACCGTACTGAATACCAGACCATTATTGCTATTGGCACAATATGTACACTTTGAATACTGTGCTATACATACCCTTGCAGTAACACAAATGTCCAATTATTGTTGCACATACCATTCTCCAAATTTAAAAAAATAAAAATTACCATACCATTGCTTATGGTTTGCATTTTCATATATGCCATACCATGACCCTACTGGTATCACTTAAAGGTGATACCAGTCCAACACTGGTCTCAACCATTGATAAGTTTGAGAAACACTCAGACGGGTGCTCAGCACAAAGTGAACCATTTAACTGTTTTCTTAAGGAAACTGTGTATTGGTTACTCCTGAAAGGCTGACACCATGTTCAGGAATGGAGATCTCTGACAGACGAGTGTAATGAGGTGGATTGTGATATGTTGGACATGAAGGTATAATCATACCAACAACTAAATTTGAAAACCATACTACTCATCAGTCAAGAGACAAATTTGCATTCCAAACACAAAATCCACCCAGATCATTGCTGCATTGGCACTATTCCTCAGTGCTGTGCCTGTACATCATTTGAATCAATCCTAGACGTACAATTTATGAAACATCTAGAACTATTGACCAATAAGGGCATTCCTTACTGACGAATAATTGTTGAAGTGACTGGTTCACCTTTAGGGGCCAAGAAAAATGTAGAGTACAATATTCTGACCTCTCATTCCAGTATCCTGAAAATTCAAATTTTCTTTCCATTTCTTACATCTTACTTTCACAAGACATTGCAAATATTTGGAACCCCAAAAATTGTTTTCGTTTTTTGTCCTTTGCTTTGCATAACATGTCAGTATAGGTAAAGTCATGCATACACTCCTATACTATGCAACCTGCAAACACCATCATTAACAGGGACAAACCAACAATAGTACCACTAACACATTCTTGGGCAATTAAATTCAGTCACGAAATGAGTCATGACACAGCATTCCTCTTACTCTTGATCAAAGAGAATGATGCTGGACATTTCAGCAGCCTTGTTTTTCTAGTTATTTTACAAGCTGATGACTACCTTTCCTGTGCCCAACTGTCCCCAAAGCCAGTCTTCTGACCTCCTGTATACCAGAATCGTTAAAAATGGCACGTGTGTCAATCTCTAATTTTTCTCAGCTAAAAGGTATCTACATACTTCCCATGCATGCCAGCAACAGTACCTTGCCAGAATCAGTAGTCACCTGTTGAATGTGTTCAGCTGGGAGGCCCAGGTCTCTGCATTTCAAAGTTCATCCAGCCGTCAGATGTGTTAACCCCTTGAAACATAGGTGCTGATGGTGTTGATAAATCCAATGCCGTGACCCAATTGCCTGAAATGTAAAAGGTTTCTGCAGCCCTTGGATTCCCCTGCAATACTCGATGGTATTGCCCTGCGTACGGTTGATTAACATTCGAAGGAGAGCTGACATTATTATTTATGGTGTTGTAACCAGGTGCTGCCATTGGCATAGGATTAACTGCAGGTTGTCCTCCAGGTGCCCTTGCAGTAGGATTCACTCCAGGTTGTCCTCCAGGTGCCCTTGCAGTAGGATTAACTGCAGGTTGTCCTCCGGGTGCCCTTGGTTGTGGAATAGGAGATGGCTGTTGGCCCAAAACTCCAACTGCAGTAGGTGAAATACTCCCTCTCATGCGCCCAGTGGGTCGCCACGTTCGATCATTGGCAGCACCACCAGCGAGCACCTGACCTGTCGACAAGTTGCCTGATGGCAACCCTGCAGAAGACCCAGTCCTTGCTGGAAACTGTTGAGAGTTGGATGCAGGAATCTGAAATTGATGCTGGGGGTAAGAGGCATGACCTTGATTGGCAACGAACTGTTGTTGGGCTGCATTTGGTATCTGTTGATGTGAAGGCAAGGTGCCTGACCGCTGATTCCTTGACTGGCCAAGATCTTGAGCATTCTGCTTGCAATCAAAGGTGTAAGTGGTGATGCGTGAATAGCTTCTTAACAGAGAACAAATGCAACACACTATTATTGGACAGATTACCTGGGAAAGTCCTGATGTTTGCTGCCCAACTTGTGAATGCCGTTGTGATTGCCGCATGTGCTGAAAGAAGACCCATCCCCATTCGATTAAATTTTTTTTTTAAAAAACCTACTATGCTATTTGCAAACACATACTGTCAGCTAATCATTTCTGTAAAATACATGCGTTTGCTTCACTTGACTAAACCCAGAACATTAGACTCAGCACAAATCTACCAAAGTGATATTACATATTACCTATCTAATCATCTGACACAATATTTCTGCAATTATTAGGATGGCCTGTTTCATAAAGTTCTGGAGACAGCCCTTCGCCTTTCCAAAAACATGAAAGAGGAACAGGCATTTCAGTATCTCAATTTGCATTCTACATTCTGATCGTACTAGATCCCCCAGACATAAGAAACAAATATAGAGAGTAGTACATACCAGTTCTCTCACCAACACCTAGAGGCTATCCGTGTGCTTTTTGTTCCCTTTAAAATTGTGGCCTTTAAGTAGTTTCAAACAAACCAAGATAATTTTCTCTTTATGGAGTGGGAAAAAAACTTGGCTAGACATGCTTCATTACTGATGGACACACATAGCATGAAATAGACATTGATATACAATATATGATTAAACAGGACAACCTACCCCGCCTTGTGTTTCTTGAAAGTCCCGACCAGTATCTGTGGGAAGACCAGTCTGTAGATGCTGCAACGAAGTGGCTGTATATCCACCACTTGAGGTCAAGGTATTGACAGAGGCCCCAGGGCTGTTTGAGTGATAGCCACCACGGGAATGGCTTTGTGTAAGATGAGGGGTATTATTAGATGCAGGTAAACCTTGGACAACCGATGCCAATGGTGCAGTTTGACTGTATCTTTGCCTTTCAGGATTCAAAGCTCTTATACCAGGTACAACGCCTCCAGTAACTGGCAGAAATAAACCGTCGGGCCTGTTGAGTCCTACCCTTGTCAATCCTGGTGACCCTGTCATGTAATGGTGCGCAGTAATATCTGGAATGTTAGAAACCTCTGGCTGTCTTGAAGGCCCATTCCTTTCAGCCCCAGTAGTTTCCCGTTGTACAGAAGCTGTTGTTGTTTGAGAAGACTGCTCACTTCTGAATCCAGCAATTGCTTGCAGGGTCTGTTTGTCAGGCTTCCTATCTGGTGGCCCGGAGTAATTAATGGTGTTTCTAACTGCATCAGATTCCTCCTCAAGAGATAAGTCGATCATGTCCACACCACTTTGATCCCCTTCCAGAACAGCTCCGCCAATGCCATCATCGCCAGTGCTAACAGGTACCCAAGACCCATTTTGAGAAATTATTACTTCGGTAACCTTCTCATCTGCTTCCTTCAGTACCTGCAATTTCACAACAATTTTGACAGAAGTTCCTGTTAAGGCTTCTGACAGAATTTGGCCGCATCAACTACCAGCTTTAGAACAAAAAACTCACCTAAGAGACTTACCTTTTCCATCTGTCGATCTATTCGAATATCTGGCCAAGTGATACAACGATTGCAGCATGGGCAGCGCCAAGCAGGCCTCTTCTCATTAATCTCAAGGAAGCTGTCATAATCAAAACACTGATGCAGAACTATTTGAGTCAGGTTGTGAGTATCACTACCATAATGCTGCAGACCACACAAAGGTGAAATACATGATGCAACATCCTAAAGAATTACACAAAGCAATAGTTCATAAACACTAAGCAATGAAGGAACATAACAATGCAAAGACCTCAACCACAAAGTATTTCCCAGAAGAGGAAACCGCATCAATATGAACCAACACAATCAATGTTGTATATCAATGTCTATTTCATGCTATGTGTGTATACATGCTATTTCATGCAATACACATATGTTGTATATCAATGACTATTTCATTGCTATGTGTGAATTTCAACACAATCAATTACTTTCACAGAAATAACATACACCATGTATCCACACAAACATCATGCAAAGTTGTCACCGGGTACTTCTGCAGTTTCTATGGGCTCTTTCTGAGCACAATTAAGTCATCTGTGACCAGTAGACCACAATAACTATAATGTCAGGCAAGTACTATCAGAACACATCCTGAGGGCAAAAGCATTGTACCTGCAAATGCCTGCAGGTTGTTGCTTTGACAGGAGTCATCAGGCGCTGATGACTGCTCACAATATAAAATCCACAAGTAACACATCAGTATCATGCTGCCAAGAACGTGGCTTGGAAAGGAGGAATTCCATATATTATATTTTGCAACTCCTTCAGAATCCTCAAGCAGTTAAGATACACAAAAGACTTTATGCCATTATCACCTAAAAGAAGTCGAAATTCTAGTAACAGTGGCAAAGTTGTGTATGTTGTAAGCAAGGTGGTTGTGTCCTGGATGTACATCTGATGCTCGATTTGCCCAATGCCAGAATAACTAGCATCAGCTCATCAAATTAGAACACACTAAGAGATGACTGAAATTTTGAGAGAACTGTGGTATGAATACAAGCCATGAAGTTTTATTCAAGCTCATGTATTCCTCTACACAAGAAACCCTGAATACACATGTGTTCCTTAATAAGCATGCAGTGAACTCATGTGGGATCAACACCTGACTGGGCATCGCAGAGATACTCTTGAAGCCCCCTCGACCACCTCATCGTCCACCAGAGTGGAACCCAGTTCACTTGCAGACGTTGTTGGAGGGAGATAATCCACAAGGGGGGTGTTCTTGGATGTAACATTGATGCTCCTTGCAGATGCAATGGCTATGACACATGAACCTGTGACAAATCCAAATCTCCAGATCAGTAAACTGCAGACTTGCTAAGATTAACGTGAGAGCTTGTTTACAAGAGCCAGAAAGTATAAGAGGGCACAATTCAATTCAGAAGAGCTGGGCCTTGGCTCGAGCTAGTGTTCCCACATGAGACCTCACGAGTAGAAAAGAAAAATTAGAAAGGATGTTTGATTAAATATGAGCAACTCCCTTCAACCATATGAGTGAGGGTCTACATATAACAGAAACACAGTATCTTTTGCCTGTCCAATGTAACATTCCTTTCCTCTTGCTTTAACTAGTGACTGAACAAATTTCAAGGTCACCAACAAGTCCTTGCTGAAGAGGCAGTGAGAAACTGTATGGCAGACCAGGGTCCTTTAGACTGTCAGCAACAGCAAGGTTGGTGCATAGGAAGACTTAACATTTAATTATACATCTCATAGGGACATACTTGGAAGTGCTCCCACTAGGTAGACACTATGAAACTCAAACTCAAGACCGATTGAAGGCAGTCCACACATCTTTCTATTGAAAGAAAAGTGTGTAATTTTGTACAGGGACCAGTGTAATTCCAGGGACTTGCTTCTGCACGATAACGCAATAAGTA
Organism: Polytrichum formosum; assembly: GCA_964035585.1. Classification (NCBI taxonomy): domain Eukaryota; kingdom Viridiplantae; phylum Streptophyta; class Polytrichopsida; order Polytrichales; family Polytrichaceae; genus Polytrichum; species Polytrichum formosum. The sequence continues at coordinate 64,741,420 of OZ037936.1, forward strand.
ACTACAACAGAAATCTTACCAGCAAACTCTCCAATGACTTGAAGCACATTAGCTCCCACCTTCACCACACGTGTCACATCTGTAGGCATTTGTGGACCACCATCCTGCTTTCAATGCCAACCCTTCGTATCAAAAGATGACAATCATTTGTTGAAAACAACATCAAAATATAGACAAGAAGTTCTGAATACGGTAGAACATTACAATCTGCATGCAACACTCAAGTGGGTAGCAATACCAGATAACCAACAGTTACCCTCTTCTCTATCTGCCTGCCATTCACCAAGAAACTGTTGCACAAGCCACACCAATGACCATTAGGATTGCAAATATTCAAATTCATGATCCCACACACAGTGTCTATCTATCTACAACCTATCACTGACATAAGTCAACAAAATCCCCTACCGTCTCACAGAGACAAGTTCAAACACCGGTGACAATCATCTAAAAAGCAGCCAGCCCTTCTAAGACACTTTTTTAATAGGGACTCGCAAATCATGCACAGGACGTTGAACGAATGTGTAATCTGGTAACAATCCACAAGAGATGTAAGGTGATATCTGAAGACAAACACACCATATAGTCTTCAACACTGCAGCTTTGTGAGATATGACAAAAGCAATATGATAAATAATCTTGATGCAAGCACTTGCTGAGTTCATATGTGGATCTCTCATATGAAAACTACTTGTTTAGAATGATATTTTGATGTTTTGAACCAGGCCTCAGCAGTCTGAAACGAAGTAAACCAAAGATAGCTCTCGCAACAAAATGTACATCAGAAAAGGATATACACATCACACCACTCTTGGTAACTCCTCAGCAACATGAGTGACTGACAAAACTAGAATGCAATCTGGACTGAGCTTTGAGAAAAGTCTTTACTTCACATGAGGAGGAGTAATGAGGCAGGCAGCACTTTCTGTGGTATCTTTCTGGACAACATATAGACGCTGCAAACAACCAAACCCACAGTGTTTCTTGCATGGGTAATTGGTCCTTTCAATATACTGATAACATCCTTACAAAATCCTTCCATATTTCTGGAGTACGCTGCTGTTCTATAAGTCAAAATTGGTATTTAAATTTATGGGAATCTGCACACATGTGCAAAAGACAAACATCCTCATAGCTGCAGAAATATTCCTGAAAGCAGATGGTACTTAAACAGTTCATCATCTCTTTAAAACCCTCTAATTTGCTTCTGCAGGCAAGAAAAATTGATGATTCCCGGAAAGAAAGGCAGAGTAACTCGTACCACTCGGTCATCTATATTCATGTGAGGTACATGGAAATCACACATTAGGACCTCGTATCCTGCCTGAGAAAAACAAGAGCACAAAAATCATGATTGTGGAGAACAGAAATGTATGACATATTGATAACAGAACTGAACACACTAGGTCATAACTGTCATGCAAAGGCAGCCATGCAATGTGGCAGAGCCATCCACTTGCATGATATATTAGAAAGAATATCAATAACAACATCATAATGAGAACAAAGACCATAAAAATGGGTTCAAACCACACCTTTGCGTCAACTGCAACAAATATGGCACTTATTTGCAGGCGTGGATAGAACCTGTCAAGGCACCAAGCAACACTTATGGCATTAAGATCCTATACGTTACACTCAAATGTTACCCTGGTCCAAGAAGCTCTCCCAATATTTCCCTGAAGTCCTCAGTTGTTAAACATGGCAGGATAAACAGATCTCTCTAACAAACTATGTCCTGATATAAGACTTTGGCTGGACCGCCTGATCTAAACTTAGGGACCAGCAAGAAGAACATTGAATTTGTTAGACATACACAAGAACCTTCCAGGAATTCTGTCCACCTTCTGGAACATAAGGACCTTCTGAAGGACGATCTACATATGAGGCACAGTTCAAGAGGAGCGAGAGTTGTTAACTCAGACAGAGAAATCACACCCTGACTGACTACTCACCGATGGCTGATAGTGGTCAGAAAAACTGTAGCCTCCTGAGTACTATTCACTGCAGATCCACCACACTGTAGAACTGGGGGTGGGAGTTGTCCTACACCATCATTAATTACTGTAAAACATTCATAGAGCTGCAACAACCAACACAAAATTGTCCAGACTGTAAGTTTACAGACCAGCTCTTACTGGTACCTAACTACGAGGAAGGTAAATGTACCTCACGAATTGCCAAAAACATAGTAGAAGAAACTTCTGATTGCCAATGCCAAAAGATAACTCAATAATTAAAGCAACTGATTACCGATTTTAATGTTGCAAAGATTTCATCCTTTTCTGAAGCCTGCAATAAAGATAGCCATTCCATTCGAAATGCATTCTGTGCAATCCCAAAGCAACAAGAACCCAGTGGCAAGTAAGGGAAGAATACAACAATTGAAACAAAGTGAAGTGCCAAATGCATAACAGCTGATACTTTCCAACCTTGTGGAACAGATGAGGTCCTGCAGCACTCTGTTCATTGAACGTAAGACCATCACATGCCTAAAACTCCACCCTAAACTCAGTATTCCCAACACTGAGGAGGCAAGACTACATGTGATGGATCCCAGCACATTCTAGCAAACAGCACAAGATCATCTCACAGGATATTCTCAGAAGCCATATCAACTATCAGGCATCTTTGCAGAAACAAGCAAACAGTACCTTGACTGATAAAAGTAACAACGTCAGAGCTGGTCGTGCATCTGGACTATCCTTGAACTTGCATATCTGCAACAAGACACATATTAGAATAGAATACGGCATACAGAAGTGTAAGTGGTGACTACCGGAGATTACAACAAAAAACTAATGGCAACTACTGAACAACCTTAATTATGAAGTATTGATTGCAAGTGGAGTTGTGAATTTAAAAGACTTAGGCGAGATCCCACTGTCGTGCAGTAAGGAGTATATAAATGAATCATAATATGAAATAGCACGGCCCTTTATGCATATTTAAATTGTTGGAACAGCAATTTGAATATTGAAATTTTCATTTTCACATAGTAAGCTTGAGCAGCTTTGATGGCACCAGAACAACCAAGTCAACAAAAATTCTATACCATACTAAACGCCTTAGTATGGTACTGAGAGTACTGGATAAAATTTCCATAGTGCTAACCTGCTTGACCAGTGGTAGTAGATCTTTCCTCCACTGGGGTGTAACATTGTTCGCCACAAGAGAATCGATAATCCTGCAAATTCAATAGGTGCAAGCACAATTCTTCTTATGCAATGAAGATACTGAACCCTCCTGACGGACCACATACAAACTATTGTTACTTATCGTCAAAATCCAAAAATCGTGTATAGTAGTAACCTGCCAACCGTAAGCAGGTGCCCATTGACCACCACTGCCTCAAAAGAGAAATATGACAAACATGAGCTGCTTTGTAGGAAGGAAGGTCTCCAAGGGAAAACAAAGGAAAATGTAATCGATAAGAGTTTGGCGACTGCCTATGCAAATGCTGCTTGAACTAGTAATGTGGCATTCGCCGCATGCAGTCTGATTGAAGGAAATGTGTAATGTGCTATTAGCACTGCATCAACCACACGAAGAATGTGACTCTAAAGAAACACAGTCGCCTTTTCAGATCAAGGTCATTGTCAAGTTGCGTGAGTAAATGTCAGTGCATAATCTGACGACTTTGGATACTGGATGTCTGATAGATACAGTAAATTCCTTTGATGGGTTATTTACACCCAATTGCCAAGTTGGGCATTCCGGAATATGCGTCACTGTCTAAATCGCTAATAACATTTTTTAGGACAATGCGGACAAAATCCTGGCAGACTCCGATTCGATACATAGCACCAAGACGACATGATTGGCAGACCCATGTGTACTCTCAGCGCTACTGAACAAATCAATTCAAGACGACATTAATCCTGAGGGTTGCCCTCGTTTGCTAGTAATGGCTCCTCACAATATGAAAAGTGAGAGATTCCCGTACTTGGAAAGGAGAAGACATTGGTTGCATAAGTTCCTGACATCCACAGGAGCACCTGCGAGGATACTCCTGATTGCGTTCATCGAATGGAACAGAGCCTGGTCATTCCAGGGCCGTGACGAAGGATTCTTTCCTTTCCTCGGAACATGTCTTATCGCGTTCATCGTGCCCATACATTATTTGCGCTGCTGCTACCACTTTCACAAGTGATTCCCTCCCCTGCACTTCGCCACTATCTTCATGAATGTAGTGCAGTTTCCAGCTGATCCACCCAAGATTAATCAATCCGTTAACCAAAAATCGAAAACGCACACAAGGGCACCATCCCATCTGCCCTTGCCCCATCCCCATCCCACCTCCTCTCCAATATTTTCCAAGCACGGGCAGCAGTGGCTAAATTTGGATATCTAATGCAAATGTCCTAAACAGAGGTCCAGCTTGAATACACAGTACTGAACATACTACGACGAGAATTGGCCAATACCTCCACATCACAGACCTATGGATAGTCAATTGAGCGTCACTGCCGCCTCGCGAGTTGACAGCAGAACAAATAGGTCAGTGAGTCAGCAATGACTACCTTGGCAGACCTTCCCTTTTGCTTGAAACCTTACACTACATTGAGCAGAGTGAAACTCCTCCTCTACGAGCTGCAACACTTCCAGAAACAAACAACAACAAAATGCGAGGCCATCCTCCTCAATTGGCGACACTCGGGCATCATTGACTATCGGGTAGCAACTACTATGGCTACTCCCCCTTGCATCATTACGTTAGCCCTGTAAGCAGCAGCAAGCTCGATCACAAACCCCGGCATCGCCATTGCCACTTGTGATGCGGATGAAGTGGCGGGAGCTCATCAGGGCCCATGCTGGCATGCAGCTGCTGCTGATGACGATAACGATGACGATTCATACATTGGCGCCAACATGGCGATGATGCGCAACGTTAGCAGGAGATATACCTAGACTACTACTCTACTACTACTGCTACTACTGGCGGCACTGCTGCTGCTGCTGCTGCAGCAGTGCATCATACGAATGAGTAAAAAAGAAAACAAACCAACAAAACAAACGAACAAACAGAAAGGGCCACGATGCCTGGAACTCGAGTCCATCTGCCAATGAGCGCCAAACCCTAATTTCCAGGTTTCCACGGGACTAGTGGGAATGCGTCCTCATCCCTCCAGCTGGCCCCGCTACCCGCACATCGTACCCGGCGAACCGGCAGCTGCAGTACTTAGTAAGCGGGCCAATTGAGTCCTCAAGCCCCGCGTCACTGAGGCGCAGATTGGGCGCTCAGCTCTGTGGCCGGCTCGGTGAATCTCAGCCCTTCATTCATGGATTTCGATCCTGGGGTTGTGGTTGTCCGAGGTGGCGGAGGTCCGGGCGGGGTGGTGTTTGCCACCAAGGCGGGGTGGGGCCGTGGGCCTCATGTCTTTTTTCGGGGAGGCCGGCTTTAGGGTCTTGTCGGGGCTAGGTGGCTAAGCGGGCTCGGTGGCTAGGCGGACTAGGCTGCTAGGTAGGCTTATTTTGTAAGTGGCTATGCCTACTTACTAAATAACTAGTGAGTTAGGCTCACTTATTAGGTGGCTAGGCCTACTTACTAAATAACTAGTTAGTTAGGCTTACTTATTAGGTGGGTTGGCCCACTTACTAAATAACTAGTTGGTGGGGCTTACTTACTACCCAATAACTAGTTGGTTAGGCTTACTTGCTAAGTGGCAAAGGACGAGTAAGGGCCGCTTTACACCTAGAGGCCGGGCCAAAACCCCTTGAGGCCGATTGCATGAAATTTCAACCCTTCTTGGGTTAAAGGCCGGCCTCAACTACACATTATAATAAGATTATAACGGGGGCCAATTTTCCCATATGTAAAGGCCTTGGGGCCAAGAAACTAGGCCGATTCAATAAATCTAGCATAATCCAACGGATCTAGTTCGCTAAAGAAAATCATGCTTTATTTAAGAAGGTTTCTTTAGTGAAATATGACATCGGCCCCGAGGCCAAGAATTGGCCCTCCATTTTGGGTGCACCCAATTCAACAAGCTCGGGCCGTGTCATAACATACATTTTTTAATTAAAAAAATCATACCACCAAATCGGCCCGGCCTCTACGTGTAAAGGGGTTGGGACCGATTTGAGCCTTTTGGGCAATCACAAGTGAGGATTTCAAGCCTCTTACACAACAAATTGGCACCACATTTTATAAGAAAAGACATATTCTCATAAGTTAAAACAAATATCATTTAGGCATCCCCAATTATGAGAATATGTCTTTTCTTATAAAATGTGGTGCCAATAATGAAGGGGAAGTCAGCCTGCAGCCCCGCCCGCGTAACCAGCAACCGGCGTCACCGGCGTCCCTGCCCGCCCACGCCATCAACCGCCACCTCGGACAACCACAACCCCAGGATCGAAATCCATGAATGAAGGGCTGAGATTCACCGAGCCGGCCACAGAGCTGAGCGCCCAATCTGCGCCTCAGTGACGCGGCCTCAAGCCTCCTGCAACAATTATAGAATGCCAAAGAGGTGCTAAAATGAGCTTGACCTCCAATGAATCAATATAACGATATAAGGGTTTGGTATACATTACGGCAGGCCTCATTAAATTAGTCGTTCTATAAATAGGCGCCTAAAATGCATAAAATAATTTGAGCGGCGTGCATAAATTAAGAAAAAATTCAAAAATACCCAAAGGTTGTGCAGTCCGATGTGCAGTTTAGGGTTTAGGGTTGGTCGTCTACATTGATCACAACCTTCTATCCCGCCATATAGATGGGAGCGTGTCAACACAATAAAACATGCCACACACAACGCCATACGAAACACACTCCATTTGTCCAATTCCTAGCATTTTCCAATTATTTCTTGAAAAACGCTTATTTTATGCGCCTCGGATGCACGGCGCGCATAAATTAAGCTAATATATTTAATTTATGCGAATGCCTAATTTTATGAGGCCTGCATTACGGTGAAGAAGTGCACATGTCAAAAATTTAGGAGATTGGAGCAATATCATTGGCTACAAAATGAGTTCTTCACCGGCCAAGTCTTCTCCAGCCCATAACATTATTTAGTTGGACTAAGACAACCCTAAACTACTGGATGATGGTGGAGAGATATCCAAATCTCAAGGAAGAGGTTCGCGGTTCAATTCCCGACTGTGAAATTTCCTCTCTACTTGACAAAAACTTGCCAGGTGGTCCACTGCCTCCTGTGATTTGGCATTGGCATGTCGGCCTTCTGTTTCAATAATAATAATATTATTATTATTATTATTATTATTATTTAGCGCCCCCAGATTGACGTTCTCAAAAGAGCATCAAATCGGTTTGATACTCTTTTGAGAACTAAGATAACACTACATTTGAAAATTTACTTAGCCTATTTTTTGATCGATTTAGGTAGTTATTTTCACTATTTAGCATTATTGGCTTTGTCTGTAGGACAAAGACTATGCATCGACTTCTCTGTTTCAAGAGCAAATTTCCTAACCACTTTGCGTTTACACTTGGACGTTACTTGCTATTGCGTCCGGTTTATTTAATGTGGATGTGAACTATAGTTATATATATCTAGTTAAGTATAGTTGCTCCCAAGAATGTATTGAAAAAAATTTAGTTAACTTTAGTTATTTTGGCAGTTGTTAATTATTTATTTTTAAAATTTTGGGTGATAAATGAGTAGCTTTGTGTAACGTATCTCAAAAATAATGAGATTCAAGAGGCATGTTCCACCCAACCTTAGAGCTTATATACTTGCTACTACTATGAGTAACTATATAGTACTATATAGTAGTGCAAGATATACCACTAGCTCTCCCTCCACATAACATTATTCAGATCCATATCAACGTTCTGTGGGACTGGCAGTATTTTGCGGAATATTCCCTGATATTTCCCACATTCAGATTGAATGTGGGAAATATCAGGGAATATTCCGCAAAATACTGCCAGTCCCACAGAACGTTGATATGGATCTGAATAATGTTATGCATGCCTTTAGGATAACTCTAAGTATAGTTAACTCATGGTCGTTACTTACAAGGTGATAACCTAGTGTAACACCATAGTCTCAACTAGTAGTAACTCCCTTTACCTTGTAGAACTACTAGAGCACCTAGGGTGGAGCCTCTAGTCTTTTAGCAAAGGAGTTTAGTTGAAGTAGAGGTTGTAAATAGTAAATCAATAATAAATAAGTAGATACACGTTACACATCTCCCCACTTAGAAATGAACGTCCGCGTTCATGTATTATCCCAAACTATAGTACATCAAGACTTTGAGTCAAGACCACCACTTAATTGAAGCGGGCCATGGGATCTGTATATGTACCCATGCTCCATGCCAATTGGCAGGGTGAAACAAAGTGAATAATAACACCCCGTTGTCGTGAAGCAAATTCTTATACGATGTAAAAATATATATAGTATTGTTATTTTTTTGATTTCCATTGACTTTCATAGTTAGTAAAGTAATAGAGAAGGTTTGGGAAAATCGTGATTATTTTCACAACCTTTGTTGATTTTGAAGACCTTATGTCATTAGAGTTAGTTTTGATTTAATTTGAAGTTGATTGTTGTCGAAAGAAAAGGTAAAGATTTTTCGCCTTTGTTGACTTTTGTGGCTTTGTGTTTGAAAAATATGGATAGATATGACTAAGGGATGATGTGGACCACCCAATGGTTATGCGGGTGCCCATTAGGCCCATTATGGGCGGTTGTGTCCCCGTGTGACTAGACTAAGGAGGGAGGTCTTCCTCTCTCAAGGGGGGCTCTCTCCAATTTGGAGATGGAGAGTTTTAGTTTCGAAAGAAAACTTTGAAAATGAACCATAGATCTCGTATAGCGTGGATTTCAATGAAAATTTATGAGTATGTTTATTTTACTCGAGTGATTTCAATGATGTATAGACTACTCCATTTAGAGTTGTTATGAGAAAATTATGGGTTTTAGAATGAAGGCAATTTTATTGCCATCGGAATCTAAGAGTGGGTGCTTTGAGAGCATGTGAAGTATGATTTTTTGTTCTCAGATTTTAGGGGTGCTTGAATCATGTTTTAAGCTTTCCAAAAAGTTATTAGACTCTCAATTTGAACATAGAATGAGAAAGTTATGAGCATAGAAGTGTGAAGGTGTAGATTTGCCACTGAATTTGGGACGTCCGTGTTAAAAAAAACCATAGAAGACGGGCATATTTGAATTTTGAGTGCAAAATTTTAGGTAGCATAGATAATAAAGTTGGACATAGACTAGTTGCAGCCAGGAACCCTGTGTTTTTCCATAGTAGAACCCTCTCACCACGACACCATTTACAGGATCTTGTACAAGTTTGAAAGAACATAATGTGTCTACCCTGAAGATTCCTTCCGCCTCAACCGTTTCTGCGTAGCTGGGACTTCGCGGTCACGCTTGATACCTTCACGTGTTAACCTGTCTTCTGACTTGGCTACTGCATCCCAGTACTCCTTGAGGACTTCTACACTCAAGTTGCATTCCGGCTCCCATGAATTATACTCAAGTGCATATCCAAGCCATTTGATAAGATAGAATTTATTGGGGCGAGAACGAGACCCTCTATCCTCATATGAAAGCACACGTTCTACTTCATAAGATGCATCTTCCCCAAAGATTGGCGGAGGGGGAGGTTGTACCCTGCGATCAGCCACATACGGCCTAAGAAGTGATACATGAAAAACATCGTGAATCTTAAATGTATTTGGCAGTTGCACGCGGTATGCTACGACTCCAATCCTCTTGATTATCCGAAACAGACCAATCCACCTTGGTAAAAGCTTTCGAGCTCCTGGGACCTTCAACTTAATGTTGGCAGTACTAACAAGTACTTGCTGGTCCACCTCAAACGATATCTCTTGTATGTGCTTATTAGCATAGAATTTATGTCGTTGTTGCGCAGCAACCAAATGTTTCTTGGTCAAACCAATTACATCTGTCATATGTTCGACGAAATTTTGCGCAACAGGGACTTGACACATGTTATTCCCACTTATTGGTGTCCGGGATGCTGACCATAATTCAGGACAAACAGAGTATTCCGCACTGATTCTTGCCAAGAATTATTATATGCAAACTCAACCAAAGCAAGGAATTCATCCCAATCATCTTGCACTGGGTTAACATAATGCCGCAACATATCCTCTAGGAAAGGGTAGAATGTTTTAGGTATGGGAGGGTAACCACCGAGTTACAACATGGAGGCGTCATATAGACAAAGTTCATGCTAATGAGGAGAATTAGTATTATAGTGTAGATTGTATATGTCTTGATGCAAAGGATGCGACTGACGTTCTTTTGGATGCTATGAATAACGTCAATAGGTGACGTCTCAAATCTATTGATTCACTGATTTGTTTTTCTTGAATCCATTCATCTTTGTATTTATAAATTTTTTTATTGAATTGTACATCCATAGAGAATGATCATGTGAAGACCAATTTGGTTCACAAAATTCATCGCATTCGGAGCTTTGGGACTTTGAAATTGCAAGAATTTAAAAAAAATTTGTCCCCCGAGGATTATGTTAAATGTGAGAAGAAACGCCCATTGACCACATTGTATCCTCTTATCGCAGATATCTTTGCAACTTTCATCTACAAGGTAATCCTTCAACATCTTAATGACTACATCAGTTTCATAGTCTTACATTGAATTGTCTAATTTTTATTGAACTTCAAACTTTCAATATTGATTTCAGCACAATATTGTGGCAGAATCAGAAAAGGCATGTCGTGAGTACAGGGAAAACACTCCATCGGCCCAAAGATCCCTAGGCTTGAGTTGGAGGCTATAGCAAATGCGGTGAGGAAAAAAATGAGGACATATAGGTCAAAGGAGTTTGATAAACTCCTTGCAGTTGCAGATTCCGTGAATGGAGTTGATTTTGTGAAAGACGTAAGTTTGATATTATTAATTTGGATTTTGTAATATATTTTTGTTATATTTTATGTACTACATTTAATGTTGGATTGATTGGTTTTAGATAAACGAGCATTGGAGTTCTAATCCTAAACCAAAAATGACATTAGAAAAATTGCAAAAAATTGCAACAACTCATGTGGATGGCAAGTATAAAGTGAAGTGGTTAAGGTGGTGAAATTCATCTCCGATGACACGTGAGGCATTGTGATTTTTGCCTCCTAATTTCATAGACAATGACCTTGACTTGTAGTTGGTGAAAGCATTATTTTGGGCTCAGATAATATTATTCATTGTACATGTATTTCTGTTTATAGAAGCAACATAATTGTTACATAGTGTTTATATTTGTTAAGATAGATATTTGACATAAAGTTTTATGTTAAAAAATTCTAATTTAGTTGGAGGAAGGTGCCATCAATGAGTTCCATGACATTCTACTACATTTGGAAGACGTGATTTGGGATATCATCCTCAAGATCGGAGATTACATAGAAAAATGGTATTGTTTCTTTGGAACAAGGCATATACTCCATTGTTACGTGGTTCAATACGATTTGCAAAAATCACAATATTGATGAAGAATCTTGAGGACGAATCGGCAGTGAAACGTGTGATATACAAGTATTTTTTTTACATTGGATCATTTTATGAAATAAAGTTTATCTCCATTAATGATAACAAACTGAATTTAGTTGTTTATTTTGTGTAAGTACCTAAAAAGGGAGCTTTAAGCCCAAAAAATAATTCTATTGCAGGCATTACCTTTAATCTTGAACTCATGGGCTAACACGTCAAGTGACCAATGCATATTTTCAGGCTTGAAGTTGATGTTGTGGACTCATGATTTATTAATTCATTCTCCATGGTTTATTAAATGTCCAACAAATTTTTATCCCACTGAAGAAAAAACTCTTAGGTTGTCAATGGATCCATCACAACCAATGGTGGATGAACCTAGTGAGGAGCAACAACATGCTGGGAGAGGAGGTAAGCGCAAACGGAAGGTACAAACTACGACAACACCTCCTGTACCACCAAAAGTGTTTGTACCGCCGCCGCCGCCACCACCACATGCATCAATGTCACAACAAGTTAAAAACAATGTTGATTTGCACCTTGATGATATTGCATTAACTCTTAGTCCACCCCATGTTGTCATTGCTTCAACGCCTTTAAATTATATTTTTCAAACTCAACAGGTGGTTGTTGAAGCTTTCAATGAATTCAATATACACAAGGTCTCTACATTTGTGAGGAATGAGTCCATCTCTAACATGTTGGAGAATGGTGCAATCGACAACCCTGTGTTAATATCTGCATTTCAATTTATTAAAAAAATTAGTGATCTTGAACAATATATATATATATATATAATTTTTATTTATTTATTTTTGTGCAAGATTTTTGTGTTTGAAAATAACTCTTTGTTTATGGAGTTCGAATGCATTTCAATTTGGTTTATAGGTTGGTCATGCTCGCAAAATTCGTGTTTCATCTAAAATTTGTAAATTTGGCGGATTTGATCTTATCATCGCGGATTTGCCGGAGGGTCTACCCGTTCCGAATGTGTCTTCTCCTCCAGATTTGATTTCATCTTGGAATGCACACAATTCAAAAGACATAGAGGCTTTGTTTGAGTTTGCAGATGGTTTTCTCACCGATAATGCTCCATTGTTGTTATTTCTTCCGGAGTTCAAAATGGTTAGAGATGATGTTAGGGCATATGCTGCTTCATATGGGTTTGCATTGGCAAAGGATTGGTGGGCAATAAATGAATTGTCATTTTGTTTGCCAGCAAATACAAAGCTTACGGTACATCTCTATCTTTAATCGTCAAGTATTTTCCCGATTTATGTGGCTTTTATTTTATGTTTGATGTCATGACAAAAATATTTTTTTAATAATAAGTATGCAATTTTGTATATAGACTCGACGATTTCGAATCATGATGTTTTTCCGTTTGGAGCCCCGTCCACAATTTGTTTTCAACAAAGTAGGTGGTCTCTCTTCAATGGAAATGGAGGATCTAGATATCTTTTTCAACCGTATTACGTCCAAAATTCAAATGATGCATGAAAACATCCCATGGAGAGGTGCGCGGGAGAAAGACCCAGAGTCATTGCAATTTCTTATTGAAGCATTGACTAAACCGGGAGATGTTGTTCTTGATGCTTATGCATTCACAAGTAAGAAACAAGTTTTTTTCCTTATAAGTTTTGAGTTTTGAATTTTATATAAATGATAAATAAGTCATGATATACATGGTTGTGTTTGTTACAGGCGCATCTATTCATGCTTGTCATCGTAGTGGCCGATACCTTGTTGCCTTCGAGCTCGGGGAGATCACTCCATTGTAAAGTTGAACAACCACGTGCGATCATTTTACATGTAAAAAATATACAAAATATACAAAATATCATCAAAATGGGTCACAATTTTATCAAATTTTTTTCATGAGTACATATAAATGGTACCTGTTACATAGTAAAAAATGGTGATTAAATTTGATGATTTTTTTTAATAAAACATACCGTTTCTAACTAGAATGACACATAATTGAACTAAAAAAATTGCTACGAAAAATGAAAATGACTAAAAATTTCAAAAAAATATACAAAAGATACCATCAATGGTTGTGTATATGTAGAAAAAATATCATAAAATTTAAAATTATTTTTGGCATGTAATAGAGGGGTAGCAAACTTTGTTCGCACGTGGTGTTCAACTTGACAATGGAGTGATCTCCCGAGCCTTCGAGAAAGACTCGGCAATTTTTGACACAATATTAACCCCTTTGTGCAATTCATTGCCGTCTCCTAATGTTCATGGCTTGCAATCATTCAACATGCCAGATGAAGATGATGATGAACATGTTTGGAAAATTCCAAGGAAATCTCGCATGAGTGCGTAAGTTTGTTGTTTTGAATGATTTTAAGGTTTTGGTTTTTTTTATGGACTACTTAGTCTCTCACCAATTGTTTCTAATTATTTTTCATAATGTGTGTAGAAAAATGAAGGAAGCGATGTCCCCCCTCACCAATTGATTCTCCCTATGTATGCCGAGTGTGAGGCAATACGATTAGCAAATGTTAGAACACCTCCAAGGCGACGTAGATCTAAACGTTATGATCTTCGTATCTTGACGTTCATGGATATAGAGGCAGACGAGTGTAATTCATGTTTGTAATAATGAGGAGAGTAATAAATAACATAATACAATATAGGTGGATGAAGAGGTCTTGCACATGACTTGGTATATATGTGCACATGTTTTTTATTTTATTTTGCATGACACTTATATAGTCTTTATTAAATAACAACTAAGAGTGGACATTCATTTGTGTGACCATTATCTAGACTCCCTAAACCCTAATGCTTCCACATTTGCATCATTGCTTTATGATTTTATTGTTTAAAATGTTTATATGAATTGAAGCAATCAATTGCGCAAGGCAATATTTGGCACGTAACATATGTTGATGTTTGACCTACAATATGTGGTAATAGGATACCGAAACCGTGGTGATGGGTATATTTTTTGAAATATTTTCACCTTAATTGGCTTGATAATTATTGCTCACTGCTCACCGCTCATCGCTCATATGATAGCACTCCCCAAGCTTAAGACCTTAAATTGATAATGCCCAAATGGGGTTCTAAATGTTGATTTAGGTGCATCTTCCTTTGATATACAGATCCAGTGATATTATTGTGCCAAATACAGAGATGAAAATACACTAGCACTTGTTAATCGATCAAACAAATCATCAATGTGAAGTAACAAATAATGATTTTTTACGTTTGTTTATCGAATGTACAATAATTGACCACCATACACAACGCTTTGTTTTTTTTGTTTTGGACAAATAATATGGGAGACCCATAAGGTGATGAATTGGGTTGAATCCATCCCTTTTCCAAGCATTCCTTAACTTCGTTTTGGCCTCATGTAACTTCATGGGATTCAACCTATATATTAGCTTGAAAGGTGGTTTCCCATCTGGCTCAAGAGGAATAGTATGGGCCATTTCCAACTCTAGAGGGAATCCACTTGGTAAGAGGTGAAACACATCAACAAATTCTTCCAACATTGTGGCATAAGGTGGTGTCACTATGTCCTCTACTTGTCTCCAACCGCAGTCGATTGAACTAGAAACGAGGTTATTTTCTTTTGAATTGATTGTTTGAATTGCATGGTAGAGAGTCTATGGATATTTGGACTTTGACCTTGCATTGGGTTCATATACTCAATCATTTTATGACGACTCTTATAAAACACGCAACATTCAGATTGAAAATCCAAGCATGTGTTGTGTTGTACTAGCCAATTGTTGCCCAATATCATGTCAATACCATCGTTCAATTCAAAGACAAGGTGATTAATTTGACTCAAATATTATTGTATCTTAGCATAGATTTTAATATGTCCATCCATAGAAACTTGATGACCATTCCCTAATACCAAAGTGTTATTGCCCTTCTTTACTTTCAACCCAAAAATATTAACAAAAACATAGGTCAAAAAACAATGTGATGCATCACCATCCATTAAAATAGATGCATTCTTATGCGTTACTTGCACCGAGAAGTTCATCATCAATTAAGATGACATAATGAGCTTATTCAAAACGTGTGGGATGGCCTCATCAAGATATACTTGCTATAGTTTTGAATTAGATTCAAATTGATGCGACAATTTGAGCCTTCTCAAAATTCTCTTAAGGTACTTTATCTTATGTTTTTTCAACAACAAAACATGCATTGGTATTATGATATACCTCCTTTTTACCATGAAAATAGGCTCTTAGTAAACTTTGCAAATCCTTGGATAGGGAATAATTGATGAACAAGTCCTCAATGCATCAGATTTTTCATCATAAACAATCTTTAGTGAGAGTAATGGAGTTGGAAAATGACATCTTTATGCAAATATCACATTCAATTGCATCGCATTGCTCATTGAGTGTGCCCGGGATGAATTCCAACACACTTAATGGTAATAATTGTTTTGAAACTTGATTTTGTCTAGATACTTGTTCATTGTCTAAGTGCCAGATTTGGGAAAATATTTCTTTGCTTTATTTAAAGTCTTGGGTTTCACATCCTGATTTTGAGGACAAATATGGGCAATATGATCTCCATGATGGCAAATAAAACAACGTCTGTCCTTCCTATATGCGTTATTTGTGGATTGCTCCTTTGGAGTTGTTGATGCACCGTCAATAAGTTTAGTAAGGGGCTATGCGGTGCTAATTATTTGGTTATGTTAGTTCACATAGGATTTAAATGGGAACATGACCTCAAGTGAATTGGAAGATGTAATTTTGAAGGTTTAAGTAGGCTATGGATTGGAGATATCAAGAAGTAGTAGGTGTATAGATCATAGCATGATAGGAAGAGAGATATAGGTTGATATCTACACGTGCTCATGGAGTAGTATAGATTTATAGTTTTGAGGTGGAAAGGAGAGTTTTCTTTTCGTTCTCTCTTGGTGAGCTTTGTATGGAGCACTAAAAAATGCTCTGACATATTGCTATGGTCATTGTAAATTTTAGCCTTGCTATTGAGCGATTAGACTTCTACCTTGCGTACTCCAAGAGTGATTCCTCATTGTAAAACTATTTTCTAAATTTGAGGTAATTGAGAAGTATCCAAGGTGTTGGTATTGATTTGCTCGTGTTTGAATTCTATCTGGATTCATAGTTGGATCATAATTGGATCAATTTTGCATAAGGCCCGAGTATATATTTGGGTGATAGCATGTATGTGAAGAATCTTTGTGTTGAGCAACTTATTGAAATAGGAATCTAAAGTTTGTATATGTCTTATAGAAATCTCTAAAGTGGTTTGCCATTGTCAATCAATTGTCCCATATTAATTTGGAGTAAGGGAGAACGCCTCAAGATGGTTGTATTAGGTTGCTAATCTTCTTGTCTCATCCCATGGAATGATTTATTGTTGAAGTTAGAATTGATATGTATCAAGGAGTGATTATTGGTCCGAGTGATATATTTTGTGATATGGATTTTTGGTTTGAATCATCATTCATGTTTTAATCATGTTGATTGTGCCTTGATTGTAAATCCAATTATGTTAAGGCAATAGTATGGGATAATTAACCATGTCGGCAACTTGTCCTTAAGAAAAAATATTATAGGAGTTTTGAATGGAGAAGTCAAAAAGTAAAAGAAAGGATGAGTCCTGGATAAGAAATCTACTTGGTTATATTTTCCTTAGACGAAGACAATCATTCTTGTGAGAGGAAGAATTGGAGCAATAGATTAAGGTATCCTACAAGTCTATTGCTTTGCGAATTGAGGTAAGAATGTGTTCATCCACCTCAAGTTAACATGGTGGAGCAATTGACTAAGAAATTGAGTTGTCACTTGTATTTGGCGGTGTAAAAGACTATGGGCTACCATAACCAGGAAACCTTTTGTTTTCTACTTTCCTAACCTTTGGTAGACTAGAAGTTGAAAGGGTGACTAGGCAAAACTATCGCTTGTGAGGGGTAACATGATGACAAAATATTTGTCCCTTGGAGACTAAACCATAAGTAAGTATCATATTTATATCTGAATGTGATATGACGACAATTAATTGGGGTTATTCCAATATTTATGATACATATAATCAAGATGATAGACTTGGATTAAGAAACTAATATGTATTCTTAAAAGAAGCTTAGGTGTTGAACTTAAAGGGTTGTATAAATGAACCAAGACTATGATCATGTTTGAGTTGTGGTTTGTCTATTGTCTCATGCAATGGATGGTTGCTTTTGTGATTGGTGATGAGGTAAAGACATTTACTTGATGGTATAATTAAATTGATAATTAATCAAGGAAGATTGAAAACCCTATGTGGGTGACTACACATCCAATCTAAATTACACTAAAGAGGCTAATTGATTCAAGGCTATTGACCATACCAAAGATCCCTTGGCTTTGGTAAAGAGACAAAAATGGGATACTTTATGCAAGACTATTGTCAATGGTTGTGCATATGCTTGCGCACTGCACAAGGTCCAATTAAACGAACTCATTGACAAACTATTTTCTGGGTAAATAGTGTGATATTGAGCGATTGTTACAAATGCATGTAGTGTGGTTGAGAGATTTCTTAAACCCTTATGTTTGAGTATATTAATTGTCAACCCAAAATCTAACATAACCTGAAATACACCAAACATTGCCTTAAAAAACTTATATGAGACACCTAGATGACATAAAAATCACCTTTTAAGTCTTCCCTAAGTGTTTCCATGGGTTTTGTTTTAACCAAAATTTGAATTACAATCCCTTTGGTTGCATCACATTGGATTGAGGCTTGATGTCCTCTTTTTCTTTTGCGGCTTGATCATAAGTGGCATCAATGGTGATTGCAAAGTGAATGAGACGCTCGATGTCCTCCCAATGTCCACCATCTCCTTCCATATACACCACGATTTTGTTTCTAACATCTTCTTTGAACTCTACAATAAACCTTTCCACCTTATCACCAGTGGAGATAGGAAACTTATTAATGCAGGAGCACAAATATTGAAACTCATGTGTACTTTTCCACATACCCTTTATGAGAAAGAAGGTGGAGTTTGTTACATGATCCCGTGAGAATGGATAAGAGCTTCCTTGAAATGTTGCCAATCCAATGGGTTCTTCCCATCATATTGTAGCTCTTCTGCTAGTATGTCCCAATGTTAGACCACATTAGTCTCCAAATAAGTGGATGTTGTGTTAACCCATTTATCCCGTGGAATGCGACTTGCAATGAGGAACTTTTGAATGTGGGTCACCCATGCCAAAATTGTCATTTTAGAGTGTTTTTTGAAGTTTTCAGGTTTTGTTGAGGCGTCAACAAATTTACCCTTTTCAACTTCTTGCATTGTTTCCAAGAAACGAATCTTTAATTCTTGGAAAATTTGGCCATCCTCGAGTTTTATGTGAAAGTCTTGAGCTTCTCATAGTTTACTTCTAACATCGCAAATTGATCGTGGTCATCCATCAACTTATCTTCATAGTATTCCCATGTCTTCCGTGTGAACAATCTGTCCACAATTTCCCCATATGTCTTAGGTGTTGGGAAGGTAGAAACATGGTTAAATGTGGAAGGAACGTCCTCATCACTAAGGTTAGAGATATCTTTGACCATTGAGCCTACAAATGCAATTAAAAAGTTCATTTTTTTGAGATTTTCATATCTACAAGGTGAAACATATAATAGGCTCCGAGCAATCACTAAGGTTAGAGATATCTATTTCCGGTGCCATGGTGTCCACACTACGTATGGAAACAATAATCTAAAATCAAATAGCCCTAGGACTTAGTTCAAAAGCTTGACAAATCCTAATATACTCCAGGAAAATATAAGAACTCAAAAGGATGCACTTGAAACTTCTAAAAAAACCTTGACAAACACTTGTAGAAAACCAAAATATGCAAATGTCATGTTGGTTCGATCACCAAAAATAGTGTAGCAAAATTTCTACCAAGTATGCCTCAAGCACTCCTCTTGCCTTCTCTTGAAACAAAATATAATTAACTCAATTTTTTATATTTCAGAAAGAAACAAACTCATTCCCTCCCTTCGTAAAATGATTTTAATTGTCTCCCCAACCTGAAACACAAACGTTACGCAACGGAAAAGTAACAACACCCAAAACACCAAGGTACAAGATCTTGGAGCTCTGATACCAATGTAACGTCTCTAAAAAAAGGCAGAATAAGAGGCATGATCCTCCCAACCTTAAGCCTTATATACTTGCAGGAACTAAGAATTGAATTTCCCCTCAACTAATCCTAAAGCATACAAGTAACTAGCTATCCCTCTGTGCCTTTGAGGTGAGTTAAATGCTCTTAACTAAAAGTCATTACTTATGAGGAGAGAACATCGTGTAACACCACAGTCCCAACTAGTGGGTAACTCCCCTTTACCTTTTGAGAATTATTTGATCTCCCATGGTGGAGTTCTCTAGTCTTACATATAGTAGAGTCTAGTTAGAGATAGCAAGGTAACCAACAAATAGATACACGTTACACCAATTGTTGTTTCAAATAACCTTATCTTAGGCTAAAATTCTTGACCGACCAGTGCATTTCTTCACCGTAGTCTAAACTGACCCTAAGTTACGATGATCTTCATTCAAACCAATGCACATGGAGAACCAACTACTAATTATAAACGAACCTATTGAACTTGAGAAATGACTAATTGAAGTTCAAGACTTCAGAAAATTTACTAATTATTTTAGAAGAATCTATAGAATATAACTTGAGGGTGAATTCACAATAACACGAGCCAACCCCGCCAAGTTATAACGACTCTTGATGAGTGCTTAGAAAAAAATATCTTCAATTTATGTAGATATTAGAAAAATTTAAGGACATTTTGCGACATATTTTGAACATTTTAGCACATTTTAGTCGTTATTAAGGACTGGTTACGACCATATTTTAGTCCTTTTGGAGTACCAATAACTTCCCAAACATCGTCAAACTTTAGTATATTGTATAATGACATATATTATATGTAATTACTAATTTGTATTGCATTATCAATTCATATGATAAGATTATTGCTTAACAATCCGTTAAATTAACCACTGGTTACAGTTTCTGTGGGTCGTGTTATTGTGAATGCACCCTTGAGTTAATATAGAAAAACTGAAATGTCACAATATGTGATCGGTTGGGCTTGAAAATACTAGGATTTTGACTAGTTATGCCCATAATTTCCCCCGAAATTGTGTTCAAACCTCCACGCCAACCCCAAACATGCACTGAAAATTTATGAAAATGCAAAGTTCTTGTATGTGAAACTACTAACTCCCAACCAAAACTCCAATTGAATAGAGTGGTAATTCTATTGGTTGCAATTACGATTTTTCTACCATTTTTTTCTATTTTCTTTTTATGGAGGGGAACAAGTCAACTAAAGGTTGTTTTACACACGTGACCAAGGGTTGCGATAAATAATGGTTTGGAATTTCTTGTGGTTGTGCTCAGCAGTCCAATGATCATGACCAATAGAAATTCACATCACAAATGAAAAGCCTTGTTCACAGGGCATAGCTTAGGGGTAGACTCTTCATTAGAGACCTAAATGATGTTCGTGGATCACTATGAATTTAAACCCCCTATATACAAGAAATTTGTAGAGAGAAACTAATGCTTACGTACTAACGGTAGGCTATAAAATGGACTCAATTAATTATAGTAAGATTTTCATTTTAATGTGATAAATGCCTCCCCTACATAAACAAAACAAAAATCCTGAAATAAATAGGTCTTCATTGCATATACAATCCACTTTCACATTCCAACAAAAAAGTCATCAAACACTTTTCCATCTTGTCGCGTACCTCACCATGAAGAGTGCCCAAAACACCATGGGCACAAGGGGGACCCTGGAGTAACACCTGGGACTTGTGGCGCCGTTGGTGAGAGGGCCCAAGTGATCCTAGTGTGGATGAGGACCCCGGGCGTTGGGAACGCCTCCCACCCACGAAGACTAGGAGTCATGAGGATAAGGCCATCAGCTATGCGTGGCTTATGACGTGCCGATTCTAGAATGCTCAAGAACAACTCAATCGGAGGTATGAGCTAAGAGATATGGCAATTTGAGTGGGCGTTGCCTAGGGACAACGCCATGTGACAGCAGTGACCTGGGAATGGCTCCCGGGACTGCTGAGGTTTGAACAGCCATAACTTCCTTAGTACTTGCCCGAATGGGGCAAGTGAGTAGTCCATCGGCATCTATGTGAAACGTAGATGATGATGGAGTGGTCGATTGTTAGAATCAAAGATCATATGGAGAAGTTATGGGGTTTTGAAGCTGTTGGGGGCTTTCAACCCTAGCGGCTAAGGGAAAATGTCTATTTGGCCCCAACTCTTGGTAGAGAGACAAAAGGTTACTTAACGGTGGGGTAAAAGGCCCTGCCTAGAGTCCTAGAGGCTTATATGGGTAAGGTGGTGTGGCCAGCCGAACCCACCCAAGGCCGAACGGCACAACCTCCACGGGCATTGGTCCAACATGGGAGCATGGTTGCATAGTATGGTTCGGGTTGTTGTAATGTTGCTCCGGCAACGCGATGATCAACATAAGATTAGACTTCCAAAGATGGAAGTCCACATCTAACCTTTGGTTATTGATTAAGGGGAGAGTTCCGAATGAAAAGTAGGAGGGTTGACTCCACTATTATGAACTATAAGGTCCGCAGTATTGGGAGCTAACCATTTGCATGGCGGAATGCGAAGGCTAGCGCTTGTAACCCTTGCCAGAATTGAGAAAACGACCAAGATACTTAAGGGGAGCTAGCAAGGGTTGCGACACATCCATAAGATGTAAGTCGACGATTGCATCAAACAAACAAAGGGCAAAGTATAATAAATTAACCACGATCCATAAAGCAAAACTTAAGGGAGGCAATGAGTGCCAAAAGTCTCCAAGTTGTGAAGACCCAAATGCAAATTTTAACAAAAATGGATAGGGTAGTTTTTGGGGACTATTATCATATGACAACAATGGATGAAACCAACACATCTAGTGTCATTCTTTTCTCTAAACCTTAGGGCCCTCCTTTTATACACATACCTTTATTTCAATAGTTTTAATAGCCTTTTTAAATGTACACACTAGAGATAAACAATACCTCCCCCTTATATATATTATGCATAGTAATGCCTCCAAAAATACCCACACGTAGATGTGTAAGCATCAAGGACAACTAATGCAAAGTTGTTAAGGCCTCGATTAGGATTTGCAATGATTCATATGTTTTCTCTCTACCACCTCTCTATGGCACTTTGTCGTTTATGAGTTGCATGCTTGCCAATATGAGAATAAAGTAAATTTCCAAGGCCTCCACATCCATCTCATATTCTGAAAACAAACTCCCATTCGTGTCTCGGATCTTAGAAAACTAATTTTCAAGCTTTTGTCATTTTTTTCTTACAAAACATATTGAAATAAATTTGCAAAAGTTGGCTCCAAATCACCCCAACAATGTTTCCCAGGGGTCTAGAATAAATCGCAAGAAATGAGAAACTAGTATCTCAAATCCCAAATACTAGTTTTCAAGATTTTTTTCATTTATTCTCAATAAAATACTTGAATTAAATTTCTTGAAGTGCGTTCCAAATGACCCCATCAGCGCATCCTATTGGGTTGGAGAATAAATGGCAAAAACGAAACATTAGTGTCTTGGATCCGAGACACAAGTTTCAAGATTTTTCCATTTCTTGCCACAAAAAAACTTCAATCAAATATGGTGAAGTGCACTCCAAATGACCCCATCAACGTGTCATAGGGGGTGCAAAATAAATGGCCAAAAATAAGAAATTTATTGTCTCAGATCCGAGACATTAGTTTTCAACATTTTGACATTTTTTCTCGCAAAAAAACTTGAATCAAATTTGGTGAAGTACTCTCCAAATGAACCCAACAACGCATCTTAGGGGGTGTAAAATAAATGGCCAAACAAAAGAAAACTGGTGTCTCGGATCCGAGACACTAGTTTCAAGATTTTGCCATTCATTCTCACGAAAAAACTTGAATCAAATTTGGTGAAGTGCTCTCCAAATGACCCTTGCATCACATCCTAGAGAATGAATGGCAACAAAATGAGATAATTAGTGGCTTGGATCCAAGACACTATTTTGTAAGATTTTTCAATGTTTCCTCACAAGAAAACTTGAATCAAATATGGTGATGTGGGCTCCAAATGACCCCAACACGCATCATAAGGGTGTAGATTAAATGGAAAAATGAGAAGAATGGTGTCTAGGATCTGAGACACTAGTTTCAAGATTTTGCCATTAAAACTTGAATTAGATTTGGTGAATTGGGCTCCAAATGACCCTAGTAATGCTTCACAATGAGAAACTTGTGTGTCGGGTCCGAGACACTAAATTCAACGATTTTGGATTTTTATTTTTGGAATGAAAGAATGAGTTGATTGTGGGTTGTATTCTTTACAAAATGAAAAAAATGTGAATGAAATGTTTTGGTTGGCCAAGATACGAAAGCAAAAGATTTGAAACATTTATTGTCTCGAGGACATAATGAATTCAATGTGGTAAGTGGTCTCCAAATGTCCCCCAAAACACTTCCTAAGGTCATATGAAAGGCCCTAAAAAGTGAAATTATGGTGATTTGTTGCCGAGACACTTTTTGTTTTTTCGGTTTGTTGGTTTTGTTTTTTTCATCTTGTTTTTTGGTTTTCCACATGCCATGATGGCCGGTTTAGTGTGCTAGAGGGAGCCATCACCCTACATATCCATTTGATGGTGTATGGTGGGAGAGGTATCACCCTACCCACAAAATTTAATACATGAATGCACATTTCAAGCATACATGTGAGGGCTTATCTATATATGCATTATGTCCTTAGGCCTACATACAAGCTCATGGATCATTTGTGCCATTCATTTTGCCTCTAGAAGATGATGATTGCTCTTGTGTCTCCGAATATTTACTTAGTGTAAGATTCAACCTCTAGATAGGATCATGTATGTTGAGCAAGAAATGTGCTCTATAGATGGAGAGGTGCCAAAACTGATTATGATGCCCAAGAACAATAGCAAAGGATGGTTTTGTTCGAAAATTGGGTCCTTGTTCATTTAGAGTTATAGGTCTTTTCTAATTCCCATATGCAAGCTTCTATTGTCATTTTAACAATCGAGTTTGGGATGTCCAATGTTTAAATTCCAAGTGTCACCATCATTAATTTGGAGCATGTCGCAGTTGTGTTATTTTTCTTATTTTTCTTTTATGCAAGACATGACCATAGACATCTATAATTGCCAACATGCAACCTTGCATAAACGGTCCACAACAAGTGGCTTCAACAATCTAGGATACAAATGACTTGTATTTACGAAGGTATGGTGGATGATTTCATCCAAGCCTTCATGCAAATTGTGAATTACAGGTCATGGTTGAAAGGTGGGTCCATTGGTAAATGCCATGATTCAATATCATTGGAGGTCAAGGCTATTGCCAAGTGTAGAGATCCAAGGCCAATGGCAACGGCCATGAAGTCTTATCCAAGGGCAAAAGGTCTTAACATCAAGGATTATGCCTTGGAGGCCACAAAGTTGGTTCCACCCAACAAAAACTCGACTTTCCACCCGATGCCGAATGCGACTCACATCGACATGACAAAGCATACTACTGCATTCCTCACCCAAACACTAGGGCATAAATAAACATGCATAAAGAAGTCCTTGAATTATGCATAGCATGGTGTGGCACATACCACATTGGTGTTGAAGATTGACAATTCTAATTCCCACTGGCACGTTGTAAGGTTGCCACCCAACTCTACCAAAAGATGTTGGGTGATGCAAGCCATTACAAGGGCCTTGTGCAATGCCAAAGTTGGAAATGGCAAACATGGCACCTCTACTACAACATACAAAGAGATAAATAAGAAGTTCTCTTCCACCAATAATGTGGAGCATGGGTTATCTCATGCCCCTGCCACACCGAGGAGACGGTGTGGCCATCCAGCCGTCCCGGCCATCCAGCTGACGCCCGGTCTTTGCGGCCACCCCCTCGGGCAGCTACCCGACATCCGGGACTGCCAGCCAGATGGCTGGCTGCAGGGCAGGCCCCCTGCAGCCGTCCAGCAGGGGGAGCTGCCCGGCTGCAGGGCAGGCCCCCTGCAGCCGTCCAGCAGGGGGAGCTGCCCGGCTGAACCATCCGGGCAGCAGAATTCCAGGTGCGTGTGTTTATTTTTTGAATTTTTTTGTTGGGCATGTGTTTTTTCTCCCCGGGCAGGGGCTGCCGACCGGATGCCAGTCACCGGTGGATGGCGGGCTGCCACACCGGGCCAGCCGGGTGCCTTTTCCAACGGCCACCCCGGGCGGCTGGATGGCCCTGCCTTCCACTGGTGTGGCCACCCTATCAAGGGAGAAGATGTTGGCGCTAGAGGTTGCCACTTTCCAATTGCAGCAAAGGAGGCATTTTCTCCTTGTTGTAGGCTCTCAACAATTGGGACACTCCTCATCTCTTGATTACATTTTTGTGTGCCATTAAACCCTGATGCCCGTACAACTTTTAGATTTTGAAGACAATGCATCATAATCCAACAACACCAACAACAAATCATAAAGACAAATGGGAGAGTGGTGGACTTATGGATGGATACTATATTGTTGGAGTCAATGCCGTTATGTATCCAAGATTTGGAATGATCATCAACATCGTCTCCAAGAAGGATAATTCCTAATGTATCAAAATTGGTAACATTCCATAATGCACATGGCCATATTTCATCAAATTCTCTTTCATGGCTTTGGGAAAGAAAGGAAAATGAGTGTATTGTAAACACATGTACTATGAGTTCATATTTTTTTTTATCCAAGGGTGAATTGTGACAATGACAAGTTCATTCACATTCCAACATATACCTACAACAAGGTCATGCGACCACTCGAGCCTTGTCGGTGTTGTTAAACGCAAGTAGTAATGCTAGTATAGTGTTCATCGTAATGTTTCAAAATGTTAGTTGATGACATTAATTATTTATAATCTATTTGGTTGCACTCAACAATGTTTTGGATTATTACAATAGAAATAAACAATTGACTGAATGTTTTTCTAAGTAGTCCATGGTAACATGCCTCCTTATGTTCTCAAATTTTGAATGTCAACATTATAAAACATATTATAATAAATAAATATAGCACCAAATACAAGTTATGACCCCTATAGTAATGGGGATTTCCTATTGTATATTTGACTTTATTGCTCACATGTTATCAGTCACTGCTTATGTGTTATTGCTCATCTCTCATACATTATCTTCCCTCCCCTCCTTATGGAAGTGTGGTTTTTTTTATTTCCTAAAAAAATGAGAATCGTTGGTCAAAAGTACTAAAGGGGGGAGTTGATGTTTGAAGAGGGTGACTTAAGTGCATGAATTTTGGAATTGACATTAATTTTGCAAAACCCATTGGTATGGCCCCGGGGAAGTCACTCCATGCACATTAGGCCACTACGTGCAATAAAAGTTTGCTACCCCTATATTATATGTCATAAATAATTTTTAAAATGATGATATTTTTACTAGAGATACAAAACCATTGATAATATCTTTTTTTATATTTTTTCGAAATTAGTCATCTTCATTTTTTGTAGTAATTGTTTTAGTTCAATTCTGCGTCATTCTAGTTAGAAACGGTATGTTTTATACAAAAAAGAGATCATCAAATTTGGTTACCATTTTTTACTATGTAATAGATACCATATATATCTACTTGAGAAAAAAAATTGATAAAATTTGACCCATTTTGGTGATGCCTTTAGAAAAAGCAGATTCACTTTTATCGCACATGGCGTCAACTTGACCAATGGAGTGACTTCCCCGGGGGTATGGCCAAAGATTGTTGCATTTTCGACCAATTCTTCTCATAGTGGCATATTCTTAATATTCAAATCTTGCACAATCTTTTCTCGTAAATTTTGGATTTGGTTTCATTTCTTTCTAGAGTTTTAACATATAATAAATTCACTCATGCAACATTTAAAATCTCCAACGTGCGTGTTTGACAATGAGACAAATCTAACTCTCTTCTACTGTACGTCCCCCTTTCTGCATGGAAGTGCTTTTGGAGATACTAACCAAAGCTTTGCCAATATCAGCGAAGTTTTATTTCCTTCTCCAAAATGTTCCCTTATAAGGAGCAGGAGGAAAGACAAAAAAGCATATGAAGGGAGGATGGAAAGAATGGAGGGAATGTATATTTTATGTCTCACGTTTAAAGTATATGTACCTAGTCAACTTTCCAATGATGTGACACCTCTATAGAAAATTGTCTCTTTCTAAATAATCATGAGATGTTGGTAAAGGGGGTTCACTATGTGAAGCCATGTGAATAAATTTGTAGAGGTAAACCAAAAGGAAACGATATCACAACATTATTCAGATCCATAACAATGTTATGTGGGACTGAAAAGATTCGGTGGAATATTCCCCACATTATGCCCAAATGATGGAATATTCTACATAATATTGTCGGTCCCACAGAACACTGTTATGGATTTGAATAATGTTATGATAAACCACAATGTTCTTTGATATATGGTTACTGTAGACGTAGATGTGACCAATTGGGGCAGACCAACCCATACATTGGTTCCTTGTTGGATGATTACAACCATGCCTCCAAGGTACCAGTGTACTGGTTGTTCGCCCCAGCCAATGTGGTCATGGAAGTTCGGTGCCTCGTGAAGTTGGAATTTTACTTGTCTTGAGGCCATCTTGCCAACACCAAAGCCCTTTCAAGTCAAGGTAGGAAAACCAAATATGGTAAATGATAACCGCTAGTGCACTAGACTAAGGGTAGAATGATTCTTTTGTGGACCCAAAATGGCTAATTGTAAAAGTGGTGGCCCAAAAAGGATACAGTGATAGGTGGGATGCATTGATTGGCTAGATAGGTGTTGTTTCACACCACTTGTGATCACTTTTTGGGAGCCATCAAGTTAACTATTTTGTATGCATGGTAAGATATTTTGATGCTCAAATTACGGAGACTCTATTATACAAGCACGGGGGTTGATTTACTTGCCTTTTTGAGAAAATGTAACTAATTATTTACATGAATTTACTAATTATTTATGAATATTTACATGGACTAATCATTTACATAATTATATGTTAAATATGAAACAACTTTCATTCCTCGTGATTTTCCCTACTTCAACTTTGAGGAATATTACATAGATTTCAAGCTGCTCTTTCTGCCTGAATAAGCTTATTTTCACCATTTTCTGTATTTCTACCTTATTCATTGTCAAGAAATTATAACCAAAATTAAAAGTAGCATAAATGAAACTATCACTCGCATATATTTCCTAAAAAAATAATCAATATGGCCCACACTAATTCTAATGAATATGGTTTGGGTTTAAAATTATTGTGGGTTCTAGAGAATTAGTAACGTGGCCAATTTAGTGTACTTATTTCCCACCGCCTGAGCAAGTTGTGTTATTGGAGAGATGAATGATATGGACGCTCCATGGATGTGAATGTGGATGGATTACATCTGGTCTCTCTGGGAAGAACCCTAATCGGAAAACCCTTGGTGCGACGGAAGGAAAGAGAGGCCGAGACACAGAGCCTCGTTTGAAGTTGCAAAATCGTTCGAAATTCGCTCGCAGCGATGGCGAGATCCAGGAGGGCTTTCAAGAAGACCAATGCAACGGTGCGCGTAGGTCTGCCAAAAAAGAAGAGCGCTAAGCTTCCCGCTCCTGTGACCGTGTGTATGCCGGGAACTGACACAAAGTACATATCTCCACAAACCTATTGCATCTGCTCTGTGTTCGTCTCTCTGGTTCATGATATTCTGTAACGGAGGAAATGAAGAGTTAGGGTGACTTCAGATGTCTACGACGAAAGATACATGTGCAGGTCGCCGCTTGCTAGTTAGGCTTTTTTGCACCAGTGGTAAATTTATCTTAAGCAGTTTCATGCATGTTGGAAATGGATGTTGAAGCCCTGCAATTTCAGCGTAGTTTCCATGGAATG
This sequence comes from Polytrichum formosum, assembly GCA_964035585.1. NCBI lineage: Eukaryota > Viridiplantae > Streptophyta > Polytrichopsida > Polytrichales > Polytrichaceae > Polytrichum > Polytrichum formosum. The sequence continues at coordinate 64,770,838 of OZ037936.1, forward strand.
CTGGGGAAAAACTGCAATTTCAGTTGTAATTTCTTTGGAATGCTAAGAAAATCTCAGAAAAAAATAATCTGTTGCATCTGCTCTGTTTTCGTCTCTCTGCTTCGTAATGGAGAAAATTATGTGTGTGTAAAGAAGGGGTAGGCTTGTTTCGGGTGTTTACGACGAAAGATACATGTGAGGTTGCCGCTTGCTAGTTAGGCCCTTTTGCACCAGTGGTAATGCATCTTAAACATTATCATTCAATACATGATGGGAATGGATGTTGGAGGCTCCAATTTGAGTGTAGTTTCTGTGGAGTGCTGGGAAAAATTGCAATTTCAGTTGTAATTTCTCTAGCAAGCTAAGAAAATTTCAGAAAAACCACCAGCAGTGAAGTAGAGGGTGCTTAAACCGTCACTTTTAGCTCTGAGCATAGATCCTATTAATTGATTGAATATAAGTCTAGCGATTCTTGTTAGCGATTGAAAAGGGATTGCAATGCACCAAAGAATGTCTTGAGTTCTTGTATGCAAAAGTTATAAAGCTTCAAAGTTTTATTGGTAGATGACCCAAAACCAACGCGGGAGACTGATGTCAATATTTACTTATTGTGGAAGATTTTAAGATGTTGGTTCTCAAGTGGGGTGTCGGTTTTAGCACCATCTTCCTTGATGACAAGATTTTGCCTCCTTATCACAACTTTGTAGAGGGAAAATAGTTGTGATAGTACACCTTAGTGATGCTTATGGAATCAAAGTGGTGACCAGGCCTTGCTTTGAATTGTTGTTTTTGTCCAGGCTGGAATGGGATGAGAAGGCAACTCTACTTCACAACTACAAGTCTTTGGGTATTTTAGCAAACCCCAATGTATTAGGAGCACGATCAGGCACTCGGAATGTGGTGCAACTCGTCAGCTTACAAAAGCCACTCTCTGATGATGGTACTGAGGTGTTTGGAAGTGACGATGAGAATGATGGTAAGCTTGCTGATCTTCTGGTAGCGATGTAGGGTATTCTGTTGTATTCGAGTAAGTGGTGTCCAAGTAACCGTATGTGTATATGTGTATGTGCATATGTGGAGCCCGTACACATGGAATGGTTTTCTTAGTTTGCTAACAAGGTGAACTGCACTGATCCTCTCAAGAGCTCCTGGCAAAAATTTAATCTACTTCAGCATTCCCGCAAGCCACCAGTTTTTGTGTTTTCTCAAAAAGCCTTGCTATGATTTGTGAATCCGCCAGGATCCTTTGTTTAGTTTTTCTGTCTTTGTTTTGTGTTGTAGATGTGAAGTCTGCTCTTCACAAAAAGAGGAAAGATGGAAAGAAGGCACCTCTTCAGAAGCTCACAACGATGCAAAAGGTTTATATTAGTCGACTTATATTGAGGCATGGAGATAATTTCGAGGTACATTTCTACTATATGAGGATGGTGATCATGGTCCTGCTTTCAAACAAATTCTCAATGATTTTGACTGAGAGTTGAGCTTAGTTGAACTTACACCATTGAGAATGAAGGAGCTTATTGCTTATTTAATGATGTTGGGCATCTTCTTGCATACAGGCAATGTCAAAGGATATAAAGTTCAACCGTATGCAACATCCTCCTGGAGCTCTCAAACTATTATGTGAGCGGTTTCATAAATATGAGAAGCTCTCTGAAACTAAGTAAACACCTGTTAGATCCATACTCTCGTGCTTCCATCTGTAAAACTATATGGCGGCATGGTAATTTTTTTTACATCAAAGCAGGTGTAAACAAATTTCTGTAGCTTTTGGGTTTGTTTAGCTAGGTAGGACTTTGGTCCAGGTGGGGCGTCTAATTGCTTTGAAGCCATTGGCAGCTGAAATAGCTGGTATATGTATACTGAGTTATATGATACGATGTGATCTGATATGTGTCGATAATAATATGATGCGTTATATAAGTCACATGTCCCTTTTTGTGTCCAACTTATGTTCTTACCTATAAGTCTTTCTATTTACCACTCAATTATAAGTGTCCAATTAAGAAGAGTGACAAGATAAGACACACATACTTTGTTCAAACAAGGTATGGAAACTTCCATGGGATGTTGTGTACATATCAACACCGGGAGGGGAAAAAATGGTAAACAATATAAGCTCTTGTATACAAGTAGTTGTTTTTGTAAATAAATGATTGACGAACTACTAATTTTGTGGGTCCCCACCACTATGACCGAAGTTAAAGAGGACTACTCTAAGCATAACTCCCACAGGTTCATGGTAAATGCATCTCAAGTGGGTCCCTCTAGACTAGTTCAAGGTAAATTATTAAAAATACAATGTATATACATGATGCAATGCAATGCAAACATAACATTACTCAACGCTCGCTTCTCATTCAGTGGCCCCCCTCCGGAATATAATAGTCGGATGCTCGGAAAATTTGAGACTCATGTGCAGAGATGTTCTAAATGCAAGGGGACTTGGCTCTTAGAGCATCCGATTGTTATATTCCGGAGGGCCAGTGAACGAGAAGTGAGTGCTAAGTAATGTTATGTTTGCATCCTCACCTTGGGTAATTAGTTAATGGACATGGGTCCAACTCAAAGAGGTAGGTGTCTAGTCTTAGCTGAAAGTTTCTCGATAAGCGTATGGTGTTAAATAAATAAATAAATAAATAAATGTAATTTCAAAGTACGGAATAGATTGATATTTTGCTCGTGAGTGGGACCATGTTAAGGCCGATGTTTATTTTTTCCTTTCAACGAGACGTGGATTAACACATCAAAATTAATAAGAAAATACGCAACATGGTATATTTAGTCACGCATTGGGCCGGAAAACTCAGCGCAGAAAAAATGCAGTTTTGACAGCTTAATATTATTTTGTGGGTGGTGTATACAGTCTCCCGCTTAAGTACGCACCCGTTTAAGTACGCATCCCCGTTAAGTACGCATTTTTTGGCAAAAAATTTAGGGTTCAAGATTTATTAGTTGAACATGTCACGAATCGTCATTTGGCATAAGTTTTGAAGTTTTTTGCGTTTGGCTTTGAGGCCGACCGTTCGGTTCTTGCTCTGAAATGATTCAAACGATTTCTTAAGGTCATCAAATGTTTCCTCTGCTTCTGCTTGAACTTCAGGGCAGAGTGGCTGATCCTCAATGTCAAGAACCTGCTTATAAAGAGAATCGAAACCCTGGAATATAACTCCGTTTTCTAAACCGACATTCAGTTCTTGAGTGTTAACTTCGCCATCATCATCCATCGTCGTTTCAACAATCTTCATCGTCTCCAAAAGCTCTTCAACATCTTCCAATACAATAGTTGCATATTCTTCATTGTCATCATCGTCAATATGAACGAATTCTTCCAGCTCTAACGCTGTACTCTCGGGCTAGAGCCCTGTTACTCAGAGCATTCGTTTTGCTTAGTTTCGAGATGATTTCGCAGCGTAAATGTTCATTGAGACGCTTTTCGTTTGGTTTCTTTGACATTGTAGCGAAACGCAAGTGATTTGGGAGTGGCAAATCTAAAGTACGCACCTACCAGCTAAGTACGCACAAACCGCGCAAGTTCAAGTTGCATACTTAAGCGGGAGGCTACTGTACTACCCAAAAGAATGTTGAGCGGATCAAAGTTGGTTGATCGGTTCTCGTGACGTGCCACCCATGCATTCGTCCACAAAAGCTTCTTGTGATACTTTCTAAGGCGTATGTATTAGAACAATCTTCCCCCGTGGACATGAGCCGATCATCGTGAAGACGAAAGCGAAATTGATCAATTAAAATGAAAGGATCAACATCCAATTACATGGTTCCCGATGGTCCAAGCAACGCGTACATGGACCACTTCCATTCCTTTTGTAAGTTGAAGCCAAGAACATGAAAATAGATTAGGATACATGAAACATATTCATCATGTATCCCCAAACGACCGTAGATTTCGGGGTTGGAGGAGCACTTTTAGGAGACATGTTATAAACAACATCCCTCAAGGACATTGCCTGTTGGAGACTTCCAACTTGTTATATTTGAAGTACACGAGACCGTTTCATAAGAAGAACATGAATTAAGAATCAATACATGACACATCTCCGTCATGTCCCTCGAAACGACATGTAGATGTTTGGGGTAGAGCGCTTCTAGAAGAGCCCAAGGACTCGGGACAATCAAGTTACAAGCGGGGGGTGAAAACGTTGGGAACCCTTCATGCCTCGATGGTTTTACACCGTTTTTTTTGCACCATAACCATCGTCGAAGAGCCCAAATCGGCTTCGTGAAATCCCATGTGGATGAATCAACCATAAACTTATAGAGGATGGTTATAACGGGACCCATCAACATAACATGGCTCCCATGAACCCTACTATGCCTTCAAAGGACATCGTATCATAAAACAACGACTCTTGAAGACATTTTTGAAATGGTCCGAGACGACCCTAAACTATTGGATGATGGTGGAGAGATACCCAAATCTCAAGGAAGAGGTTGGCGGTTCGATTCCTGGCTGTGAAATCTCCTCTCTACTTGACAGAAAAACTTGCCAGGTGGTCAACTGCCTCCTGTACTTTGGCATTGACATGTCGGCCTTCTATCTCAAAAAAGAAAAAAGAAAAAAGAAAAAAGAAAAAAGAAAAAAGAAAAAAAATACATTTTTGAAAGACTTACCTAACTTACCTCCAAAGTTGAAAGGGCCCCGAAACATTGGAAAACTTATTACTGAATATAATATTGCACCACTAGGTACATGGAACATCTCACGGGTCACCTTTTACATCCGTGCGGAAGTTGGGGGGGGGGAGAACACCGTCATCATGTACTCTTGCCTTTTTGTTTATTAGGTGGGTCTTAAGTTAGTAGGGGCGTGGGACCCACCAAGCACAAGGGGTTTTGCCAATAGTGTCCTACCTCTCTAATATGACATGTTTGGGAAACTGAGAAAACCATTCTACTATTGAGGTGTCGCATATTCAATACTATGACAAATTGGACCTCTTTTGTCACAATAACGAGGCACTTCATGAAAACACACATTGGATGTTTCGCCACGTATATAAAATAAATGTTTTCTCAAATGTCTTTACAAATATGCAAATTTCTCTCATATAATCTACGTGGATTTGAAGGAGGAAGCAATAGTTTGTTGATGTTGTCACTTTTGAATGAGCTTCAAACATCTTATTGAGCTTCGCCCATATGGCTTGCAATTTCATTACATATGCAGGAGTAAGGTCTCATGCGTTGTCCACAAAAAAATAAAATGAAGCTCACAATTGAGCACGATGTTGAGCATCTGCCAATTTCACAACAGGTGGAGGTCTCTCGTCAACATCTAAATAGTCCAAGGGCTTTGCATGAAGGTCAAAACTAGGTGGCTCTATTCTCCTGAAAACATATTGTGCACCTTGGTTTAGGGTTTAGGTGAAAAGTTGCTACGAAAGCTTGAGTGTCTTGATCAAGTTGCGAGATAGAGAACCTAGTTCCCTTAGTTCCCAATGTTTTAACATCATTTTACATTAAGATACTTTTATCCACATTTCATATGTGAAAGTTACATAAATTTAACATTAACTATGGACTTATACATGTGTGGGACCTATTGTATATGCACTTATTACCTATATAATATGACATTTTGGGGGTCCAGAAGTATCATATTCACAAATTCACAGTCATATTATGGAGGTATATTTTAAGTAGAAAGTTTGGTTTGCAAAATTTGTGTCACAATACCGAGGTTGTCGTATTATCGAGTGTCATATTAACCCCTAAAAGCATGGGGGTTTTAGCTGGATTCAAAGACGTACTATAAAGTATGAATTATAAACTTTATTTTGTGTTTGCAAACAAGGAAAAGGGAGTTAATTTTAAATCATATCCATGAGGTTGGAATATGGATCTTTATCCTTGGTTTCACCAAATCATTTGACAAGCACTTTCCTCAAAATAAATAAATATCCATGATATATGAAAATCACTTGATATTTGATATGATTGGCTAAAAGTTCAAGCTACATAATTCGGTGGGAATAACCAAAGCTATTCATGTCAGTGTCATTGTTACTTTCCCATAATAGCTGATTTTGTAACAAATTACAAAATTAAGGGTTTGAACCACTTCGAGGCCCATATCTTAGACTTAGGGCCGCTTTACACTACGGTGGAGAAGTCCATTGGTCATGAATTCTAGGGGAATTGTGGAATTTGATTGGCCGATAGTGACACTCTTGTCTGGTGGTGGTTTACACTGCGGCCAAGAGTCCTTTGGTGGAGAACTTTGTACATGGATGAAAAAATGACATGGTTGCCAACGTGGCGACACTTTTTTGAAGGGGAGTTCTCCGGAGGTGAAGTTTTTTGGGCAACCTCAAAGCCTCGGACAAAAAACTTGGCCTCTGGAGAACGCCAACTTGAATAAAATATTTTTTCCTTAGAGAAATATTTGCGCTATTGTTCTTCCTCTTTCGTATGACACTTTTGGGAAACACAAAAAATTCATATTATTGAGGTGTTGTCTTTTCATTAATATGACAAATGGCGTAAAATTGTCATATTATTGAGGGAATACGAAAACATAAGTAATATGAGCTTAAAAATATATACAACGAGTTTAAGCAATATAAGTTGGTATGAAATAATAACTTATAACTCCAAACAAATACAAATATTCTTAAGAACTCTTGATATAAGAGTCCAAAGATCTTTGGTGTTGCCTACCTAAGATAACAACTGTTGTCACGCACCTCTCCATGAGGAATGCTCGAAACACCATGGGCACAAGGCCCCGGAGTGACACCTGGGACTTGTGGCGCCGTTGGTGAGAGGGCCCAAGTGATCCTAGTGTGGGTGAGGCCCCGGGCGTTGGGAACGCCTCCCACCCATGGAGACTAGGAGGCATGAGGGTAAGGCCATAAGCTATGTGTAGCTTATGGCATGCCAATTCTAGAATGCTCAAGAACACCTCAATCGGAGGTGTGAGCTAGGAGTTATGGCAATTTGAACGGGGCGCTGTCCCGGGACAGCGCCTTGGTACAGCAGTGGCTTGGGAGTGGCTCCCGGGACTGCGAAGCTTTGAACAGGCATAACTTCGTTAATACTTGCTCAAATAGGGCAAGTGAGTAGTCCATTGGCATCTACGTGAAACATAGATGACGATGGAGTGGTCGATTGTTACGATAAAAAATCATATGAAGAAGTTATGGGGTTCTGAAGCTGCTGGGGGCTTCCAATCCCAGCGGCTAAGGGAAAATGTCTATTTGGCCCCAACTGTGGGAGAGAGACAAAAGGTTACTTGACGGTGGGGTAGGGGCCCTACCTAGAGTCCTAGAGGCTTATATGGGTGAGGTGGTATGGCCTCACCCACCCGAGGCCGAACGGCATGGCCTCCATGGGCATTGGCCCAATGTGAGGGCATAGTTGCCTAGTATGGCTCGGGTTGTTGTATGGTATCCTAGCCTATGACCGAGAGCTACACATTGGTGAATTTTCTTGATGACCTCTTCTATGGTAATGAACGATTTAAATTTTTTCATGCAAGGTAAAATGAAATATTTGTCTATTTCAAAAATTTGGAAATTTTTAAAATTAATTTTGAATTAGATATGATTTTTTAAAGATGTTCCCTAGGGTATCTTATGATAGACCTAAAGAAGACTATGTCAAGAGACATCCTAAACGAACAACTAATCTCATCCAACACGTTGTGGCAAGGTCTCATGTGCCTTGAACCGAGACCTATGGGCCTCAATGACCACCTTCCTCTCTCCCACCACACCTCTCATGTGCCTATGACCGAGACCTCCTTCCTCCTTCCCCCTTCCCCCTCTTCCTCCTCCTCCTCCTCCTCGGGAATGAGTCAACCTAGGGAACATTATTGTCTAATTTGTTCCCTAGAGCTCGGTTTAAGGTCAGGTGTCGGTAATAGGCTAGGATACCATAGTGTTGCTCCAGCAACGCGATGATCAACATGAGATGGAAGTCCACATCTAAAAATTGGTTACCAATTAAGGGGTGAGTCCCGAATGAAAGAGTGAGAGGGTTGGTCCCCCTCCTAGGAAGTAATGGGTCCGCAGCATGGGGAGCTAACCATTCGCATATTGGAATGCGAAGGGTTAGCGCTCGTAATCTTTCATAAAGTTGGAAAAATGATCAAGATTGTTAAGGGGAGCTAGCGAGGGTTGCGACATGTGGTATCAGAGCATGGTTCCAATCTTTGAGCTAGCACTTTGAGGAAGAGGTGGCTATCAAACTTGCGGGTTATGATGGTGAGCCCGGGGCTTCTAAAAGGTTGTGACGCTAAAATTAGAACAAGGATCATGTCTAAGAGGATTTTGACCCCGCCATTGATTCTAATGACAATGGTGGGGATGATGATGGATTTGGTAAGGAAATGAAGGAGTTCATTGAAAGGACTCCCGCAAACCTCAAAGAGAATTTGGGGGCTAGATTACCAATTGCATCTAAGAACTTAAAAAATGTTGGATTGAAATTCCAACTCAAAATGCTTGAGTTCATGGATTTGGTGAATAAAGAACTCAAGTGTGGTAAGCATGAGAAACACAATATTCAAAATTTTGAGAGAGTGGAATCCTCTCAAAATAATATTGTCCATTTGTCAACCTAAAAGTCATGCTAGGTTGATAAATACTAGATTATACTTCAAATGTGTAGTTTCCATTAAACTGAGAGTATGTTGAGCTGGGAAATCGACTCATTTAGGTTGAGTCAACCTAATTGAGGAAATATGTTAGTCAATTTAGGTCGAGTCAACTTAAATGAGAAAATATGTTAGTCAATTTAGGCTGAGTCGACCTAAATGAGGACAATATGTTAGTCAATTTAGGTTGAGTCGACCTAAATGAGGACAATATGTTAGTCAATTTAGGTTGAGTCCACCTAAATGGTCAATTTTAGGCAGCACATCACTCCGCAATTTACGGCGGGAAATTAAATGTTAATTTTTTTTCTTGAACTCTACAACTCTCCACTGGTTTTCACTTCATTCTTGGATTCATAGTTTCCTTTATATACTCTCAATTCACTGGAAGACTCTCAAAGTTTTGAATATTGTGTTGAGAGGGTCCGACAAGAGAAAATGATCAAGCTCCTCATGATGCAAGGTGCTAGGCCTTCTTCTTCAAGAAAGAAGTTGGCCAAGGCAAACATGCTAAGTATTTTTGTGGGGCTTGACAAGGCAAGAAAGGTGAAAAAAAATTTGTGTTGGAAATGGACAACTACTATGATGTCCAAAGGCCCGAGGTGGACAACAAGGTTGCCATAGTGGTTATAATTTTGAAAGACCATGCGCTTGAGTGGTGACAAGCTTGACTTGGGTTGGCTTCATGAAGTTGTTGGTTGAGAGGTTCACGCCGGAGTACCAAGAATTGCATAAAGGAATGAACTTGGGGCAAATGAGGCACACGGGGTGTCTTAAGGCCTATGTGCCCAATTTTAACACCCAAATGAATGCTACACCTAAGATGGACGGGTTTACTAAGAAATGCAAAGTGGGTGGTGGACACCTTGTTGAAGTTTCTTAGGTGGGTTGCCAAAGTGAGTGGTGGACAACTTGTTCAAGTTTCCGAAGTTTTTCAAGGATGTGGCGGGGACCATCAAGATGCCAAGAGCATTGAAACCGATTGTCGCGTACCTTATCATAAGGATTGCCCGAAACACCATGGGCACAAGGGGGACCCCGGAGTGACACCCGGGACTTGTGGCGCCGTTGGTGAGAGGGCCCAAGTGATCCTAGTGTGGGTGAGGGCCCCGGACGTTGGGAATGACTCCCACCCACGGAGACTAGGAGGCATGGGATGAGGCCATAAGCTATGCGTAGCTTATGGCGTGCCAATTCTAGAATGCTCAAGAACACCTCAATCGGAGGTGGGAGCTAAAAGATATGGCATTTTGAGTGGGGCGCTGTCCCGGGACAACGTCCAAGAACAGCAATGGTCTGGGAGTGGCTCCCGAGATTGCGAACCTTTAAACTGGCATAACTTCCTCTGTACTTGCCCGAATGGGGCAAGTGAGTAGTCCGTTGGAGCGGTTGACTGTTAGAATTGAAGACCATATGAAGAAGTTATGGGGTTTTGAAGCTGCTAGGCAACTAGCGGCTAAGGGAAAATGTCTACTTGGCCCCAAATGTTGGGGGAGAGACAAAAGGATACTTGATGGTGGGGTAAGGATCATGCCTAGAGTCCTAGAGGCTTATATGGGTGAGGTGGTGTGGGCTCACCCACCCAAGGCCTCCATGAGCATTGGCCCATTGTGAGGGCATAGTTGCCTAGTATGGCTCGGGTTGTTGTAGTGAACATTGCTCCGGCAACACGATGTGCAACATAAAATTGGACTTCCATGGATGGAAGTCCACATCTTAAGAGTGGTTACTGATTAAGCGGTGAGTTATGAAAACCAAGTAGGAGGTTTGGTCCCCCTCCTATGAAGTGTTGGGTCCGCGGTATTGGGAGCTAACATTTCGCATGGCGGTATGTGAAGGGTTAGCGCTCGTAACTCTTGCTAGAATGGAAAGATGGACTGAGTTAGGAATGGGGAGCTAGCAAGGGTTGCAACACCGATGGACCCGAAAGGAAGTCGGGCGGTGCCTCACAACAAAGGGCTTGAGGCGAAATATGTCCCGAGGCAAAGAGCACAAGAAGTTTGGCAATTATACCAACACAAAAGACAAGCCGAAGGTACAACTTCCAACAAGGGTGGTAACTAAGGAGGAAAGCCACCCAATGTTGGAAATAAGTTGGTGGCTTTGTGTACCAAGGCCAAGCATGTTTGTGCCGCGGACGGAATGTTAGAAGTTGGCTTTGTGGTACCAAGGCCAAACATGTTTGTGTCGCGGATGGAATGTTAGAAGTTGGCTTTGTGGTACCAAGGCAAAGCATGTTTGTACCACGGACGAAATGTTAGAAGGTGGCATTGTGGTACCAAGGCAATTCATGTTGTTGCCGCGGACCAAATGTTAGACGGTGGCTTTGTGGCCAAGGCTAGTAGCCTTAAGCCATGGCCAAGTCATTTGTACCTTGAGGCTCAAATGAATGAAAGAAATGTCCCATGGGTTGACAAAGAGGCAATGCACTCCTTGATGAGCCCGGAGCTCGCAAGGGAGTTGGGGCTTGCCGACGCATAGAGCGGGCAAGCCCATCAATGTGCGGTTGGCAAAGGGCAAACCACATAAGACAAATGAAGTGGCGTTGCATGTGACCTGGAAGTGTGGGACATTGGAGTTTGTGGAAAGTTAGGCCCTTGCCACACGACCGGCAAGGGCCATGAACCAAAGGGGCTGATTGGTCGAGCAGCAAGGGCACTCACCACACAAGCGGCATCTGCAGAGGACGTCCGATGACGTGGCTCGGACGTGGCTTTTAACTCCGGCAAGAGGAACTACCAGCGGATTTCCACTGGAAATCCGTGGAATCCGCTTGTGGCCACGCCCTGGCCCACCGACACCGCGTCTCCCGCTCGCCCTCCCTCGCCGAATCTCCGTGTGTGGTCGTCGTCTCCCGCTCGTCTCCAACTCGCCTCCCTCGCTGCTCGTCTCCGACTCGCCTCCCTCGCTGCTCGACGTCTCCCTCGCTCACTGCTTCACTTGTGGTGAGAGGTAAAATTTTACTGGGATCTGAGGGATTATTTTCTATCTGTATCAAGTGCCCTAAGCATAAGTCATTCATTAAGGAACTCTGTACCTCCCTTATTCAATTAAGTGGAACTTCGAAAATGTAAGTGTTCTGTGTCGGACCCAACAAGATTTCACGCACTATCTGGCTTTTTGGACTTTGAACATCAAGCTCTTGCTCATGGCTTCGCCCATGTACAAGTCATCCTGGCATTTCGCCAAAGAATTGAAGATCATGTGTGCACATCGATTTCCAATGGGAACATCAGTTTCTGATATTTCGAGCTATTTAAAAGAATGCTTAATCTCTTAGTTTCCAGTCCAATCTTGTAATGTTGCAAATCTGCATGACAAGATTCTCAATCTCAGGCGACTTTGGAAGCAATGATCGGGGAGATTTTTGGGCATAACCGGTTGAGATCCTAGTGTATTGCAAATCCAACCAGTTACATGTTGAAATCCTCCGGTTTTCCTTTATTAAATTGGCGTATATTCTGTATATTCCCCCAAACTGATCATAAATTTTCATGCAGTCTTGAACTTCAACCGGCTATATCTCGAACTCAACCGGTTCATCTGTAACTAACTACCGGTTCTCCCTGATCATAGTTTGGAAGTAGAACGACTGGGTCTGTCGACCACTGCTACCCACACGTGATGCAAGACCAAATGTGTGTCACTATAAGAAAACTGCGTTTTTGATGATGAAAACTGCGTTGTTGATGACGTTTTTGGACAACGCAGACGATTTTAGGCGACATCCAATAGAACATCCAAATGTCAATAATGACGTCCACTGTAACATTTGGATGTTCTATTGGATGTCGCCTAAAATTTCAAAAACATCATCAAAAAACGCAGTATTCTTATAGTGGTGTTAGCACGTGGCTGGGGATTCGTGGCACTCACTAAGGAACATCCATCCAAGATATCGTGGATGAAGTGGCTCCAATAAAAAACCCCCCACTATGGGGTTGAGGGCCGATTCATTCGAATGTGACATCACTACACTAATTCGGAGCCTTTGACTCTATTTCCGGAATCAAATTGCCTAAAAATAGTCATTTAGATGATTCCTGCGATTTTTTCATCCGCATGGATGAATTTACTTGAGTGCCACGAATCCCCGGTTGTTAGCACGTCAGGTCATACCTCAAGATCACTATATTCGTTAATTTGAGACTTTCTCTTGTCTCAAATTAATATATGGACCACAACAACATGGTCTAATGTTTGGGTCGTCCTACCTAAATCATCTTGATATGAATTCTCAATCGGGTTCTTGATATGAACACCCACTTCAAAGTATTTGCATCTTACAACATTCTCCAATATCTGTGTGATTTTATTCATGTTCTTATATTTGTAACTGTCTCAAAATGCCGAAAAAGTCCCAAATTAACGAATATAGTGATCAAGTCTCAATCAACCAAAAGGTACGTCTCTGGGTACAGCCAATGACACCACACACAGACTCAAACATGTCCCTGAACATATAAATATCTCTCCATGAATGATCAAATTTCTTATATTTCCTCACACAAAGACTAGCATGTGCACAAGGAGATCTTCCGCAGTCTCAAGCTTCGACCTTACCAGTTTCAGAGTTTTGGGAAGCAGTAGTCGCCCTCGAGTTTTGAGCAAATTTTGTTGTTCACATTGCACAAGTCAGGCCAACTTTATCCCATGCATGGAACAGGCTGTATCTTCCTATCAATGTGATGAAAATACTGGCTGGTCAAGAGCTTGCAGGCTCTGTCCAAAAATTGCAAACGAACCAGGTTGTCAAGGACTTGGACTAACAAGAGGGGTATCATTTACATTGATACTCTGAAGAACACAGCTAACATGTGAAAAGATCCAAAGCTTGACACTGGGGTTACACACAAAACCTGCAAAAATTCCTTCCCCCTTGACAATCCAAGGCACTCAATCTGCAAGTAAGCTCTAGGTGTATATAAGCAAGGTCCACTCCATTGTTGTGAAGCTCCAATTGCAACTAAATCACTTCTGTTTCAGGTAAGTGGGAACCTGTGCTGCAGGCTCCGAACTGGAGGTTGCCGGCTAATGCCGCGGCCCTTGCTGCCGCTCGTCTGGTGCCTGGGGCGAGCAGGCTCCGACGTGGCTACAAGTAGGCTACTCCTAACCCTAGCCTGCATCCGGAAATGGCCTGCCGGCCGTGTGGCAACGGCCTTATACACTTTCTATGATGGATGAGGTGGACATCATGAGGTGGACATCATGAGGTGGACACCTTCTTTGAAACTCACATGGTAGATGTGAGGCGCAAGCCGGTGAGCTTGTGGTGTGCCATGATGGCAAAGAGGTGAATTTGAAATTCACAAGGACTCCTATGGTAGGAGGAGCCAAGTTGAATTTGGTTTCAATGCACCAAATGAGAATTCAACAAATAATCGTCGTGGTTCCATTGGAGCAACTCCAAGGAACTCATGGGGAGGCTAGGAAAGATGGGCCTCCCTCAAACCACATTCATGAGTTGTTGGCGAGGTACAAGGATGTACTCACCAATGGGTTGTTCAAAAAGTTACCGCCAAGGAGTAGAAAACAACTTTGCTCAACGAGAGATTGAGTTCTTGAGCTATGTGGTGACAAATGAGATTGGTGGACGGACATGAGGAAGGTCAAGGCAATCCAAGAGTGGAAATGGTGCTTGACCCAAAGAGGGCTTAGGTCATTGCTTGGCCTAGCCAACTACTACCGCCGCTAAGGTTGCTAGGACCTTATCTATGGTTGCTAGGACCTTATCTATGGTTGCTAGGACCTTGTCTAAGGTTGCTAGGAACTTATCTAAGGTGGCTAGGACCTTGTCTAAGGTTGCTAGGAACTTATCTAATGCCCCCTTCCCACCTGACTTTAGCTAAGACTAAAAGTTGGTTCTAACAACCCGGCCTTCACACCATCGACATTATCTAGTGCCGAGCCTAGTTGGCAAATGATGTGGCATGGCTTAAAAGTGGAGGTTTTAAGCCTCAAGCACTGACCCTCCCATCGGTACCTAAACATGAGGCCAGAATATAGGACCTTTAAAAGTGTCGCCTCCCGCCCTTGTGATTGGTTGCTTTTTAGTCTTAGCTATGAGGGCACGAGGAGCTTCATTAACAAAAACCGATGGTAAGATAGGTGAGTAGTAAGGCATTCGGGGATGGGACAAGAACTACCCAACATTTATTGCTTGGTACATAAAACAATGAACATGTGTGAAAGTTACTTAACTCAAACCTACTTGAAAATCTCCGGAGCAAGTTCTTGTAGGTGCATTGGGATAGCCGGATGCCTCCGCTATAACCGGGGGAGCTTTACCCGGTTTTAAGGAAATACTTTGGGTCTTAGCTAAAGTCAGGTGGGAAAGGGGCATAAGGTGGCTAGGACCTTATCTAAAGTTGCTAGGACCTTGTTTAAGGTTGCTAGGAACTTATCTAAGGTTGCTAGGACCTTGTCTAAGGCTGCTAGGACGTTGTCTAAGGTTGCTAGGACGTTGTCTAAGGTTGCTAGGAACTTATCTAAGGTTGCTAGGACCTTATCTCAGGTTGCTAGGACCTTGTCTAAGGTTGCTAGGAACTTATCTAAGGTGGCTAGGACCTTATCTAAGGTTGCTAGGACCTTGTCTAAGGTTGCTAGGACCTTGTCCGACTTGTTTAAGAGAGGGCTATCCCAAGAGTGGGATGAGCCTTGTCACCATGCCTTTGGGGAGCTTAAGAGCAAGTCGTCTTCGCCGCCCATGCTCAAGTTCTCGGAGTTTGACAAACCTTTTGAGGTGCATATGGGGGCGAGTGACTTTGCCATTGGCGGGTGTTGATGCAAGATGGATGGCCATTGCATATGGGAGCATGAAGCTCGATGGTTGTCAAAGGAGACGGCCAACTCATGAGAAAGAACTCTTCGCCGTAGTGCATTGCTTGGAGATGTGGCAACACGATTTGGGGTTGCACAAGACCAAGGTGTATATGGACAATGCGTCCTTGAATTATTTTGAGACACAAGTACAAGTGAGCACCAAGCCATTGCGGTGGCATGATACTTTGGAGCTTATGAAGGTGGATTTGATCCACATACTGGGCCATGGCGATGTGGTGCCGGATGCACTAAGTAGATGGGAAGAGTTCCAAGCAATGAGCACCATCTAAATCTTGTGGCTAATGGTTACCGGTGAAGGAAACTTGTGATGCAAAATGAAGGAGGGGTATATTAACTACCCCGAAGCACAAAGGCTTCTAGGTGAGCTTCGCAAGGGCAAGGTGCTCAAAGAGGTCATGTTGGTGGACGGATTGCTCAAGTATAAGCAAAGTCGAGTGTATGTGCCACAAGGCAAGTTGAGGCTATTGGTTTTCAAGGAAAAATATGATAGTCCCATTGCCGGCCATAGAGAAAGAAAAAACCACCATAGAGTGGTATCAAGGAGGTACCATTGGCCGGTCATGAAGGATGATATAGCCCACTTTGTGAAGGCTTGGGTGGATGCCAAGTGAACCAAACCTCTTACCAAAAGCAAGCCTGCCTCTTGCAACCGTTGCCTATCCCGCTGGGACCATGGCATAGTGTGTGCATGGACTTGATCACAAGTTTGCCGGAGTCACAAGGGTGTGATGCCATCATGGTGATGGTAGAGCGATTTTTTAAGTTGGCACATGTGGTGCCAATTGTGGGAACCGTGACCGCGTTGGAGACCGCATAGTTTTTTCTCAAAGGATGGTTGGGGCACCACGGGTTGCCAAGAGTGATTGTGTCGGATGGAGATCCAAAGTTCACAAGTGCATTTTGGATGCACTTCTCTAGGAAGGTCGGAACGAAACTAAGGTTTAGCACGGCCTTCCATTCCCAAACGGATGGGAAAGTGGAGCTTGTGAATGGAGTCTTGAAGCAATACTTGAGGAACTTGGTGGGGGCGGACCAAAGAGATTGGGCGGACTATATGGGTCGAGCGGAGTTTAGTTGCAATATAGCCACGCACTTGGCGACCAAGAGATCGTCTTTCGTGGTGGCTTATGAAGTGCACTCCAACCTACTAACCTGGCTCTCGAGGGGCCACATTCAACACTAGAGTTCAACCAAGATGGTGAGGACTTGGCCAAGAAGCATGAACAAGTCTTGGAGATGACCAAGTTGTTGGTGGAGGAAGCCCGAAAACGCTACAAACAGCAAGTCAATGCCGGAAGATGCAAAGTGGAGTATGAGGTGGGCCAAAAGGTGTTGTTGAATGTGAACAACCTAACCTTGCCCAAAGGCCTCACTCCAAAGTTCATGTCCAAAGTTGAAGTTCGGTTGCCCATCATGGAACGAGTGTTCAAGGACATGTATAAGTTGGAGATACCGTCCAAGATCAAAATGCATCCGGCGTTTCGTGTCTCATTATTAAAGCCATTTAAGGTAGACACCTTGTGGCCCAATCGCAACCAAGTGATTAAGGTACCTCCCGACCTTGTAAGAGGTCATTTGGAATATGCAGTAGAGGGCATCCTCAAGTGTAGGAAACCCAAGTGGAAAAACCAAGGGAGTTGAAGGTGAAATGGCGGGGATACCAAAAGAAAGCCACTTGGATTGCGGCAAGAGACATGGTGAACGCCAAGGAATTGGTGGAGCACTTCGAAGAAACTAGGACTAAAGGTTCTAACAAAAAGAAGCGTAGGCATTGATGAGGACATCAATCTCCTTTAGTGGGGGAGAGACGTTAGTAGCACACTAGGCTTGGGAGCAATGCCCTCCACAACATGCATTTGATCTTTGGCTTGAGACAATAAAGTTCCACTCTAGTGGTGCAAAGAAAATAATACGAGATGAGGTCCTAGTTTTGTACGTGTGCTTGGTTAGTGGAAGAGGGGGAACAGATATGCCAAACTAAGTTGGATAAGCCGAGTAATTGGGGGCCATGGCTTGGAGGGGCCTTGGATAAAACTAAGAAACCTCTTAGCCATGGGTTTGTCCGGGCGGGGGCAAGGTGATGGTGCATGCTCATAAAAGTGCTACCCGCGACCTAACGAGAGTTGGCACATGGGAGTCATGAACCCATGTCTCCAAAGAGCAAAGTGGGAACCGAGTCGGGCAGGATTTGGCATCACCCCCGTGTGATCGAACGTGGCTTAACAATGGAAAGCCATCTCGGAGTTGCAACAGAGTCAACTTAGTGGAAGCATTGAGATCCGGCCTAGATGTGTCAAGTTAGGCTCGCGGAGCCTAAAAGGGGGAGCCCCAAAGGAAGGGCAACCCAAGTGAGTCCCAAAGTTGGTGGATCTAGTGTAGGTTAGGTCCTTGGAAAAAAGATCCAAGCTCGCTAACATACCACCTTGGAACGACACCTTTGGGACTATGCCAAATTTGAAGATGCATTGTAGGGGTCGTGTCCTAAGGTAAACACAATGCAGCACCATAGAGGATAGCAACTTGAGAATTGGTGTGCCGACTACGAGTATAATCGATGAGGGCATCGACTCCATTTGGTGAGGGTGAGTGTCACGTACCTCTCCATGAGGAGTACCCGAAACACCATGGGCACAAGGGGGACCCCGGAGTGACACCCGGGACTTGTGGCGCCGTCAGTGAGAGGGCCCAAGTGATCCTAGTGTGGGTGAGGGCCTCGGGCATTGGGAACGCCTCCCACCCACAAAGACTAGGAGGCATGAGGGTGAGGCCATAAGCTATGCGTAGATATGGAGTGCTAATTCTAGAATGCTCAAGAACACCTCAATTGGAGGTGTGAGCTAGAAGATATGGCAATTTGAATGGGGCGCTATCCCGGGACAGCGCCCTGGTACAGCAGTGGCCTGGGAGTGGCTGCCGGAACTGCAAAACTTTAAACTGGCATAACTTCATCAATACTTGCCCTGCCTAGAGTCCTAGAGGCTTATATGGGTGAGGTGGTGTGGCCTCATATGAGCAATACTTGAGGAACTTGGTGGGGGTGGACCAAAGAGATTGGGCGGACTATGTGGGTCAAGCGGAGTTTAGTTGCAATGTAGCCACGCACTTGGCGACCAAGGATGACACCTCACCCACCCGAGGCCGAACGGCAAGGCCTCTATGGGCATTGGCCCGAAGTTAGGACATAGTTGCATAGTATGGCTCAGGTTGTTGTAGTGTTGCTCCGGCAACACGATGATCAACATGAGATTGGACTTCCATGGATGGTAGTCCACATCTAAGAAATGGTTACCGATTAAGGGGTGAGTCCCAAAAACCAAATAAGAGGTTTGGGCCCCCTCCTATGAACTAAGGAGGTCCGCGGTATGGGGAGCTAGCCATTCGCATTGCGGTATGTGAAGGGTTAGTGCTCGTGACCCTTGCTAGGATTCAAAAATGGACCGAGATAGTTAAGGGGAGCTCGCAAAGGTTGCGACACCCAACCTAGTTTGGTATATCTATTCATCCTCTTCCACTAACCAAGCACATGTACAAGACTAGGACCTCGTCTCGTATTCTTCTCTTTGCACCACTAGAGTGGAACTTTATTGCCTTAAGCCAAAGAACAAATACATGTTGTAGAGGGCATTGCATTGCATTTATTTTTTTATTGGTGAGTACATCCTTGTACCTCACCAACAACTCACGAATGTGGTTTGGGGGAGGCCCATCTTTCCTAGCCTCCCCATGAGTTCCTTGGAGTTGCTCCAATGGAACCACCACCATTCTTTGTTTAATTCTCATTTGGCCCATTGAGACCAAATTCAACTTGGCTCCTCCTACCATAGGAGTCCTTATGAATTTTAAATTCACCTCTTTGCTATCATGGCACACCACAAGCACAACGGCTTGCGCCTCACATCCACCATGTGAGTTTCAAAGAAGGTGTCCATCTCATGATGTCCACCGTGTAATACCATTTTTCTGGCCATAGCCTGGTGGTAAGAAAGAAAAAACTTTTTTTTATGATAAAGTAACTAAAATGATAGATGAAAGTTAGTTTAGGATGAAATCAGAAGGCTATAGCCCGAGGAAAGTAGTTTTAGGAGTTGCAACCGCCAGGAGCTCCGAGCTTGATAAATGGGCTATCGGCAAGGAGAAGACACTTCTCGTTATATCTACTGAGGCCATAGCCGCGGAGAGACAGGCTATAGGCATTAGAGTTAGAAGCCGAAGGCATTAGATTTTCAGAGTTAGGATTGTAGCATCACCACCTGTGATAGGGGGATGCGGATCATATAAACTGATTTTGAGTCGATTAAGTAAAGAAGGAGTATTTGATTGATATGAGAATGGCTATATTCTGTGTATGACAATTAGAGTCGAATGAGTGTATTTCAAGGATATATTCGAGTCCAGCGAGTGAAGACGAGGTCATGTGAGGGAAATTTGGAAGAAAGGAGTGAGGAACAGTGGAGTAAGATGAATTGAAGATAAAAGAATATGTTTATTGGATCAGAGTAGTGGTATATGGAGACTGAGATAGATCAAAATTGAGAAAAAGGCTATAGTCTATATTGTGAAAGAAACTGGGTGAGTCGAAGCCGAGCAACCACCCTAAGTAGATTCAAGGAAAGCAAACTGTTGCAGAGAAGGCTTAGGCTATAGCCATGGTCGATGAAAACTTGAGAGTAACTGGCAATCTGAGAGAGGTACAAGCATAACGAGAAGTAGAACCAGTATAGGAACAGAGAGAGAGAGAGAGAGAGAATATTGACTATAGCCTAAGAGCAAAATAAGAAGAGGGCCATAGTCTGTAGCACGGATATGAGGCCGTGATCACAGTTGCAAGAAAATGAAGAAAGGATAGCAAGAGCAGCAGGCCATAGCCAAGAGTGTCATAACATTGTCAAGAGCATCCTAATATGGTCAAGATTGCAAGGACAAAAGAGTTAGTGCAGCAAAGAGGAAATCACTGAAGCAATTAAGTTACCCGGGTGCGCACAGAAGGAAGAGTATGTCGAGGGTAGTCAGAGAGGGAGAGTTGAGTGTCGAGGGCACCCTAACTGACTATAGCCGGGGAGAGAGAGGAAACTGAGAGAGGCTGACACTAAGAGAGGCCGAGAGAAAGAGGAAGCATGGAGAGAATTAGAGGCCATAAGAAGAGGAAGAGTGTAGTACAGATCATATCAGGAAGTGGTTAAACATGATGAGGATCTGATGTAGGGGACATCTTAGAGAGAGAAGAGACCAAGAGGACGGCCATTGCCATGATGATGATGAGTTGGCAATTAGTCTCTTCAACAAAGAGCGTGCTTTGACATGATTAGGAATGAGAAGGATATGGTTTGATGTGAGAGGAATTAGGCTAGCCATTGAAGTAGATTACGTTGGAATCTAATGGCTATAGCCTATAAGTTATGCGATTATGTAAGAATGTTGCAGGAATCGAAGCAAGCCGGTGTGTGTTATGTGACAATGAAGACTACGAGATAAGTAAATTTTAATTATAATCAATAAAGGGTAAATGAGATAAAGTGAAAGAACAAATTCTTTGAGCAATGCAATTTGAATTATGATTGATGGCATTAAGTGATCATTTAATTAAGGAAGAAGATACTAACCCCAATAGGATGAAAATCCATTGGAAGACTATTGCCAAAGATCCGAAAAGACTATTGCCAAAGCCTTTGAGCTTCACGACGGAATTAGAAAGTGTGAAATTAGAGTGATAGGAGTCGTCACATAGGACAGACTCACACACGACTCAAAGCACCAATGAACCATAAGAGTGGGGATTAAACCTGAAGAAGAGGAAACTAAGGAGTAAAAGACCTAGATTGTTATTAAAACCTTAATCCAATGTGACATTAATCCTTATAGACACTAGCTCAGTCTTCCCTGTGACCTTGTTCCCTGGGTTGTTGTTTTTAAGGGACAGCAAAAAACTAACTACACACCGCATCCGTCATAGAAAGGTGAAAATTTTCCACAAACTCCCATGTCCCACACTTCAAGGTCACATGCAATGCCACTTCCTTTGTCTTATGCGGTTCGCCCTTTGCCAACCGCACATTGATGGGCTTGCCCGCTCTACGCGTCGGCAAGCCCCAACACCCTTGTGAGCGTCGGGCTCATGAAGGAGTTCGTTGCTTCTTTGTGAACCCATGAGATATTTCTACCATTTGTTTGAGCCTCAAGGTACAAAAGACTAGGCTTTGGCTTAAGGCTACTAGCCTTGGCCACAAAGCCACCGTCTAACATTCGGCCCACGGCAACAATATGATTTGTCTTGGTACCACAATGCCACCTTCTAACATTCGGCCCACGGCAACAATATGATTTGCCTTGGTACCACAATGCCACCTTCTAACATTCCGTCCGCGGCACAAACATGAATTGCCTTGGTGCCACAATGCCACCTTCTAACATTCCATCCACGGCACAAATATGATTTACTTTGTTATCACAAAGCCAACTTCTCACATTCCATCCGCGGCACAAATATGGTTTGCCTTGGTACCACAAAGCAACCTTCTTTGTTTCCAACATTGCGTGGCTTTCTTCCTTGGGTGCCACCCTTGTTGGAAGTTGTACCTTTGGCTTGACCTTTGTGTTGGTATGATGGCCCAAACTTCTTGCGCTCTTTGCCTCGGGACATAGCTCGGCTCAAGCCGCTTTGTTGTGAGGCGCCACCCAACTTCCTTTTGGGTCCCTCGGCTTCAATGCTTTCGGCATCTTGATGGTTCCCGTCACATCCTTGACAAGCTTCGGAAACTTGAACAAGTTGTCCACCACCCACTTTGGCAACCCATCCAAGAAACTTCAACAAGGTGTCCACCACCCACTTTGCATTTCTTAGCAAACCCGTCCATCTTAGGTGTAGCATTCATTTGGGTGTTAAAATCGAGCACATAGGCCTTAAGAGACCCCTTGTGCCTCATTTGCACCAAGTTCATTATATTATGCAATTCTTGGTACTCCGGCGTGAACCTCTCAACCAACAACTTCATGAAGCCAACCCAAGTCAAGCTCGCCACCACCTCGGGCTCTTGTGCTTTCTTGCTAGTCCACCACTGAAGCGTATGGTCTTTCAAAATTATAACCACTATGGCAACCTTGCTATCCACCTCGGGCCTTTGGACATCATACTAGTTGTCCATTTCCAACACAAATCCTTTCGCCTTTCTTGCCTTGCCAAGCCCCGCAGAAATACTTGGCAAGTTTGCCTTGGCCAACTTCTTTGTTGAAGAAGAAGGCTTGGCACCTTGCATTATGAGGAGCTCGACCACCTTTGTCTTGTTGGCCCCTCTCATACTTGCCACACTTGAGTTCTTAATTCATGAATTCCACGAACTCAAGCATTTTGAGTTGGAATTTCAATCCAACATCACCACTTTCCAAGCTCATGAATGCATTCGGTAATCTCGTCCCCAAATTCTCTTTGAGGTTTGCGGGAGTTCTTTCAATGAACTCCTTCATTTCCTTACCAAATCCACCATCATCCCCACCATTGTCATTAGAATCAATGGCAGGGTCAAAATCCTCTTAGACATGATCCTTGTTCCAATTTTAGCGTCACAACCTTTTAGAAGCCCCGGACTCACCATCATAACCCGCAAGTTTGGTAGCCATCTCTTCCTCAAAGTGCTAGCTTAAAACTTGGAACCCTGCTCTGATACCATATGCCGCAACCCTTGCTAGCTCCCCTTAACTCTCTCGGTCCATTTTTTAATCCTAGCAAGGGTCACGAGCACTAACCCTTCGCATACCGCGATGCGAATGGCTAGCTCCCAATACCGCGGACCTTCTTAGTTCATAAGAAGGGGCCCAAACCTCTTACTTGGTTTTTGGGACTCACCCCTTAATTGGTAACTATTTCTTAGATGTGGACTTCCATCCATGGAAGTCCAATCTCATGTTGATCATCGCGTTGCTAGAGCAACACTACAACAACCTGAGCCATACTAGGCAACTATGTCCTCACTTCGGGCCAATGCCCATGGAGGCCTTGCCGTTTGGCCTCGGGTGGGTGAGGCCACACCACCTCACCCATATAAGCCTCTAGGACTCTAGGCAGGGCCCCTACTCTACCATCAAGTAATCTTTTGTGTCTCTCCCAACACTTGGGGCCAAGTAAACATTTTTCCTTAGCCGCTGGGGTTGGAAGCCCCAACAGGTTTAGAACCCCATAACTTCTTCATAGGATTTTTGATCGTAACAATCGACCACTCCATCGTCATCTACGTTTCACGTTTCACGTAGATGCCAATGGACTACTCAATTGCCCCCATTTGGGCAAATATTGATGAAGTTATGCCAGTTTAAAGTTTCGCAGTCTCGGAAGGCACTCCAGGCCACTGCTGTACCAGGGCGCTGTCCCGAAAGAGCGCCCCACTCAAATTGCCATATCTTCTAGCTCACACCTCCAATTAAGGTGTTATTGAGCATTCTAGAATTGGCATGCCATAAGCTACACATAGCTTATGGCCTCATCCTCATGCGTCCTAGTCTCTGTGCGTGGGAGGCGTTCCCAACGCCCGATGCCCTCACCCACACTAGAATCACTTGGGCCCTCTCACCAATGACGCCACAAGTCACGGGTGTCATTCCAGGGTTCCCCTTGTGCCCATGGTGTTTTGGGCACTCCTCATGGAGAGGTACACCTGATTGGGTAAGCCGAGTAATTGGGGGCCATGGCTTGGAGGGGCCTTGGATAAAACTAAGAAACTTCTTAGCCATGGGTTTGTCCGGGGGGGGGGTAAGGTAATGGTGCTTGCTTATAAAAGTGCTACCCGCGAGCTAACGAGAGTTGGCACATTGGAGTCATGAATCCATGTTTCAAAAGGGCAAAGTGGAAATCGAGTCGGACAGGACTTGGCATCACCCCTGTGCGATTGAAAGTGGCTTAATAATGGAAAGCCATCTTGGAGTTGCAACCGAGTCAGCTTAGTGGACGTTGAGGTCCGGCCTAGATGTGTCAAATTAGGCTCGTGGTGTCACAACCCATGCTAGGTCCCCTTAACTATCTCGGTCCATTTTTCATTTCTAGCAAGGATTATAAGCGCTAATTCTTCGCATACCGCGATGCGAATGGGTAGCTCCCAATACCGCGGACCCATTAGTTCATAGGTAGGGGACCAACCCTCCTACTCTTTGATTCTGGACTCATCCCTTAATCGGTAACCAATTCTTCGATGTGGACTTCCATCCTTGGAAGTCCACATCTTATGTTGATTATCATGTTGCCAGAGCAACACTGCAATAATCCAAGCCATACTAGACAACTATGCCCTCTCATTGGGCCAATGCCCATGGCGGCCTTGTCGTTCGGCCTCGGGTGGGTGAGGCCACACCACCTCACCCATATAAGCCTCTAGGACTCTAGGCAGGGCCCCTACTCCATCGTCAAATAACCTTTTGTCTCTCTCCCAACACCTGGGGCCAAGTAGACATTTTTCCTTAGCCGCTGGGGCTGGAAGCCCCAACAGCTTCAGAACCTCATAACTTCTTCATATGGTCTTTGATTCTCAACAATCGACCACTCCATCATCATGTATGTTTCACATAGATGCTGATGGACAACTCACTTGCTTTTATTTAGCCAAATATTGAGGAAGTTATGCCAGTTCAAAGCTTCGCAGTCCCGGGAGCCAGTCCCAGGCCACTAATGTTCCAGGGCGATATCCTGGGACAACGCCCCACTCAAATTGCCATATCTTCTAGTTCACACCTCCAATTGAGGTGTTCTTGAGGATTTTAGAATTGGCACACCATAAGCTACACATAGCTTATGGCCTCACCCTCATGCCTCCTAGTCTCCGTGGGTGGGAGGCGTTCCCAATGCCCGATGCCCTCACCCACACTATGATCACTTAGGC
Source organism: Polytrichum formosum (assembly GCA_964035585.1). Classification (NCBI taxonomy): domain Eukaryota; kingdom Viridiplantae; phylum Streptophyta; class Polytrichopsida; order Polytrichales; family Polytrichaceae; genus Polytrichum; species Polytrichum formosum. The sequence goes on from OZ037936.1 coordinate 64,796,134, forward strand.
CATCACACCAACGGCGCCACAAGTCCCGGGTATCGCTCCAGGATCCCCCTTGTGCCCATGGTGTTCGGGCAATCCTTATAGAGAGGTACGTGACACATAGAGCCTAAAGGGGGAGTCCCAAAGGAGGGGCAACCCAAGTGAGTTCCAAAATCGGTGGGTTTAATGTAGGTCCTTGGAGAAGAGATCTAAGGTCGCTAACGGACCACCTTGGAACAACACCTTTGGGACTATGCCAAATTTGAAGATACATTGTGAGGGTCGCGCCCTAAGATAAACAGAATGTGACACCATAGAGAATGGCAACTTGAGAATTGGTGTGCCGACTATGAGTATAATCAATGAGGGCATCGACTTCATTTGGTGAGGGTGAGTGTCGTGTACCTCTCCATGAGGAGTGCCCGAAACACCTTGGGCATAAGGGGACCCCGGAGTGACACCCGGGACTTGTGGCGCCGTTGGTGAGAGGGCCCAAGTGATCCTTGTGTAGGTGAGGGCCCCGGGCGTTGGGAACGCCTCCCACCCACGGAGACTAGGAGGCATGAGGGTGAGGCCATAAGCTATGTGTAGCTTATGGCGTGTTAATTCTAGAATGTTCAAGAACACCTCAATTGGAGGTGTGAGCTAGAAGCTATGACAATTTGAGTTGGGTGCTGTCTCGGGACAACGTCCTGGAACAACAACGGCTTGGGAATGGCTCCCAGGATTGCGAAGCTTTGAACTGGCATAACTTCGTCAATACTTGCTCAAATGGGGCAAGTGAGTAGTCCATTGGCATCTACGTGAAACGTAAATAACGATGGAGTGGTTGATTGTTAGCATCAAAGACAACATGAAGAAATTATGGTGTTCTGAAGCTGCTGGGGGTTTCCAGTCCCAACGGCTAAGGGAAAATGTCTATTTGGCCCCAAGTGTTGGGAGAGAGACAAAAGGTTACTTGATGGTGGGGTAGGGGCCCTACCTAGAGTCCTAGAGGCTTATATGGGTGAGGTGGTGTGGCTTCACCCACCCGAGGCCGAACGGCATGGCCTCCATGGGCATTGGCCCAATTTGAGGGCATGGTTGTCTAGTATGGCTCGGGTTGTTGTAGTGTTGCTCCAGCGACGCGATGATCAACATGAGATTGGACTTCCATGGATGGAAGTCCACATCTAAGAATTGGTTACCAATGAAGGGGTGAGTCCCGAATGAAAGAGTAGGAGGGTTGGTCCCCCTCCTAGGAACTAATGGATCCACGGTATGGGGAGCTAACCATTCGCATGTTGGAATGCGAAGGGTTAGTGCTCGTAATCCTTGCTAGAGTTGGAAAAATGATCAAGATTGTTAAGGGGAGTTAGCGAGGGTTGGGACAACTGTCATCTTATTTAAATTCCCAACTATCTTTTGGAAATTAATAATTTCATGAACACCAAAATATAAAGAATTCTCCAATATGAACTAGACAACAATGATGCACGACGTTTAGCATCAAGATACTGGTGATACTATATCACTCGTGTACAAGGCAACATACTAGGCCAGAGGCCATTCTAACTCTAACCATGTCCATTCTACACTATTAAGCCTAATTATCATTAAGTTCCCAACAATAAGTGAAGTTCCTAAGTAATTCCCAAGTGAAAATGGATGTATTTTAGATGTACATAATATAGATGAGAGGAATTCTAGCATTAACTACCTCTGTAATATGACAAAATGAAGATTCTAAATGTCGCATTATTGAGTGTTGTAGTCGTATAAAGGAGGGAGTTTTGAACTAAAAAGTTTGGTCTCGCACAAATGTGTCGTAATATCGAGGGTGTCGTATAAACAAGTGTCATATTAATGAGGTTAGACTGTATCAACATGTAATTTCTTGAAAAATCAATAAGAAAATAATGTTACCTACTTATTTGCCTTAATTTGGATGTATTATAGAGGTGGAACATTTTCAAATAGATCCTTGTCATAAAAAAGTTCTAAAACATTGCCATATACATTTTATTTTTTATCAATACAATTTTTAAAATTTTCCATACGATGGCCATCTAGGGGGTAAGGTTTCTACTATGACCGGCTATGACCATTGTGTGAAGTTGTCCAGTGGACTTCTCCTCTTGGTGAAGTTGTCCAATACACTTCTCCTCTAGGTGGTTACACTACGGCCGGTCAAGACTTCTGAAGGCATTTTATGTGAGTTATATGCGAAGCTTGCTTCCAAATGCCTTATGCATAGTTCATCGAGGTGTAAAATCGGCAAATTCTATGGCCTTGCCTATCTTGGGGCCTCCACACAATTGTTTATGTCATGATGTGCTACATGGTGTGTCCACAATACCACAAACCAAAGTAGGTGCACCTACCAGAATGGAGAAATTCTCTGCTATTCCCATATTCATTGCATGTAGACGCTCATTGGAGTTATTCTCTAACAAACCATGACTTTTTGCTAGGAATCAATTGTTTTGTGTACAACACCTTCCATATTCAGCAAGGTTGTGATGCATGCTTGGAGGTAGTGTGGAGGTTTGAACGAAAAAAAATCTATATTGGTTCATTGAGCATCAAACTTTGCAGACCTTTTATAGGCACTAACAACTTGTAGTTTTTGACTAGGCAAAATGCCTGCCTAGTCGACTGTCGGCAGTTGACCTTGTGAGAATTAAGTGACCATGCAAACTGTTTGCAGTTGCCATCGGAGAAATAAGTGCCTAGTTTGCCTAGTCAACGCCTAGGCAAAGTGCCTATCTAGGCTAGTAGACAACACATGAACATGTCTTTTAATGGCACTAACAACTTGTAGGTTTTTGACTAGGCAAAACGCCTGCCTAGTCGACTATCGGCAGTTGACCTTGTGAGAAATAAAGTGACTAGGTAGACTGTGTTTAGTTGCTATCTGAGAAATAAGTGCCTAGTTTGACTAGGCAGGTGCCTATAAAAGGTTTGAAACTTTGGCATGCCGAGAGGTGCTAAATGAGTTTGGCCCTCAATGAACTAAAATAGTTCATTTTTCATTGACATTCAAACACTACCCCAAGCATGCATCACAAATGGAAAGAAATTATTTAGATTATATGTACGACAGTGGATGGAATATCATAAGGAACCAACTCCCAACAAAAATTCTCATGAGTCAAAGGATAGCTCTATTATTTGAGTGTTTTACAATCCAAGTGAGTAACTTGCTGAATTTTGGAGGCGGTTTGCTAAACAAGATTCACCCTCTACGCTCCTTTTGGGATTTTCCTAGTTTGTGCATTACTGGAGGTTACTATTTAATTCATCACTTTAAATAAAAGATCAGATTCTAGTCAAGCTTGAATCAAGCATAAATGTTCGAATTTCAACAGGATTGGATGACATCAGTCTAACGAAATGGATTATTCGGTCTTGAGGTTTTGCTTATTTCAGTTCATTAGGGATGAATAGCATATCAACCTTAGGCACTTACTATGTGATTCTTAGTAAAGGTCAATTTCTTGAACCATGTTAATTTGATGAGTTCCTTTGTCAACTGGTATGTTATTAATTTGTAAAGGAGGCATAAGTAATTTACACCATTTTGTTATGTAGAGTTCAATTGGCAGGTGTAACCTGTTTTAGATGGAGTTACACCCTAAACTCCGTAATGTCAACCTCCATAATGTCACTCACTCTCTAATATCCTAGGTAGCGGATGTGCGTAGTTCAACTCTCACTCCTTATTGTCACCTTTCTCTCCCTTATATCACGAATTTTGTCATTATTGCAAACCACTAAAGAAGTCAACCCACACCCTTGCATTGCGCCATGTGTCAATATGTGGAGTGTCACCTTCTTATTCTTATTCTTCTTCTACTTCTTATGCCACTTGTTGAATGTTGGTGCATGCATCCGCCACATTGCCTGGGAAGGCAAAGTGGAGTGGACCACACCACACCACACCACACCATTTAATATGTTGCACTTTGTGTTATTCCATAGTGTCACATGCTACACTAATTCACTAGTATCACGCATTTATGTTAACACTACAGAACTCTGTAATATCACGTGCACTTTTGTTGCCACAGGTGTGATCTGTTGCAGCTGTTGGGAGTTGTTGAACTGTTGGGGGTTGTTGCAGCTCGACATATCATGTGTGAGAAGCAAGGGGAAGATCAATGAAGCCTACAAGAAGCTGCACGAAGGGTGGCTCGATAGTGGCCACAAAGTCCCCCGCCACCGAATTTGCCAAGGTTATGTGTCCTCTTTTCTCTGTTTGATTAGATTTCTGCAATCAGTTCCTTACCTCTCTTCACATATAGAGCAGAGTTGCAGCCATCTCATGAACAAAAAGTAGAGCCACTTTACAGTATGGCCAACGGTTGTGACCATGAAATGCGAGGGGCCTTGAAACTTGTCCAAAGGCCTTACCATAAAATAAGTGAAATTGAAAACTGGTTGGTCAGAGGCCTTCAAGTGTAACATAAAAACATATGTGACTAGGCTCTCAACCAAATGCTATTTCATTATCATCCTATTCGTGTGGGCCCTATATGTAATAACTTATCATCACTCAAACATTTTGAGATTTTGAAGTAACATAGTCTCCTGGTTATGTGTGAGACCTACCACATTGAGGTGGGCTTGATGCAAAAATCCGGTAGACTATGAAACATTATCCATTGCATGCCAAGTAAGACTTCATATAGGTTTCCCATCCAGTCAACCACCTTGGTCCTCTAGACCCTCAAGCTCTAGTTCAAAGTGAAAGTGGGGCGGGCTGAGCATTTCTACCAATGAGAGATTACAGATTTCAATGGTCATGTGCCCTCAAGCTCCAGTGTAAAGTGCCTCGTAGTCAATAACATGTAGTTCTGCTTCTTCTTTCATAGAGGAGCCTTGACATGAGCATTGTCATCCAAAACTCCACCAACCACTTGGTCCTTGCCTCTGATGGAGCATTGGATTTGTTTTGGGACAACTTGTGGCAGAGTACTCGGAGTGTCCGTCAGGCAAGAAAGGAGGAGATTTGGGTTGGTTCCCTTGTGGAAAGATGGCTGGCCCATTCCAGGAGGTCGCATTCAACACACCCCGTGGTGTTTTAAGTGCTCCCTTCAAATCGACTTATTTCCTTCTTCCCTATCACCTGAAGTCGGTTGTTTTGTGTTGTAGTATTCAATTTGGTGTGATCAATTATGTTATCATTCTCTACAAATACATCCTTGTTGCTTCCTTCAATGGTTTCAATTGCCTTGACTTTGTTTCTCGATTGCAATCTTGTTTGATGAAAGCTCCATTGTCAGAATTGGAAATCGTCAACTATTGATTTTAATGAATCGTCAATCTAGGCCTCAAGGTGTCATATGGAGGGGTTTAAGATTACTTGATATTTTAAGCTAAAAGTGTCAAAGTGTTCCTATCTGAAACATGCCCATTTTTCGAATGCATTATTCCGATTGGAGCATACATATTAGAATGAACTATAGAGAGATTTGAGCTTGTAGAAATGACCTAGACTCAAATACGTACCACATATATTTGATCATTGTTGTCACATATGATTCTAATTTCACTTCTTCTTTATATTAGGTTGTGTTAAAAATATGGATTCAATATTAAGATCAAACAAAATATTATTTCAATATTGTGGGGGGTTCACACAAATTGCCATGTATCCCGCATAAACTCACTGCTGGTCCTGACAATCAACATGAAGCCATGATGGTTGTTGTTATTGTTATGGACGATGAGTGATGTTCTAACAAGGCTGCAATTTGATGTTGTTTGTGACAGGCACGGGTATCATATCATCTTGGCAGAGGGGAGGAAGAACTAAAGTGAAACATTCCAGTGCTATGACGTAGTTGCATCGCACACAATGTTCAAGATTGAAGTCTTCAATGCCCTTCAAACGCGATTTGGCCCTTCAAAATATACCTCTCTCAAAACAACCCTTCCATACGCAACCCCAAATTGAAAATGAAGACATCACTTGAAGTCCTCAATATAATATGCCCGCCACAAGAACCAACAAGCTTAGGGCATTGTCACTACAAGAAATGGAGTTAGATGATTGATTCTTAATTCTTCACATTATACTGGAAACATGTACCATATAATTCATGCACAAGTTTAATATGAGTTTTGTATTTCTTTTCTATATTCTTGGATTGACGTCTTGGATTTAAACCAACCCTTCAATTGAAGGGCTGAAATTTGATAGCCCTTCAAAAGGAAACTCATATGAGGGCTTCAATTTTGAACACTAATCACACAGGTGGAAGGGGTTGATGCACTCCATTCCAAGTTCCATGCTTTTGTGTTGTAGATGTGAGCAAAGTGGGTATTCAGTAAGTGTTATTATCTAGCACATCTTCAATCTAGAATTGTATTTGTATCTTCAACAAGGGTTCCCCACTTTTTCAAGGGGTGCAGATGTGAGGGTGTTGGTGATCAAATTGGGAGCCTAGATAGGGTTTTGCCGTAGATAGGGTTTTGCCGGCGTTAGGCAACTTTGCATGAACTATCATCCCTCTCATAATAGTGTCTAGTAAAAGACACCCAGAGCTACATGTACCCAACATTTTGAAGCTTGCGGTAATCTATAGTCAAATTCCTTCTACAGGTGTTTGGACATGATAAAACTTTAGTTGAACCCAGAATAGTGTTTGCATTTTGAGCACATACTCCAGTTTGATCATGGCACATGTCTTTTGGTGTCCATTCTTATCTACAAATCTTACCATATACCACTCGAATGTAGATGTCCAATTAAGAAAAGGGACCCCATAAGGCATGCACACCTTACCCCTTGTGCGTGTGGACAAAGTACTGGGACAAAATACAATATTGGCTTAAACATCCATCTGTATGGTCCGGTGTTTGTTTTATGTTGTTGATGTTTCCCAAACTCAAGTTTGCAGTCATACTCTTTGGGGTATGGATGAACCTCAATGAGTACTTAGAGCACACTTGCATGTGCCGGCAATGCTGACGGAAATCACTAGATGTCAAAAAATTGGACTCCCCTCCACATGGAAAATGTGTGCTAATATTCCTTGGAAAGCAAAAATCAACGGTTGGCATGATTGTAGAGGTTAGTTTGAGGAAGGGGGCTTGACCGTGTCACCATGTGGGGCAAGAACATTATATCCACCTTCGACTTTTATTTGAGTAGAACAAACTTGAATTCCATAATTTTGTTGGTATGAAGGGAACATTGTTGTATTATACACAATTTTTTTTCAAGTACCATATTCTTATTATTCAACCTTGCCCAAAAGCTTCATACATTTTGGATGTATTTTCATTTTTCTAGAGTCTCAAAGATATAAAATTGAATCAATTCAGTCATGCAACATTCCAAATGAGTGTGAGAACGGCCACATTCTAACTTTGCATGTGAACAACAAGACAAATCTACTCTCATATGTTGCACCCCCCCCCCCCCCTCCATGGTAATGCTCAACCAACAAGATGCTTGAAAATATTGGCAAAAGTTTTGCCAAAGTCAGTGACCTCTATTTTCCTTCACTGGAGTGGTCGGCTCAAGGAAGTGTGCCCTTAGAGGTGCAGCTTGACAACTTGAATCATCAGAGAGGAGGACGTGATTAGACCGAGCACTTAAAAAGTAAGACACAATACAAGCACTTGTTAGGTTATTTGTTGATTTCAATAGTAGAACACAACGTCCAGCACTTGATATATTTGGACATATGGAATAGGGCTTCCTTTCAAACCCATAACCATCCTGACAATAATAGCCTAGCATGTAGTGTTGTGGTTCAAGTCCGACCTTTGATTTGCCAACAAAGTTGACATTAATCAATAATATATGCAATAGGATCACAAATAAAGTTTGACATCAACTGTGACCAGGATATGCTCAAAAGCACATTCTGAAATGACTACATCAGCAGACAGGACTTGGAGTGGAATTGAGCCAAATTCTTGAATACAACTAAGAGAAGTTGAGAAATATATCACCACCATTGTGAGATATTCTAAATCAAACAAGTGTAAATTTCAAAGCATGTGTTCCATGAATTGGAGGTAAAATGCTCACCTCAAGGTTAGCTATCTCAAACAATATTTTAGCTATGAATGAATGGGCAAGCTATTCCTGTGTGTAAATAAATCATCTCAAATAAACATAACTACCTGTGACATTCACTCCTTTGGCCAAGGGAGACATGATATTTGCAAGGAGCTCTCGATTAGAAAGCTGGCCAAATAATTCAGGATTCTACTGCTCTGTACTTATAGGATTTGATTTGGGCTTTCTGACCTCTACTGTTTCTGGAGAAACCTTTTATACTTTTTCCACTCCCGCCTGTATCGTGAACCCTCCTTCAGCACAGCAACAAGCATGTGAAGGAGTACTGGGGCAAAGAATGGCTGTCACAGTTTCAAACCAACCTGTTAGTATTACAGATACTACAATTTCATGAATGCCAAGTCTGCAACCTCAAGACCAAAAATGTACTAGAATATAGTTGAATGCATGGTATCAAAATTGTAATATCCACCTGATACTGATACTTGACAGGTGTCACAAGATGAGAGGGTTTTTGTACACCCGAGTCAATATTACGAACCTATTACCATGTTGGTCTAAGATAATTTTACCTAAACATGAAGGTTCTTAGATGGTGTGTAGACCCAAAAGGTATCAGAAAACAAATTTTTCTTTAAAAACCTACTTGTACCCTACCAGTATCAAAAAAATGTAAAATCCTCATCATATATACCCAAGTGGTATCAAAAGAAGGTGAAACTAAAGCACCAGATACTTTCATCAATTTTGCTCATTACATAGCAGCAAACTAAAACCCACACAGTTGCAAAACAAGGATTACCATGCAGGAATCTTTATCGGTCGTGCAGATGAACATGCTTTACTGTAGATCGATTTATGACATGACATGGCTTCTACTGATGAGACCAACTACAGAGCCAATCCAGTTGATGAGAACTACAATTATGAAACATTTTGGAATAACATGAATGGATAGCTTTTTGACACTTGACCATGCTACACCACATCTGGTGATAACCTTTTCTTGAAACAAATTAGCAACATTAGCATTAATGCACTTACCGTATAGATGGCGAGCTGATGCTCAGCAGGGAAGTACAGGAGCGACATTATGGATGGCTGGAAAAAGGCTGCTTCAGCCAACAACCTTGCTTTCCTAGCTGCCTCTGTAAAAATAAGTTGAAGAGATTGGGAACAAGAATGTTAAATACTTGACATGCACCTATTCACTCTAAAAAGACATCAAACAACAAGTTTGAGAAATTTCACACACGACATTCAGGTCTTGGATGGAACAATATATTATCCAATACCCTTTGCGCTTGATATGTTGTTGACCCCTCTGCAACTTTATCACATCTGTTTGCACTTGGGTGATTCAGACTGTCCTGCTGAACATAATTGGGACCACTTCATATGTGCATCAAACATTGAATGGCCCTTGAGATGGTTGAATACTCTTTCAGTAGGTTAATAAATACCTGCAAGAATTAGCTTGAACTGGCTTTGATCCAAAGGGCCAATCCAACCCTCAACAAAAAGACAGATCAAAGATGGCAACAATGCAATTTAACTTGACAGCAACAAATCTTTGAGTTACCTGCTGCAGCATGGTAAGCTCCAGCCGAAGAATGCTTCTGTGCTGCTTTTGCTTGAGCAAGTGAACTTCGGACCTGGCATAAAACATTTCCAGAAAATGAAGCCAGGTATCTACTTCATGAAGTTCACCAGTTTCAATATAATGATCTATTTGACATGGAGTTCCACATCAAGTACCAGTGTGAAGTTCACATAAATACATCTTATATCATTCTACAGAAATAAATCTAATGAATCCACGAGGCACTTAAGAACCTGGGAGCTCTAGGCACCAGGCAGATAGTTTCAAGCAAAAATACATGTGAATCTGAACATAAGTATGAGCTGCAAATTTCTAACCTGATCACCAATTTCATCTTTGACGACCATGTTGGGCAGTGAGCTGACCTGCATTCATAGAATGAAACTTGGTGTAATTCAATACCCTGTGTAGATAATGCCGTGGTTGAAATACATTCCAGCCCTCGACTGAACATAGTGTTTAATTGTAATATTGTTTAAAAGACAATTGAAACCCCCTATTTGAAAAATCATCAAAAAAAATTTAACCTAGATTTGACACTACTAAGCATTTTTCTTTAAAAAGAAATGTACAAAGCTATACCAGGCGAGAAAGGGAGGCTAGAGTAGATGCTGATGCATTGACATCCATGGCTGCTCGTCTGCGCAGCAAAACATCCACTTCCCTGCAGATAGTTTACATAATTGCATTTGTAAATCTCAATAAGGCCTTGTACACAGCTCAGTTACACAATTAAGCACAATCCAAAGTATCCTCACCAATAACAAAATGATGTCACTTGTTAAGAAACTCACCAGTCAGTGATGCCTGTAACACCAGCGGGCACACCATAAGTCCTTGTTTTAGTATCCTCCATAAAAGTTGGTGGGAGCCCAAATAGTGCTCGGATTTGTGCAACTATCACACCTATGGCAGGCTCCAATTCCTGTCAAAACAAAGGTTGAGCTGTGTAACCCGGGATATTGCTCATTGTACTCAAGTTTAGACATGCACTTGTGGCAACTAAAAGGCAGCGGCAAGTACAACTGGGAACAGACACTACTATGTGTTGGTCAAATTCAATATAGATGATGAGACCATGAAGTAAGCAAATACATTGCTCCTGTTCAGGCCATTGTGATACTGTAAGTTCAATTTAAACTTGTTGAAGCTTAAGGAATCACCACTGGCTGTACAATGAGAATATGCCACAGCGAGATCACCTTTGTGGAAAGCCGATGGCTATCAGATTTGTTGGTAACAAGATAACCACAGCCCGGAGGGTTATATATGATTACTCCACCCCATCCCTGCAATACCCAAAATCTTTCTAAAGGAATGATAAGGTAAAGAAATGCCACTCAGACATGCACCTTCCAAGACAGACCCAGCTGGAAATGGAAATGCTATATGCTCATAAAGGCTAGTAATACATGAAGCAGAAACGTTTTTCTTGTTTGGAACCAGGATCGTCCTTGAGAGTAAGCTTTGATAGCAAGTGCAAGACATACGATGCTCACACCAACTTCATAGCCAAGTCTAAACACAATACACACTGTCAATTGTCCTAAACCCTGACTCATAACACAATACATGAGGGAAGACAAATATAGCCAATCCTTACGGGGGACGTGAATCCGTTGGTAGGAGAGAGGCGAGCACTTGATAACTGAATGTGCAGAGGGCACTCATTACCTGCTGGCACATATCTACAGAGGCATGAGAAACACCTGATAAGTCAACACCAATCTTGATTCATAACTATAAGATGCTCCATGACATGTATACTCGTAGCAACATCACCATGAAAGGAAATGTATTGGGGAAGAAATGTAACATTCTAGTATGTATCATCATAAGGGTTTTGTGTTTACATTGCAAAGTTGAGGAGCTTGGAACGTCCAGTAGCTGCACTTGATGTGTCAAGATGCCATTCATTGGAGTTCACCTACATGACATGAAAACTGTTTAAAACAACCATAAAAGATTTTCTCAATATTACACATACTTCAAGGAAAAGAGCTACACTTTCTTAAATTAGTGATCAATTAATATTCAGGTATATTGAGCAAGAAAGAAGGAAATTCTGGAAGACATGAACACTAACTGATTACAAAAATAGAGCTTACAAAAAATGGGAGCTGCTTAAAGGGCACCACATGCGCCTTCAGTCCACCATTCCAATGTGACGGAATTGCTTTCGGAGTGTAATATAGCACCTACCAGAGCTCCCCTCCCACCCTTGATCATTTTCAACCACAAATCTCCAAGATTTAGCTCTTGTTAAGGTTCACAAGAAACTATATATAGATTGGCCAATGTTCCTCCTCTTTCTTCTGATAGAAATACAGCAACTCAGATACAACAACAATGTAACCAGACAATCAAAAGCTATCCTCACAATTTAGGACTTAATCGTTCTATTTCATGATATGTATTCTCATCCTTCTCTTACTGAAGGTACATAGACAAAACTGCAGACCACAAATGGGGCTTCGAGTGAACCTGTGTTGCCCCATACTTTTAGAGCAACTCCTATATCGCTGGAAAAAAAAATAAAAAATCTCAATAATTAGCTTCAGTGGTTTTTGAAGAGCAAGACTGCATGCTCATTCCACCCTTTCCAAATTCTTATTGCCAACCAATTAATGAATGAGAGGCAACCCTTTAAACCCTTCCCAACCTCAAGAATTGAGAGTCAAAAGGGTTTTAGAGGTCCATCTCTCTTTCAATGATCGGTGGGCAATGCGGATTAATAATATATCTGACCTCTTATGTGTGAGATGAGCATGCAGCATTGGCCCACAATACTTCAAAGCCAGATCTTGAGAGAATCATTCTACAGTGACCATATGAGTTGCTCTTAGCATAAGTAATCACAAGCAGTTCCTCTGCAACCTATAATGGAAACTCATATCGAACTTCATATAAAGGCTACTGACCTGGCTCTCCACAGAGAGGCGAGCAACAGGTTCCATGACTGCTATGAGTGGCTTTAGATAGCGCTCCTCCATCTCTTCAATATCCCTGGTTTTCATGGCATTGAACACAATTGAGAGCGCACCCATAATCTCTTTTCAAAGTACCAGACAACTGCCACACCAAACACCTGCAGTTGTTTAAACCCCAAGCATGCACTAGGATAGTGCAGGTTGGAGGACTACCAAAAAACAAGGAAAATTGTTCCATCGTAGAAACCTCTATACGGCAACTCTAAGCTGACACTCTGTTTGACCACTATCAAACTGGGTTAAACTATCTTATAATATGAGTATCACCTAAAGTAACTATTGGAACTGCTTTTTATTCAAGTACGTAAATCATTATTTGAGAGATACCAATCCAGAGATCCAAGAATTACGTACTCAAATAAAAAGCAGTGAAGGGAAGTAAGAGAAGACAAACAATGAATGAAAAGAGAACAAGCATGCAGCCATAGCCAAATGGAGGCAAATCATTTTCAGGGGCCATAGACAAAAATCTGTGAAACAAGAGAAATTGAAACACTGACATGCATATCAATTGAGCACTTCAAAATACATTACCAGTCAAAGATCCAGTCTTCGGGATTCGCATTTAACAGTGAGAAGGATAAAATTGCCTCCCCATCGGCTGAAAGAGGCAAGCTCGCCACATGATCCACCTCTGGGTTTCCTCTTTTGTTTCCTCCATTTCTAAAATAGGTGACAGCCACCTGTGCTATATGAGAGGCAATCTCTTCCTCAAAACCAGCAACTGAGAAATCAGCACCTGTCATCCAGGCATGCCTATGTGTTCCCACTACAGTCCTGTCAATTGAACCTGTACCACCAGCTAGTTTTTTCCCAGTAGTGCCTTCAATAATCTCCTCGTTTGGTCCTTTTCCAATGACCACAACTGTGTAGCGTCCCCCTGTACTAGAGCTTCCTTCTTTAGAAAAACTCCAAAGAAAATCATCAATGCCCTTATCATCCGAGAGCTGAACAATCTCGTGAAGACCAGATTTAGCCAGTCCACAGGGCCATTGTTCAACCCCGTTCTCGTTTCCTGTGCTAACACATGAATTGGCTGCATCCAAAGTAACCAAAACTCTAAACTTGGAAAAGCATCCTTCAGAGTGATTTGATTGCGTTCCACGCACAACCTTGTCAATGTGTTGTTGAAAGGAATTGGCAACTTTATATAAAGACTTCTCACTCATTAAACCTAGTTGTTGAGTGTGCACTGATGGGTTGACAGCAAATATAATGTGCAAGTGGCAGGGGAGGGCAAAAGCTGAAGAAGCAAGGTCGATTGCGTGCTCTTCAATAGCAGAAAAAGGAAGTGGTGCACGATATACTTCTGTGGATTTCCACCAGCCTGGAACTCCTGCATTATATGAACACCATCAAACTGAGACCTCTGGAATTCATGCTAACTTTCAAAAAGTTTATTGCATTCCAAAAGCTGGGAAGAACCATGATAGACAGTCCTGGTATGGCTGACAAGCCAACTTTCGATGCTGTAAGACCTTACACAAAAATAAGCAACAGGGAGCACATCAAAGGCTTACAGGATACACAATGCAGGATGCATCCGTAACTCTTGGAATGTCAATTTGCAGTGTTACTGCTAAAAGATCAACGTAACATATGCAGTAGCATTGTAAAAGCGAGGGAGTAATAAGGGACCAAGTTAAATGAAAAATCCAGGAAGATCAAGGATTGAGAAAAAAGGGTTCCAGATACTTCAGTGAACCCTCCCTCCAACAAAGAAGTTAAGTTGTTCAATTTTCCAGCACCACAGAAATTGAAACCAAAAAAATTGAATGCATTGCTATGTTTGCTAGGTAAACGCAGGGACAAGCTGGGAGAGGTATAAGGTCCAAGTTCACATTCAAAAACGTCCGACAGCGATAGGTTAATGCGTGGGCATATGTAGGAGATGAGTTGCAAGCTTGGTTCAAGAATTAGCGAAGAGATGAATCCTGAATCAATATCAAAATAACTTTGATTCTTCAGCTGCACCACTCACCAGAGCTAAAGGGCCTAATGGGAGGAAGAAGAAGTCAAAAGGTCGCAGAACCATTCCACATGAGGGTTTTAAAAAGGTGAATGAGCACATAGGAACAAATTCAGGTCCTCCGCTCCGCATTGCCATCTATCCAACTGCTGGGCATTCCACTTTCTTGTGATGAGTTGCAAGCTTGGTTCAGGATTTAGCGAAGAGTCGATTTGGGCAAGAGATGGATCCTGAATCATAATCAAACTAATTTTGATTCTTCAGCTGCAACGGCGTAATGGGAAGAAGTGGGCAATAGGCTGCCATAGCATCCCGAATTAGAGTTTAAAAGAGGTGAAAAAAGCACATAGAAAGAAAATTCAGGTCCTCCGCTCTGTATTGCCATCTATCGAACTTCTGGAGTTCCCACTTGTATGTGATAAGTAATTGCAAGCTTGGTTCAGGAATTAGTGAAGACGAGAAAAACCTACTGAGAAGGAAAGAGAAGACGACCGAGAGAGTAATGAGCAAGCGCTTGCATCCGGGCTTCGAACTGCGAGTTTCCCCTCCCACTGTTGATTCTTTCTCCTCCTCCTTCCTTTCTCCCCCTCCTTGCTCCTCTATTCCCCTCCCCCCTTCGGAAGCTCCAGCAGCAGTTGAGACATCTGCCTCTCGAAAATCCTCGCTCCTGCTGCTCTGGCTCTGTGCATCTTCACTTGTCTCTTCCATCCTGTCCTCAACTCTTCCTTCACTAACTTACTATACGATGCGAAAGAGGTAGGTTGCTACATTTCACAAACCTGCCACCCGATTGCATCTCTCCTCCTCCTCCTCCCTCGTGCTAGTTGCTGCTCCTCGCCTCCGAAGTTATTCGAGATTGAATGGATGGATAAAACAATCAATTAAACCATGCGAGGAGATTCTCTTTTGTATTGATCTCTAATTAAATCACATCATCACATCGAATGTTCTGCATCCGCTTCCTCTCTCGCTCTACATTGATGTTCATTGTGCGTCCGCATGTGGTTTCAGGATTTCTGGCCCACGATGGACCCGTCGGCACCCGTCACGGTGTCCGACCAGATTGAAGGGCAGATAATTGGGAGGAAATTGAATCCTTCAGTTGCCCTAGAAACCGGATGAAGGAAGGAATAAATTAATTGAGTAAATGAACAAATTGAAATTGATTTTAGTAAAGTCCAAGAAACCAAAAGGCTTATGGGATTAGAAGTACATCATTATGGTGTGAAAAAAAGGCTTTGGGCATATTTACACAAAAGTCATTAGGCCATAATTTTTGAGAATTCTTGAATTCTCATTGGTTGAGGTGTCACAAGCCCCCACTTTCGGTTTAGATTGTTATGGAGGTTAAACAACCCATTAGTCAACCTCACCGGCTCGTTAAGTATTAATGAGACCCATGTGGGAATCTAGCTAAATCCGGTTAGGCTTCACCGGCATTTATACTAGTCACATGGGTTAGACTTAACCGTAGTCGCCGGTATAAAGTAAAGGATAACCACCACATTAAGGTCCATGGTATCTTCTATTAAGAGCATATTCCGAGATAATGAACTTATCTCAAGTGAGTAAGCTAGTCTACTATAGGTTGGATTAGACACGTGTCCCTACTAAGGGCCGACTTGGAAATGTATATAAGGGCACATCCAAAGAAGTAAACTTCACTTGAAGAACTTGTATTTCGAACCTCTGATTCCACTTAGAACCAACCTATTCTCATCTCTTTAACACGTTATCAGCACGCTCCTAGCTTCTCACTTAGACAAGTTCCAAGCATTAGACTTGATTTTGAGAGCACTCTTGATCATACTTAGTTGATACATTTTGAGAGAAGGAAGTTTGCTTGTGTTTAGTTTTTTCTACAAGTATATACTGAGCTACCTATAGCACTGTTATATAGTTCGAACTATCTACACTTAGAGATACAATCTCTACTTGCTTTATACTTGCTTTATATTTGCTTTTCTGGACTTCTCAAGCTAGTACTAAAGTACTGTCTGAAATACTAACTATTTTTGTTGTTGGACCATAGCTACATAACTATTATAATGCCAAAATTTAGTCGCAACCAATAGAGTAGTATTTTCTATCTCATACTCTACTTTCCTATATTCTGATACAGTACAGATATACCAAAATACTGCCCGAAATACAGTACATATACAATACATACAGTGCATACAGTACAGATACAGTACATACAGACCATACAGTACAGATACAGTGCAGATACATTACAGATATACCGAAATATGTTCTTAGAAGATTAGCTTACAAATTATGTATATATCTTCTGATCACTACTTAGTTAGCTTATTTTTGCTGTAGAAGTATACCTGAAGCTAGAACTGTACACTAACTACATAAATACAGTCAATTTTCTCTCTTTAGAACTTCTGATCTCACTATAGAAACGTCATAATGCTGAAATTTCACTAGAAAATATAGCAATCACCTATCTGAACTACATTTATACTAACCATTCAAGTATAAAGATGAAGGTCGTTAACTTACTTTCTGTTATTCTGTCTCTGTTATTTCCAATATTGAAGTTTCTGCAGGTATGTTTTCTGGTTTTACTATATACAGAAATGTCATAATGCCGAAATTTTCATTTTCTGAAGTTTTCCTTTTGAAGCCAAAATCGAAGCCGCCGAACCAGCGGAGCCGAACAAACCAACGGGAGCACCCGCGGGAGGAGGAGGATCGCGGAGAGACAACCGGCATGAGGATCATCACGCCGAGATCCACGTTGCCGAGGCATCACGAAGACCACCTAGAGGTTCTCTCCGTAAACCTAACCCAAAATGGCATAGAAACCCCGCAACAGGTTACCAAAACAAACCAAGGAATTACCAGCCTAGGTTTGACCAACGCAAACAGGTACAAGGTAATTGCCACAAATGTGGGAAGAAAGGTCATTTTGCAAAGGATTGCAGGGCATCCCAATACTTGGTAGAACTGTATAGAGAGGTGCAACAGTTACGCAATAAACCACGGCAGAACTATAACTTTGAAGCATCAGACCTTCCGGACCTGGATTATGAGGTCGAGAATTACATGACTGTCTATGAGGAGACCACGCCAAACCAGGACGTGGCCCTCCTAGACAGTGGATCAACCCATACAATTCTCACAAAGGCAGAATTCTTCCACTTTCAAAGTGAGAAGTCCTGGCAATATTGTAAAATTTTGACAATGGCCGGAAGCCGAACCCTACGGTTCAGGGAGGGCCGGGAAACAATCGTCTTGCCCGGGGGACTCCCCCTCAATTGCAAGAAGGCAATGTACACCCCAGATGCGCCGAGAAACCTGATCAGCTATCGGGATCTGAGGGCGAGGAATATCCACGTCTGCACGAAGATGCACGGTGATGAAGAAGTCATCGAACTTAGGCAAGGACCGAAGGTCCTTGCCACCGCTAGCGCGGGCTCCGATGGACTTTACAAGGTTGCCATAAAACCCTTGGCATCTAGCCCCGTCATAGACGAGGAAGAGGTTTGCATGGCCGCGTGGGGGGGAGGCCCCACGCCGGAGCGCAACCTGGCGCATGGGGCATCTTTTGATGTTAAAGACGCCAAGCCTGATATTTGGCACCGAAGACTTGGGCATCCAGGAACAACGGTGTTTCGGAGGATGGTCCCATTGACACAAGGTCACAACCTTACGGCCGCCGATGCCGGGAAAACACGGGAATGTGTTGCATGCATACAGGGCAAGTTCATCAGGAAACCATCAAATTGGACCCTACCCACGGAACTACCTCAACCGCTACACAGAATCCACGGGAATATATGCGGACCCATAGACCCACCATCCGGGACATTTCGCTACTACTTCGTACTTGTTGATGCATCAGAGAGCCACCTGGAAGTTTCGTTACTACCAACCCGTAATATGGTTTTTCCAAAAACATTAGCTATCCTCCTCAGATATAAAAATCATTTCCCTGAATTTCCCATCAAACACCTCCGGATGGATAATGCGCAAGAATTCAGGTCTCACGCATTTGAGGATTTCTGTACCGCATCCGGGATTAACCTTACATACTCGGTACCCTATGAGCATGCCCAGAATGGTCTCGCAGAGGCATTCGTCAAGAAAATACAACTCATAGCAAGACCCCTACTCCTTCATGCCAACTTACCATCATCGGTTTGGGGCCATGCGGTGCTTCATGCCGCAGCCCTACTCAGGATAAGACCAACCTTACTGAATGTCCAAACTCCCTACGAGTTACTAACCGGGAGACCTCCTAACGTTTCCCACATCCGAACCTTTGGTTGCCAGGTTTGGGTACCTCTCCCGGAACCTAAACGCCACACGATAGGACCACACTGCCAAGAGGGCATATATGTTGGTTACGACTCACCCTCAATCATCCGGTACCTAGAGCCCACAACCGGGAACTTGCTTAAGGCAAGATTCGCAAACTGTAAATTTTTAGAGTCGGTATTCCCGACCCTAAGACAAACCAAACCATCCCCACCTTTAAACTTCGGTGCACCGGAGACTTTGACCCAAAATCCCGACCCACCCACCTCACTCGCTAATATCGAGACCGTCAAACTCATGAACCTCAAAGCCTTGGCCGAAAACACTCCGGATGGATTCTCAACCGAAGACCGGATCATTCGAAATGCAATTTCAGGAACCGGCCTAACATTACCCGCCAAGAGAATCGCCCCGAAAACCCAAAACAAACGACAACCGAAACAACCCAAGGTCCACTTTACAACCGAGTCAATAGACTCGACTTCCGAAGCCGATCCGACCACCCTGGATCAAGCGAAGAAGAGGCCGGATTGGCCTAAATGGCAGGAGGCCATAGAAACCGAATACTCATCTCTAAGAAAGCATAATGTTTTTGCTGAAATTTCAACCGACCTAGAGAAACCGTCTATAGGGCACAAGCTTATATTCATCCGCAAGCTTGATTCTCAAGGACGGGTCATTAGACACAAGGTAAGACTAGTTGCTCAAGGTTTTACGCAAAGGCCAGGTGTTGATTTTGACGAAACATACTCACATGTTATGGATTGTGTCTCCTTCAGGTACCTACTCGCTCTAACAGTTCATATAGCCCTGAAAATCTACTTGATGGACGTAGTGACTGCGTACCTCCACGGTACGTTGGACTCGATTTTGCACATAAATCCTCCACCCGGATTCCTGAAATCCGTGCCAAAGCTGAAACCGGGACGGTTCATAGGCTTGAGGATATGCAAGGCTTTGTATGACCTGAAACAATCAGGCCGAGCCTGGTACCACCATCTTTGTCACTACCTCATCTCTCAAGGTTTTATCCATAACACAGCCTTACCTTGCATTTTTACTTATTGTACAAATGACGGATTTGTAATACTTGCCGTGTATGTTGATGACTTAAACATTATCGGGACCCCCGATATGTGTAAGTTTGCACAAGGCATTTTGACCAAGACCTTCGATATGAAGTTCTTGGGACCCACCACCTACTGTTTGGGACTACAGGTTCATCACACACCCAATGGCATTTTCTTACACCAACAGGCCTATGTGCAGAAAGTGTTGAAAATGTTTCAGATGGACCAGGCCAATCCAATGGCCGCACCGATGATTGGGAGGAGCAAGACGAATGACGATCCGTACCAACCTCGTGAGGAGGAGGAGGAGGTGATCGACAAACAACGATACCTCACTGCGGTTGGTTCGTTTACCTACCTCACGACTCACACGAGACCCGATATTGCATTCGCCACAAGCATTTTGGCGAGGCACAACGAAAACCCAACAATGAGACATTGGAACGGAGTCAAACACCTTCTAAGGTATTTGAAAGGTACGTCAGACCTCGGATTATACTACCAAAGGTCTAACCCAACCGAAATTAGAGGTTTTGCAGATTCCGGATTCCGAACAGACCCGAATGCGGGAAAATCGCAGACTAGCTACATCTTCCTCAAATGCGGAGCGCCTATTTCGTGGAAATCCATGAAGCAAACGGTCACCGCAACCTCGACCAACCATGCGGAGCTGTTGGCTTTTCACGAAGCGGCGCGTGAATGTGTCTGGTTGAGGACGTTGGAACGAATCATAAATCAGCAATGCCGAATGCAGGAGGAGGAGATGAAGCCCATGGTGATTTACGAGGATAATGCCGCATGTATTAGACAAATGTCCTCAGGTTTCATTAAGGCCGATAGGACTAAACACATTAGTCCTCATATTTTCAGTTTTACCCAAGACTTGATTGATAAAGGTCAAGTTGATATACAAAAGGTAGAATCAAAAAATAACGTGGCCGACATGTTAACCAAAGCTCTCCCGGCATATAAGCATAAAAAGTTAGTTTATGCGGCCGGGATGAGATCACTCCAAGACCTCACTAATGTAAATTGTTAATACTCTTTTCTTTGTCAAGGTTTTATCCCGAATACGGGTTTTACTTGATAAAGTTTTTAACGAGGTTAACAATAGGTTGAGGAGGAGTGTTATGGAGGTTAAACAACCCATTAGTCAACCTCACCGGCTCGTTAAGTATTAATGAGACCCATGTGAGAATCTAGCTAAATCCGGTTAGGCTTCACCGGCATTTATACTAGTCACATGGGTTAGACTTAACCGTAGTCGCCGGTATAAAATAAATGATAACCACCACATTAAGGTCCATGGTATCTTCTATTAAGAGCATATTCCGATATAATGAACTTATCTCAAGTGAGTAAGCTAGTCTACTATAGGTTGGATTAGACACGTGTCCCTACTAAGGGCCGACTTGGAAATGTATATAAGGGCACATCCAAAGAAGTAAACTTCACTTGAAGAACTTGTATTTCGAACCTCTGATTCCACTTAGAACCAACCTATTCTCATCTCTTTAACATAGATGAGGGCAATTTTGGACTACAATCCATATCATTTCAGCGGGTTTTGTTCCGCTGCATCGGGGGGAAAGAGGGGGGGCCACGCTAGACACATAGTGTTAGGGCCAACGTTCTAATTAGATGGCGGGTGGAGAACTAAGTTTTCCAAAATTTCTAATGTGGTAGCCGGTGTTGTGGGTCCTTATAACAACACACGAGCGAGCTAGAAAACCGGGAAGGATTATGTCGAAGAAAGCAACAACGGTTGCCACAAGCAAACTGCAATATTAGTGTTATATGTGCCTCTAGCAACTACTGCAAGGAATATGGGATTGTGTGTATCCTTGCGGCTTTGCTTTTGTGGTTCAACTAGCTTATGATTTGCAGCTTCTCACCTCTTATTGCATTTATGAGTTTAACTAAGTTGCCTTGCAATGCTCCAAGATGAAATCGCTTGCTTGATCTCAAGCTCAAGAGCGGACCCATTTGTCCTGAAAGAACTTTGAAACATTGCCACGATTGCAGTGGGTGGCATGAATATTGACATTGCACTTCTTGTGAATTTGAGGAAATTCATTTGCAAAGGAATGCATGGCAGGTGCGTGGTGGAGCATTAACACACAAACACTTTCAAATGGTTGTTAAGGGGAATTTTACTAGTCTACCGGTGTTGAACAAGAAAATTAAGGTATGTTTGGGGTGGGATGGAAGTCCTCCCACCGGTCATGTAGTTTCATTCAAGAGGTTGAGGGATGAGGGTTTGCATACCTTCAAGGGTATGGTTGAGTATTGTATGCAAGATAACGGGGAGGAGCATTTTGAGATTGTGCACCACAACGTATCGGCTAATGACATGAATGAAGGGAAAATGGAGCATGCAAAGTTTGGGAAGATAAGCTTCAATAATTATATTGCAAAGGGCTCATCAATGGGCACGTTTTCATATGAAGAAGTATTTGGGTGTTACTCTTGTCAGGACGCTCTTTCACATGTGCAAAAGTAGCAATTCTACCCCAAACCGACATGGGTTATTCCATTAAGGTCCACTAGTATGGATGTTAGGACATCGGCTTCTATATGAAGGATCATGATGAGTCCCCATGATATCAAGATGGAAGACATTTCCAATGTCTTCTTTGATACCATGTCAAGGGTCTCAAACATGAGGTATTTTAAGTCGCAAGAACTAGCACCTCAATGTGGAGATGAGGAACAAGAAATTAATTGAGCACTTTGTGAAGATGTAGCTATAGGCTTGGATTCCAACACCAGGAGCTCCACAAGAGGTGGCTGCACAAAGATCATGTTTAGATAAAAGACATGGACCTGGACATTGTGTTGTTGCACACCAATGCCCATCAGCACTATGGTTCACATTATGCGGTACTGAGCTCCCCGGGCCACTATTTGTCGTCGCCATGTGTTGCCTCCACAATCCGCTTTCCTCCCCCTGGTCCTCACCCGTTAACTGCACAACCAGCTTTGCAGAGTTTGATACTCGGGTCCCTTTGTACATACCCACAAGGCATATCCAAGACTATAGTGGAGAAGAGGCCTTGTAATGGCCAGTTGTGTATTTCTTCCTCTTGTGAATAAAGTATTTAGGCCTATGGGCTTCATGACGTGTTTTTTTTCTTCTAGTGATTACTTTTTGGGGGTACCTCAAATCCCCCCCCTCTTAATTTATCAAAATCCCAACATCACTGAGTAAAATCTGCATGGAATTTCACATGACAAACATAAGTAATGTTGGTCAAGATTGTACATGAATTTTTTGGAACAACTCTTGAAGGTAGATCTAGAAGAATGTGCAGCGGGACATGTTGGAGAACCCATGACAACTTCTTAAAAATTCACATTCTACTACAATTCATGTGTAAATCAAAATGTCATTGTTGGAGCTATATTACTACTATAGAAGGTTGCTTTACTATGAAACTACTATGCAATAACATTTCTATTGTGCAATAAACAAAGCTTATTATTCTAATTTATACCCTATAAATAAAGTTTTATTGCTTAAAACTTGTTGAATTAACATGTACAAACACCAATACACAAATAATTTTGGAAACATTTTCTTTCTTCTCTTCTCCCCTCCATGATGCAATCTCATGTCTAATTAATATATTGTGAGGTCTTTTTTGTTATCCCATTTAGGTTTACATTAAGGGTTGTGACTTCCATAAATCTAGACTGATAAAGGTCTGATACTCAGGATTAAAAAGGTCTAATCTTTGGGCTCTCATCCAAAAAGCAAGGTACAATGGTCATAATGCCTAATGCCTATGGTTTAATGCCTTTAGTGTAAAGAAGCCCTAATTTCCTAGAGTGATACGTAGTGGCCTCAATAAGATAGAGGATACTATCAACTTGGTGGTCCTATTGGAAGAAAGATTTGAGAGACTACCTAGTATTACATTTTGAAACAAAGCTTCTATAGTTATGAGCTAGGTAGTAGACATATACTTAAAAGGTCGGGATACAAGGTGGAACATAAAAAATCTCAAGTTTCAAGGTAAGATGTGTGGGTGTTACTTGGTTTGTTTTTCATGTTCTCCAACTTCTACCCATTAGATTTACACATCAAAACTTGTGTTGCATTAACAAATCTACAATTGGCAAACAATGAGGTTGCTCATTTTTGCCAAATCTACAACAGTCAAATCTACAATTTGCCAAATCTACAATAGTCTTGAGCTTGCTCATTTTTTCTTGGCAACAAGTAAATTGAGTTTGGGAATTTGCAACGAGTACATTGAGATTGGGAGTGGCAAGGTTGGTGGGCCTAGCCATGTCTATACCTATCCGGAATATTTGTTGGAACTGGAGACTTACCAACTAACACACTAAAGACTAGATGCACCTCCAAACACCATATGGTTTTGCCCAACTTTTAAAAACAACTCTAATGTGATATGAACACAAGGATAACTTATTGGAATTGTTGTACTTGTAAGTATTGCCCAATTTTTAATTCCACAAATATATAGAGTATTTGGCCCTTTTGTGTGACCCTTCCATTTAATAGGGTGGATTTCCACATGCATTAGTAAGACGGAATTTGAGATAACGATATTCTAATTATAAAGTCACTTGATACGTGCAAGACAAGTTCGTCCATGCAGATGGACCTACTCATTCAGGGATAAAGTTATGAGCCTAACATGCCAATGAAATCGAACATTCTAGTACTTCATGGCAAGCCCAATAAACAGAAAATACTTTGGGATTGAGATGTGCCTCTTGGTTCAATTCCCCAATCCTGCCCTTTTAATTCCATCTCATCATCTAGCAAATCTAACCAACCGCCAAAGATTTCACTAAGCTTGATTTTTATCTTTTGTCCTTGGGACATCAAAATTGAATTACCTCGATGACACTGCCACGAATCAATCAGTACACTCCTATGGGGCTGGGGAGCTACCCATGCAATAAATCCCATACTGACGTTCCTCATTGATGGGTGGAGATGTCATGGATTTTATAGATAAATTGGTTCCATGTAACTTGTAACATATGTGCAAATGTGTGTGTGCGCGCGATGAGGAGAGCTTCTCATAGCACCCAGGCTTTCTTAGTCACAAGTGCACATGATTTTGATGGAAGATGACAAATATGGATTGTCAGGCACAAATTTGAAGTGTTCATCCATGGTTACAGCATAACCATCTAGGTAATATGATAACAAAAGATCATGCTAGTCAGAAGCCCTTGCAAACTTAGCCTGTATGTATTAGGACAATTACATATGAATGCTATGGTTAGATGACTACAAGCCTTTTCAAAAGATATTGGATAGAAGCAGAAGTGCATAGCTCCTTACAGCAGCTGAATTCAGGAAATTGTAAGCTCATGCAATTATCATATTTCTCATCATAATATAAACTCAAGCTTGGCTTGAAAATTTCTAAGACAATTTGTAAGGGTCAAAACTTCTCTTTCAATTAACCTCTCAAAAGAGGTTCATACTATGACTACAATCTGGTGAATTGGCGCTTATCTCCAGCTGCCTTCTTGCCATAGGGATTGTTTGCACTGAATCCATGGCCACTTCCTCGACCCTCAGGTTTGCTACCACCCCTACCAGCTGGATTCTTTTTCCTGAATTTGGCAGCACTGCTGTCGAGGTTTAGAGTGACCTTGGGAGGGCAACTAAACCCAAATGAAGCTGCCACAGCCTGCAGCAGACGGGGAATTCAGTCCACTTTCAAGAGTGACTTAAAATTGGACAAATACAAGATTCTGACAAATTTGATTGGAAGTTAGCAATTAAAAACTGTATACCTGTAAATCCAGTCGATGCACATTGAAGATGTCCTTCATTGCATGAGAGTTATATGCCAACAAGTATGATCGATAGGCATCACGAGCTGACTGATGAAGATAATAATTTTTCTCCACTAACTTTTCCTGTGAATCAAACATAATAAACATGAACATCTCAAAACCTGCTCAAGAACATATACCCCAGCCTACTATACATAGATTCAAACATTTAAATACAACAAATTTTGCTGTGGACAAATAGAGCCACAAATAGAATACAGAATCGCACATGACGAACTCATTGAAAAAACCTTCAAAGAGATGAAAATAGATCCAGTACCAGCTGTGATTGGACATTGGCAATCTTGTTTGCTGGAAAGTCGTACTCATTGAGAGGAACTTTAGCCCCCTACAATTCAATTGGAGTTTAGAGCAGCATTTTAGAGCAAATTAATAAAATTGAGAAACTGAAACATATAACATCTAGATAGATTGAAGTGCACCAAAGTAAGTATTTCATAGGTAGAAATGGTCTCCATGATTATCCAAGATGTATTCAAAATTAAAAGTTTTACAGTGAAGAAACCTTCAAGTAGCGTAGAAAGCCCAACTCTTCTGGTATAAGGAACAAGAGAGCCCGCCCTTGAGCACCTTCTCCTCTTGCTGTACGACCCACTCTGTGGATGTATTCCTGAAACACCATTTACAAGGTACATTGAGACAAATAAGCATGCTTAGTTACAGTCTTGCCATAAAGCTCCAAAATTGGTGAGTTTCTTGTGACTACTAGATACATACCCTTGGGTCATCTGGGGGATCATACTGTATAATCCAATCCTGAAACCAAAACAAAACCACCAATATGGTATGAGAATTCGAAAGTGGTATCTAAACATTGCTCAAAACATCCTAATGTCTAATAAAAGAACAGATTGTGATGCAAATACATTCTTCCAAAAACATGTATAAATAAAGATCTCCATGATTTTAGTACTCACATTGGCATTCTATTGATAAAGACTTGTAAGAAAACATACCACTGCCGGGATGTCCAAACCACGAGCAGCAACATCTGTACAAAGGAGGATGCCCTTCTCAGCATTGCAGAACTCAAAGTACGTTGATGTTCTCTTCTGTTGCTTCTGTTTGCCGTGAATGTCGAGACAAGGGATGTCGATGTAATTAAGCAGCTCACTATGAAACTTGACAGAGTTACAAGATGAAAAAAAGACCATTATCTGTTAAAAAATCCACAAACACACAGGAATTTGAGTGCAAAAGGAGCCAAATCTTAATAACCTACATAGACTTCCTGATCCCCACCTTTCACCAATAGCAAAATTTAGAGATCTTTCTGGCAGCAATCACCACTTGCAAGTTTGAAGCATATTTACATTGCTTGCAAATGCAAAAGTCTTGATTTTCTAGTAACATGTTCAATAACTTGACACTGGTGCTTGCAGATGAATATGAGAACCTCAGCAAAATAAACATCATGGACAAGACTGCTCATAAGAAGCGCAGAGTAGTACCTTCTTCTTTATATTTTTCTTCAAGAATGTAAACAGGAGCAGAAACCGTTGTGTACTTGAAACTACACAATACCCTTGCTCTAACCCTTCCACTGTAGCCTGCCAAACAGCCAAAGACAAAATGTAGATTAAGGATCAAAGCAACAGCAATTACAGGAACAACAACAGAGTAATAAATGCATCTTTACATTTCCTTCTTTTGCATTCATCCATACCTTTGCTCTACCGTCGTCTACACCAATGTACAAAGGAGCCCTCTTGAATGACACACGTGCCAAGTCTTCCACCTGTGGTGTAGGAGCAGTCAGTTTGCTTCAAGACAAACTAAAACATATAACTATTCAACGGAACTTCCATTGCAGTCCTTACAACAAAGCATCACATCCACCTCCAAGTACAATACAGCAAACATCTGATTGTCATGGAGAGAGTAGAAGCAATTAACAAACCTTAGTTGTCTGAGTGGCAGAAAAGAGGACAGTCTGTCGTTCCTGAACAATCAACAATTTTTTTAAAATTAAACATATCAACAAACTTAAAAGCTATGACATTTGAGACAACCACTGGAAGTTTAGTAGGACATCAGATACCAGCGCCACCTGCTGCACTGCTACCAGATCATAGGATGCAGCATATTAAATAGACACCAAGTGAGCACTGTACTAGAAAAGAGTGTGCAAGTGCACAGACCTTTGGTAGGAGCTTGATAATTTGCTTCATTTCCTCCTCAAAACCTATCTCCAAAATTCGATCAGCTTCATCTATCACTAGGCACTGCATCATCCAGAAGAATTTGCACGTGGGGATTACTTGCGGGCATGCACTCATCACTAGTAATTCAAGCGACACACCAGCTGCCAGGCCCTTGAATTGCTACAGTTGGCCATTGAACTCCACAAACCCATCATTAATGACATAACGACCATAGCTTATTTTGGCACCCACATCGAGAGTACCTCCCATGTCTTTAGCATCACAGAAAAGGAAAATGAGCCTTTGTAAGAAGAAAAGTCGCCAACCTTCAAATTCTTAAATAGGAAACCCTTGGTATTCTGAAGATGATCCAGTAGACGCCCTGGAGTAGCGACCACGAAGTTCACACCCTTGGCTAGTTTCTCAGCCTCTGTTCGCCTGTTAGCTCCCCCCATCACAATGCCATGTGTTTGCTTATGATACTTCAAAATATCCCTTGCGACTCCGTAAATCTGTAGCAGGTGTTTAAAAACTCAGCCCACTGTCCACCCTACACCGAGCTGGACTTGTGCGGAGGACTGGGAGGCTGTGACTAAGCTGGCCGTATGCCTGTAATCCTACTTTGAAGGGCAAAATGTAGGAAGGTTGCAGCCTAGCGAATGTCAGTACTCTTAAAACCTGAAGGGTGATGATATTCAATAGTACCTGCATGGCAAGCTCTCGTGTGGGAGAGATGACGATCACACCAGTGCCACTCCGCGGCATAAAATTCCCATGGAAGAGCAGCTCAGCTGCTGGGACCACAAATGCAAGGGTTTTTCCAGACCCTGTCCGCGCAGCTCCAAGGACATCGCGTCCAGTCAAAAGCTGAGGTATTGACCTTGCTTGAATCTGCACCACTCCCCTCATACACAATTATGGTCTGAAATTTTGATCCCCTATGACAAAATACATTTAATCCCCTTGTGAAAATTTGATGCACACCGCATGTGCGCACAAGCAGGCAAACACCAGAGGGGTGAATTCTCAGTACCGCGATCACAACCAAGGACATTACACAAGACCATCAATGTAAAATTGAAAACGAGAATGCCTCCTGACCAAGGCACATACCTCAGTCATGTGAGTAAACCCGGTGTCACGAAGAGCGTTTTTAGTTGGCTCCGACACCGGTAAGGAGTCGAAGGCGGTGTTACTCATAATCCCGCTGACCTCCGCAACTCCCCCTCCTAGCATCTCAATCTCAAACTTCGTTTTCTTGCTCTTCTTCCTATTCTCGCCATTCTCCACCGCCGCGGGAGCGTCTCCCCGAGGTTCTAATTTCTTCACCTCCGATTTCTTACGTTTCTTGCCACCGTTAGCCACAGCAGGGTCCACGGCAACGGCAGCGTCTCCCTGCTCCGCCATATCGAGTGCATCCCCCTCACCTCCTGCCATCTCAACCTCAAATATCTGGGATTTTCGAGGAGGCTTATAGTCCTTTCTGGAAATGCCGCCCTCTGAGGCGGCCGCGTCACTTCCTAAGTTTAGGGTTAGGGTTTCCAATGCTCTCTGCACTAATCTGAATCTTAGGCCCTCTGCGAAAGAGGAAAACTCCTGCAGCGCTTTTGAGGGTATTATAATATGTTTGCCACTCGATTGACAAAACTCAGGCAAGCAAGACTAAAATCAAGTCTTCGTCGACCATGATATCCATACCAGATGATCCAAATTGATTGGCCTCTGACTAATTCCGCGGTACCTCAAAACAGAGGGGTAGAGTTTCGCTCATCCTCGTGCCAGAATTACACTTCCCTCCCAAGAATTAGGTTGATTTTAGCTTTTCAGGAAGCCCGCTGTGAGCATTGTATCATTTTACAAGCTCCACGTTTTGCTTCGTGACTTTCACGCAAAATCCTTTCACCCAAGTACCTCACAAAACTCCAGCTACCCTTGCAAAAATGATGAACCCTTGCAAGAAATCACCTCAGAGTTGAAAAAAATATGCAGCACAGAGTTTCAGCAACTGGAAGTTCCCATGGAGAACAGTATAAGATGAGACGAGCTACCTCTGGTCCTTCAACATTGGACCTACCAAAATCCCACTCACATATCGCGTCCCAATTGAACCAGCCCTCAGTTTCTCGACAACCACCGAGCACTCCGCCCTCACAATTCTCGCAGAATCGTCTCAATCCACTCTTCCCACGTCCTCTTCTAAAAAATAAGCCAATCGCCTCTCCTATAAGGACAAGCTAAGAGCACAGTAAGCCTTAAACCCTAGAAATTGCTCCGAAGCAAGGGAGTGGAGTGTGCACCTGATGTGTGTAGCATTAACCAATAAAAAGTGCAAGAATTACGCCTGATTAGAAGGGGGGGAAATAAAATTAATTATAAAAAATAAACAATAAAGAAATAAAAAACGTCGCAGTGACTCCTCCTAACTTACTAAGGCTCTTTTAAGATCGAAGGTGCAATGGTGATTAGTTGTGCGTGGAGAATGGGCGAAAGACCAAGCGAAGTGCTCGAAGAACGGAACGTGGGGGAAGAGGAAGAGAAAGAGGAACAGGAACCGGGAGGGGAACACCATCAGGAACGGCCATGGGAACGAGAGAACTATAGGGAACGAGAGAATCTGATTCTAACCCCATAATGTCCCTAAGGTTTTATGTAGTTTCAAGATCACTAATAAAGACTGATTTGCAAGCTTAATAAATTGAACATTCGTGAAGAAAAATTGTTGACACAACGTTCAAAAAACACATACATATAGTTGGACCTTCTGTGCATTGAGGTCATGTGCTTTGCAACAACTTCATAAAATTTCATGAAGTGGAGATGACAGTACCTTGCATGAATATTTTGTAGAGGACTTGAAGAATATTTTATGAGGACTTGAAGGATATGTTAAGATGGATAAAAGAATACGATCATATACATGCATAGAGTGTGAACAACATTTGCCGATGAAATTGAAAACTTGTCATTTATTACATCAAAATTGCATTTCTTTCTAATTATTTAATTCTGCGTATATAATTGTATTGGTGATGTACATGCCAAATCTACAAATAAAATGACATTACTCA
The DNA here is from genome assembly GCA_964035585.1 of Polytrichum formosum. NCBI lineage: Eukaryota > Viridiplantae > Streptophyta > Polytrichopsida > Polytrichales > Polytrichaceae > Polytrichum > Polytrichum formosum. The sequence goes on from OZ037936.1 coordinate 64,827,099, forward strand.
CGAGTTATTGAAGTTTGATACTTTGAAAAACATATTTAGATAAATTCAACTTTTTATCGTGTGTTAATTCTTTTGCTTGAAATTTAGAGTAGACTATTCCCAACAATTTTTCTTTGGAGAAAAACACCATTCCACATAGTATTCATGAAAACGTGACATTCACATGTGATTTTTTTTTCAAGGCTGACATAGTTTCTAGTCTTGTGGAATGCATTTGAACTTTGAAAAAAAATTGTAGTTGGCAAAAACTTGTGTAACTAGCAAAAGTTGTCTCCAAAGACCAATTCAAGCCGGCCTTCCTTGCATTCGAGAAAATGACATATATGACAATTTTACATGCCCTATGACGTTTTCACAAATACCATGTTTCAAGGTTTGATAGTCAATATTTTCATGAATATAGTGCAAAAATTGTTCACCAGTTGGGAGGCTGGCTATGAGCTCAGTAGAGAATCATAAGTAATAAAGTAAACCCAAATCCACTTATCACAGCATCATCATGAAGCAAACCTTGAACACTCCCCCCAAGAAATATCATCTTTCCAAAAAAAAAAGTTGCCCATGCATCTCTGGCAGGGCAAAGGGAAAACCTTGTTGTCCGAATGTCATAAGATTGCTCAACTACCTTAGCAATTCCCTTTGTTGTATAGGGCAAGTTAGTGGGAATCTACGAATATATGTGTTGGGATTCCATACATCAGACAAAGCAGTATTGACCTGCATGTTGACCGCCTGCCTCGAGTATATAGAGAATCCATGCGGACCCTACTCCATGGACCCCACTTACTGGCAAATAACCAAACCCCGTATGTTTGCCCATGTAGAATGAATAATATTCAAGTTGAGTATTATTCATTTTGCAAGGGTGGCCCAACAAAAGCGGGTATTGCTCCTTGCAAATTCCCAAAATTCATGACACTAAGGGAGCACCATCCTAATGTTGAGTAATGTTATGGTGCACAAGGCACCTTTCATAACATCACTCAACCATAGTTGTTCATTCACTGAATCCTAGAATGAAGTAACTATATTTTGTGCCACCCCCAACAAAGTAGTAATATTTAGTAACTGTCCATATTGTACATTCAAGTTGACACTTGGACATTTGGGTATAGTTATATTCTTGGCACTATTCACATGAAACATTGTTCATCCCGACACTATTCACTAAATATTTCACAACAACACTAATCACTAAAAATTCCAGCACTATTCGCAATATTCATACTATGGTTGGTTTCTTCCTATTATCTAAGAGCCGCTGCACACATGAGCCAAGGGCCGTGACCATGTAATGATGAGTGCCCTTGACTCTCATCCAAAGGCCATACCATGGGTGTTGGGATAGCCATTTTGTGTAGTCACGGGCCCTAAAGCATAGTGTGAAGTGAGAATGGACCATGTTGAGGGACCATTGTATATTTTATTGGTAGAAAAAGAGGGGCATCCATGCCCCATATGTTTCATTGAAAGTGCATGACATTAAAAGGCTTGAGGCTTGCATTTCAGTATCCATCGACTATTGAGAGCCACCAATTCCCGTCTGATGCAACTAATCTAGGTAGTTGATAAGCTCCACTACTGGCTGTCCAAGGCCACCAACTCTAGTCTGTAGTAAAAAAAGCAGTATCAGCTCTTTTCCTTAAGCCCTAAACCCTACATGCAAGGGACTACATGCAACAACACTGCCACATGCACCAATCACCATGCATTTTCCTAGGCAGACTTTGTTAACCCACCATTGTTTTTGGACACACATATATGATGACGTCCTTAACCTTGCTTTGCTTCCTGCCATGTCAGCACATGCACACTTCAAAGTCCATTCCCAGGACAACCGCCTTACTGGCTGGAAGGTTTGCAGTTTCAACTGCTCCACGACAAAGGACCAAATCTGCTACTAGCTTTGTCACAATTAGACAATGAACATAATGTTCAATGCTCTACTGGACTCTACATGGACTCTCTACTAGACTCTCTACATGGACTCTCTACATAGACTCTCCACATGGACTCTCTACTTGGACTCTCCACATGGACTCTCTACATCGACTCCCTACTAAACTTTCTATTGGACTGTCTACTAAATTCTCTACCTGGACTCTCTACCTGGGCTCTCTACATGAAACTCCCACCAAATGATTGCTCCAAATTGAAGACGACCGCCCTTCCATAGCATTCCACTTTACGAAGTTGCCATTGCCAATACCATACGAGGTGATTTGTTGACAAAAGATGAGGCCAAGTGCATATGGAGATGGACACTTCTCAGCATGTGTGGAAGTTCATTCAATGTGAGCATACATTTATTTAAATTATATACTGAGAAATACCACTATTGTGAAAAATGAAAACTTGGAAAGGAAAAACATCCAAGGCTCAAGGATATCCACATATGAACTTTTTCAAGTTCAAAAAGAAAGCAATGCACCGGCCGGGAATCGAACCCGGGTCTGTACCGTTCTGCTGACGTGGCAGGGTACTATTCTACCACTAGACCACCGGTGCGCCATCCACAAGACCCTTTCGTCCCTGTCTGAGGCCTGACTCGGCCTAACCAGCCGGCTACGAACAAAGCTCATGTGTTGTTGATGTGCACAGTGCCACTCGTTTTAGCTCTCATACCAGATCACATTCCAGTACCCAGGCTTGTGCAAGACACGACATGAACTCGAACTTAAAAACCAGTACAATACGTGAAGAGGCTTTCATGGCACCCCTGAAGGCTATTTCGCAACTTATGCTTCCAAGAGTTGCACTCTTTTGGTCAAGATCGGGAATCGTGGATATATTCATGTACTCGCACCTGCTCTGATATTACTGAAACTGGGTTTGACTTTATGCAAGATGACACCATCTGAAATGAATGGTCGGTCTTACAGCATAGATAAACATTGACTGCTCTGTAACAATGCACATTTGAGCTGATACATGTCATGATTGCAGAACAATTTGGCAAGAAAAGCTTTTGCCAATGTGCAGTCTACTCTTCATCAAAGCTCTGATGTGCAATCCACAAAACTGGACTCCACAAAATCAACACAGACAGGACACTTGCTGCTGCTCTGAGGACCCCCTCCATATCACCACATGAGACAACCAACAACTGCATCCAGCCTATCAATGACTCAGAAATCATGGCCTCTGACAACTTGGACTAGATTAAGATTCAGCCAATAGAATTCAACTCATTTCATGTACATTAAAATACCTTTGTTTGTTAGAATACAACCTTGCACAGATAAGAAACCTATCATTTGCCTTTGTTTATGCCATCCATTGCTTATTCACTGGTAAGAGAGGCTGAGGGTGTATCATCATTTCTCTTGGCTGAGAAGGTGGAGGACAGGTCTGGCTGAGCTAAAGATCCATTCACATTCGATGTATTTCCAGGCTTGAATTCATAGGGTCCTTGCCTCACTCCCCAAACCTGTGGTTGCATCACACAACCCAAAAGAATTGTAAGTAATGAACCCAAATCAGCCAAAGTGTCAGGCGCTTTCCTATATAATACAATCAAGCACTAAGCAAATGTTACAGAGTTCATTTCTATAGTAGAATTTCAAGCACTGAGGAAACTATTTTCACCTGGTTGCCATCATCATCATAAGCACGATCCCAGCAGTGAACTTCTCCATTTTTGTAGATTGTGAGCTCTGAGGAACACTTGGTAGCCCCATTCTGTGAAGAAAACACCAATCACACTCGGTTCGAGTTTCTTACAACCTTATCTATTATGAGTAACCTACAATAGTTTCTATAGAAAATTTCCATCCACCAGTTTGCATACCAATGCAATACATGCAATCACCTTCACAATGGTGGAAACTTCATAAGGTCAAAGTTGTGCATCCTTTGAGTTCTCAATTTGTGCACACATATATACATCAAAATTGCAGATTTAATAATATTTTCAAGTCATTGTGATTTTGAGATATTGCAATAATCTCGACAATCAATGTTCAATGTTAGGTTTGCTTCTGTAAGGTGCAGAGGCAAAACTAACATGGTTGAAAATATGTTGCTACATCAATACATGACCCAGCCAAATGTAGACAATAATAACACAAGATTCCACAGGACCACTGAACAAATACATCACAAGGGGCTGTGATTAGATTACCCAAGAGTTAGGGAAACCTCCAGGAGGAGTAGAACCCTCATACAAGCAACGGCGTCCACGTTCACATTCAGAAAGGTAGACGGTGGTGAGGTGCTCCGCAATGTCCTGGAAGTCAGTCTTTTCATCAGAACAACATGTGACTTAAGCCCAACACTGGTACTTAAACCCTTTTCTACTCATTACTGGTATTGATCTCTACCCGATGATGATCTATGCAAGAGTTCAGCCCTGCCAATGGCTAAACGGAGACCTTCACTGTGAAAGATTACAAGTGGATCCAATGTTAATTCGGATTCAATGAGTCCTTTCCTTGCAAAAACTAGACCTAGCTGTGGATTCCATAATGTACACTATTCTCAAAGTAAGGAATGGTGTTAAGTTCCAGGCATGACCCTGACAAGAGATACTTACCCCAACTACCTCCTCAGGTTGTGGCCTCTGCGTTTTGGAGCGATCGCAAAAATTTCTGTACTCCTCAATATCTCGCACAGCATATGACCCAACCTACCAGCAAACAAACCCATTACTATTTCTGTACATTTACACCAACAAGTCTAATGTACGCTGATCAAAATTTTAAAACTACGTAACCTCCCACTACAAAGCTTGGAAAAGTAAACCATAGCGGATTGACAAATGGTATAGGAACTGACCTCCACATCACATTTCATTTCCTTGGGGCAGGGCTTTACCATGTAGAACCTCTGTAAAACAGCATCATCCCAAGGTTATCCAAAACAAGCGTACAATAAGTCCATCTCATCTTTGATGAGATAAGCGTTCATAACAAAGGCAGGTGAAGCCAAGTCAATACTATGAAAAGACAAATACATCTATATTATGGTGAAGCTCACCATTACAATAGTTAGAGTCGTGGAATAAATACCTGTCGATAAGGCCTCTCAGGAGTCCTCCAAAAAGCCTGTTCATAGCCAAAGTCATGTGCTGTAAAGACTGAAGGAACGAATCCAAATAATTTACAATGTAGACCACACTATACATGTTAGCAAAAGAAAACAGACCCCTTGACCTGATACGGTGTCGTGAAATTGTTGGGTGTCATGGTACCTGCTCGAAATACAAAACTTGTGCTCCATCTGCTAACACTGTGGCTGGGCAGGTGAGCAGCCTGGTTGCAGTAACAAAACATCAGGCATTTTCATAGAGTTACTTTAATAATGGTTGCAATTATGAAAGGAAAGTCCGGCAAGCCGGCCTGGAAAGAGCTTGCCTAATAAGTACAATCTGGTTGATAAGTGATCCAAAACCCAAAAAGCTCAAGGAATTTACATTGCACGGTGAAAACAATACCTGAGGTTGAAATAGGTCATGGGGTCCCGAGCTGCTTGCTCTGTGGAAAACTGAGAGAGAATTCAAGGTCAAGATGCTGACCATAAGTTGCAGTAATAAAGCTTCAAACCACAATCTAATGCAATCATGTTTCATGCATGGTAACCTTAGGATTAACTTGACAACAAGTTACATGCAAGGTGGTATCATCTACAATGGACCTGGATCAAGGCTTTCAACCCTAAATTACAGAGCATCACCATGTTGGACCCTCTTGTCATTTTTAAGGTCACTGAAACGGAAAGAGATTTGAAGCAAAAGAAGGCAACCATGAAGGGAGTAATAGAAGCTTCCAACCACTAACAAAGGCAATCGTGTTTGACACATGGTGACCTTGTGATTAACCTGACAACAAGTTACATGTGAGGTGGTATCACCCACAACAGACCTGGATCAGGGGTTTCAACCCTAGATTACAGAGCATGGCCATGTTGGGCTCTCTTGTCGTTTACATGGAGGATCAAGGTAATTGGAAACTGAAAACTGAAAGAAAATTCAAGGTAAAATAGCTGACCATGAGGTGCAAAGTGATGAAAGCTTCAAATCATGGATTAAGGCAATTATGTTTCATGTATGCTGACCTTGGCAAGAATCTGACAACAAGTTACATGTAAGGTGGTATGATGGGCTTCAACCCTAATTTACACAGCACCACCATGTTGGGCTATCTTGTCATTTATGTGGAGGGTCAAGGTAACTGAGAACTGAAAACTGAAAGGTAAAAGAAGAAGACCATAAGGTGCAGTGATGGAACCTTCAAATCACAATCTAAGGCAATTATGTTTCATGTATCCTTGGGAAGAATCTGACAACAAGTTACATGTGAGGTAGTATGATAGGTTTCAACCCTAACTTACAGAGCATGGCCATGTTGGGCTCTCTTGTCATTTACATGGAGGATCAAGGCAACTGGGAACTAAAAATTGAAAGAGAACTCAAGGTAAAGAAGCCGACCATTAGGTGCAGTGATGAAAGCTTCAAACCAATATCTAAGGCAATTATGTTTCACACATGGTGACCTTGAGATTAACCTGACAACAAGTTACATGTGAGGTGATATCATCCACAATGGACCTGGATCAGGGTTTCAACCCTATATTACAGAGCACCGCCAAGGCAACTGAAAAACTGAAAGAGAGTTCAAGAAACAGATGCCGACCATAAGACGAAAAGCTTCAAATCGCGATCATGGATCTGGCAATTATGCTTCATGTATAGTGACCTTGCGAAGAATCTCACAACAAGTTCACATATGAGGTGGTATGATAAGTTTCAACCCTTAATTACAGAGCATGGCCATATTGGGCTCACCTTCTCACCGCTAAGAGACTGGGCCACAGTGCGGGCATGGTCCCAACGAGTGGTACTCTTGGTGAGCTTCTTGAGCAGAAACGCACCTCCCGCCAAACAAACAGCCTTGATTACCAACCCTCGCACAAACCGGCCCCCGTTGTTACTATTATCATTATTGTTGTTGTTGCTGTTGTTATTGCTGTTGTTGTTCCCACCACCACTACTTACACCTCCTGCTGATGCATTGCTCCTGCTGCTGATCCCCACAGCAGCCTCCCGTGACATGACCTCCACATCCGGTGTGAAAATTAGAGAGCCTCCATCAAAGCTTCCCGAATTGCTGCGAGACACTGACCCCGACATCCTTTTTTTCCTTTTCCTTCTTCACATTGGCTTTCCTTCCCAGGTGCTCTCACTCAAACTTTGTCCCAATAGTGACACCAACAGGCTGTTCCCAACCCAACACTCAATGTCAACCAAAATTTTAAGAATCGTTATCCTTCAAAACCACCTTTGCAAAGCATCACAGAGCTCATGCCTAACGTCCCAAAAAAAACCTCTCTGAGACTCGACCCTTCCCTACTTAAGTTAACCCCAGTTTTATGAAACAACTACTACCACTACCCGACTATCTGTTCTTGCGGCACCAGCAGGCTGTTCAATGTCACCCAGTGTTTTAAGAGTCGTCATCCTTCAAATCCACCTTTGCACTACATACAACCATCACATCACATCACATCACAGAGCTCATAACTCGATCCTTCCCCTACTTGGCTTAACCCATTTTATTTTGCAACAACCAAGCACTACCATCACCCCTCTCCTTCCTCCATCTCCGACACCACATTTTGTCCAGGATTCTCAATGCAAAACACAAAACCTCGAAATCAGAGTCTCTGCGACAAGGCGAATCAATTCCATTATATTTTGGAAAAAACGAAGGAAAAAGATGCTCCAAAGCTGTGGGTCTTAAAACAAGCATGCTCAGTGAGTAACCGTCCATGCGAAGGCTCAAAAACCAAGAAACCTACGCACAATTCAATTTCCACTCACAACACATCCGAAATAGAGACTCTTCATCACTCTTTGTGATTGCAAATAAAGTTATGTCCCAAACTCAGATTGCGGAGATGCAGCTCAAGCACATGTTAAGCTAATTTGGAGTGAGATCAGAGAAGCCTACCACCCACCAAGGAGTATTTGCAGATGATTGCCAAGGCTCAATTTTTCTTCTTCGCCTTGGCTTGCCTCCCAAACTAGCAATGAATGAGAGAATGTGGCATCCCGGAATCTCATCTGCCTAGTTTTCTACGTGGCGAGCTCTGAAAGGTCAGTTCTAATTCTATGATCCAGTTGGCACGGGTGCTCTTGTTTTCACTCTAAGGCACCCAACTAAGCTTAGCCTAATGGCACTTCCCAACTCCATAACTCAAGCTTATTACACAATTTTTGCCATTGGACCGAATTGGAAATCGTCCCATCCGGTTAGCAATTGCAAATCACGCAGATTATTGTTTCAAGATTTGGTGTTGGAGTTGAGATGCAAACATTACAAGAGGCTAAGGTATGTAACCCTAAAGTGATCAATGACCATTTATAAGTACATTGTTTTGTCTAATTAGGAAATTTATGTGGGTTGGAATTTACTGTGGCCCACATTAATTTTTTTTAGTACTTGACTTGCCTTGAATTTTCATTTAAATATGCACGACGAAAAAACCCACACTAATTTTTCACACTAGAAATTACAATGGGCCACTTCAAATTATAATTTAAGAAATAGTGTGGGTAAGTGGGAATTAGTGTGGCCCACACTAATTAGACAAAACAATGTAGTGTGTTTTCTACTTTAATAGCCAAATTGGCTTAATCATCTCTACTTAATAGAATCTATTTGTGGTTAGTCCATTTAATTCATAAGTGTGGGCAATGAGTGCATGACCTTCTAGCATATAAGTACATGTGCAAGTCTGAAATTTACAATTATGGAAGAAAATCATTTAAACAAATCTACAAAGCCACTTCAAGAATTCAAAATCCATTCGCTTATTACTCTAGAAATAGTAGATGCACTTCTCATGTTCTTATTTGGATCTATTCATAACACCGGTTTCGTTAAAAGTGCAATTCAATATGTAAAAGTGCACATGAACAAATTATTGCAAACGCAAAGATTTCAATGAAAATACGAGCATATTATAATTGTCTTGGCTATAAATAAAGGAATTAGAAATATGGGTATAGTTATTTCAATGTGCTTGGTCATTAATCAAATTATAATTTGGTGATTTTTGTAAAAAGACTTGATTCTACAATAATACGAGGAATTCTTTTTATGGGAGCTATGTATAATTATACATTAAAATTGTATATTATTTATTTGAACATGGTTGTAAATCCAAAAATATGAAATATATATTCTATGGTCAAGAAAAAAAATTGAGGTACTTTATCCATGCAAAATTGTGGAAAAACATCATTGCATATGAACAAGTTTGAATTTCTAATTACACAAAGAATACCAATAAATAATTCATCATCAACAAGATAAAATGAGTCACATTCACATCAATCCTTGACAAGTTTCAACTTCAACATTGTATTTTATAAAAAAATGCATCAGCTTTGAAGCTGTGGAAAGTACATAGTTGAAGCTAATATTACAACTTTATTCCAAAAGGTTTAGGTGATATTCAAAATGAAACTTTTCACCATTAGGAATTTTTAACTCTTTCTCAGTTCTTATGCCCAAAACGGTAATCAAATTTTGGGTCCCAACGGTATTATGCCAAGCAGTGAAAATTGAATCAATCGGAATACAACCATGTGGTTCTCGGGAGGGTTCCCAAGCACGTTGTATACAATTTGTATACCGATTGTGGAACTTTCCTTCTTCATCTTGTAATCCTCTTGGCATTTTAGGTTGATACCATAAAACGTTTGCAACACCATTCTCACAAGCTTGTTGACTTAAAGAAAGCACCTTTGCCACAAAAAGGAATTCCTAAGTGTCGATCAATATCATCGGTCTCCATTGCTACAACCATTCCCACCTTCACATCTTGATGCGGATCAAATGCTGAAAACTGGTCAATTGCAATATCATTGGATATGATGAAATTAGATGCATTGCCTTGGCGTTCACTTCGTCCTCTTCCACGTCCCCCTCTAACTCGTCCTCCTCGTTCACGGCCTTGACTTCCTTGTCGTTCATTTGTTTGTCCCCTATTTATTTGTTCATCCACTTGTCCTACATTTCCTTCTCTTCTTCTACCTTGCCCTCGTATAGTATTTGAAGAACCACGAATGCGATGTCCTCTTGGCATTTCGGAACGAGGTCCAAAATAAGATGTCTCCATCACAGGAGGAAGATATTGCAAAATGTCCAGTACTTGAGAATCTAGTGGTTGCACTTCTGGTGGTACTGGACAATGTATAGTTGACAAATTTTCCAAAAGAGGCCAAAATGGTGCAGAAGCAACCTCAGAGTGATTTTGCAAGGGAAAATCTTTCAAATAAGAAATGAAACTATCAGTTGCATCAATAGCACGAAGATTCTTCTCAATGTCCATAACATGATATTAAACATTATGGGACTTTTGGGAGTCCCAAAATTGCAAAACATGTACAGTTTGACCAAAATTCAACGTGGGAACGTGTATGTGAACGTCATTGGGACACCGGGAACGTCATTGGGAACGTTCATGGGTACCTTGAGTGGGAACATGGGAGCGTGTATGTGAACTCGTTTGGGAACGTGGGAACGTGTGTGGGAACTCAGTTGGGAACGTTAAGACGTGTGAACGTTCATGGGGAACTTTTTTGGGAACAAGTACACATGTTTCGGACATGCAAAAAAAGGGACGTGTACACTGCTTACCCACAACTTATAATATTCAAATAATAAGTTCATAACTTAATAAGTTGGCAAAGTACAACATTACACAGCACATATGTAGAATGTTGCATGACACATTCTCGAAAATGCGAGGATTTTTGTGTTCAAAAGCCCTACATTGAGGTTTGAAAATCCTTACATTAATGCGTGTACACCACACATGGAGGTATGTCATTGGATGCAATGTGCACATATAGCAATATTGCAAGTATCAACAAAAAAATCCTTCATTTGGTTCAAATGGGACCGCCCTTTCACCTACCACAAAACACTATGATCTTGACACTGCCTCCTGTAATGACGTATGCCCTTCGATTCCACTGTCTTTTATCACCGGGATGCGCGTCCCCCAGACTTATGTCTACCACTTCCATGTACACGGACTCCCTGTTGCCCACTAGACTCCCCGACGTCCACCCCACCCACTCTGTTCCCACGCTCAGCTGTTGAACAACGTCGAAGATTATCTTTGGCAAATCCAATTTGCTCTACTGGGATAGTAACCTTTAAGGGCTCCACATCTTCATGTTCTAGGAGAGGCCAAGCTGCCAAGATGCAATCGATTGGCTGCCAGTCGAGAACGGAGTATTTCAAATCACGTTTCCACTTGAAGTTTGGGTTTGAGTCCCAACCATTCCATTTCTTTGATAGGTCTCTGGCGGTTGAAGTGGGAGTGAACCACTGTACAAGTATTTGACGTGGATGCTCTCCCGTGACCGCCATGTTGGGTCCAGACAAAGCACGGCAAACCCAAATGGGTCTACCTATATCTTGTTCTTGGGGTCGCAATATTAGCATATGCCCCTCGTGCACATTATCCGCGATGCGGAAAGCTGCTGCAGGACGAAGGTTTGCTGGACCAACATAATGGTCGTCCGGTTGGTGCTCTTCCCGAAGCTCTCCATTCTGCAAGAATGGATGTGCATCTGCTTCGACTCTACTCCGTGGCCAGAATCCCTCGCATAATGGCAGCCCAGCAGTGTATACATTTCTGAGAGGTGTCTCTAATGCCTCCTTCACCCCTATCCAATATTGCAAAATATGCATGTGTGAACCCATATACGCTCCTGTCGTGTCATGGTCACATATTGATTGCCAGTAGTCAATGAACCCTTGCAGTCCCACAAGAACTTCCTCCAGTTTGGCCATACCTCGCGGTGCTGCAGGAAAGGGGTCCCCGGATGGAAGACACGGCTCCCCTTTTATATTGGATTTCCACATCTTCACACCGTCTTTGGGCAACCACTCGTCATGCGTGCTAAGCACTTTGTATTGCATAACAGGCCAACCATCATCTCGGACATAGAATTTGAACTGTTGAGCCTTTGTGTGCCCACTGAGTTTCTCCTTACCACTTGGGATATGCTCACTAACATATGTTCTCCAATCTGGAAGTTCCTCTATCATGTGTGGAATGACAGGAACCTTTTCCATATCCATGTATGATTTCATGAGAAGGGGGATAGTGGGGTAGTCGTGTTCACGCAGGTCCATACTCCATCTTCCAAATGATGCATCGATGTCGTCATGGGTGTGGCCAACCAATAGATAAGACACATGTACCTCTGTGAATATTTTTTTCGCCGTGAGCATAGACCAGAATGCCTTTACAAACCTACACTTGTTGTCCTTCCAGCAATTATCAAGCTGAACATGCAGAATGGGTGGAAGAGGAACTGCCGGTATGGGCTCCATGGGTGGGACTCGTAACCCTTCCAAACATATTTCGCTCCCATGAAGAACAGCACGATAAAGAGGTGACCGCCCAGTACCATGAAAAAGACGCCGGGATGATGACATTGTTGGTTCCTCCAAATCACGTAGAAGTCTCGCGAATGAGCCTATAGTATGGTTGCAATCTCCAGGGTACATGTCCAGTGCATAGTGGGCATATCTCTCATCTCCATGTCCATGAGCCATCATGCCTGTTACAGAAAGTGGTAGCTTTGTAAACATATCGGTATCTTTGTTCTTGGAAGCAAAGCAAGGAGATGTGGTTTTACCATGGTCCATTTTGTCGTGAATAATCGTCAACACCTTTCGGGGATGCTCAATTGAAAGAGCCCTCATGCAACGGTAAGCATTGCGAGCTGATTCTTGTTGTGCTTGGTGCTTCTCCAATTGTTTCGAAAAACCTATGTGTGCAGCTGAACCTTTCACATGTTGAAGAATAATGGCGGCAAGCGAATCACACTTCCCACAACGAGCAAAGTTGTCACCAACCCTCTTCTTAATGTAGTGCTTAAAGTAGGTATTCCGAATTTTGCTCAGAGTTGAAAGAGAGATTGGGAGCACACCATATTTGTCATTAACCTGCACATATAAGAATAACTTAACATTGATAATACTTCACGTGCTCCTCGATCCAAATCGTTTATGATACGTTAATAATTATCCAATCATGTCTATTAAATACCCACAAACACAACTCGAATTTGACCAGCACATACAAAGTGGATAATTGGGCTATATCAAATGCTTACCTCATTGATTGTAACCAGAAACTTCTTCCATTTTGTTCCGCGAGGCAAGACCATTTCAACGACACGTGTGCCATTTGGCAATGTGCGAGCCTTGTGAGGCATCATATCTGCTTTATCTTCCAATAAAGTCGACAGTGTGGCAGTAGCTTGTTGGGTGGATATTCGATTCCTCTTCATATTTAGGTTACCATGATCGCGTGGACGCATACCGCACTTGAATTCTGACCGGTTCCTATAGAACGTCGTTTTGGAGACGGCGAATATGTGTCTCCATGCTTTTTCGCACACATTGCGACCACTCAGAGTGACAACCTTCGTTGAACCTCCCGGAAGTACATGTAATTGGCCATGGACCTCGAGTTGTTTAGCATGTCTCATCCGTGTTGAACAAGTGTAAAACTCAGTTCGTAGCGCAAGTGCCTCTTCCCTGGGAAAGTATCTAGTGCACTCCCTATCACAACACTCACTGGCAGATAGTTGGTAGATGCTATTATTATTGAGAATCTGGGATTTTTTAGTCGGTCTACTCTGGGAGGTCGTGCGTGATGTGACATATGCCCTCTTCCCCTCTTTCTTCCGTCTTTCTAGTACTGTGGTTTGCACACGCAGCCTGCGTGTGCTCACTAGGAGGTGGTGTGCAAGAGTATACCTCTGGTGGTAAACACAAGTAACGGGCCACATTCGTAATGAGAACACCCATCCCATGTCCATCATTCCCTCCAATGGCTCCATAATAAGCACACCAACATTATCTACTCCAAGACACTTGTCTTCCACACAATCCATTGGATTGACATTACGGCAAATTCCTTTTGCCACATTTTGTCCGTTCGTGTTTACAAGCATCACAGGAATGTTCAGCCATTCCTCCCTTGGAAGCCCGCTGCAATCTACATCAATATCGTCAATCCCAACATCGGTCTCGTCTTCCGTGAACACCACTTCAGACAGTGATGATCCCTGCATCGTAAAATAATGTTAATATGCTTACCCTTAACTTACCCTAATACCACAATAAGTTTACATCACATTGCAAACTACAAGAACTCACCTCCTCGGAGCTCAAATGCTCTACTTCCATTTGCTCCATTACCCTGATAACACACTTAACTTCATTAATCAATAAAGGTGTTGCCCCTGACACGCACCAGAACTAACTCAATATCTACCCAACCGGATAGATAGCCCATTTGCATCCGCAACCTATATTAATATGCCTATAAATATAGCCTTTTATTTACCGTCTTACCCAGACCTTTAAACCCTAAACCATTGCCCTGGGCCACGAGGTTCCACTCGCCCGAGTGGAACCTCGAAATCTCTTCGTTGAGCCAGGGTGTTGCAACTGACGCATCAGAACCAACTCCACCCAATCTATCCCACATGATAGATCACCCATTCATATCCAAAACCTTAAATAATAAGTGCCTTAAAATAGCCTAAACCCTAAACCACGGTTAACTCAGGAGTAAACCTACCGGATTACCAAGATTCGACCCCATATATAAAACTTTTCATTTCCATTTATGGGTGTTGCTCCTGACAGGCATCAGACCTAACTGCACCCTATCTATCCCACCCAGTAGATAACCCATTTGCATTTGCCACGTATTATTAATGTTCGAATAAATATAGCCTTTAGTTTACCATGCCTTACACTGTTTAACCCAGAGCAGTCAACATAACGAATTAACAAGGTTCGACGCTTATTCCAAACCTGTTCGTTTTCAATCTGTGCTCCTACTACGTATCTGAACCAAGTGCACCCAATCTATCACACCGGACAGATGACCCATTTGCATCCGACACCTATTATTATTGTGCCTAAACACAGCTAAATTCCAGGATTAGATGTATTGCGAAAATAGACGAATATCGAAACCCACTTTTACCCAGAGCCATGCCCTTGTGAAAATCCAAACCCTGACCACTTGCCAAGGTTCAACCCTTAACTCCAAACCCTTTTCATGTCCATTCTGACCCTGACTCATAAAATGGTGCCGTGGTTCCACTCGCCCGAGAGGAACCTTGGCACCATTTCTGGATGTTGCTCCTACTACGCATCAGAACCAAGTGCACCCAATCCTATCGCGTCGGACAGATGTCCCATCTGCATCCGACACCTATTATTATTGTGTGCTTAAACACAATTAAATTACATGATTAGATGTATTGCGACTACAGACGAATATCGCAACACATTTTTAAGCATAGCCATGCCCATGTGAAAATCCAAACCCTAACCACTTGCCAAGGTTCAACCCTTAACTCCAAACTCTTCTAATATTCATTCTGACCGACAACTAAAATGGTGCCGTGGTTCCACTCGCCCGAGAGGAACCTTGGCACCATTTATGGGTGTTGCTCCTACTACGCATCAGAACCAAGTGCACCCAATCCTATCGCGTCGGACAGATGTCCCATCTGCATCCGACACCTATTATTATTGTGTGCCTAAACACAGCTAAATTACATGATTAGATGTATTGCGACTACAGACGAATATCGAAACACATTTTTAAGCATAGCCATGCCCATGTGAAAATCCAAACCCTAACCACTTGCCACCAGTTCAACCGTTAACTCCAAACTCTTTTCATATCCATTCTAACCCTGACACCTAAAATGGTGCTAAGGTTCCTCTCGCCCGAGTGGAACCTCGGACCCTATCACAGTAGTGGTGTCCGTACAACTGCCACGTGGGTTTAATTGTACGGACAGCTGTTCAGGATTCCACTGGCATATTCAATACCTGCACTACTTGGACCGGCACCTGTTAACAAGAGCATGTGTTGGGTTCTGAACGCGTGCAATGGCAACAATGAGATTTGGAAAGGCTGGAAGAGTGAGAGCCAGGAGCGGTTGGAGGTATGGACCTTATATAGTAGTCTCAATATTGGTTTGGTGGGAGATTCAACATAAGTTTGGGTACTAAAATATTTGAAGCTTCCCTCCCTATTGTACGGGGTCCTCTCTTGTAGGAGAGATGATGGTTTGAGGAGGTGTGGGAGTAGAGAATGATCGTTTGGCGAGTTGATGTGCTTCCTAGTTGATAGTACATATAATGTACATCCTCCATTACCTTCCTTTGATTGCCACAGGCATGATACTACGGAATGTAGAGTGTACATAGATCCTCTCAAATGTGTTCATTGTTGAGCATGCATGGAGTAGTTTGATCAATTTTGAAGATGTAGTCCAATTCCTCTTAAACATGTGTCTTTATGGTATTTGTTCTTTGACCCTCGTTGAACCACGCACCGACCCAATATAGGGGTCCTATTAAGAGAAGTAATTGAATAACACATGCATACGTTAGTCTAGCGCCTCTTTGATGATGTTGCCACCCATCGAAATGGGGTCGAGTTTCTAAACTATGTGGATAAGTGGTACCACTACTTGAATTAGCACAATTCCCTACTACTGGTTCTCTTCCAGTTGGTTTTATAATCTACTCCACTAGTAGATTTGAATCCATATTCATGCATTTCAAACTTGTATAGTGGAAGAGAACCAATGGTAAGGGGTCATGATGGGCATCATAGTGTACACTCTCATGCAATGAACCTAGTGAAGAATTCCCCTCTCAACAACATTTCCCTCTTGGTTGGATTTGTCGCAACCATGTACTAAGCACATATCTACACTAATAAACCCAATTAGTGCATGTGGTACTAGTTCCCAGAACACGCACTATTTTGCCAAATCTCAATAATTAGTGAGAGTAGTTGTTTAGAATATAATGGGGGCCAAATTTTCCATATGTAAAGGCCTTAGGGCCAAGAAGATATGCTAACTCAATAGATCTAGCATGATCTAGCGTAGAGCCATTTAGATTATTTTATAAATTAACAAACATGCACTTATGATAACCAACCCTAAATAAAGGAAGGTATGAATTTTAGGGTGTCTTTTACAAATGTTTCACCGCAGATTTGCTAATCCAACACACATTTGGAGCCGTACATCTAATCACTAGTTGGAGAAGATGAACTACGAACCAAATAACACCCACATACATCATAGAAGAACGGCTTTGCACCCACAAATTTGGTTATTAAGTGAATTTACTGGGGCCCACAACCATTTGTGGTGCTTTGTGTGTGTTGCATGCTTAATTATTAAGATTGCAATCTCGGAATCCACCACGGGGGGGTCACTCCATTGTCAAGTTGAACTCCACGTGCGGCCAAAAAAAATCTACTTTTGGTAAGTTGCATCACCAAAATGGGTCAAAATTTTATCAATTTTTTTTCATGGGTAGATATACACGGTATCCATTACATAGTAAAAAATGGTAACCAAATTTGATGATATGTTTTTTTAATAAAACATACCGTTTCTAACTAGAATGACGCAGAATTGAACTAAAATAATTGCTACAAAAAATGAAGATGACTAAAAATTTCAAAATACTATAAAAAAGATACTATCAATGATTATGTATATGTAGAAAAAATATCATAATTTTTAAATTTATCTATTCCATGTAATATAGGGGTAGCAAACTTTGGCCGCACGTGGTGTTCAACTTTACATGGAGTGAACCCCCCGTGGAATCCACAGGTTGTTCCAAGAAGGTGCACAATCACCCTTTGCATGCGGATGGGTGGGAAGTCATTAAGAACGGCGGCAGAGGAATCAACTATTTATATTAATATTTCACCAAGTTAGGACAAACCACTTGTGCACATCGCATTGCATGACTTTGCAGCCTCTATGGGCCATAGTTAATCACATAGCTCTTTTCTTGCCCAATTTGCATGGGGTTGTTAAGTTTCATCATGGTTTTGTCATCTTCCTTGCAACCATGGCTACGTTATAAATACCTATCGCACAAGATGATAAGGTATATCTTATGTAAGCAAATTTAAACCATTGTAACTTCACTAAGTACTATGCAAGCAAAACCATTGTATCATCTTATATATTATGTAAACATCAAGAAGTTACGTGGGGTCATATCCCCCCCCAATCCCGAAGGTGGACACGTACTGTGATTTCTTTCCATCACATGGTTGCCCATCGATTATCGTCAATATATAATTATGGGTGGAATTAATAATGAATTTAAAAATATCCATACCATTAGAAGGCCCATATTCAACAAAATTGGTAGGGAATCACATAACCACTTACTGAGTATAAAAAGATTCACATTCATATATAATGTTATAATATGGTTAACCACTCTCTTGTGAGTTGTGTTTTGCAATGTAGGCACTAGTTGTGTGTGACAACTGCGTATTATAACTTCACTCGATAAGTGTGTATGTAGAGGCAATTGGACAAGGTACTCATGCTAACCAACATTTGAACTCATTGTCCGATCTTCATTGTGTGAATTCACTATGCAAGCAAATACGAAGTTTCTCATTAAAATGTCGAATTGGCCCTTGGAATTATTGTGGGGGTGGTGACTTATTAAAAAGTGTATGTTATGACAGAACACGAGATCGTTGAATTTGTTGCACCCAAAATAGAAGGGCCAATTCTCAGTCTCGGGGCCAATGTCCTATTTCACTAAAACAAACCTTCTTAAATAAAGTATGACCTATTTCAGCAAACTATATATGTTTGTTGGATTATGTGGAAATTAATGTATATACAAATCCTGTAATGAGTGATGAAAATTCATATTGCAAGTGACGTGCCTTAAATGGACACCTTTAGCTCTGCATCTACTTTCCTAGGATGGAAAAACATGCAATTAGTGTGAGATGATCGCCAATTCTAAATTATGTCCGTTATCATTTTTGTCAAAAGTATTGGAGCGTATAGGAAAACCTTATTCATTTTAAAGTTCAAGACCCTCCTGAACATTAAAATCTTCTCATGTACATCCCACCAATTATCTTAAGTACTAAACCTACCTAATGTTCATATTTGAGCACATACAAGTCTATTGCAATCTCTTATAAACACTTTTTTGTTCCTGTGGGGGAGGGTGAGGTTTTCTTACATCCACACCTATTCAAAGAAATAAGTTATGTTCCTAAATGTCCAAACAACCTTTTGAACATTCATGATTATGAAATCCTAAGTAAACCATTTGAATTGCCCAATGGAATAACAGTACATCGTGTGATGCCAAATATTAATAACAAAGAATGTTAATTGTAATAGGGTTTACAGTTTACTGTAACAGGGTCATATATTTGCGTGGTATTTTTAGGGTTATTATTTTAAAAATCAACATTCATGTATTTGCCAAACCCTAAACCCTAAACCCTAAACCCTAAAACCAAACAATCACATTATGTAACCGGCTGGACTTGGAAACACTGGGATCTTCACCGATTATGCCCAAAAATCTGAAGGGACATTCCCACCATCATGGAAGGTTCGCACCCACATTCTAAACTCACTATAACCCTAAACAAAACATTTGCTTGGATTCCACTAATGTTATGGGTCCACAATGCCATGGGTGCATCTTAAAATAATAAACAACTATGCGTATTGCTAACCACAATTTGAGTATTGAGTACATGTTTAATACATTACATCCAAATGGGTCGTGTGTTATTTATTGGCCCAGGGGTGATGAAATAACATCTTTCCCCATCTTCAACAGTTTTTATGAACAACAATGGGTGTTATCAGATAATACTAGTTGTGAACATGAGACCCCATTTTATAGAGTTCATATAGAATTAACATGTGGGACATATAACACGGCCACTCCTCTATCGATTAGCGTTCCCCAATTTAGCACCGCAATAGAACACCTTCATAATAGAACCTGAAAGTTTGAAACCGATTTTCTTAGTGTAAAACTCCCTCGTTATTATCCCTGTCACCCTTGATAATATCACTATTTTTTTTCCAAAATCCGTAGTGTAAATGTGATAATATCAAATATGGATGGATTGTACTATGTGATGGTTGGATGGACAGATTGTATGCAAGAACTGCAAGGTGTGGGAGTGTAGGTATACATCTATATCACGACTAAGTAAAAAACACAAACATGCATCAACTCCAAGGGAAACACACTCTCCTTCGTTTCACGCCCATCATTTGGAAAGGGCAAGGGGCATTGAACCACGGAGGCTACAAGCATGACCCTTTGGTTCCTATACTTGCACAAAAAATGGTATGATCATGGTATCAAAGCCCCAATAATTGTGTTTGTTTAAACATGAGAATTGTAATTAAGGGAGCCCATTAGTTCATTTCAATTACACATTATTTTCTTACCAAAAGTTTTGGGACTTTGTGGACTGTCATTGAGCCAGTTGCATTTCAATGAATAAATAAATTACCAACGTTAGGCAATTCAACGTGAGTTTGAGCTTGTTGGTCCTATCATGTTCACAAGTCTTCTTGGTGCAGGATGGGATTAACAGCCTACCTTGCGGAGGGTGGGCTCTCGATTTCATACCTACTTAGCTAGTTCTTTTTTGTCAACTAGAGAGAAGATTTCACAATGGAAATTGAACCACCAACCACTCCATTCGGAAATGAGTATCTCTCCACTATCACCCGGTAGTTTAGGATCATCTCAGACTACATTCCAACGACGTTGTAATTTGTATACTAGTTTTGAAGTTGAGAGAATTTGAGCCCACAATCACCAACATCATTTAATTTAAATTTTCTATCAACCACTTGGAAGCTATGCAAAGACTTCAATTTTTTTGGGATGAGAAGTTAATGTCATTTGTTTGTCTTTTATTTTAACAGAACATGATGCTAGTTGCCCCAAGTTTAATTCATCATCCGATAAATTTTTGGTTTGAATAAGAATAAGTGTACAAAATTGGAAGACACATGTGCAAGGAGTTTCATTTTCCAAACTTGGAGATCATAAGTTTAATATTGCAAAGTGGTCAAAGCCCAATGAATAGATGATGGAAATTGACTAGTGGCGTTCATGAGTCTAAAGTAGTGAAGCTAAGCGATGCACAAAAATGTGCTAAAGATGTTTTGAATTTTATGGCTAGCCAAGGTTCTCAGATTTTCAACACTCAGGAGTTGTTAGGAATGGACAAATCCATGACAAACTCATTATAATTGGTGTTGGACATTTAACATCACTAAAACAATGTTACAATAGAAGCTTCTTTGTCTCTAGTGAGAGGTCTTTACCCGATCTCAATGACACATTATGATGTGCTCTTGTTGTTGTTCACAATTTTGAATTAGGTTTTACATTCAAAAACATTGAAGTCTTGTATTTGTTATTTTCTTTTTTACATTGTAATTTTGTTTTGATTTTCTACCTATTTTTGTTGATTATATCACATTATGCACAACTCTTCAAAATGTGACATTATCAAATATGTCACACCTTGTTTATATCACACTTTATGGTCAAACGGATGGTGTGATATTATGAAGGTTAGACTGTAATGCTTATCAGTGAACATAACATTAATAAACATTGACTGCAGTTAGTTGGGGCCCTCAATCTTGATTCCACTTTCCTTCCCCATAAAATCATGGTAAGGCTGCATCAATGCTCATGTATGCCTTCATAACCTTGCACCTAACTCTATACACTCATGATTAATTGCCACAATAAGATACATCATTAATGCACATGCCAAACATTAGAAGCCCCCGGTCGATAATTATAGCATCGTCTACACACAAATATCATCCATGACGGTGATACATTCATAACAGTGATGAAATATGCCTTCGACGTGACTTCATCAACCATTCAAATAGCTTTTCCATGTTTTATGTTACAAATAATGTTGTTGTTTATGCAAAACTACAAGTATTTAATTCCCACTATATTTGTGTTCGGGCTGTTTTTTCTTTTTGATTAATCAAAGACTAGGTCTCCTGCTTTTTTGAACACATCAATATTAATTTTATGCAACAGTTCTACCCTCATGTTTGGTTGCCTTCACGTTATCCAAGCCTCTATTCACGGGTAATGTTCAAATCTCGTGAACACTATTGTTAGGGTTCAACGAGGCCAAAGATTGAATTAATCATGGGTTGTGTGAGTCACGTCACAAACCCGATATAATGCAAAGAACTGCGTAGATTTTGTGAATCATCGCTATTGGAGTGAATAGTGATTGTGTTATGTACACTCATATATCACTACCACATCACTTCCGATACTGCTATCAAACTTCTCAACAAACTTCCAAATGTGCATGATGATCAAGAACATGTGGAATTCTTCTATCAAAATTGTGTATATTTTGTGCACATGTTAACACACATTTTGAGTCAAGTTTTGATAATCTATGTGACAACAAATCATTAATACCGTTGATTTATACTAATGCGATTCGTTTTCTCATGGTCAGTGTTCTCTTTTGAGTTTTCAATCCAATCTTTACATATAATGTTAACAAATCAACATTATTCTAAGAACATATATATGTAGTACTTAATGTGTGTGTATATTTTAGTTGCTTCTAAAATAATCCCAAAATGTATATGATCCATCATGTAACTTTTGTACTTTGACATATAAGAGATGCATTCAATTATGACAATTGTTTCTCATTACCACATCGAAAAAGAATGGTTGTAATCTCATTCCCATCTTGACCTCATTTGTCGCACATGGACCCATAGGGTTTAGGCACGCATCCAACGGCCAAAATAAAATTAGTTGAAAGAACATCCGGCGAAAAGGTACTCAATCGACACATGTCGAATGGTACTCCCATAGACGATCTACCAGTCGGTACAGTTGTCATCATGGGAAGGTGAGTTGATCCCAGCCATCCATGATGACGGCTGAATCACCACCGTCGATTCGAGCCACTAGCCGCACCCCCCCGGGTGGAGTCCATTCGAATTGAGGGCGACTCCTCATTTGCGTCGGCACCTCCTCTCTTCCTCTCTTCCTCTCAATGCGGTCTGACACATTGCACGCTCACTCTCACACATTGCATATTGAAGATCGCCATGCCACATTCCACATTTCTGATTCCTGATTCCACATTCCGCATTCCGCATTCCGCATTGCATATTCAAGAGCCCGAGGAACTTCTTCCACTGCTCCAGATTTTTCGACTGTGCTCTCTACATTGGGGTGCTGAGTTTGGGAGCTAGTCTGCCACAATCCTCAGCCCTCCTTCCAGCAACTTGTGGTAAGCCCTGCAGAACTCTCAATTATTTTGTAATAAACATCAAACTCTCAAATCTGAATGTGTTTGAATCTATTTGTGTTTGTGTTGAATGTGTTTGTTAGTGTTGAATGATAGTGTTTTTGTTTGTGTTGAATATAGCCAGGGTTTGAGTGAGTTTTGTGTTGGTGTTGAGTCTGAATGAAGTGGTTTTGTTTGTGTTGAGTATGAATGAAGTGTGTTTTTGTTAGTGTTGAGTCTGAATGAAGTGGTTTTGTTTGTGTTGTGTAGCCAGGGTTTGAATGAGTTTGTGTTTGTGTTGAATCTGATGTTTGTGTTTGTGTTGTGTAGCAAGGGTTTGAATGTGTGTTGAATGTGTGTTTGTGTTCAATGTGATTGAAAGTGTGTTTGTGTTGAATGCGTGTTTGTGTTCAATCTGATTGAAAGTGTGTGTTTGTGTTGAAGGTGTGTTTGTGTTCAATCTGATTGAAAATGTGTGTTTGTGTTGAAGGTGTGTTTGTGTTCAATCTGATTGAAAATGTGTGTTTGTGTTGAAGGTGTGTTTGTGTTCAATCTGATTGAAAGTGTTTGTGTTGAATGTGTGTTTGTGTTCAATATGTTTGAATGTAGGCAGGGTTTGAATGTGTGTTTGTGTTGAATCTGTTTGAATGTAGCTAGGGTTTGAGTGTGCTTGGGTTTGTGTTGAATCTGTATAAATGTTTTTGTGCTATCTATGTGTGTGAATGTGTTTGAATTTGTTGAGTTATCTATCTGTGTTTATGCTTATGCTCATGCTTATTGCCTCAAGGTTTAATGCTTGATTCATAAGCATTCACCAGATTATGCTTATGACTGCTAATGCTTATTCACAGGCCTGATTGCAAAATGTTTATTGCTTCTTATGCCAATTTCTTCTTGCTAAATGGAATGTTATGCTTCTGCTTAATACAAAGCTTCTGCTGTTCACTTAAAGCTTATACTGATTGCAAAGCTTATGCTGAGCTGCTCAATGCAAAGCTTAAAATCACATGAACTAATCTGACTGTAGAGTGGTCCGTATTGTACGGACTATCCCAACCGTACACAGGTAGGAATGAGGGGAAGAGGATCCTCTCGGGCGAGAGGAACTTCTTCCCCCCGCGACCCCCTCCCTCTTCTATAAGTAGTGCCCATACCACAACACAGGTAAGAATGAGGGGAAGAGGATCCTC
Source organism: Polytrichum formosum (assembly GCA_964035585.1). Taxonomy (NCBI): domain Eukaryota; kingdom Viridiplantae; phylum Streptophyta; class Polytrichopsida; order Polytrichales; family Polytrichaceae; genus Polytrichum; species Polytrichum formosum. The sequence goes on from OZ037936.1 coordinate 64,851,506, forward strand.
TCGGGCGAGAGGAACTTCTACCCCCGCTCCCACAGAAACATGACCCTCCCACAGCCCACTCCCTTAGCTCACAAGTTGCCATGATGAAGAAGTTCCTCTCGGGCGAGAGGAACTTCTTTGTCCGCCTCACCAACCCTTTGTGTCACCACCCCAAACTCTCACCCTCCAACCACATCTAAACCCTACACCCGAAGCAGAGGGGAAGAAGTTCCTCTCGGGCGAGAGGAACTTCTTTGTCCGCCTCACCAACCCTTTGTGTCACCACCCCTAACTCTCACCCTCCAAACACATCTAAACCCTACACCCGAAGCAGAGGGGAAGAAGTTCCTCTCGGGCGAGAGGAACTTCTTTGTCCGCCTCACTAGACCCACCGTAGTCATTTGTCATACACTCATTCACCTCAGTCATTTGTCATTCTCTCTTCACTCATTCTTTCATTCACTCCAGACACACTAACCTGGTCAATTTTCCGTGTAGGTGAAATGGACAAAGAAGTGCTATGGACAGATCTTGTTGGGGAAATGCAAGTAGGGCCTAAGGGTGTCTACTGGGATTTAAAGGACACCCATTTGAGACACTGGTCACTTCAAGTACATAGAAAGGACAATGAATCGCCGTTAAATTTAACATTCGCGTACCGGGTAGACAAGAGCTGGATTCCAAACCCGGGAAACGCAATAACCTCAGCTGCGATCGGTGATCGCGACAAGCTAAATGTGTCAGTCTTCGAAGGACTCGAAGAACGCATTTTGTCCATCGATTGCAAGAAACACAGATTCCATATGGAGCCGTTCACACAATCAATCTCGACGCTCCCTCCTGCGGACAAAAAAGATATGGAGAGAGTGATGGGTTCTGGAGTTTCGAAGAAGGCGATAAATTTCATACTTGAAGCAATAGGTGATATCAATGCAAGAGAGGCGACCGAAAAGGAGGCGCGAAGGAAGCAAAAGAAGAAACAAGCGGAGACTCTTCTTGATTCAAGGATTGATGATGGAGGAAGTAAGAAGACACACAAGAAACAGAAACCCAGCGAGCAAGTTGTTGGAGAAACAAGAGAGACTTCTAAGAAGTCTAAGAAGGTTTCTGGTGAGGCTGGTCCGTTGGCCACGACCCTCAACCCAACGCCAATTCATCAGAACACTCCCCAGGAGACCGCGGGTGCAAGGAAAACCCCCTCCGCCAAGAGGACAACTGATGAACCGAGGAAGGCATTCGCCAAGAAAATGAAGGCAACTGATGAAACAGATGAAACTCCCTTAGTGCTGACAGCAGCAGAGAAAGGGAGAGTTATCGCGCATGGCGAGGAACCAAGTTTGGAGGAAGCTGCCGCAGACCGGAAGAAGTTTGTCCAATTGTTTGGACACCTATACCCTTTCGGTGTGGAGAAAGTTTTCCACGTCCACATCAAAAAAATGATGAGCGCTAAATCGTACCAGGTTACTCGCCCACTAGATGATGCCGGGGTAGCACTCATGAAGAACTACCTCATACAGACTCCACCGGCATGGCCTCATCACAATCTATGTCTAATGCCGAAGCTCAACAAGGGGGAAAAATGGAGAGAAGGGATGACTTGGGACGACATCAAAAATGGAAATTTTCTCATTATCAACGGTCAACACAGCGTGGCTGCATCGAGGGAAATTATAGCGCACAAAGATACAGAACAAACATTGAAAGATAAATTGAAGATCTGGCCTTGTACAATTGTGTGGACCGAGGATCCAAGCATGACAGTCCGTCTATCTTATACCCTAAATAACTCTAATTCATTTAACAAGTTCACTCCTACTTGGACAACCCAGATTATGTATTGTCGGAGGGTGTGGGTGAAACTAGGGAGGCCCCAAAAACAACGAGTTAACAAAGCTGAGGCAACGATCGACCCAAAGATGACGGAGGCCTGGAAAGTAAGTCATTCTATCTTGATTCCTCTTTCCCTCCATTCCCACTCCACTCCCTTGCAAAGTCGAAGGGGAGGTTCCTCTCGGCCGAGAGGAACTTCCACTCCCTTGCAAAGTCCAAGGGAAGTTCCTCTCGGCCGAGAGGAACTTCCCTTGGACTTTGCAAGGGAGTGGAAGTTCCTCTCGGCCGAGAGGAACCTCCCTCCCTTCCCACACCTTCACTCCCATGTCTGATTCCAATGTGAAACAACTATAGTTGTAATCTAACACTTCCACATTGCAGAATTTTACGACAAGCATGGAAGCCTCATTCACGGCCATTGCTAGAGGTATCACTCATGCGAACCTTAATGCGGAGCTCGCCATCATCATGGCCGACGATGAGACCTGGAGGTTGTGGAAGAAGATCTTCATCGCGCATGAGAAGGGCACACTTATGAATCCCGACAAGCCAGGCTCCACCTACTTGGAAGAATACCTCGAGGCTCAACAGAGACAACGAGCCCGCCACGAGAAGAAAAAATCTGGAACCACATTCGAGGAGAAGCCGTATGTCTGCAAACCATTGACAAGGGAAACTTTTAGGGTCATGGCCGGTCTACCTCGGCCTGACTATCTCCTGTGCGCAAAACGAATACTCGAATTGAGGGCTGGCGAAGAGGTTCCTAGAGTGACTTTCAGGTCAACGAAGAATGCTAATGTATCACTTTTGAAGTCGTGGTGTACGTTTAGGAAATGGAAGAACATACTGCTGCAAGAGTTGTCAGCACGCGACCCAAACGAACAAGGCATTTGGGGAAAGGATTCCGAAGGTTTTGATTGCCTTAACCGATCCGTTTGGTCACAGTTCAAGAAGGATCACTGTATCACAAAGGCCAAGTGGATGAAGCTTTACCAGGTTGCAACTGATAGTTGGCTGAACAAGAAGCGGTTGCCCAACAACAAGTTCTTGGATCCACCCCCAACATGTGAGCGTTTGTTGCAAGAGTGGCTTCAGACAGACCTAGAAGAGAGTCAAGGACAAGTGATCACACAATATGTCGAGTACAATGCTCTCAAAAGGAAGTTGGTGATCCCGAATCAAGACAAGATTGATCTTGACTGGCTCTCGAAGTTCACCAGAATAGGGGGGGTTCATCGACTTTAGATTTATCCCAGGCTGTGTCGATCAGCCAGTGTCATCTTCGGTCGTGGAGTCCTTGGTGAAGTATGTGGCGGACCCACTCTGGTCCCCCGGATTCAAGACAATCCCAGCTTGGATGATTGTCTCCGACTTGCGCAACCATCCTGCAGCTGAGGAGTTCATATCAGCCATAATTCGCAAGCATCCGGATACGTTTCTAAATGTCCCTTCTGTTTATTTACCTTGTTACGCCGAAGATCAACCCTTCAACAAGGAAGTAGACAACAAGAGGACTTCCCCGCTTATTTACGTGGACTTCCTTACTTGCCCTAGCATTTTTCCGCACCACAAATTGTTTCGATGTCCAATGGTTGCGCCTGTAACTCGGCGTTACAATGTGAACCCAAAGGAGTGGTCGGAACTATCATACGAAGCGAACCGAGGCGAGTTGCGAATGGAGGTGTATCTATCGTTTCTCAGCCACCTTGGAAGCTCGGGAGGAGTCGTGATAAATTTATTCGGCGGCTTGAAGCCTATTGCTGCCGCATTGGTAAGTTCTTTACAACACACGCCACCTTCCTCAACACCTTCACAAACTCCCTAACTGCCTCCCTCCACACAGAGGAACTTCCCTTGAACACTTTCTGCTACTTTTGAGGGATGTTTAAGTACAAGGAAGGGTTAAAGTTTCTATACTGATATTTTGTTCATGCATGCAGATGAACGACCAACATGTTTTTTCTTACATGGACTCTAGCTTCGTGCACACGCTGCCCGAGAAGATACAACACATTCGTCCACTTCGGGCAGTGGACTTTCAAGATGAGGAAGATGAGCCTGCATACGGTGGAGATCATCAACCTCATCCTCAAGAACATGCACCCCCAGCACTATTGTTGGAGGATGCCCCCCGAGATCCTTCGCCCGGTGTGGACATCGATGCCATGGACATTGATAGACACGACTCTGAAGGCGAAGAGTATGAGGAGCCTGAACATGACGACGACGACAAAGAGGCGCCTAGTGAACAGGATACAGACGAGGCCGCCAGTAGAGGGGAAAACGTCCACATGGAAACGCAATAGGATGGAGGGGAGTCCATTCACACACAAACGTCACCTCGCGAGTTTGGCGCTTCTCCTTTGCAGTCCAGGGTCCTGGACTTTGCCGCCGGTCATGAGCATGTGACCTCACTTGCAGAAGATGAACCGGCCGAGAACCCACATCAAGATGGTCAAGAGGGAGGCCCCACTGACGAACACATGGCCGGGGACGAGGAACATGAGGAGCTTGAGGAGGACCTTGACGATGCTCAAGAAGAGGCACGCGAGGAGGGAGGGGAAGAGGAAGAGGAACGGGAGGACGATCAAGAGGACGTTCTTACGCCTGTCGTCTTTGAAGACGAAGCCAAAGGGGATGCCCACAAGCACACACCCGCAGTGCCAACCACTTCCCGTCCAGCTTCGGCCTCGCATCGTTCCGAGAGCGGAGAACTACCGCTGCCCAGTCCCCCAAAAACCAAGGCGTCCAAGCGAGGCAAGCACAAAGACCGGCAGTCTAGACGACATATCTCCCGGGTTCAAGAGCCTGTAATTCCGGAGTCTGTATTGGACGACAGAATTGAAAGGGCCATTGTCAGAACACTGCCTGCCATGTTCACATCCTTGTTTGACGAAGTGATGGCCCGATACAATATTCCTCGCCCCCAGCAAGTGCCTCAAGCGACGCAACCAACACCTACAGTGGAGGTTGCGGTCGATTCCGCCAAAGCCGAAAGGGTGATGGATGTTGGTGTGCAAGGAATGGACGTCTCACATGTGGATGGAGCTACCCACATGGATGCGGCACCGACTACATTGGACACCGACAACGCAGAGGCTAATGTAAGTATTCGTTCCCTATGAACATATCTGCATTTTCTTTTTACTGTTCAAGTGACTGAATCTCCACCTGGATGTTTGATCCAGGTCGGAGACGGCGCGGCATCCTGAAGCCTCATGTCGACTAGGACGCGTAGGATGAAGATACTTAGGGGTGTAAGATACCCTAGAACACCTCCCTTGTGGGTGAGGATATGTAAGATGTTTGCCCACTTAATATAAATAAAGTGGATTCCTTTGGCTAGCACGTGTACTTTCTATTTGGCCTTCAGTTGTCTTTAATGATGTCTTTCAATTCACAGGCTTCTTTGCACAACTTTGAACGAGTGGATCCCATAAACAACTCGTTGGCGGCAGTGGTTACCCGCGCTCCACCCAAGGATTTACACCCCTCACCAACTGAAGATGAGCCAGCTCATAGTCCTCCGTGGACAATCCCATCACCGCGCGCGACCCTCTCGCCGACTGGTGGGGAGTTGGGAGTCATCCCAGCTACACATGCTATGCAGCATCCACTTGAGCCCTTCACTGTCCAGCCCTCATCGCCAGTCGTCGATGAGGTTGTTGAAGGGGAGAAGGCTGAGGCTGTTGAAGTGGAGGAGGCTGAGGCTGTTGAAGTGCAAGAGGCTGTTCAGAACGATGAGGCATCAACTCGAGCCGTGGAGGTTGCTCAAACAAATACACAGTCGCAGGCGCAGGCATCGACGAGTGCTGTCAATGTTATCCCGTTGGACTCCTCCAATCCAGAAGCCTCCATAAATGCCCCACAAGCAGTGCGGAGGTATTTGACTCGTTGGCCACGCGGTGAGAAGGACCCCCATCCTGTATTTGACACCACTAATCTCCATGATTTCCGAACGATGCGCAACAATCAAGAAGATCGGAGACGGCATGCTGAGCTTGCGAAAGTGCTGCCAAAGCATGTGAATGTAAGTTTCTTCCAACTCTGCCTCCGTTAAACACGCACATAAGTTTTGATTCACATGTATTTCGACCTCTTTACCTTCCCTTTCATTTATCATCGCGTAGTTTTGGGTTCAGGGTCCACAACACTCGATAACGCCTTTGGATGCGCCTATACCAAAAGACGTTGTCTATGATAAGCTCTTTGTTTACAATGACACCTATCCAATGATCAATAGGCCTCGGCAAGTATTCACAAGGGAGATGGGAATCGCGTGTGCTAAAAGACTAATGTCTAAGTATCCTGAAGATCCTTCCCTAGGGTACTCTGATCGATGGGAATTCAATCCAGTACAGTACGAGGTATTTGTCCGGGCTCCTTTTCCCAATTCGTTCGAGTTCGCCCATACCACACGTGGATTGCAAGTCCACACAATGAAGTCATTAATGGTCTAGTCCATCATGCCTAGATTTGCGAGGTCGTTGTTTGTTTAATTCATTTTAGCACATGTCAGAAGCTCACCGTGGATTCATGTCGGTAGGCGCCTGCTGCTACACCCAGTCGAAGGTTCATTGTGGTGTTCGATTTAAACGGCATATTTTGCCACTGTTCCCCCCGTCACAGCAGTATGGTGGCTGTGCCCACATGGATAATGCACGATCGTGCGCCGGACAAACTTCCGGCCTTGGTAGGGCCCAAGGTTGTCCTACCTAGACTGGGATACAAGGTGTTTTGGTCCCAGATGCACACAATGTTCCATGTTTGCATATGGTCATCCATGAAAAAATCCACTGTCGACCTTGTGGTGCGGTATCTATTTGATGGGCTGCCAAAACCTGCATTAGTACTTGCCCAAGAGGATTGCACCTCGTTCAAGGACATGTGGGACAATATCGTCATGAACCCTTTGAAGCCAGCAACTCCATTGTTTTTGAAAAGTTTGCTCAACAAGTTTTGGTGGCCGCCTATATCCTTCGATTTTGGGAGGATTACAGCTGCACCCTCCAACACCATTCTAGTAGATGATTGCCCTTACAAATCTGTTTGCAATCCAGACGAGTGTGGTCTCTTTCCCAATCCGTTCACGAATAATCGGGTCCAAGACGCAGACATGACAAAGGTCCTCCTTCCTTACTTTCAATCATTGTTCTACTCACCAATGTCTGACGCACGCGAATTTGTGGTCAGCCGTAGATTTGGGCAAGAGCCTATACGGCATAACGATCCCGTCAAGATGGCAATATTGAAATCCAACGCATTCAATGGACCCCCCTTGCAACCTGTAGCAACCGAGAAACTCACTCGAATAGAAGTAGGAAAGAAATAAGTAGGATTGTATGCCTAGTAACATTGTATTTTATGGTATCTTCAGCTTCCTCCTGCTGGGTACACACCTTCCAGTTCCACGCCCTCTGCTTTTGTGTGCCCGACTTCGGGGCATTCACGCGGACGAATCCCGGCGTTTCACATTTCTCAATCGAGCAAGCCAATGGAGGTGCCACTGCCGAAGAACAACTTGCACCACTCTCAATGGACTCATGGATCCACTCTGGTAACTTTGTGTTATTTCAGACTTTGACAATGTTATTTTGTAAATGTTTTTGTAAGATCAAACACACATTGCATATTCAATTCAGGCTCATTTGTATAAGTACACATGAATGTGTATAAATCCAGACTCATTTGAACATGCATGTGTATGCAATTCTGGTTCAGTTGCACCGGTTTGTGTGAGTTCTAACATCCGGCTCAGTTAACATATATATGTATGCGTGTATATGGCTAATAAAATGCAAATTAGTAAACCGCAGAATTGCGTGTCATTTTGTCACCGTGCAGGGTGTTGACCTCAATATGGAACCCGCAGTGGAAGATTTTGCACCCCCCTGTGATACGTCGCCCATCGTGCGCTCCACCTCTACACGCGACTACCAAATCTCCCTCATTGAATCAAGAGGCCCTAACTCAAGGGGTGTGCGCATGTTGCGTGCTGGATTGGCGAGCATTGGCAAAACGTATGACCCACAACCCATCACGACCACAGTACCAACGATTCTTTTGAATGCGCATGGTGCTGACCTCAATATGACCCCCTTGCGACCCCATGCTACCCGCGAGCAGCAAATTGCTCTTATTGAGTCAAGAAGCCCTAATTCAAGAGGTGTCAAACTATTGCATGTTGGGTTGGCTGACCTTGCCAAGATGACACCCCCTCAACCCAATCCGCCAATGGTCAGCCTCCGCCTGGAAGCCCCAAAACACCACCCTCAATGTGACGGACAAATCTTCCGTCTGTACCCTAAATATGCTAGAAGTTAGACCACCCCCCGCCAAATGTGTACACGGGCATTCAAATGTGTACCAATTATTTAGTGCAATACTTAATATATAGGAGGCCAAACACTTCCACTACCGAATGCATTGTCTTCCATCAAGTCCGTATACATGTCAAGCATGCTCATATTTTGCACTGCACAATCATTTCCATGAATGCTCACCTATGTATGCCCAATGAATGCTCCCAATGTATGCCCAATGAATGCTCCCAATGTATGCTCCCAATGTATGGGTCTTGAATGTCTTGCATGGTCGCCTCATCGGAAGCTCCCCCTGTATGTCACGTATTTGTCTTTCCCAAACACTTGCATGCCTGGTCACAATGTGTAGAGCCTATTTGTCTTGCCTAAGCACTTCCACGGGTACTACCAATGTGTGCACCATGTAAATCCGCCCTTATATGTTGAAGCATTACTCACAAGTCAAGTTACTATTCAATGCCTTGTCAGGACATCGCGGATGCCCCTCCCAACCTGCCCCCCGCTCCCCAACCACCTGGGTTTTTCAATCTGATCCGGCGAATGCAAACCGCTGATCCGGAACGCCCGTTAGGCCTCCCAGACGAAATGAGGAGTATGGACGACGAGTTTAACAACTTAGCCTATGATATTGATGTGTGCACGGAACGGTTCATGCAACTACAAGCAAATATGACCACTGCTTTAGATAGATATAAAGGATGCCGATTGGTTGGAATGGATGCACACATGCTTGGGAGATTGGTGCTTGCAACTATCGATATAGGGCTCACCATCCCACAAGTGGAGATACTCCAACAACGTCTACCAGATTTGTATTTAATAGAGAATGATATGTGGGAAGCCACTCAAGCAATCGAGCCTCATTTACATGACTTACTCCATCTTGATTCAGAAGCCATGGTGAACCATGTCTATGACAATACGGAGGAGAACCTCCCAATCACATCAATGTTGGAAGCATGTCAGATTGCACAACCATTTGATGAGGAAAGAGGCCCGGTGGAGCCCACAATGGGAGAGCGTACCATTGACGACGAGTTTAACTACTTAGCATCGGAGATCGATGAAGTTACACGCAAGTTCATGAGACTACAAACGACCATGACAACTGCTCTAGAAAGATATACGAAGTGTCTCTTGCTCAGCGATCGCATATACGACCTTGAGATGGTGGTGCTTGCGGCACAACATATTGGGTTTGATTCTCAGCAAAGGGCCTATGTCGAGAGCAAAATACCAGACTTGGTGTACATGGAGAAAGTTACATGGGACCAATCTTTAGAACTCAAACCTCATTTGGAAAACATATTTGAGTCCATGGCCAATCAGTAATTCATACTTTACAAAGGCCAAGACACAAATGTAGACCAATTTCAGTTCAGTCTATTTAAATGCATTTATACTTGGCTCAATATTCAAACATTACACATCTCCTAGCATAGACCTAGTGTTTCATTGAAGGACATTGTGGGTGCAATTCCCATATTGTATGACAATGTATGCAAAAGCCCATTGGAATCAAAGCGTATTTATCTCGCATGTGTAGTTCCACCAAAGTGTTCCCAATGTGTTCCCAATGCGTTCCCAACAAGTTCCCCATTAACATCACAAAAGTCCCAAAATGACTCTAAAGTCCCATAATGTTTAATATGGTGTTCCATGTAGCGTGCAATATGTCGTTCTTTCAGTAAAATGAAATCGTTCAAAGCCTTCAATTCCCTATCTTCTGGCTCAGCAATAGGTGCCAAGGGAATTTGAAGGCGAACATCTGGAATTTCATAAAGACAAATATGTCCATGTTCAGGAATCCATGATAGAGACCTTGCATAGTCTTTGTATTGAACATGTGGCTTATTGTCTCGCATATAAAATCTGAAATGATGAGGTTTACTAATCCCAACAAATGCATCTTCTCGCAAATACGGTGTAATGAAACTCTTCCAGTCTCTAATATATTCAAGATGCTCTGCATGAATAAATGGTTCGGTAAAGGTAGGAAGTTCACGAATAATTTGCAACATTTCTTCCAAGGAATCAATATCTTGTCGCTTCAAAGCTGAAGATATATAGCTAAAACGTTGATCAATGTCCTCATGGGTATGACCTACTATCAAAAATGATAATTGAATCTCTTTAAAGAATCCAAGGGCTACTAGTGTTGCACAAAGGCCAAGAATATAGACATTCTTGTTTTCTCTTCCACAATTATCTGCTTGGATACGGAGTACAGGTGGAAGTCGTCCTCTTCGGTGCTTTACATCACATAAAACTTTCATAATGGATGTAACCACTTGATTACTATCATGCTTGTGATGAGAATCCACCCATACATGACAATATAAACCAATGCTATGAACAAGGACTCCACAGAAATGAGTCTTTACAAATCGAGACTCAATGTCTTTTACTGTTTGTTTGAATCTAGGCACAAATGTGGTATTTTGGTCCATACCATCAATAATGAGAGTCATGATATCATCAGGGCTTTCAATTGCCGCTTGTCGTGCTCGACTATAATCTTTTCTCTCTTCCATAGTCAAATCAATATGGAGATTATAAGATTGTTGAATAGCTTGCTTCATACGTTCATTAGGCATTGCCTTAATACTCCCTTTGTATTCCCAACATATCTGGCATTTTGAAAATCTTGATTCTGTGGAAACATGTACATTGGTATATTCTTGTTTCCACATTTTCTTGAAAGTTGACAATCCAACTTTAGCCTCACCCATATGTTCCAATGCATTATTTACAGCAGTCCATACTTCATATTGACGCACATTCATAGGTAGACAAATTACTTCAACATTTTGTCCATCGGATTTTCGACAAACCTGGCGATGAGGTTGAGGTTCTCCAAAAAACTTAATATATGACTCAAAATGTGCTCGGGCCATACTAATATGAGTACCTTCTTTTCTCCTTCCGTAATTTCCATGAAAAACATCTATCACATCAATTTCTCGTATTTCTGATAAAATAGAATATAACCTTCGAAGTGAATATCCCACTGCATTTGCAAAACATGCAATGCAAACCTTTTGTCCAACTATTTTTGCTTCAAATTTCATCTCCATTGGTGAAGTTGGACATGAAACTCTAAATCCTCGAAGAGTTGTTAGTATCCAACATGCTCTATCTTTATACTTTGTCATACCCAATGCTTGATATCGCAAAGATAAAATATCATGTTCATGTATATTTTGGAGGCATTGGTTTTTACAAGGCCTTTTAATTTTTGCTTCACGTACTGCATTTAAAGTAACCTTATCAGCTCTGGAAACTCCTAGGATGCGAGGACCCTTAGATTTCTTGTTTGGTCGAGTTCTATGAACATATGGACGACGAGCACGAGATTCGGGTAACCCTTCCATAGTATGTTCAAAAGATGAACAACCATAAATAGAAGTATTTGACATTTGGCTCATAAGAGGTGATGGAGTACATTCTATATGAGGTAAATGCAAATAAGGAGATGTTGGTAGTTGAGATTGTTTTATTTGACTTCTAGGCCATCGAATGAACTTGTGAAGGCAATCACTCATGAATGTGAAATTCAATTCATGAACCCGAGTTTCTGGGATTGTAATATCTTGTATGAAAACCACTGCATCATCTGGAGATATTGGTTTACCATGTAATATATCACCGACAACCATATCTTGTAAGAGTCCTTTTCCAACTTGTTTGCCATGAATGTCGTAAATAAAAACAAAACTTTGGTCCTCCGATAATCCTTTGCAATTAAGAAGATATTCATTTTGCATCTCACAACTTCTATTTGTACGATGTCGAATGAATGAAGGAGATCCACCTCCAACTTCACGTTCCATTGAATCCAAAGAAGAGTCCATGTAATTTATTTCATGATATATAAAAGTCTGATTAAGAAGAAAAAAAACATTCATAAGAACATATTAAAACTGTTTGAGATGTTATATATTTCAATAATAACTTAAGTAACAAACTTTGCAATGAAAAAAATAAAACATACATTAGACTTCTTTTGTAGAAACGTAAAGTATATAGGCAAGATTGGATTGACAATCCATTTGATAAAGTTATTGCGTGTAGTTGGAGGTATGAAATGTGCCTCACTCCCTTAGACTTAGAAAAAGTTACCTACTCATTCGGAGAGTGTGGCATGTGCCCCACCCCTCAAAGCCGAACAAAAACTAATTACCGTTGTAGAGGGTGTGGCATGTGCCTCACCCCCTCAAACCCAACTAAAACCAATTATTGATATTTAGGGTGTGACATGTGCCCCACCCCTCAAAGCCGAACAAAAACTAATTACCGTTGTAGAGGGTGTGGCATATGCCTCACCCCTCAAAGCCGAACAAAAACTAATTACCATTGTAGAGGGTATGGCATATGCCTCACCCCCTCAAACCCAACTAAAACCAATTATTGATATTCAGGGTGTGGCATGTGCCCCACCCCTTAAAGCTGAATAAAAACCAATTACCGTTATAGAGGGTGTGGCATGTGTCCCACCCCTTAAAGCCGAATAAAAACCAGTTACCGTTATAGAGGGTGTGGCATGTGCCTCACCCCTCAAAGCCGAACAAAAAATAATTATCGTTGTAGAGAGTGTGGCATGTGCCCCACCCCCTCAAACCCAAATAAAAGTAATTATTGATATTCAGGGTGTGGTACATGCCTCACCCCTTCAAACCCGAACAAAGTTAATTATTGTTAAAAAGGGTGTGAATATTAATGTAGATTTAATTTTTATAGTGTATTTTATAATAAATGATGTTTTAAAGTTGTCTCTATAATATATATTTCCATTAAATGATATATTTATAGAAATTATATTTTTTTCCAAAAAACCCTAAACAGGTTTGGGTACGAGAAGAACGGTGCCACCGGCACACTCAAAAAATTTCAAGTCTAAATTCCTTAATCTGTGCATGATACAACAATACAACCTTAGTCAACACATATAAGATTAAAAAAATGCACATTTGAACTTACCTAAAACTCCACTTAGGGTTTAGGTTTAGGGTTCTATTGCTCATGTCTTCCCACTTCTCTTCTCCTCCGCTCTTCTTCAACGTCGCTCTTCTAGGATGTCGCTCTTCTAGGAGACTTGTCTACTCCGGCTGCAAATGTTTACTCCAACTTCTATTGTTTCTTCTTCCGCATGTTGCTTCTTTTTGCGCTTGCTCCATCCTCCTGCGCCTGCTCCTTCCTCCTCCTGCACCTGCTATTGCCTCCAGCGCCTACGCCTTCCTGCTCTGCCTGTTCATTCTTGCTGCGCTTGCTTGCTACTTTCTACTGCGTCTGCAGCTTCCTCCTCCGCCTGCTGTTTCCTCTAGCGCCTGCTCCTTCTTGCTGCCCCTGCGGCTTCCTGAAACGGCCTGCTGCTTCTTCCTGCGCCTGCTGCGTCTTCCTGCCCCTGCTGTTTTTCCACCGCCTGCTGCTTCTTCCTGCGCCTACTGTTTTTCCAGCGCCTGCTGCTTCTACCTGCGCCTGCTGTTCTTCCAACGCCTGCTGATTCTTCATGCGCGTGTTGTTTCTTTGGTACCCCCTCACGCTTTCATCTACTTGTTGTGATTTGAAAGTTTAGGATGTTTTCAGTAGTACTGAATCATCTAATTTTTGCTTCCACTTTATCATCTTGTTGTCCATTCTTCCACACATTAAGATCTTATTAGCATCGCATTCAAAGTTTACTTCAATGCAACACTTTCATTGAATTGAATATCTGGTTCTTGAATTCATTTTCGATCCAGATCTAGATCTTCATTTGTTTATCTTAAAATAATATAATTTATTTATTATCAGAAAAGAACATCCTCGCCCTTGTTTGAAAATATGAATTTCTCTTATCTTTTGATATTGAAGGTGACCCACATGCCTCACCTTCGTTTGCAAATCTAAATTTCTTTTATTTTGTGATATACAAGGCGAGGCACATGTCTCACCCTTGCTTGTAAAGCTGATTTTTTCTTAAGTTGTAATATACAAGGTAAGACATATGCCTCACCCTTGTTTGCAAATTTGAAGTTCCCTTGAATTGTGATATACAAGGTCAGGCACATGCCTCGCCCTTGCATGTGAATCTAAATTTTTCTTAAATTGTGATATTCAAGGTGAGGCACATGCCTCACCCTTGTTTGCAAATTTGAATTTCCTTTGAGTTGTGATATACAAGGTGAGGCACATGCCTCACCCTTACTTGTGAATCTGAATTTCTCTTAAGTTGTGATATTCAAGGTGAGGCATGCCTCACCCTTGTTTGCAATTTTTAATTTCTCTTGAGTTGTGAATTACAAGGTGAGGCACATGCCTCACCCTTGTTTGCAAATTTGAATTTCCCTTGAATTGTGATATACAAGGTGAGGCACATGCCTCACCCTTGCTTGTAAATCTGAATCTCTCTTAAGTTGTGATATTCAAGGTGAGGCACATGCCTCACCCTTGTTTGCAATTTTTAACTTCTCTTGAGTTGTGAATTACAAGGTGAGGCACATGCCTCACCCTTGTTTGCAAATTTCAATTTTTCTTGAGTTGTGATATTCAAGGTGAGGCACATGTCTCACCCTTACTTGTGAATCTGAATTTTTCTTAAGTTATGATATTCAAGGTGAGGCCTCACCCTTGTTTGCAATTTTCAATTTCTCTTGAGTTGTGAATTACAAGGTGAGGCACATGCCTCACCTTTGTTTGCAAATTTCAATTTCTCTTGAGTTGTGATATTCAAGGTGAGGCACATGCCTCACCCTTACTTGTGAATCTGAATTTTTCTTAAATTGTGATATTCAAGGTGAGGCACATGCCTCACCCTTGTTTGCAATTTTCAACTTCTCTTGAGTTGTGAATTACAAGGTGAGGCACATGCCTCACCCTTGTTTGCAAATTTGAATTTCTCTTGAGTTGTGATATACAAGGTGAGGCACATGCCTCACCCTTGTTTGCAAATTTGAATTTCCCTTGAGTTGTGATATACAAGGTGAGGCACATGCCTCACCCTTACTTGTGAATTTGAATTTCTCTTAAGTTGTGATATTCAAGGTGAGGCACATGCCTCACCCTTGCTTGCAAATATGAATTTTTTGAGTTTCTTATGTTTGTGTAAAGTGTAGTGTATTTAGAATATAACATTATGGTTTCTCAATGGTTTGTTTATAATTGTAGGTAGTAAGGTTGGAGGTGATATCATGCGGGACAAGAGGGGTGGGCCTTCAAGGCCCCCCTAAAGAAGTATTTGAAGCCTTTAAATGCTTTTAAGGATTATGGATGGTTTCTCACACGTGATGACAAGCATGTGCTTCTAAAAATTTCTACTTATCCCTGGATTGAAAACAAAGTCTAGTGTTCCAAAGCATGGTCCAAAGGAGAAATTGTTCAAAAAATTGTTACTCCAGCCTATACACATGATATTGATTCTTGCGAGATATTCGTTGTTTCAAAAGCTTCTAATGCTATTTTTTCTTATGTTTTGAAATGTGCCAACATCATTGGGGATGTTGTTGATCTTGACGGTATGAAAGTGGTTGGAATTCCTAAGGTTCGAAAGTGGTGGAAGGAATTGAGTGAACCACAAAAACTTATTCGTACTTCTGTGTTAGAAGTATTTGGTGCTTTAAGTCCCCTTGAGGAGGAGAAGTTAATTGAGTATATGGACTCTTATCAACGATTTCATACGAGAGTTATTGACAATCATTCAAATGAGACATACATGCAAGAACCAGAAGAACCATCAAAAGATATGAGATGGCGTGGAACATTATCATTTCCATATGAACGCGCTATAAATATTGATTCACAACTTCAGCTTATAGTATGTTCTCAAGTATCTTCTCATCTTCGAGAAGGAGATACTAGATTTGAATTGACTGCAGAAGATTTGGTAACTCCAACTCAAGGACCAAGTGCTCAACGTTCAAAATGTAAAGGAAGAAAATTGGTTAGCTCTCAGAATCAATGTTCTATAGATGAGTCTTTCAATCCTCCAAGTCAAGATGAAATTGATGAAGGATATATCTATGGAAGAGATTTTTCTTTTACAGTGGACATGAATCATGTAAGGTCTCCTACTGATGGTTTTACTAACCAACGTGTTCTTAACACCGAGAATGCTAAAAAAGTCTACAAGGCCTTGCGAGATAAGCATATTGTAGACTCTTCTTGGATTACATTACGTCCAATATTTTATAAAGATCCAAATGGAGGTACAAATGAAGCCACATGGTTCAAAAGTATAGGGTCAAAGGAACTTTTTTTTAAATGCTTGGAAAGTATGCCTGGAGATTCTATAGAAGAGAAAAAACAATGTTTTTTCTCTGGTATTACTTGGGAACCTGTTGATGGACAACATGTGGAACATGCGTGCAATGTTTTGGCCAAGAATGATCTTCTGAGTGGATCTCTTTCTCAAGCAGATTATGATAAGATATTTTCGTGTCGGCCCGCAACAATTGTGTTGTATGACAATGAAATTACATATCTTTTCTCATCAACAAGATTGAATGACATTACGACAGAGAGGAAGTACCATAGTACAACGGGAGAGATGTTGGAAAATGCTAGAATACTATGGGAGAGTCTTGGTCGACCTAATGCTGAAGATGAGAACCGTAAAAAATTTCTACGTTCTATGTCAAGCATTACAGGCACAAGGTTGGGAGATGGTAAAATCTCAATTTTACAAATGAGAGAAAAATTTCGTGATTATACATCTATGGCTACACTTCCAGATGCTTGTTGGCAAGCATTGAAAGATATGTGTGATGCATATGACAATGGATTAATATTCAAATCAAAAGCCCATAGAAGTGTGGAGCTTGGATTGTCAACATCAAAGAAAGGGAAGAAGATCAAAGATTTAATGTCAGAGCGTCCACGTATGTTTATTGGTTGGCTTCGCCCTTTATAAGGTCTTACATCCAATGAACACATATTGCTTTGCAAACAATTAACTTCAGACTCTGTGGACAAAGAGCAAGTATTATGGTTTGATGGAAAAAAAAGTGAACCTGAATTGGCCCATTGGTGTGAAGTTGCAAAACATCGAGCAGGTATTCAAAATACATTTAAATGGTTAGAATCTGGACGTATTGATCCATTTGGTGAGAGAAAAAAATTGGTTGCAGACAGATGTGGAAAAATTTGGTGGAAAGGATGCACTAGACTATTTTGCCAAAGACATTCCAAAAGGTATTGAGTTTTTGAAACGTGGAGCCACATCAATCCTCAAACAGCTTATGTTAAACAACATAAGCATGTTGATTTTATACCTCGTAATGTAATTGATCATCATCAATTGATTATAGAAGGTGGTTTGGGACTTTTTTGCAATGGAAAAGTTATTCCTCGAAATGATGATGGGAATTGGAAAATGTCCTTTAACTATGAAGGGACAAATTCTTTGGGATTTTCAACAGAAGTGAAAATTGGCGACTATGTTTTCAAAAGTGATAGTGGTACTTTTGGAAGAAGTGCATTATGGGTTTTTGATTGTCGAAATGGACCTACAAATGGTTATTGGACACAAGCAGAATATACGTCAATTATGAAGAAAATTGAATCGTGGATGGGAGATGTACCACGTTGGAATGTTATTTTTATGCTTCCCGTTGGAGAGAATGCGGAACATATTCAAAATTTGATTGGTTTGAATAATGTTTCTGAGTATTTTGTACACATTGGGACATATATTTTTGGTTCACAATCGGAGACTACAGGCCTAGTAGTTAAAGATGGATCAAAATGTATTGCAAATTTTTCTCCTGTAGGGCAATTCATTGTGGTTTTACGACACCCACCTCATACTTCTTTGGTGGAAGATTTTGCCAATGACAAGGGAACACCACAAAATATTCATTCATTCTATATTGAGCCATCCAATGGTTGGAGTATGTGTTCAAAAAATCGGATGGCTCGTTGTCCAGCAGTTGTTGAAGAATTGATCAGTCATTTTTTTTCCTCGGATTGGATGTTGGTGATGGAAGGTTTTTCACATTTGATTGAAAACGTAAGTGGTAGAGTTAAGCAACTCGTTTTGATGGAATCAAATTTGGACATGGAAGTTTGGCTTGAGAAGTGGAAAGAACGTTATGTTGACAAAGTCAGACAAGCTCTACCTGAGAAAAATCCATTGTGGTTGGATAAAGAGAAATTTGAAAATGGTTATGATGAGGATGAGGATGATGATGACGATGAGGATGATGATGACGATGAAGATGACGATGATGATGATGATGGTAAGAATAGAGATGAAGCAAGAAAATATTCTTCTTTATCAAAGAAACGTAAAGAACATGTCTCTACTCTTGAAGATGGCACATCAAAAAAGAAACATACATCTAGTATTGTAGCGGCTCAAGCAAACGAAGATGGATATTTTTGGAATGCAGGTACAGAATTGTGGACTGATGGAAATATGAAGTTTTTTAGACGTGAGGCGATTCCTTCATCAAATCCAAAAGATTGTGTTAGATATAAATATGTTGAACAAAGTCTTGGACTCAACCATGATGAAGAACTTGAAGTAAATGCTAGTGTACTCGGAGCAACAGACTTTGGAGAAAATGCATTGGTACACCCAGATGTACGAAAGAATATGTTTTCTCTAGGTTTAGGTTTAGACTCTTTGGATGGTTAGAACTATTTGAGGTGATATTTGTATTTGATTACATAAATATATATATAGTTTGGAGAGAGAAATGTTTGTTGCAATATATCTTGATATTTCAATATTCTATCTATTATTATATTCTATTATAGATTAATGCATATTTTTTTAAACTATCTTCCAAAAAATTGTATAATAAAAATGACACAACAATTAGAACACATGTCTTGCTTAACTAAAAATTAAAATGATTTGAACTTTATTGTCATATAAACTACCATAGTTTGAACTTTATTATGGTATACATTGTGAACATATAATTTGAATACCATATTATTTTCATTGATTGTATAAATTTGTTATGTTTACCACCATGTCTATGGTAATCTCAACTTAATATGTTTCTACTAGTGTTTGTTTCAATTTACAAATTTATAAATTATATTTATGTAGGATGAGGCACATGCCTCACTCCTTTGTTTGACTTTATTGATTTTAGATTTTTAAATATAAGGTGATACAAGTATGTCATTATTTTCTTTGGAATTATCGACTTCAATGTTATTGCTTCTATTGTGAAGCATGTGTTGTGTCACTTAGTTTCAATTTATTTTCATGTTTTAGCCAAAAGGTGAGATGTTGTGTCACACTTCTCATTTAATTCACAAACAATAAATTTTAAGCTATGCACAAAGGGATGTGTTTTACTCCTTTGATTTATTTCATAACTTCAAAAAATTTGACTACAAAGGCGAAACACAATATAAATATGACGGTCATATAGTGTATAAGGCTTATTTTTTAATTATTTGAAACTAATAATACTTGAAAATATTTATGCCAAAGTACGAGTTCATTGCGTATTCATTTCAAAACTTGAGAATAAAATATTAAAAATTAATCCCCAAAAAAAGTGCACATGCTTATGTGCACTTTTAACGAAACCGGTGTTATTGGGTATTGTGTGTGGTTTTTTTGTATATGTAAGGGTGGCTTTGGGTATTCCGGTGGTGGAGGTGTGGGAGGGTATGCATTGTGTCTTCTTATTCTTGCGTCTATGTGATGGTTTTGTATTTTGTATGCGTTCTTGAGGGTGTTTGGTAAGATATGTATTGGGCAATTGTTTAGGCATGGGTTATGGCACGGTGGTTCGCAAAAGAGGGCTCGAGCTTGGTCTAGTGCGGCTTGGAGTGTTTTAGTGGGTGTGTCATAGTAATATTTGAATTCATCATTTGTCATTAGATGTATGCCATTGGGGTGTGTTATGTGCCTGAGTTCGGTTATGTTGTGGAGTATGAGTTTATGTAGATATTTAAGGGAGATTGTGGGGGTTAGTGTGGGTATGGTTTGTGCTTGTTGCACCCATTGTGTTTCTAGTGGTGTGGGGAGGAGGGGAAACTGTTCGAGCTTGCTCCTAAGGTGGATGCCACTGGTGGTTTTGAGTAAGAATAGTGTTCGTGTAATTGGTGATCTAATACAATCTTGACGAGAGATGCGTGGTAGGTTGAGTGATCCGCCATGTTTGGCAAGTATGTGTTTAGTTAATCCATTATATATTTTGCCAAGTCGTCATTTGTCATTGAGGGCGTTAATAAGTTGTTCACCTATACATGTAATGTATGCATTTTTTAGTGAGAAAGCTTCTGTGCCGAACATATCTTGTAGTAGTTGTGTAACTGCGTTAGACAGGCATTTCGGAAGCCCACAAATAGTCTTGTGTAAGGCGGTTATTCTTTTATTGAGTTTCTTAATGGCGGGAAGTGAGTATGGAACAACGTAGAAACTGTAGGCGATGCCAGCTCGTATGACCGTGTCGACCATTTATATTTTTTGTTTCATGGTGGCTGGGCATGCGGTTAGTAGTTTACATTGTTTGATGAGTTTAGTTGTTGTTATATGTGTTTGAGTTTTCCATCGTAGGGATGGGACTATATTGATTCCAAGGTAAACATACGGCTCGTGTTGGCTTAGGATAGGTATGGGTTGATTTTTGAAGTTTATATTGATGTTTTTTATGTGTGTTTTGAAGGCTCGGGGGTTTAATTTTGTTTTGTTGGGGCAACCCGTGATTGCACATTTTGGGATACCAAGGTCCATTCCTGCCCATTCACAGAATTTGTCAAGTTTGTTCAGTTGATGTTGGAGGGATGTCAGATTATTGGATATCGCTGCTAGGTCATCTGCATAAGCTGCAGAGCTTAGTTTTGTATTGGAGGTGTTGAAGATGTATCCATTGTTTCCTCGTTGTAGCCATCTAAGGAGTGGTTCAAGAAATATGATAAAGAGATATGGGCTCCATGTGTCGCCTTGTATAGTTCCTCTTTGTATGGGAATTGGTTGCGTTTTATCAAAATATTTTCCAATAAATGTGATGGTAGAGTGTGAGTAGATGTTGCCTATTAGGGCTACAACATCATGTGGGTAACCGAGGTCTTTCATAATGGCGAGGAGTCTGGCGTGGTCAATAGAGCCAAAGGCATTTTTGAAGTCAATGTATAATATATAGATATCTTGAGTGGTGAGTCTTGCATCCTCTAATGCTGCTATGAGAGTTTGTAGTTGCCGGGCGGTGCATCGTTCAGCTCGGAAGCCTTCTTGGTTGTCGTGTAGGATTTGGTATTTTTCTCCATATGTGGATAATATACTTGGCAGTGTGCTAGTAAATAATTTGTAAATTGTGTTAGCGAGTGCGATTGGTCTGTGGTTGGTTAGATGGTGGGGGTTTCCTTTTTTGTATAAGAGTATTGTGCGGCTTGTTTTCCAGGATGCGGGGATTTGCTTTTGTTTATAGCAATGGGTAAAAAATAATAATAGAAGTGTGTGGAATCTTGATGGCATATTTTTCAATATGCCGTTGGGTATTTGGTCGGGTCCAGGGGTTTTCCCATTGGCTAAGTTTTTAAGACACATGTCATATGTTTCTTGGTCTAGGTATGTGTGTAGGGGAATTAATGGTTCGCCTCTTTTTTCAAGGGCATATCCATTCAAGTCATGCCACGGGTATTGTCTGACTCCGCATATACATTGTTGTGGGTGATCTGGTTGGTAATAACAAGTTTATGTAATTTAGAACGAATACTGCAGAGCGGTGGAACGTTGCAACCATGGTATGAGCTTGAAGTGATCAAACTGTCAATGACTCTTGAGATGTAAGTCAACACTTCATAAAAGTATAGAAGACAACCACTTGCAAAATTCTAGATCCGAGTTAGACTAAAGGTGGTTTCAATACAGTCTAACCTCGATAATGTCACTCTTGTTTATAGAACACCTTGATATTGTCACCCAAAACTTTGAAACCAAATTTTCTAGTGTAAAACTCCCTCGTTATTATCCCTATCACCCTTGATAATGTCACTAATTTTTTTCCAAAATTTGTAGTGTAAGTGTGATAATAACAAGTAATATGGATGAAAAAAGGCCGGATGGACAACAAATTCTATGGACGACGTTGGCAACATTGAATTTGGGTTTTGATGTCCAAGGCAAGCCTCTAGAGAAGCTTTCTCCATTGGAGTACTTAAACATGGAAGGCGAAGATGATTTTGAGGTGGAGTATTCTATTGAGGAGCTTGTGCAATTAGTGCAAGATGGCCAGGAGGTACATGATCCCGTAGAAGTAGACCCATTGATTGATGATAGCAATGATGTTGAGTCTAAGGTAGTGAAGTTAAGTGATGCACAAAAATCTATTAAAGATGTTTTGAATTTTATGGCTAGTCAAGGTTCTCAAATTTTCAACACTATGAAGTTGTTAGGAATGGAAAAAATCCATGACAAGCTCATTAGAATTGGTGTTGCACATTTAACATCAATGTCAACAAAACAATGTGACATTAGGAGCTTCTTTGTCTCTAGTGAGAGGTCTTTACCTGATCTCAATGACACATTACGATGTGCTATCTTTTTTATTCAAGCTTTTGAATTTGATTTTATATTTAAAAACATTGAATTCTCATCTTTGTTATTTTCTTTTGAACATTGTAAATTTTATTTGTTTTTCTACCTATTTCTTTGATAATATCACATTATGCATAAATCTTCCAAATGTGGCATTATCAAATATGTCACACCTTGTTTATATCACACTTTTTGGTGAAACGGATGGTGTGACATTATCAAGGTTAGACTGTACCTACATGTGATAGAACTGAAAGCAGATTTTGAAAGTGAGTGCCATTTTGGGACGTTTTGTAGGGATTTAAACACACTTACTCGTGCTTCAGCATCCTGCCAGAGGGCATAATAAGGAGTGCATTGCAACACAGAGTTGAGGTAGATATAAACTGGCCCGAAGACCTTCTGCCAAGCCTCCCCGGCCGCAAATGCAGGGCAGAGATCAATCCCTGCGTAATGGGCGCTGTGAAACATCTGATGCAACCAACATTTCCAAAAGCCAATTATATTGGTGGTCACCAACAAGCAGTGCTACACCGTTTATGGTGTTTCGTGTCGCATGTGTAATAGTGTCACTTGCCCTATTTTGAGACGTATGCTAGGTTACACTGTTGATCAACAACTTCACCATATGTGTCACCTTATGACACTTGGTGTTCAAGTGCGCTTACTAATATCCTGACCTAAGTATGTTCAATAATGTTATGAGGTGCATGCCAATGTTACGTAATGGTCTACAAGTTGACTAAAGTGTACACAAATGACACTTGCCATTAGTGTGCTCAAGAATATCTTCCTCTTGCCTACTAAAATGTAAACCCATGACACTTGTCATTCGTACGCTCAAGAATATCTTCCCCTTGCATACCAAAACGCAAGACTACCATCTAAAGTATCCCAATGTGCTACTCTAAATGTCAAAATGTAGATATTTTTTCACTTAAAAAAGTTACTTATGTTGACCAACATAAACATATTGACAATTAGCGAGCGTGACACTAAATGCCATAATTTGTGTAGTACAGATATTGTCAACCCACATCAATAATTAACTAGATTTAAAAACCAAAAAGAAGGCGACAATGGTTTCACAAGAAAGTTGGCATATGGCCCAACTAAGTTTAGTCTAATTGAACTTCCCAACTCCATAACTCAAGCTTATTACACAATTTTTGCCATTGGATCGGATTGGAAATCGTCCCATCCGGTTAGCAATTGCAAATCACGTAGATTATTGTTTCAAGGTTTGGTGTTGGAGTTGAGATGCAAACGTTACAAGAGGCTAAGATATGTAACCCTAAAGTGATCAATGACCATTTATAAGTACATTGTTTTTTCTAATTAGTGTGGATGGAAAATTTATGTGGGTTGGAATTTAGTGTGGCCCATGTCACAATTTGCGGCGTCGGTGACCACACCGCATCCGGAGGGATTTCATCCATTTAGATATGGGTGGATGAAACCCTTGGATTTGTGGAGATGCTTCTAGGTTTCCTCCTTGGCTTGGCATTCTTACCAAGTCAAGCCTTGTGAGTGAGTGTGTACAGAGAGCTTGTGTGAGGTAAAAATTGTAAGTTGTTGCAATAAATCTTGAGTTCTTCTTCCCTTACTTACACTCTTGGATTCGTCCGTGGTGGAATGAGAGATAACATGACTTGTTATGTGCATTTGAGGAGAGAACTAAAGCTCTTAGTAGTCTTTGACTTTTTTCCTTCTCACTTGACAAAAATGTTATCATTTCATAATAAAAGGTGTTTTGAAGGAGTTTTGGAGTGTGTGGTGAGTGGAAATCGAATGATATTCGCTTTGGAGTGGTTTTCAACATAGAAGCGGAAAAAAACGACTTCCACAACAAATACATCCTTGTTTTCCGAGTTTTAACATTTATCTATTTTATTTATCCTTTCTACTTCAATTGTTTAATGTGATTCTACATATTAGTATGTATGAATGTTACATGTGTAATTAAGCTTGTAATCTTTATAAATCTTGAACAAAACTCAAAATTTTGATTGCAAAACTAGTTGAGCTACATGTGCACAAGATCTATGAGAGATTGTCATTGACAATTGTTTGGTATATGGAATTTCCTTAAGACCTAAAAATAATTCTTGTTACGGTCGAATTGTGTTTATCCACACATATTCCCGGGATTGTTGTAAGGAGGAATTTCTTAGGGTGTAGTGGGGAGATGAGAGATGTGCATATATACCATTTTTTTTCACGGGAATATGAAGCTCTCATTTTTTACCACCAACTACAAGCGAGTGCCGGTTAGATGCGGTCAATCTTCATTTATGTTTAAGTATTGATTGGAAAAGAAGATCCAGTGCTGAAAATTGCATTGTTTTCTATATTTTGTTTTGGTACCTTCCCTCGTAGCGGGCTGTATTATTGGCAGTTGTCAGTATTGCCCCATTTTGTGTTGTACTAGTTTGTTATAGGTTATTGTGGGGATGAGGTCGGAGTAATGACCGACATGACCTTTGTGTGTGCACCAAATGGGCGATGCTTATATTCCCTTATGATGAGGCCGTATTGATGACGAGCAGATCATAAGTTTGGTGGTGGTTGTAGGTGCAGGTTGCTTTTTATTTTTTTATCTTTTAGCTTAATACCATATTAGTTTGAGTTGTTGGCTCCAGTGACCAGACCTATTGCGGATTTATGGTTACAACTAGGTGTCAACATTATCGTTCTCCGTCTCCGGCAACATCGGAAGGTCGATACTCGGACCTCTCAGACGTTGAACCAGTGATAGCACCCGACGAGGCTTTTAGCCTACTTCGGCGTGGGAGACTGCTACTCGGTCTTACGTCTTTTGGGTAGGATCCTTTGACGAGATGGAGGAGAAAACGCGAAGCGACATCCGGGACCGATTTTCCGATCAAACGGGGACCATTTCCCTGCAAGATTGGAAAATTCAGTTCAAGATGTGGATGAGGGAGAAACATCATCGCAATACCAGTTTCAATGATTGGTGTGCGTTCGAGCTTCTGCCCCAACCTTTGGAGCACAAAACGCTTCAGACATATGAGCAGTGGAGGGATGCTTATTGGATGGAGTTGCGCCAGGTGGAGCGGTACTGGGAGAGTCGGGTGGAGTTGATTTCTATTTTGAAGGAAGGTACGGCTTCTACTTCATTGGCCGCTCCTGTGGTTAAGACGGAGCAACCGAAGGGCGTTGTGGTATTGGTTCTAGAGGGGATTTACCCTGATGAACCTAAATATAAGGTTTTTGCTTCCGCATCCGCGAGTACGTCGAGCCTGATGCTTCCCCTCTCTCGGTATGCCCAAGTTACCCAGACATCATTAGCCTTCTCAGGGCTCCGCCAGATTTTGATCCTTTGTAGGAATTCCATCTTCGTTTGGAGAAAGAATATGGAGGTTTTCGTCGGGATCAAATGCAGCAGATCCAAGACTTCAGAGGGGAGAAGGACGACACACCTTGTACCATATACACGAGATTGGCGAGGTTTGCCAGAGAATCTAGAGGTGTTTTCACGGAAAATCAATTGGTGAAGGTATTTTTGTTAAAGATTGACAAACGCCTCCTTGACTTAACGCTGCCCAAAATCATTATGGATTATGGTGGTCAGGTAACATTCGCAGAGGCATTCGCCATTGTGGAGCAGTGTGATTGTATTTTGTGTCAGCACAATGTTACTGACTTGATGTCTTTGTTAGTAGATTCTAGCAAATCTCGGATGACTTCGGTCGCGTCTGCAGGATTGGCAGAGGTGGAGGTGGACAAAACCTTATATTGTTGGTCTTGTAGGTGGTCGGGCCATACTAAGAAGGATTGTCCTTCAATGTAAAAGAAGGCCCATGCCGCGGAAAAGTTGAAACGCAAGACGGTTGTTCCCGTGCAAAATTCGGCGAAAGAGATTGGCAAGCTTCAACTGAAGCAATTGAAGTGTTTTCACTGCGGGCGGAACAATCACTCGGTGGAAAACTGCTTCGCTCTCTATCCAAAAAAACGCCCTTCTTCTTATCGGAAGAGACGTTGGAGGCAAAGATAGGCGCCTTGGAGGAGAGGTTCAAGAATTTGGCGTCATCTGGCCAAATTTTGGAATCACCAACTCCATCCGAAGTTCAGGCTAGCTCTCCCACTCCGGATTATTATATGTTTGGAGCTTCAGGGGAGGTGATGAGTTCGGCAGTCGTGACACGTTCTGAATCCGTGTCACGAGCCCCACCTTCGACCACATAGGAATCGGTGGCAAGCTTACGAGCTCGGGACAATGGTCCCGCGGACCAGATTAGTCAGACACGACTACCATTATCTTTTGGATTGGCCGATACTGTCCAATCCGTCAGTGGTCGTCATCTGAGCATCGAGGTTCCAAATCCGGTGGCCGACATGGTGTATACGTTGGCATCAAAGGTGTTGCACACACCTTTGTTCACGGCGATGGAATAGTCGTCGCCAGAGTTCCAACCTGCTAAGATTTTCCACTTAGCAGGTAGAATTTTAGAAGGAATGATATATTCACCTTCCTTGACCGTGGTTCAGGCCACCACGAACATTCATGTTTATGAGGATCCCGAGAAAGTGGCCAAACGACGAGCAATACTTGCCACGGAGACCATTGTGTCTTTTGACGCACACATCTCAGATGACAAGGGGTCGGCCACATCTTATGACTTACCAGAATCCACAGAAGCAGCTTATCTGACTAATGTAGCTGCTAAACCTGCTCGCGAACGCCGCAGCATTCGACCCGGCGTCGTGCGTATGGTTAATGATGCCAGCATTTTGGTAGTCAGTCGTATTGGGGGCAATGCTACTCGGGTTGCTCTTGTTGTGTGATGATGGATTCAGGGGTACAACTAGTTATGATCGGAAAGAGGCCTGCCTAGGAGTTGGGGTTGGCGGCCGAGGACTTGGCTCCCTATCCATTCACCATTGTCACATCCATTGGCCATGTGGAGCAGGCTACATGTTATACTCGGGAGCCATTACAACTTAGTTTCCGAGTGAATCCTGGAGATCCACCCGCACCTCTTTTTCTCAGGTATGCGGTGACAAATGTGACCAACTATGATATTTTAGTTGGTCAACAAGCACTCTACCCCCTTGGTTTTGGTTTGGACAACTGGACTAAAGAGGCTTGGATCCGACCAGGTTGGTCGACTGGAGACGGCAGTAGGGAACTTATTCCTGTGGCATTCGCAGCGGCCGCGACCATAGCACTATTACCCATGGTTTTTGGATGTGGTGCTATGGTGGATACATTGCCTTATGGTTCCACATTGTTGGTGGAATCATTGGCATTCATGAGGAGTACAGATGATCAAGGGAATATGGTACCTAAGGGTGCATTGGTGCGCCATCCCAAGGATCCTCTTCCTTCCTGGCGCGATTCCGTGGAGCTATTCCGGAGGTATGAGGACATTGTCCTCACTCTCAGTTCTACGACACCAGTCATACCAGACGCCCCATTGGCGTTGGTACATTTCATTTTGTGGCGTTCGCCAGACGAAGGATCACTATGGTGGAACTGTTTGGAGGCATCGGGACAGGATTGGTGGCCGTGTTGGAGGCTGGCCTCACGGTTCGACAATACGTCTATGTCGACAACATCCATGTATCTACTCATGTGGCGTGTCACCATTTACATCAGTTGACGGTGTTGTACCCACAGCAGCTACACCCAACTACCATCCGTGGGTGCTTTGGACGTCTTCTTCATGATGTTACAGTTATTCGTGAGAAAGATTTACGAAGGTTGGGTCTCGTAGATCTGGTGATTGCGGGATGGCCATGCCAGGGCCATTCACGTGCTGGAGCAGGCCGAGATTTAGAGGATCCCAGGTCTGGCCTTTTCTGGGACCTCATCCGGCTCATGCAGTGGTGGTTTGCCCACCAACCTTTCACTCCAAGGTACATATTCAAGAATGTACCAATATTGAGAGACTCTCGGGATAAGGTGTTGGAAGGCAAACATTATGTTCGTCAACACCTTGGAGATCCCATTTTTGTGGATGCCGCGGGACTTGGTTCATATTCCCACCGCCCTCGGTGGCTTTGGACCAACCTCGCACCGCTATCCATATTAGTTGCAACATTTTCTGCAGTGCCTCCACCTTTTGATCAAAAGGTGGATGACATCTTGGATCCACACCGAACCTATTTGCCGGTCATTGAGATAACTTACCCCCGTTGGTATTGGTCAACAAAGTGGGGGCACCACGGCGGGTCTTTCCCATCTTTATAACTTTCCCACAATCATTCGCATTCCGCGATCAGGGGCCTGGGATGGTGTGGGATGCCCACACAAAAACCCATACCGAATCATTTGCCAACGAACGGAGCGTGCTATGGGATTCCGGACTAAAACCACAACAGCTCTTGGCTTTTCTAAGGGCCAATGGCGGTTCGTGTTGGGCCAAGCCATGGATCTTAGCATCATGGTGTGGACTGTTGGTTTATGCCTTGCATTGCAACGTCGTTATGGTGACCAGTTGTTGTCTATGGGGGCAAAGGACTCTGGTTAGGGGGCACAGCGGTCCACATTCATGGAGGAGGGAATTGAGGCCATGGTTGGAAAAGCCGAACGAATCTCTCGATTCGAGCAGCAGGTGATGAAGGAGCTTCGAGCTCAACGGATTTATACTGCTTTGGCTTCGTCGCCTCCGGTAGTGGCTTCATCATTGCATGTTGATGGTGATGAAGGGAGGCCAGACTCTGCTGTTGGCATTGAGGTTGGAGGCATGGTTAATGCCCCTTTTTTTAGTAGCAGTTAGAATCCGTGCCAACACTAGGTGGTTCCCCTTTGGTGGAGAGGGAAACCACATAGTTTGATGATGGGCTATTGGAGTTAGGCCCTCATCTCACTGGTGTTGAAACACGGAAGGTACGAGTGTTCATTCGTTTATACCGTAGATGTTTTGCTTTTAGCCTTCAGGATCTTGAATGCTACAAAGAAAAACCCATCCACATTCACTTGGAGGACGACCATCCTATTTCTTGGAGACCTTATAGGCTAAGTGTTCTCGAAAGGATTGGCGTCCAAACTCATTGCCGAGAGCTTTTGGCAGCAAGGCTGATCGAACTTTCCAACGGGGAGTATGCTTGTGCTACGGTTATGCCATCAAAGAAGGATATCTTTGGTAATTGGACGGAGAAACGGATGTGCGGGGATTACCGTCTAGTTAACTGGAAGACCAAGTCGGATCGGTATCCCATGCCAATCTCGGAGGAATTGTTCAATGCCATCGGATTTTCTTGAGTCTTCAGCACCTTGGACTTGAGATCCGGCTATCACCAGCTCCCATTACTTGTAGGAGATCAGGTGAAAACTACATTCTGGGGAGTTCATCAAGATGAAAAGGATCAATTTTACCATTGGAAGTTTTTTCCATTTGGCTGAGTTTCAGAGAGTGATGGATCAAGTTTTCTCTGGCTTGTCCTTTGCTCGATGTTATATAGACGATATAATCATCTTCCGCAGGACACCACAGGAGTATGTGAAGCATCTGCAAGCCGTTTTTGAATAGTTGCAGCGGTGTGAATTGCACTTGTACCATGGCAAGTGCAAGTTTTTTCATGACCAACTGGCATATCTAGGTCATATGATTGTTCCAGGAGGTCTTGGGGTGCAGCAAGCTAAGGTGGATGCTTTGCAAAAGATTCTGGCACCGATCGATGTGCCGAGACTTCGTGCTTTCTTGGGCTTGGCGAATTATTACCGACGATTCGTCAAGAACTTTAGCTTGATCGCTAAGCCGCTCACCATTCTCACGAGCAAGGACCAACCTTGGACTTGGGATCGTGAGCAGCAACACGCATTTGAGACATTAAAACAGAGATTGGGTACGGGTCTAGTGCTTCAACGTCCTAATGTCTCCAAATCTTTCCAGTTGCATACAGATTGGAGTTCATTGGGTTTGGGAGCAGTTCTCACTCAGAAAGATGATTTTGGTCGGGAGCATGTTGTTGCTTATGCTTCGCGAAGCAATAACAGTGTGGAGGCCAATTATTCGTCTTATGAGGGAGAAACTTTGGCGGCGGTATGGACTATTGCCCATTTCCGGCCATATCTCTATGGTTAGCGCTTTACTTTGGTGACTGATCATCAGCCTTTACGGTGGCTCATGAAGTCGGATAAACTTACTGGCAAACTCGCCAAGTGGACTTTATTGCTCCAGGAGTACGACTTTGAAATGGTGCACCGTGCCGATGTTACCAACCTGAATGCAGATGGACTCTTACACAATCTAAGTCTTTCGGATGAGGACTTGACCGGAGCCAGATGACATGGGGATTGTGATTGAGAGGCGGTTCCAGGTTGGCACGCAACGGCCTACCTCATTTTATTTTCTAGCTCTGCTGTTGTGGTTCCGATACATGTCTCGGATGATAAGACTAATCGACCTCAAACTATTGCAGATATATGGGAGGATCTTCCCGTATTACATAGGCTTCAACAAAGAACCTTTCCTTTGTCCATCTCAACGATAGAAAAGGATAGGATTGGACATCGAATAACAAGGTTCCGTTGGGAGAACGGTTTGTTATTTTTATTGTGGTCGGATGGGACAAGGTGTATTGTTCCTAGACCGGATCAGAGGGCCTCCTTGGTGCGGCAAGTGCACGAGGAACTTGGCCATTTTGGCGTACGCAAGACACATTCAATGTTGCGTAGCCAATATTGGTGGACCGCCATGTATCAGCAGGTTGTTGCTGATGTCGGGAGGTGTGAAGTTTATGACCGGGTTAGGTCTAGTTTCAACAACTTGTCACCACAATTACAACCCTTATCTATCATGGAACTGGGCTACCGCTGGTCACTCGACTTTGCAGGACCATTGGTTGTCACGCCACATGGAGCAAAGTACGTGTTGGTGAAGCATTTCAGCAAGTGGATTGAGTTTGTCACTCTACCCCAAAACCCTGCCGAGTTGGCCGCGGCAGCCTTTTTGGATCGTGTGTTGGCATGTTTTGGAGCACCGGCTGAGGTATTAACGGACCAGGGGAGGGAGTTCCTCAATGCTTTTGAGGAGTTGTGCACTAAGGCTCTTATAGATCACCGCACCACCTCGCGGGATCATCCGGAGGCGGATGGCTTGGCTGAACGGGTTGTTCAGACAATTAAACGTGGCTTGCGGAAGTATGGATTACTTCGGGGGAACCATCGGGATTGGGACCTTATGTTGCCTTGGATTGCTATGGGCTATCGATTTAGTAGGCAGACCTCGTTGGCGTCCTGCAGCCATATTAGTTGTTGTATGGACGTGAGCCTATACTCCCGAGTTCTATTCGGGAAAAACTAGCTCATGTTGTGGACTTGGATGACCCAAATATTTGGGCAGAGTGTTTGCAGGAACTGGCTCAATTCTTCCAAATGGCTATACCTATGGCCATGGAGAATTCATCCATTGCTCAGCATCATGACACATTGCATTATGCACGCATTCGTAGTGGTGCTTACCGACCTCAGTTACGGAGATTCTGATAGGGTGATTATGTTTATCTCCAACGTGAGGCGCCTACGACATTGGATATCAGGGCGGGTGCACTATCCTTCGGATGAAGGAGGTATTGCCGAGTGGTTTGTTATTGTTGGAAGGCAAAGATGGTAGGGAATGTCGTGAACATTCCAAAAACTGTGCCCCATGTCACCTACCCATTGAGGGTACAGTTCATCATAAACTGGCCGTTAGGTCTTCCATGTTTTGTGTGCGGGGAGAAGAAATGAGCGGCTACTATGCTCTTGTGTGACCAATGTCAACGTGGTTGGCACATGACATGCTTGAGGCCACCCTTGACTTTTCTACCATCTAGACAGTGGAGTTGTCCTCGTTGTCGAGGATCTTTGATACTTGGTGCTTCCACCAGTTGTACTCAATGATCATGTGTAGCTTTCACTGTGTTGTACTTACCCAAGTGAAATATGAGGAGTTATGGCTTAGGGACACAATCGAACGCGAGGCGGTGGAATTAATTCTTTGGAATCTGATGGCCAAATATCAGAGGCGATTAAAGATGGGGCTCACATTGCACCCAGCCTACAGTTCATTGGGATGACATTCACCACTCTAGTTAGTAACGGACCCATCCTTTATTATCCATGTCTTTTGGTTGGCATTCCTAGTTGTTT
Source organism: Polytrichum formosum (assembly GCA_964035585.1). NCBI lineage: Eukaryota > Viridiplantae > Streptophyta > Polytrichopsida > Polytrichales > Polytrichaceae > Polytrichum > Polytrichum formosum. Next base: position 64,884,225 of record OZ037936.1, read on the forward strand.
GGGGGGGGGGTATGTGAAGGTGTGTTGTGTATGTGTGTCTTTGCTATGTTTTAGTATTATTTATTAGTGGTGTTTGGTACTCGAGCTGCAGTCTCACACGATCATTATTTATACGACACCCATATTAATTTTTTTAGTACTTGACTTGCCTTGAATTTTCATTTAAATATGCATGATGAAAAAACCCACACTAATTTTTCATACTGGAAATTACAATGGACCACTTCAAATTATAATTTTTAAAAATAGTGTGGGTAATTGGGAATTAGTGTGGCCCACACTAATTACACAAAACAATGTAGTGTGTTTTCTACTTTAATAGCCAAACTGGCTTAATCATCTCTACTTAATAGAATCTCATTGTGGTTAGTCCATTTAATTCATAAGTGTGGGCAATGAGTGCATGACCTTCTAGCATATAAGTACATGTGCAAGTTTGAAACTTATAATTATGGAAGGAAATCATTTAATCAAATCTACAAAGCCACTTCAAGAATTCAAAATGCATTCCCTTATTACTCTAGAAATAGTAGATGCACTTCTCATGTTCTTATTTGGATCTATTCGTGCATTCATGTGAATTTTTTGGGTTCTCAAGCCCCTGCATATGTTGAAATGTTGGAAGTGTCCACTTTAGGCACACTTACTTTAAAGTGAAGATTTTCTTTCTCATTAAGTGATCACATAGATGATAGGTCCTTCCAATTGCGTTAGCTATTAAGATGTGTGGTGCTATTGTGGACACTTCCAATTTTGCACACATTTTGGGCCATTGGATGGGCTTAGGATTTGTCTCATCCATTTACTAGACATAAATCACAAAGATTGTTGTTTCAAGTTCCATAAGTGGAGTCAAGAAAGTTATAGGAAGCCAAAATGAAGGTTTTTTTTCTCATTGAATTATCACATAGCCCCTCCCAAAAACTAATATTTTATATAAAAGAAAACTCGGTAAAGAAAAACTCAAGCAAAAAAAGGGACTTGAACCCTTAACCTCAACCTTGGCATGGTTGTATTTGGACAAACCACTTGTCCAAAAATAATAAGGGATGTGCACTTGTTAGAACAAAAACATCAAACGACAACATCAAAAGCAACAACATAACGACCATAACTTCGAATGTTTGTGTTCTATGTTCACCAACCACCATATTTGTGTAGTTTTGCAATCTAGTGTATGTATAACAAGCTAGCCTAGCTTGAACTACTGAGAACTAATATAACAAGCTAGCCTACCCAACCACAAGATAAGTTAAAGGAACCCTTATTCTTGCGCAAGAGCCCTTTATATACCTCCCCACCATGCCCGGTTGTCTTAAGTTTAACTAAAATAAAAGCATGTTCATTATTAGCCACTATTATGAACTCTACTCTCTGCTTTTACTTTAAACTCATTCTAGACTATCGTTATCTTAGTTCTAATCAATATGTACCAATAATGGCCCATGCTACACTAAGGCTCCATAATAGCCTTATTCACACTACTAGCGTGTTACATTATGTCATATCGGTGGTTGGAATTGTCCAAAATTCATGCATAAATCCAAATATATTTAAATCCTAGTTCAAAATTATTCATTATTCAACCTATAATAGGTAGTGTCTATATTTTAAACACATCATCCAATCTCATTAAAACATGTATGTTTTTTGTGTCCATTTTTCACATAAACCTTGCCATATATATCGCGTACCTCTCCATGAGGAGTGCTTGAAACACCATGGGCACAAGGGGGACTCTGGAGTGACACCTGAGACTTGTGGCGCCATTGGTGAGAGGGCCCAAGTGATCCTAGTGTGGGTAAGGGCCCTGGGCGTTGGGAACGCCTCCCATTCACAGAGACTAGGAGGCACGAGGGCAAGGCGATAAGCTATGCGTAGCTTATGGTGTGCCAATTCTAGAATGTTCAAAAACACCTCAATCGGAGTTGTGACCTAGGAGATATGGCAATTTGAGTGGGGCGCTTGTCCCGGGACATCGCCCTAGTACAGTAGTGGCCTGGGAGTGGCTCCCGGGACTGCCAAGGTTTGAACAAGCACAACTTCCTCAATACTTGCCCGAATGGGGCAAGTGAGTAGCCCATCGGCGATGAAGTGGTCGATTGTTAGCATCAGAGATTGTATGAAGAAGTTATGAGGTTTTGAAGCTGCTGGAGGCTTCCAGGCCCAGCGGCTAGGGAAAATGTTTACTTGGCCCAAGTCTTGGGAGAGAGACAAAAAGTTAGTTGATGGTGGAGTAGGGGCCCTGCCTAGAGTCCTAGAGGCTTATATGAGTGAGGTGGTGTGGCCGAACCCACCCGAGGCCGAACGGCACGGCCTCCATGGACATTGGCCCAATGTGAGGGCATAGTTGTCTAGTATGGCTCGGGTTGTTGTAGTGTTGCTCCGGCAACGCAATGATCAACATAAGATTGGACTTCCATGGATGAAAGTCCACATCTAAGAATTGGTTACCGATTAAGGGGTGAGTCCCAAAAGCAAAGTAGAAGGGTTGGTTTCCCTCCTATGAACTATAAGGTCCACGTTATGGGGAGCTAACCATTCGCATGGTGGAATGCGAAGGGTTAGCGCTCATGACCCTTGTTAGAATGGAAAAATGGGCCAAGAAACTTAAGGGTTGCGACAATATAGCACGCCCATATAGGCATCCTTAATTGAGAAAGATGACCTAACATATTCAAATAGGCAGTATAGAAACCATTCATGCAAAACATAATCATTCCAAATTCATACATGAACATATTATGGGGGATTTTGTTTAGCATGTGTATCAAGTTAATCTCATCTAGGACTTGTTGAATGTGACCTCCATCTACTAGTTGTTGCTAGCCCCTTTGCAAGTATCAACCCAAAATCATGGGTTCTCCTCCCCTCCCCTCCAAGAAAGAAAGAAAGAACAATGCATGTTATTTATCGCTTTTGTATTTACTTCTATTGAATTATATATGCATTTGGTTCACAATCGATTGTGTTGGCCCCATCATAATTTGTACACTGTGAAATCTTTGGATATCCAAATGAATAATTGGCCCATTATTTTAGAATTTTATGTACATCATGCATGCATACCCTAACAATTTGTATATTATGAGCACATAGTCTAATCTCATCATACCATGTGGTTTAAAGATTTTTTCTTAACTACAAGCCTTGTCATGTACCATTCTAAGTAGGGATCAAATTAAGTTAAGAAAAATGATCGTGTATGATTTATCATTATATGACAAGCAAAATTAAACTCGGTGATTAAATGTGAGTATTATATTGGATTGTAGTGTTTTGTTTGTTTGTTTTATAGAATTGCCTATCATGGGCATTTTGACCATTATTGTCTCTTACCAAACCCAATAAATTATCCAATATTAAATATTTGGGATAGCAATAAAGTTACTTACAACCACTACAACACTAGAATCACATGAAACAAAGCATGATTTCTGTAGGAATGTTCAAACTCACAAACATCATTTGACCCTTCTTAATCACATTGGGGTGCAAGGTAGAATAAGATCTTGGTAGGGAGCAGGTCTAATAAGGTGTGATGATGCAAATGCATGGTCTTCGTAAATAATCACATGGACTCAAGTTGTGCACAAAGTGACACCCTTAACACACTCACGTGTATCTAATGTCATCACTATGTGTTCCAATCTTGTAGATGTGATAGCATTTAGTGAGTTCACAATGCATGCAATTGCTTGATATCTATGATGTTAATATGGTACAATAGTCTCCTGCTTAAGTACGCACCCGTTTAAGTACGCATCCCGGTTAAGTATGCATTTTTTGGCAAAAAATTTAGGGTTCAAGATTTATTGGTTGAACATGTCACAAATCGTCATTTGGCATAAGTTTTGAAGTTTTTGCGTTTGGCTTTGAGGCCGACTGTTCGGTTCTTGCTCTGAAATGATTCAAACGATTTCTTAAGGTCATCGAATGTTTCCTCTGCTTCTGCTTGAACTTCAGGGCAGAGTAGCTGATCCTCAATGTCAAGAACCTGCTTATAAAGAGAATCGAAATCCTGGAATATAACTCTGTTTTCTAAACCGACATTCAGTTCTTGAGTGTTAACATCGCCATCATCATCCATCGTCGTTTCATCAATCTTCATCGTCTCCAAAAGCTCTTCAACATCTTCCAATACAACAGTTGCATATTCTTCATTGTCCTCATCGTCAATATGAATGAATTCTTCCAGCTCTAACATTGTACTCTCGGGCTAGAGCCCTGTTACTCAGAGCATTCGTTTTGCTTAGCTTCGAGATGATTTCGTAGCGTAAATGTTCATTGAGACGCTTTTCGTTTGGTTTCTTTGACATTATAGCGAAACGCAAGTGATTTGGGAGTGGCAAATCTAAAGTACGCACCTACCAGCTAAGTACGCACAAACCGCGCAGGTTCAAGTTGCATACTTAAGCGGGAGGCTACTGTATTTGATGTCACCATGCTAACTTTTTGGATGATACTTCTTATAAATGAATGAACAAATAGTGTCATGGATGAGTTCATCAATTGGCCAAAATCCTACCTTCTCTTGTCAGCAACTTGTGATAAAATATTGTCATGGATGATTGAAATTGGATGAAAATCACTTGGTAAGTGACAATAATTGCAATACAGTAAATCTATAATCCCCAAAAAAATTACAAGGAATGGCAAATAATGTTGGATTAACATTTAGTGTTGGTGACACTATACCTCGGTTTACATTTAGTATTGAGCAAGACAATTAGAATTGATGACACTAAATATCATATTTTGTGTAGTAGTCTTGGCTTTTGTTGATAAATTCTAGAATGGAGGGGCTCATTGTAGTTGTTATGATCAAACATAAACATAAATATTAAAGTTCCCATCACTATTTGAGAATTTAGTCCTAGGGAACCTCAAGTCTTTCTTTCAATCAGGCCACCAAGTTGACAGGTTACCGAACTCCGCCACTCTAGAGAATTAACTACAGTAGTTTGAAACCATTATGATGTGCTTTCAATCCCATTCACCTTTTTGGCTTCCTAGACTTTAAAACGAATTTCATTTCATTCATAAACCTAAAATGAAACCTAAACATAAGTATGAATATAAACATAAACAAGAAAAGGAAATTTTCCAAAACAGAAGACAACACCTACTAGTGAGACCCTTTAAGGTAAGTGCCTATTTTAGGGGTTAACTTACTTAGGTGCGGGAATGAATTCTTGACACTCGATCTAAGTAAAAGTTTTGTTTGCGAATCTTTAGGGTTTGTTCGTTTTTCTGTCTGCGTTACAATGCGAGGCACTTGGCGATGGCGATGGCGGTTCTCCTTCCACTCATGACCTTCAACCACTTATTCGTCATGGTCACCAATTTCTCAACTTCTCAATGACCTCCAAGCTTTCGGATACCGCTGCTACTTCTCCAACTTGCACAATCTGACAATCTGACAATCTGCCAATCCCACTCCCCAGGTCGCTACACCATCGATGTCTTTTCATTTTCCATTGCTTGTATTTGATTGTTTTGTAGGCTTTCTGCTACTGTTTGTGAAGTTGCAGTCCGGATTGGAAACATGTTGGTCCATGCTTGTGATATAATTTGCTGTGGGAGTGGAAATTGCCTCCACGATTGGGTTTTGGGTTCCAGTTTTCGTTTCTTGAGTCTTCCACTGCCTGTAATTAGGTATGTTGAAGTGAAGAGAATCATTCCGCGAGAATGTTTCGGTTCCTGCTCTACTTGTACTGTTTCTTACTCTGCCGACAATGATTTGCAATTCCCCAAATTGGTTTTTTTTCAAACATTTCGAGTTTCTCCTCTGAGCAATCTGTTGCGGTAAGCACTCCTCTATATTGTGCCAATTGCAAGGTGAAGATTGCATACTTTCTTCTACATATGTACATGTAGAAACATGATTGAAGTGGGACTTACTAAGCACTTAAAGAAGCTGTTTCAACGATGCCACTGACATGACAAGGTTTAAACTGCACACAAACCTGTATGGGTTATATGAATCTTTGCTTCCTTCTAATTTCGTCAAGATATAGTGGCCTCATTTCCAAAACCTACTTCTTCATCACTGGGTTTGTCCTCCTTTATATCTTAGGTTCTCAAAGAAGCATTTAGTATATGCAATTGACTTGTTCTTTCTACTTGGAGTATCTTATGTCGGTGGTATTGTGCACTGCGACATCATGTAAAAATAATCCTCTGATTTCTGAGGTCTCAGATTTGAGCTAAATGTCTACATAATCTGTGATGGTGATCGGCAATTACTGGAAACTTCGTTTCATGTTTCGCCCATATTTTTGTAGGATGTAAATGAGCCATTATGGTCAGTTTGAGACTTTGTTGAGCAGTTTGGAAGCTAAGTTTATGATTTAAAAAAGCTTTTGTATTAGAATATAGAATAGTTAGCCTTTAAGAGTCGCACCTCATTATGATGGTTGGTCGCACTTATCTGCTCCTGTAGCCACAGATATGTGCTTAATTCTCGATGCTTGTAATCTTGCAACAAAATCTCCCAGGTTTGCCAGGTTTGTTGTTCTGAACTGCTTTTTTGTTATATGAAAATTATTTAGCCTTGAAGAGTCGAACCTTTTAGGCATGGTTCGTCACACCTACCTGCTCCTGTAGCCACAGAAATATGCATAAAATCTTGTTGCTTGTAATGTCGAAACAAATTTTCACAGGTTTGTAAAGTTCTTTCGTTTTGAAGTTTGTTTGTGTCAGAATTAATTTAGCCTTGAAAAGTTGAACCTCATAGGCATGGTTGGTCACACCTACCTTCTCCTGCAGCCACAAAGAATGTGCATAATTTTGATGCTTGTAATGTTGTAAATTGACACTTTTCACAGGTTTCTGAAGATCTTACTGGAGACAATTGACACACTATGGCAGACAATGGAACGGATCACCAAAAGCTCGCCTACTTCCAAGAAGTCACGGGCGTAAAAGACTCGTCCCTCGCAAACCAAATTTTGGATGCGTATGGTTGGGATTTAGATGCAGCTGTACAAGCTATGGTGGACAAGGATACAAATGAGATTCCTGAGTACCAAGAAAGTATGCAGGTGGCCGCAGGGGGCAGCAACTCAGAGACGATTTTGACCAGTTCGTCAACTGTGCTTGGAAATGCTATAAATGAGAGCACAACAACACCTATCAATGACCATGGCCACGCAGATGAGCGGAGTATTTTTGAACGAATCGGAGATGGGGGTAATTTGTATGGACCTACGGGAGGGATTGAAGAAGACCCAAATGCTGCAAATGTTGTTTGGAGGGTTGTAACATTACCTTTCGTTCTTCTGCGAGGAAGCTATAAGCTCATATTTGGTGCAGTTGGCCTTGGCGTTTGGGTGGCAGGTGGGGTACTGAATGCGGGTTTAGGTATGTGCACAATTTATCCTTGTTCTAAAGTACTTCCAATAGCTCTAAGGTAGAGGGTGCTAAAACGGTTACTTTCAGTATATCTAAGAATATTACATTTATAAATCTTCTAGATGTTTCTTGTCAGCAAATTGAAAGGGGTTTCCAATGCACCAAAGTATGCCTTATTTGAATTCCATATGCAAAAGTTTATGATGGTGCAAAGTTTTATTGGTAGATGATCCAAAACCAACACTGAAGCCTGATGTTAACATGGTGGATATTTCAAAATCAATATGTACTTATAGTGCAAGATTTTAGGGTGTTGGTTTTTGGACCCTCTACCTTGTTTGGGTATGTGGTCCTTATGTGGTCACCCTTCTGAATTGGACACCTATATTTGAGTAGTATATGGCAAAGCTTGTAGTTAAGAATGGACACCAAAAAGACACGATGAGATTGAATTTGTGCTTGGAAGATATTAGCCATTCTAGGTTGGTCATTTAAAGAGAAAGAGATTCTTCACTTTGGATTCTTATAACTTTTACATCTATAGCTGCTTGTGTTTGATGCAGGGTCCAATATTGTCACATGTCTTGTTTGTGACCAAAATGTTTAATGACCTAGAAATCATCCTTCCAACTTATCCACCTATTAGAGTTATCCTTTCAACTTGATGGGATTTTATGTTGGGAGTTGGTCCCTTGTGATTTTCCATTGGTTTTTGTACATACAAAATCAACAACAGCTTTTCACTTGTGGTGCATGATCGGAGGTAGTGTTTGAATTTGAGTGAAGAGCAACCTATTCGGTTCATCAAGGGCCAAAACCATTTTAGCACCTCTTGACATCCCAAAATGTGTTTGACCCTCAACAAACCAATACGTGTTCTTCGTTTGAACATCTACACTACCTCTACAAAACTGATATATGTATTTATTTTTCTTTCTTTCTGTTGTCATATTGAATTCCACATATCATCTTTGTTTCAAGTCCATAGTCTTCATGTTTTGTTTGCAATGGATTCTATGTTACAATCCTTGATTTGGGTTGTGTCTTCTGACAATTGTTTTTTTATCAGGTGTGTTGCGTTTGAATCAAGAACCAAATCAAGGTGGTGAGAATGAGATGGACATTCCTTCTCTTCCACCAGTATCAGTACCAACAGGAGCATCTGAGGCAGCTAATTTTTTGAGGTCATTTGAAAGACGTTACGGCTACTATCACCCCGAGTTTCAAGCTGTGAGCTTTATGGAAGCCGTACGAAGAGCGGGCCAAGAGTTCAAATTTCTCTTTGTGTACTTGCACTCTGCGGGGCACATGAATACGCCCTTGTTTTGCGAACAAACTTTGTGCAATGAAGCGGTCGTGTCTTTTATTAACGAAAATTTTATAGCTTGGGGGGGTGATGTTCATAGTGCCGAAGGTTATCAAATGGGTAATAGTCTCAAGGCATCCACGTTCCCTTTTTGTGCCGTTATCATGAGCTCCTCCAGCATGCGGTTTGGTATTCTTCAACAGGTACTATTTTTTCAATTATATTTGGAAATTACTTTCCTCAAAAAGGAAGTTGTACCATTTCGCATCATCCAGCTCCTTGTTTGTTGCCCCTAAACTTATAAATTTCAAGTTGTAAGCTTGTAGGGTACCTTTTTTTGTGTGTGTGATTAAGTGGTCTTTTTAATTCATTAAGCTGAAAGGAAATCCCTTTTTGATCACTTAGGGTTGCTTTGACCTTCACTTGGGTTGTGCACTCTTGATTTGTGGTTCATATTACTAGATTCTTATTTTCATGCTTTACAAGTATAGAATGCCTTACTCGAAGGTCAATGGAAAAAAATCAAGTTGATACGTAATCCATGCTTTCTAATCTTATGTTTCAGAGTAATCCACATCTTTCAAATATGCTCAAGAAGTAAAATGCCCTAGAATTCGGTGCTTTGGGGGTACGTTTAGTTGTTGTTGAGCTGCATTGTGACCTGAGGATAGGCTACATGGTCCTTTCTAGATCATCAAACTTATAGGAACTCCTTCATTGATCACTTGGCGTTGCTTTGAGCTTCACTTGGATCATGCACTCTTGATTTGTGCTACTTTGGGAATCATTGTGGAGATTGACTTTGTTACACTTGTTAATTCTTATTATTTTTTTCCTCTAAGAATTATATTTTGTTTGGGGTGGTGTTAGGTAGAAGGATATCGGTCTGCAGCAGACCTGTTGTCCATGTTGCAAAAAGTAACTGAGGAGCAAAGTGCATTATTGATTGCAAATCGGCAAGAGCAAGAGACACGGGAGTTGAACTGTCGCCTGCGTCAAGAACAAGATGATGCCTACCAATTAGGACTTCAGGCTGATCAGGTAGACCATCATTTATTTCCTAATTAATCATGTTTTGGTTCTATAAATGGTGGCTCTGACCTTAACCCTTGAAGGACCGAGGGTGTTTTTATACGGGATATGAGACATTTCAAAAGAACAGTTATCTGCTCTATGATACTGAATCCATATTTAGCACCACCTATTAGAAAGAGGAAGAGAAAATAAAGTGATTTGTGACGACGGTGATTAGATATGTGGCATAAATTTGAGTCTAAATCATTTATATAAGCTCAAATTTTCCTATAATTCATTAACAGAATAGCAGTTGGGCAGCATTGTTTTGGAGAGGTTCCCAATCATGTAAGACTACATTTTAGAGAGGGCGTTTATTTGTAATACTGTTTATAAATGAACTCTATGAATTCCATTGTGGTATTGGATCATCACCTCATTCAAATTCTTTTGAAAATTGGTCTAAAATATGTCATAGTCAATAGGCAAACATAGTGATGGAACTCGTGTTATCATGTGGTTGTTGTTACAAATACTTCTTTTATTGTATCTATGTGTGTTTGTGATTGACGAAATGATTTACTTTGTTCTAAAAAAGTCTCAAAAATCATGAAATCATCCAACTTGTGTGCCCAATCATCAACATTGGCTAGTGTATTTCTCTCAAGGAATATTGAAGTTTCAGCAAATATGAGTTTTACATCAATGAAAGTAACGTTTCGGCTGTAGTAATTTTCTTCAGACCTACTGAGTTTTGGACCTTAATTTGAGGGCCTTAATAATATAGTGTATGTGTCAATTAAAAGGGCTATCAGATGTGTTGATGAGCATTTTAGTGGACCCGTTTTGAAGTGTGGAAATTGAATTTTTCAGGAACGAGAGCGAAGACAGCAAGCTGAGACAGAAAGGATAGAGAGAGAAAGATTTGAGGCAGACCAGAAGAAATTGCAAGAGGAAAAGGAAGCTGCCCAAAATTTACAGGTGGCAGCACAAAAGGAGGCCATCTTGGCCAAACATCGAAATAACAAAGCCTCAGCCCTTGGAGCAGAACCCGAAAAAGGACCTGATGTCACTCATGTATGATAAGTGTCACAAGTTTCTAATTTTTTCATGCACTCCAATTTTATTTTTTGAAGTATTAGAGTTATCTGTAAAGTCTCCAGATCAAACTGCAGGTGAGTTAAAAGAGCTTATGCTTAAAGTCACCCAAATTTTCTAAAGGCTTAAAATTGCATGGTAAAAGAATGGGGTTGGGGCTATTAGAAAACCAGCTTTCTAGCTTGGCAAGCTACCCTTGCATAGGCCGATTGTGGATTCAGGATGGCAGGTCCCATGGATCAGACCCTATTTTAGTACTGCCAGAGGTTTTTCGGATTGAAAGAGGTCCAAGAGTTACACGCAACTTTCAAAATTAGGCTCCAACACGACACTCTATTGAGCTCTTCACCCTCAAAGAGGGGCCAATCTAGGAGTCTGTTTCCTCTTTGAGTGACTTTGCGGATATTTTAATATCTCTGGAGATGGCAGTCTGGTCTTTGATATGGTTTTCATATTTGGAGTATGTATGCGCATGGGCAACAATGTTCAGGCCAAGGATTCGTGCCACTAAAGTAAGTTGAAGTGAGAATGGTGGGGTTGAAGGTGAAAACGTAGGGAACCCCTTGTTGCTTGGAGATTTCTCTTTTTGGCATATTTGACCCCGGAATTAGCAGCAGAGACCCCGTATTAGTCAGTGAATTAAGTTGGGGTGCATCAACCACAAACCTACAGGGTTTACTTGAGTGGCATGAATCGTAATCCCAGTGTTGACATTTGCTACCTCTAATTTTATTTTTTCTTTCCATTGTACTTATTTATATATTTAATTTTTTTTTCACGGTGTTTGGTGATGGGTACACTGCAGGTAGCATTTCGGTTACCTAATGGAGAGCGCAGGGAGCGTAGATTTAAAAGCACCACCAAGTTGCGAGCATTGTTTGACTACGTGGAATCGGTTGGAACTGTGGGAACTGAGAAATTCTCTTTAGTATCCAATTTCCCTCGTAAAGTCTATGGTAATGACAATTTAGAACTTACAATTGAGGAGGCTGGGCTTCATCCAAGCAGCAGTCTGTTTGTACAAGTGGATGCATCCTAGAATGGTGATTTCACCACACTTATCCTTCTGTAAAGTAATGACTATATAGCGTTTTGGATGGAGTGATGATGTGGGTCACTTTGCCAAATATCTAGAATTGTTACTGGAATTTAACAGAGATGTATATTGAGGTCAGTCTGTCTGTTTACTTCACACCCATTGTTGAGGTTTTGGCATAGGAAGAGTAGAGTAGAGTAGTCAGACCTCTATTTTGTGCCAATTTCAAGGTGAAAATTACATTCTTGTTTCTACATGTATATAAAAGTCTACATAATTGAAGTGGGACTACTTAAAGAAGCTGATTCAATGATGCCACTCACATGGCAACGTTGAAACTGCACACAAACTGGATGTTTCTTTTTTCTTTTTTCTTTGCCTTACTTCCAATTTTATCAACATTGTAGTAGCCTCATTTCCCAGAACCCACTTCTTTATCACTGGGTTTGTCCTTGCAGTAGGTGGTATGTGCTTTCCATATGTTGATCAAAGGCAATTCTATTGAGCTCCACACTGCGTGCTGCAACCTAACTCACTAGATTTCTGACCTAGACATCACTAAAACCTGAAATGCACTATTTTGAAATTGTTTAAGGCATGTGGCCCTATTAGGGCACCTCCAACTCCACAGACTTATCCTGACTATTGGATTGGATCAGGGATTGTCTCATCCAGTTAACAATTGTGAACGAAGAAGATTGTCATTTCAAGTTTCATCATTGCAATTGAGATGAAAAGTTGTAAGTGGTCAAAGTGTACCCTCTCTTTCTTTCTGAGTGATCGTATAAGGTAGTTGAGCCTAAAAGTGATACTTTAAGAATTTTTCTATTTCAGGCAGGTTAAACAGCTTAGATTTTTTTAATCTATATAGAGTCTACAAACTTTTGTTTAAAAAAAATAAAATAAACTCATATGCAACCTACATAAATTTGCAGTCGCTTTAAGAAATGAGCCTTTTGCTTTTCACTAAGGGGGGTGGGGGGGGGGGGGGCGGGGCAATTTCCATTGACATTGGATTGCCAGGTAAGAATCACCACAAAATCAACCTTATTGTGGGTGAAGGTCTTCTATTCAATGAAGGTATTGTCCCCTTTTGTGAATCACTTCTTACACCGCCTTGTTGAGCGGATAAAAATCTAGTTAGCCATTGTGAGTGGTCAAAGTTGGTGTTCTTTTTAAAATGTTCTTGCATTCGTTCTTACACCGCTACTATGAAATGGCCAAAGTGTTGCTATTTTTGTACTTAATGTTGCATATGATTCGATTGCTTTCAACAATGACTTACTCGATGGCACCGTTGCACTCACTTGTTGACGGCTTAAGCTACATGGCTCAAAAGTGGCTTGTTTTCTTAATCGGACCCCTATATTTGATCGTTATGTGGTTAAGTGAGGATCAAAGAGCAAACATCATACATACATACATATGTTTCAAAGAGATTGGACTATGTCTTTGGATATTATTGACTACTCTACACTCAACAACGAACACAATTGGGAGGACCTATGTATTCAATTAAGAAATCAACAAACATGCACTTCCGGGAACCATAACTAAATCACTGGAGGTCCGATTTTGAATCTGGTTTTTTTAAGAATGTTCCATCGTAGATTTACTAATGCAACATAAGTTTTGTTATGTAAAATCTAATCGGTAGAAGTTTGAGAATACGAAAAATGAACCAAATAACACCCACATAACTTAAGGATGAAAAATGGGTGTCACCAAAAGGAAGGTGTTACTTTAAGGGACAACTACCTTAAACCCTCACAACAATCACCTAGAATGGTTTCTCTATTATGCACAGGAGCCCATAGTCAAATCTCATTGTGACGAGTGTCTTTTGGTGTCCATTTTTGCCATATACCACTCACATATAGGTTATCCATGAAGAAGTGTCACCACATACATTATCCGATTGCAACTACACTACACCGTTTATGGTATTTAGTGTCACTTACCCTATTTTGAGGCGTATCCTAGGTTACACTAATGATTAACAACTTCACCATAAGTGTGAACTCATGACACTTGGCGTTCAAGTGTGCTTACTAATATCTTGGCATGAGCATGTTCAATAGTGTTATGAGGTGCATGTGCATGTTACACAACGGTCTACAAGTCGACTTAAAGTGTACACAAATGACACTCACATTTAGTATGCTCAAGAATATCTTCCTCTTGCATACTAAAATGTAAACACACGACACTTGCCATTAGTACGCTCAAAAATATCTCCCCCTTGCATACTAGAACGCAAGACTATCATCTAACGCATCCCAATGTGCTACTCTAAATGTCATAATGTAGATATGTTTTCACTTGAAGAAGTTACATATGTTGACAATTGGAATCATATTGGCAATTAGCAAGCGTGCCACTTTGAGGCCTTTGGGCACCTAGTTCAGGCAAATAGTGTATGTGACACTAAACACCATAAATGGTGTAGTGGCAAGACATATACACTCTAAACTCCGTAGTATCACACCTGTGGCAACCAAAGTGCACGTGATATTACGGAGTTTTGTAGTGTTAACATGGATGTGCGATACTAGTGAATTAGTGTAGCACATGACACTATGGAATAACACAAAGTGCACATATTAAATGGTGTGGTGTGGTCCACTCCACTTGGCCTTCCCGGGTGATGTGGCATATGCATGCACCATCATTCAACAAGTGGCATAAGAAGAAGAATAAGAATAAGAAGGTGACACTCCACATATTGACACGACACATGGCACAATGCGAGGGTGTGGGTTGACTTCTTTGGTGGTTTGCATAAATGACAAAATTCATGATACAAGGGAGAGAAAGGTGACAATAAGGAGTGAGATTTGAACTACGAACATCCGTTCCCTAGGGTTTCGGGATATTAGAGAGTGAGTGACATTATGGTGGTTGATACTACGGAGTTTAGGGTGTATCTCCATTCTGCAAAGTCCCGCATTCTAGAATTTCATGACAATAATTCTTAAAGATCTTCATCCGTTTTATTTGGTTTGTTGAGGTCCGAGCCTACGGCGGACCTTCCAGAAATTCTGGGGCGCCCTTGCGGGCACCGCAGGGGGGTTGGAAATAGTTTTCAACCAGCAATTGACGCGTCTCGGTTTCACCTCATTAACTGCGTCATTGCCCCAAGCGCAAAGATACTAAACCCAGCGCACTTCCTTCACTATATATTCAATAGAGTCCCCTTACCTGTTCAACCCATATGGGATAACAAACTGAACCCATTTCAGCGCAGCTCGCGTGCAGAAGAAACACTTGGATCTCTGGTCGGACTGCTTGGACCAGGTTTCTGAGCCAGTGTGCGGGGAGAATTTTTGGACATAATCGGTCAGAAATCCTAGTGTTTCCAAGTCCAACCGGTTACATATTGTGATCTTTCGGTTTTTCTTTATTATTTCGAGGTGTATTCCATGGGTTCCTCCAAAACGATCGGTGATTTGTTCTGAAGTCTTGAGCTGCAACCGGTTATTTCTTAAACTCAACCGGTTCATCTGTAACTAGCGGTGGGTTCTCTCCGTTCATTGTTCATCACAGTACCTATAAGCCGATACTTACTTTTATAGGCCTTGATTTCATACAACAAGTACACAGCAGTAGTCTGTGGAATTTGGGTAAGGGTCTTAAATGGTTACTGCTTGCGACTAGCCCACTTCTCTCAGGATATGAAATACACGATCAGTACACGAGGAATACACTATGTGTATCTGGTGGGACTCAAAGCTTGGTAACTTGGATTCACCTGCTGAAACTGCAGAAGTAGAATCTCCCTTTTCGTGGCCAGCAACAAGCATTCATTCGTTCGTTCGTTGTTTGTCAGACAGTGAGTCAGTCAGAGTGGGAAGGATTGAGTGGGTAAGGAGGAGGAGTGCATACCTATTACCTATAGAGGACTACGGGGAAGTGTAGTCTTTGAAAAACGCCGTAAAGCGGGAAGCGGCCGTCTCTCTCTCTCTCTCTCTCTCTCTCTCTCTCTCTCTCTCTCTCTCATGTCGTGGATGATATGATATTATGATATGATGTAAGTTAAGATGTTCGATGTATGGCTGCCATAGCTGTCATGTATCCGTCCCCATGGTAGCCACGACGCCATGTCATCTCAGGGAGGACCATTCCCCATGACTCGAATTGTGTCTGGCACGGTACACTCTCATCATCATCAGCAGTCATTCGAAGTAAGTTAGCAGGGCGCGAGCATGAGGATTCGGAAGCCTCCTCCTCTCCAACTTTACTGTTCTCCGTTCGGTGGTAGCGTTTCCTGAATGCAGGATTGTTGAAGCTACACATAGTACGCAGCAATGGCAGGAGGTGAAGAATGCATGTTCGGCGATGTCTCCAGGTTGTGAGGGTTGAGGTCTGTGGTGGACGGATTTGTTGCACATTGCGTGGTGAAAGAGTTTGGGCGACAAAGGAAGGGCAGGAGGAGGGCCGATGGGGGGCTCAAGATCTGTGTCACGACCCAAGAGGCAATCGAAGAAGAGCTCCGTGTCGTATGTAGAGAGTGATGATGATGAGGAATTCTTGCCCAGCTCCAGAGCAGTAGCAGCAGCAGCAGCAGCAGATAATAGGAGGAGTAACCTTAGAGGCACCAGCCATGTAGAGGATTTAGGGGTTGCAAAAGGGCGGAGAACCATAATTGTAAAGCATCCAACAAGGCCTCAGGTGTTTCCAATGCTTCCTCCTTTGTGTCGAGATGCGATCGAAAGATCGCTCTCTGTCACTCTGCAAATCTCGTCAGTAGCCCTCTACCCGGCACTTCCTCTCGGATGCCCTAAAATGCACTCTACAGAGCACCTTGTCTTTGCCAACCGTGCATTTTGGATTCTTGCAAGCAGCCCATCGAACCAGTATATTGTGGTTGCAAACAAATTCTTGGTTCAAGCAGACAGTAAGAGAGAAGGAACTACAACAGTAGCTGAGATTTTACAGATTTGTATTCTCGTGCAAATTAGGTCAAATTGTGGTGCAGTTTAGTGTAGGTTACCGAAAGCACAGGTTCTTCTCTGGTGGCTCACTTTGTTTGTTTGTTTCTCGTATGCTTATGAATGTATCCCTTTGAATGCCCTGAAATACACTTTAAAGAGCACGTAATGTTTGCCAAAATCTACAGATTGGATTCTTGTGGTAGTTCATCGAAACGGTATATTTGTAGGTGCAAGCAAATTCCTGGGTCAGGGAGGAAATAAGAGTGAAGGAACTACAATAGTAGCTGAGATTTACAGATTTGTATTCTCGTCCAAATTAGGTCAAATTGTGGTGCAGTTTAGTGTAGGTTACCGAAAGCACAGGTTCTTCTCTGGCGGCTCACTTTGTCTGTTTGTTTCTTGCATCCTATTGAATGCTCAGGATCCCCCGAAGGAATTTATCCCGAAAGAAGTCCCGAAGAAAGTCCAGAAGGAATCTCCCGTCGCAGAGAAGGTTGAAGCATCTCGTCGTAAATATGTGGAGGTCAGCGGCTCTGAGGACGAGAACGAGAACCCTATTTTGCAGAAGGAGTATAGTGCTTTCAAGTATCTCTTAGAAGCTGCGTCTGATGCAAGAGGTGAGGAACAAGAAGAAGCTGCTCCTCCGTCTGTTCATCGACCTTGCAGTGAGGGGATCAAACCAGAATCACCTGAGCGAGTGCAAGAGCAGGAGGTACCTTTTCTCTGTCTTTCTTCTTATCTATGGATACTCTTATATTTGTAACATAGTACAGTCGACGATTCTGCTGGTCATCATCTTCTGCTGAGGAACTTTCCATCAGATATCTACACACAAATTCAAGACATGTTTACTGTCTGGAACGCCTATCTGTTGACACCATGCAACACATTTACTTACACATGGCTGATTCAAGCAGCAAGGAGAGTGTTCCTGAACTCCAAATTTCATGGACCAAAATCATTCACTTGGAGCTATCCAATTCTTCAGCTAATGCATTGGCTTCTACATTTAGTTGGTGCTGTGGATTTTGTGCCATCATACCTCACTGTCAAGTTCAGGGCATCTCCTCTCTGGCTGTCACACTGCGCAATGGCTGTGCTTGAAAATTGTCTGCAAGAAAGAAGTGATTGTCA
Organism: Polytrichum formosum; assembly: GCA_964035585.1. Lineage (NCBI taxonomy): Eukaryota > Viridiplantae > Streptophyta > Polytrichopsida > Polytrichales > Polytrichaceae > Polytrichum > Polytrichum formosum. The sequence goes on from OZ037936.1 coordinate 64,902,103, forward strand.
ACAGGACTTCTACCCTCAAACGAAGTTAAAAGTGCAATGCTCAACAAGGTTGGGGGTTAAGATGGATGATCCACTTGTTGAGGAGTAGATTACACCTTTGATTCTCAGTGCTGGAGTACTAATGCACTGGAATTTGCAGCTGTCATATGCAGGAATTATGTCATGTCCTTCAGAACATACATTTGCTGGTGTTTATGAAGTGAAGGAGGCAGAGCCAAGCATGGTCTACAAGCGAAAGTCACCATCTGTCACGCATGAGGTGTGAACATTTCCAGTTTGCCTCTCTCATCACTGCTGTACTAAAATCAGTACAGTGTAGAGTAATTTTTTTGATGAGTTTGATTTTTCCCACAATTTGTCCACTTGCCCACCACTTTGGTTCTGAATGTCTCCATCTTGTCTCTGAACAGGACAATGCACTGAGTATCTTGAGTCCAGGCAAAAGGATAAAGGAGACCGTTAGATTTGAGAAAGAAGAGAGAACCGAGCAGGATGATGTATCTGGTGTTGATGAGGAAGAAGAAGCAGCAGAAGATGATGATGGTGATGACTCTTGGAGTGAAAGCTCGGAAGCCTCAGATTACGAGAACAAGAGCTCCATAAAAACCGATAGTAATGTTTTCAATGTTTCAGTAAAGAAGCAAGATAAAGTTCCAAAACATCCTGTAAGTCTACATTCTGCTGATGGATTAGTTGTCTGCGGGTTTATATGATTGCCATATTATATGGAACTGCCAAAACAAAATTGTTTCCACCCACCAGTTTGGCCTGTAGTTCACAGTTGCCTAATATCCCAAAACACAAGAAATAGTCTGGAACATGGAAAATGTGAAGAGGTTAACCGGGTTTTGTGATCCTTGGTCTGATTCAAAGGTGCCACTTGCAGCTAGTGCTCGTAGTTTCTTCTATTAATTAAATAAATGCCCAATGGGAGGTTGTACTAGATAACCAAGACTATCCACCTGAGATCCAATCAAACTCACAGTCATGGCATTCCAGTAGTTCCGTGTAATACATTCAGCAATTACATACTTTAAATTAGTGGTAAATTCGTTCAGTATTAACCACAGGTATGATTGGCTCCTTGCAGAAGATTCAAGTCAAAAATTCGAAGAAGGCTCAAGGCAGTGCCATGTCTGCACCCCCACCTGCTGCTCCAGCAAAGAGTAAAGCTTCACACCTACCATTGTGTTTGTTAATATCAACATAGTATTATTGTCCACTCATGTGAAAAATGTTTGTCAAAGAGGACTAAATTGCATCTAACCTGGCATTTGCTGCTTGTTTGATACAGACGCTCAACCACTGCTGCCAAAGAAGCGGCCAGGTGTTTGGGCTGGCACACAAACTTGCAGTTCTCCAGGTGATCAAAGCGCCAACATTCTTTTAATGTTTGGTGTTTTGTTCTACTACAAGCTAGCATATACTTAGAATAAAGTGGAGGATGCATATACCGTAGGTTTACTATAGAGTACATCATGTGCGTCAGGCTGATTTCATCAGGCTAATGTGGAATTTCTCAATAGTTCGTCAGCTACATAAAACAAGCTTGAATCAAGCGAAATGGACACATTGCAATAGGATTGGATGGCACCAGTCTGATGATCAATCTTTAAGAAATTTGTTACAAACATGTTGGATTTTGTCAATATTTTGGTTTTGCTTCATTTGGATCAAGTAGTGTCACAAATAACATAGTGAGCTGGAGATATTAATCTTTGTACTTATGTTCTGAGCAGGTGGAACTCCACTCAATGTACAATCTTCAAATGTTGCGCACAGACGTGTCGTGGGACTCTCACGTCGCCACAGACCTCCACCACTTCACCCTTATTTAGTAGGATCTTAAATGACTCAGATATTGGAGGTTTCTGCCCTGGCAAGCTATCTGTCTGCGCCTCCAACAAGGTTGACTTGTAAGGTTTCCGTAATGGAAAACATGTTCTCAGATATTGATTGACCTGCCCAGGAAAGGTGCATTAGGAACACCACATGTTTTACCTTTCCAATATTAGGTACTGTAGTGTTCTCTGTTGATAATCGAATTTTTTCCAAGTGTTTCTCTCAAGAGAAATACTTTCTGTACCATATGTAGCCTCTTTCATATATGGGAAGATAACTGGCACTCCCACAATTCCCAGGCTTCCTTAAAGTACGTACTACAAGTGTCTTCAATTGAATGAGTTTCTCATCCTCAAATTAAAGTGTCTTACATCTTTCCTTCCTCCTGCTCCTGTGCCAAGTCTGAGATTCTTGTAATTGTCATTGTAGGGAAGGCATGTCAATTGCCATTGGTGACAGAATGTTACCTTCAATTGGTTTATGTCACCTACGTTTTGTAACACAAATATATATCTATTAACACTGGAAAGCTGGGCGAGAGGGAATTATCGCTTACAAGCGTACCTCTCATCCATCCAACATAAAAGGTTGTTGGCCTCCTACAGGTTTGTGGGTGATTCATCTCAAATGACTTGGACTAGTTTGGGGTCTTTGAAGCTAATTCCGGTGTCAAGTAAATTAAAAGAAGTTACCTCAGGGCTGTATACTATTTCCAGGCTTTTATGTTGGAGGTGAAGGGTATAGATGCATGTGAAAATTCTTTCTCGCCAGGCTTGGCCTAGATTAGTGAAGTTTTGGTAGTGATTGTTTTTACATTTTTCAGCACCCTAGTGAAAAAGTTGTTCTGCCTACTTGAAGTTTTGAGAAAATGTACTTATGATTTTGGCCAAGTTTTATGCTTGGTTTCCTGGGAACTGATGTTGTCGAGAACTTCTCGTAGCTTGGTTGATGCATAAGTATAATTTCTTAGATTTTACTGCAGAAAGTCTGGTTAGCTCAATGTGTGAGCTAAACACACGAGTGCAACATTACATATCACAGTGAGGAATTGATCCAGTCTTCTCAATCTCCACATATCATTAGAAGAAAAAAAGTTTGCCGTAAATTGACTTGAACTGGTCCCATGCCCAATGTGTTCTAATGCCTCTTGTAGAAAAAGTAACCTCAAGACACATGTGTCATTGAGAATTTCCAAGTGATGTCTTTATGCCCCACTTCCTACGTTGAGAGACAAAAATTCACAAGAGAAAATCATAAAGATTCAGAAATTGAAAGATTTATCAAACAAAGATTCATAAGTGGTAGAGCTCTCAAAACCTGAAACCTAGGACAGCAGTTCAAATTGGTAAACTCTCGTTCAGAGTCGAATGTTGTACATAATAACCAGAAAGAGAGGCTTTAGTTCTTGGATGTAGGGCACATTCGCCGTCAATTTTTCCGGCACAAAGGGGTGAAGTGAAGTCAAAATGCTGCACAACAAACCAACAACAATGTTGCTTCTAGAGTTCTCAGAAGCATCCCCTGCTTCAATAATCTAATACAGTCATTGACTTTGAGGCAGGATGCGATGACAAGACATTGAACTCCTCAAGAAATTCTTGAATTCACGGTGATGTGGGTGAATCTGAAAACCCGAAAGAGTCTTGGCATTCATTGTTTCCGTATTTCAAATTTGTTCGTCATCCCACCTCGTGGAGTTCTGTAAAAGACTCACCCGTATTTAACAAGAGCAGTTATTGATTGGTGAATAGACATCATAATTGATACATAACATTGTGCTACATTTATCTTCCCCTGTAGAGTGACCTGCAATCTTCCTTGTATGCATTTTTTTTTGTAACATACTTCTCTTGGAACAATGCAATAGAGGACAGATTCTAGATATAATCGCATTTGGCATGATCAGCTAAAAGTCGAAGTACACAGTACCTTTCGAAGCCCGAGGAGGCTAGCTTAAACAATGCCAAGGACTAAGTATGAAGATATGGTGGTTTGATGATCATTCAAACATGGTCGTAGCACTTTATACTACTATACATACACTAAACAGAACATTGTAAATATTGTATTTAGTGTCATATGGTATTTTATATCATTGCAGTAACTTTCTTAATGACACTTCTTCTGGATAAGTTTACAAGTACACCCTAACCTCCGTAATGTCACTCCCTCTCTTTGTATCCCACATCCCTAGGGAGCAGATGTGCTTAGTTTAAATCTCCCTCCTTGTTGTCACATTTACCTCCTATATATCACAAATTTTGACATTAAAATAATCCGCCAAAAATTTCAACCACACACTTGCATGCATCACGTTGTCATCATTGTCATGATTGTAGTGTTGACTTTGTGTTATTCCATAATGTCACATGCTACACTAATTCTCTATTATCAGACATCCATGTTAACACTACATACCTCCTTAATATCACGTGCACTTTGGTCCCACATGCATGATATCAGGGAGGTTAGAGTGCATTGTCATCCCAACTGACATTTATGTAATGAAACACTTACAAAGTTTGGTATATTCTGCATCCTAACATTTTTGTGATGAAATAATGTCATGGATGACTTAAATTTGGATGAAATTTCACTTAGTAAGTGATAGTTTTTTGCAACATTGTAAATCTTTAATGCCCAAAATGTTTTACAAGGACTAACTAATAATGTTGGGTCTATATTTTAGTGTTAGTGGCGCTACACATGCAGTTTACAATTAGTATTTTGAGCAAGACAAATAGCATTGGTGACACTAGATACAATATTTAATGTAGTACCTTGCTAAACATGGACAAAGGATAACATTAAATGAGATTTCTCCAACTTATAAGGGTACCTAAAAATAACTTGAATGGCTGAGATGGCATGGATCCAAATAAGGTGTTACAGTTTGTTGGAGGCCCCAAACTCAACTCTATTAATGTGCACTCCCATTACACCCTCAGTGGTAAAAAAAAACTTGGTCCAAGGTTAAACAAGTAGCTAGTCCCAAGAGTGCTATGCCCTAGTGTTATCTTGCGTATGAAAGGGAATGTGTTATGCTTGCTTAAACTACAAGTTTTGTGACAATTACATGCAATAGTAAGTTCCCAATGTAACTAGTATGAGGAACGTTCAAGGTCATAAGATAGCTTTTACTTTTATTTAGAGTAAGGGTATGGTTGTTACTCGAGTGAACTATACTTAACTTATTAAGGAGAGAGGCCAAACTTTTGGCTCATTTCAAATATCATCACGAAGTCCCTTCCCCACATGGCAGAGCCAATAAAATATTGCATGCTTCCAGTTCGCTCAAGTTGACCACCGAACTTAGCTTCTTTAGTGCTAGAACTTGACAAAGGAGTCTCCACAATCACACTAAATATGATATTTAGTGTTATTTATTGTTCAAAGTTATGCAATGCTATAGCTTTTTACTATTTGTGTATTTTTTTTACCAAGTAAAGTTATTAATGTTCGATAATGTCCAAACAACCAATTCGACATTTGTTGGTAAAATATGAGATATACAGAAAATACATATAGCATTGCGTAATTCCAAATAGTAAGTGACACTAAATACAATATTTAGTGTAGATCTCCGTCACTTCGAGATCCTTGTTGACTTTTCCACTGTGAGTACATATTATTCACAATTTCCTCAACTTGTTTACATCAGGCCAACAGACTTCAAAGAATATATCCTCTGCCCGCAACTCCACCTAAGCAATTAAGCCACTCGAGCCCAATGTTCAAGAGGAAACCCTTATATCTAAATGTCGCAGTTTTGTGAGCATGCCCGTATCAAAGGAGCTCTTCAAGCTTCGCGCGTCCAGATAAATTAAATTCCTCCAAGTTAACTTAGCTACTGAGACCTCAAATTGCTTTTAATCAAAGAGCAATCCGTTAGCTTCAAACGTCACAGTTCTGTGAGCTTGCTTATATCAAGCAACTCTTCAAGCTTCACACACCCAGCTAGATGAAGTTCCTCCAAGTTGACAAACCCACTGAGACCCGGAAGTTCTTGTATCAAAGAGCAAACGCATTAGCTTCAAAACTTCACATTTTTGCAAGCTCGCCCATATCAAGCAATTCTTCAAGCTTCACGCATCCAGATGAATTAAATTCCTCCAAGTTACCTAAGCTACTGAGACCTGGAATTGCTTTTAATCAAAGAGCAATCCGTTAGGTTCAATCTTCACAGTTCTGTGAGCTTGCTTTATATCAAGCAACTCTTCAAGCTTCACACACCCAGTTAGATCCTCCAAGTTAACAAACCCTTTGAGACCCAGAAGTTCTTGTATCACAGAGCAACGCGTTAGCTTCAAAACTTCACAGTTTTGCGAGCTCGCCCATATCAAGCAATTCTTCAAGCTTCACCCACCAAGGTAAATTAAGTCCCTCCAAGGCAACTAAGCCACTGAGGCCCGGAAGTTCTTCTATTAAAGAGCAATGCGTTTAGCTTCAAAATTCACAGTTTTGTGAGCATGCTCATATAAACTTTGCAACTTTGCAACTTTGCAACTTCCTCACAATAAATTAGATCAAGTTCCTCCAAGGTAACTAAGGTAGCTGAGGCTAATTCGGTTAGCTTGTTTGATTCGACACCTATTATTGGCTCCTAATCGGCGGTACAATTGCTTTAATTTGGTGGGTGAGTAATACATGGTGATTTAGCCACCACCTTGATGATATTTGGGTTAGTCACCTTCACAAAAGTCAAACTACACCCAACATCCTCCATAATGAGGAGTGCTATCCACCGAGCTATGACACGCTTGATTTTTGTGCCCAAGGTGGACAAATTAGGAGGCGGCCTGTGACTGTGAGGTGCCGACCAGCTTGGAAAGGAAAAACATCCAAGGCTCACGGATATCCATACATGAACTTTTCCAAGTTCAAAAAGAATGTGTTTGCACCGGCCGGGAATCGAACCCGGGTCTGTACCGTTCTGCTGACGTGGCAGGGTACTATTCTACCACTAGACCACCGGTGCACGTCCCTTCGTGGACACTATCTGAGCCCTGACACAAGCCTCACCAGGCCGGCTGCCAACAGAGCTCATGCGTTGTTGATGTCCACAATGCCACTTGTTTTGGCTCTCATACCAAACCACATTCCAGTACCCACATTTGTGCAAGACAACGACATAAACTCAAACTTAAAAACCAGTACAATACGTAAAGAGGCTTTCATGGCACCCCTGAAGGCTACTTCGCAAATTATGCTTCGAAGAGTTGCACTCTTTTGGTCAAGATTGGGAATCGTGCATACATTCATGTACTTGCACCTGCTCTGATATTACTGAAACTGGGTTTGACTTTATGCAAGATGACACCATCTGAAATGAATGGTCGGTAACATTGACTACTCTGTAACAAAGCACATTTGAGCTGACACATGTCACGATTGCAGAACAATTTGGCAAGAAAAGCTTTTGCCAATGTGCAGTCTACCCTTCATCAAAGTTCTGATGTGCAATCCACAAAACTGGACTCTGCAAAATCACCTTCACAATGGTGGAAACTTCATAAGGTCAAAGTTGTGCATCCTTTGAGTTCTCAATTTGTGCATACATATATACATCAATATTGCAGATTTAATAATATTTTCAAGTCATTGTGATTTTGAAGTATTGCAATAATCTCAACAATCAATGCTCAATGTTAGGTTTGCTTCTGTAAGGTGCAGAGGCAAAACTAACATGGTTGAAAATATGTTTCTACATCAATACATGATCCAGCCAAATGTAGACAATAATAACACAAGATTCCATGGTTCACTATAGAGACCACCATGTGTGTCATGAAATTTTTTTTTACCAACTTTCATATCATCAGGCTGATTTGAATTCTCCATAATTCGTCACTTACATGAGTCACATTTCAATAGGGTTGGATGGCACCGGTCTGATGATTGAATATGTTACAAACATGTCGGAGTTTGTCAATATTTTGGATTTGGTTAATTTAGATCAATTAGTGTCACAAGTAACATAATGAGCTGGAGGCATTAAATCTTTTTGCTTACGTTCTGAGCAGGCAGGACTCCACTGAACGTGCAATCTTCGATTGTCGCACACAGACGTGTCGTGGGCCTCTTGCGTCGCCACAGACCTCCATCACATCACCCATATTTAGTGGGATCTTAGATGACTTTGATATCAGAGGTTTCTATCCCGGCAAGCTGTCTGTCTGTGCCTCCAACAAGGTTGACTTGTAAGATTTCTTACGTCTATAAAGGACGACACGTTCTCAGATATTGATTGACCTGCCCAGGAAAGGTGCAATGGGAAGAATACATGTTTTTCCTTTACCGATATTAGGTACAACTGAATAAGACATTATTGCACTGAGTAACTCCGAATAGTAACACGCACTACTTGGGAAAATCAGTGTAGTATTCTCTTTTGACACTTAATTTTTTTTTTCCAAGTTTCTCTTTAGAAAAATACTTTCTGCACCATATGCAGCCTCTTTCATATATGGGGACATAACTGGCACTTCCACAATTTCCAGGCTTTGTTAAAGTTATATGAGTGCCCCCAATTCAGGAAATTGAGAATAATATCATTCTTCCTCCTGCTCCTGCACAAAGTTCGAGATTCTTGCAATTGTCATTGTAGTTCAGAAGTGCAACACTGTACAGTGACAGAATGTTAGCTTCAATTGGTTTGTGTGATTCTTGGAACTCGCTTACATTTCACTACACAGTTTATATATTATCAACATTGTAAAGCTGTGGGAGTATTTGTATATGCTATTCTCACTCACTACAGAACCTGAGATTGGAGATAGTCAAGAGAGGTTCACAAACAAAGTAAATTGATCAACCCAACAGCTCCAACGCATTTATGTGGAGGAGCGCCCAAGCTTAGCGTCTCTGGGGTCTCTGTGGCTGCCAATCTTGTTCAGCAAATAAACGTCATGCACTGTCAATTAGCAAGTTTGCTAACTACGACAGTTTTGCGCACACATTTAGAAATTTCGCTGAACTTGGGATACGAAAAATGTGCATGTCATTCAAAGGACTGATTGATTGACCTCTAAGGCAGTCTGAATACAAACATCACCAACATTAAATACAATCATGCAATAGGTTGAAGCAATGCATTGTGAAAGCTGGAAGGACTCTTGAACATTTGCAAGTACATACTATTAAAGTTGTCCACAATCAAGTGCTGCAATGCACTATTTGACATCTGCAAGATGGGACACTGAGTAACTGCCATGTAGAGGGTACATAATAGTGTCCTTCACCCACTTGGTTTTGCAAATTGGAGTCAACTTACTTGACTTTGCGATGCTCCCTGGAAAAGAGAACTCTGAGGTGCATGCTCTATGCACTGCAGTTGGAAGAAACACCCATTAGACACATGGATTCTTCTGACAATATTCTACATGTATGTATTGTACAAAGCAAATTGCCTATGGCTACTGCCTAGCTGTGGAATTTCTCTCACGATGCTGCTGCATGCTTTTCACTTGATGCAAGTTGTCATGAACTTTGAGAGTTCACATTTCACCCCCCCACATTCACAATATCACTTGTCGTACGGCATTTGTGTTGAAGATGGCATTGGCCTGTGCACATGAAGAAAATAGTTTCAGGTGCTCAGTTGTTGATTCTATTTTATTTGATATTGAAGATGATGAACACTGCCTGTTGATAGATTTGAAAAGCTGAGTTGTACACAATATTGAGGTCCTAAATCAGTTGGAGGACGTGTCATTACCTGCCTCACACTCAGTCCAATCTTTTGAAGATCGTCAAACTGCACAGTAGCAAATACGGTAAGAGACTAGTGAGAATGGATTTTTTTTTTTTATTGCTCAGATTTTTGTGCTTACAATGATGTTTCGATATTCTCTGTATAGTCTAACCTGGCCACACGAATCACAATCTTTACATCAAATTCTGTGCCACATACCTGAAGAAGACATACCCAGAATTGACCACTAAACTGGTGAATATGTACATATTTAGATGAACTGATTGTGGATATGTTAGGCCTAGTGTTGGCACAAAATTCCAAATACCTTGTCATTCATTTAGACAGAATCATACCTCTTTAAGAGGCTCTGGTGATGTTTCACGCAACTTCAAAATCCTCTCTGTGCGTACAGGCCCGATACCCTGCAAAGAGGAACAATTCATGTTGGTTCCAGAAGAACATCTTACTGCAATCACCATATGAGATTTGATATGTGTTCCACGCTGATTCAGTGAATAGATCCGACTTGCATATATCCCACATATAATGAGCTTTGGCATACCCTTAGTTGAAGTAGCTCCTCCCTGCAGAACAGACAGATCAGACTGGTCACAAATGATTACATGCATTAGCTGTTTTCATACCGGTGTTTATATTCCTTTCCATTATTTTGTTTGACTATAATTTTGACATAACCAGTTTACAAATGAGGAATATGACGCTAACAGCCATACCTGCTTGCTGTGTTCAGGGTATCTAAGTATTCCTTTGCCAACGTCCTCTGCACATGGACACACAGAGACGGAAATGAGTTGCACTGTACAATTGTGTAGAGAAAATACGAGAAATTGTAAATCTGATTCTGCTGCTAGAATGCCGATAAGAACATGTGAATAGAGGCGACCTTCCTTTTGCAAAAAAACTAAAAAAAATTACCTGTAGCTCCGGGTTGGTTCTACTAAACTTGTCAAACGGAGTGCCTGTGCATGATACAGGGGTGAGCATTGAATTCTCTCCTAATGCAGGAGTCATCGGATCACAAGCTGCGAGCTTCAAAGGTGATTGATGATCAATTCCATTGAAGTTGCTCTCGACGAAGTTTCTCTCCAAAGAACCCACGGCATAGTCCACGGTGGATGACTTGCACTTTAGTGGAGTGACATCCAGCTCCGCAACTCGTGGCATATTTACAGGTAGTGGTGCAAGAGCACGCAAGCTGAGACTGAGGTTCTTCAGTCTTGCGCTAAGAGGTGGGGAGGTCGTAGAATTCACTGGGGTTTTGTATGCCGACAGTGTAGATAGACTGAGGTTCTTCAGTCTTTCACTGAGAGGTGGAGAGGTGAACGCCACGATTGCAGTATTTCCAGCCGATTGTGTATTTGGGCTGCAATTGTCCTTATTGGCTCCAGAGGCCCCTTTTACAAGCACCATTGAGTGTTTCAGTATTCACAGATCACAAGCAAAACTGCATCAAGAGCGTAATTGATACTTCACGTACTGATGCTCTATACTTGTAAGGTACGATAGTTTGGAAATAAATTGAACAAAGATTTGATTAAGCAAAGAGGATACCTAAGTGCACACTGTTCGGTTGTTGCTCCTGATTGCTATCAGTATGAGCAGAACCTTTGTCCGAAATATACGTCCAACTCACACCTGTGTCCTTTTCTACTCCTGATTTAGTGAAGGAGGTTCCAAAAGCGCACTGCATGGGAGAAGAATATGTCAGAACAATAACAAGTACTTAGTCAATCGCGGATAGGTCTAATCTAAACATCGGTCTCAAGAATGAGCTCAAAGACTCAAAACTTTAGTCTACCTATTAGTAAATCTCTACGTCAACGCACATGTTCTGGCTTATCGCAAGTGAAAATAATCGGAGATGGCCACATCGAATGTACCTCATTTCCTGTTTGCAATTTTCTCGCTTTGTCCACCATGTTCACCCTGTAGCGAAAATCGATTAGTACAATTGTCAGACTTCTGAGAAAGATGTTAGTGAAAATAGTGGCAATCTATGCACACAATTCTGCACGAATACGTCACATAACTCACCTTGGTTTAGGGTTACCAGCATTGGGGACAGACATGGCTGCCCTCTTCGGTGCTGCGGCTGCTTTAGAGGCACTTGGTGTCTTCGCACAAAGTGGACTAGGATAGATAGTGACTGGTTTTCGTGGTGTTCGGTTCTTCGACTGTCGCCATGCCTTCAGTTTGGCCTCCATATCCAATTTTTGATCATTGGCATCCCCTTGATATTCAACTTGAAGTCTATTTACCACCTGCCTTGATTTTGATGCCATGCTGAGTGTTGCAGAGGACTCTTGGTAACAATCTGAATTCTGGAAGTTACAATTCCAGATCAAAAAAATTAGTACAAGACCAAAATTGCACATCAAGCCACACCAACTTCCTTCTGTACTCGGGCCAAGGTTATTGTGAACAAGTAATCAACTGCTAGGGAACAAGCATGCCTTATGCTGAAAACAAACTCACCAGGCAAGCCACCATCACAGCACGGCTGGTGCCACCTAATGAATCTTGCAATATCCTGGTAAGCTTGCTGTCACGATATGGCACTCGAGAGTCATTCGCATTAAGAGCACTGATAACCTTCGACAAGGCAAAAAGCGACTGATTGATTGCAGTGCTCTCAAGCAAACGCAAACCATCATTTCCTGTTCTGCGGTTGTTCTCGCTTCCTGCAGTGTGATTCCAAAGGATGAAAAATGACGGGAATATGATGATACACAAACCCTGAGGATCTGAACTCAAAAGGAGGACATTGCTCCACCGGTGTTACTTGATAGTATTTCCTTGAGGCATTCAATTATTACAATACACAGGAATTGAATGTACAAACCAAATAGAAGTCGCTTATACCTGCAAGATCAATGAGATTAAGCTTTCCTGACAGCTCTGCAAAGGGGCTGCCATCATTACTGTTTGTCACTGTGATTGTGAGAATTGAATGGCTTCGACTAGACACATCATTGAGACCGGTCAATCCTGTGCGACGAAATGCGCATCCTTCCCCAAATATTGTATCGAAGTCCTCAATGTTGTTCACTTCCACCTGTATTCAGATTAATAACTCATCAAACGAGACGAATTATTTCACCTTCGTCAACAAAATGCGATGCATAAGGAGAATGTAAGTCCGGATAATAATTATTTATGAATTAACTCCTGAGTTAGAAACTTGCCTGTGCTAGACCACGCAGCTGGATACGACCATGGCCATCTTCGAGCACCGGGAGCTCCATGTCCGTTAAGTTCAGGAGATCGTAGCAACGATCCATATAGACTTCGTAGAAGGATATGTCTATTTGGCTCATTGTGGTGTTTGCCATCGCCAGGATGCTCTCCATCGCCAAGGTCATTAAACCCGGTTGATCGTCGGAACCCTAAACACCACTCTTAGATTGTAAAAACTAAGAGTTTGAAGTTCATTTGAGTGGTCCTTCTTTCTATTCCACTTTCTCGCTTTACCTAGGAATGGGTGTCTAGGAGAGCGGAGCGGCAGCATTTTTTGTTATTGCAATAGTAAGAGAAGTATCCATCCAACTATGCCGCACACTTGAATGATGGACTCAATGTTATTGCCTTCGCATGACTGAGTTCCACTCAAAATACCACTTGGGGCTATGAGTGGTACAAAACGCCTAATTAGAGATGACACTAACCTGCTTAAACGACAAGGCAATTGTATCTGCGCTGTATTTGATTAGTTAACTTCGCATAACTTGCATCATGTAGGTTCCGAAAGCAGTTAGAGGCTAATTATTCGGTGCAACTCATCAGCACAACATATACGAGAAATACTAACCTCCATTGTATATGTTTTGCCACTTCCTGTAGCACCATATGCAAAGACTGTAGCATTGTTCCCACGAAAAATCGATGGAAGGATAGGCTCCACTTCTGCAGAAAAGATGCTGCTTACTGAATCTTGCTCAGAATAGCAAGCATCCAGCTGGTATGACTCCACGCGACTGCACGAATGCACATCGTATCATTTCAAATCCACACTATGACTCAGACCAGGCGACTAGAAGCAAATTGAGGGGGAGACATTGAAATTGCAAACTTCATCCAATGTCAAAGCGCCGCTCCTCGATTAGCAATAATATTAATAACATTGTACTGGTGACTACTGCCCCTTATGGCCTCTGATCAGTACGTCAAATTGATTTTCGTCAGAGTAGCACGACACGCGAAGCGTCAAGAGTTCCACCAAGATATTCACGATGCATTACAGACGAACGTTACTGGTACTTAATCATAGTGTACATTATCTCTTAGTGCTACAGAAATTATAAAAAGCAGAGTAGTGATTGGAAGGTGAACCTTGTGTTCTTGTCTGAGAGTCGAAGAATATCAACTCCGTCTGATCCTTTAAAAATTTCGGTAATAGCACTCGTGTCGCAGGCCTCGGAATCCAAGGAAGGACGCACGCGAACCACTACACGCACTCTACTTTCATGTCCTGTTTTCGGCACTCGACTGGCCGGAGTCCCCAATCTTGAGAGCCCAGGTGTGCCACCACGAGGAGTGTTGTTAAGCCTTCCTGTCATGGCGCGTCCGGGCGTGCCAACCTTCGGGCTCGACATCTCACTTTATCGTCCTGGACCAAGAAACGCAATTGCGGGAGGAGATTTGCAACTTCGCAACAACGCTCCTACTCTGCTGCAGTCATAGCACTGCTTGCGACGCATCGACAGGAGCTGAGCCAAGACACGTCGCAACTCCCAAAGTCGTAGAGCTCTATACTGCACAAAGAACCAAATAATTCCAATCCAAACAGGAGCGAAAACTCCCTCTCACTAAGAGCTTTACAAGGAAGTCCAAGCTATCGAACCTCAATTACATATAGTAGTTAAGAGAGCAGATAAAGCTTAACCAAAGGCGTCCTCGGCAACCTCCAAAACGTCACGAAACGCTCACGGAGCCAATTTCCACACTCACTGTCCTCCCACTGTTCTTTGACAAACAATAGACGTCATAAAGGCAATAGACAGGCTAAAAAAGCTCAAACCAAACGGTTTTCAACTCCAAAAACTTCCGATGCTGAGTCAGAGACAAGTAGAACAAACACAGGAGAGAGGAATGAATTGTTGTATCGAGCTGTAAGAATGTCGTCCTATCAAATGTTCTTGAACAGACCTTGGAGTTTATAATACAACAGAGGCGCTGGAAAAGCTCACTACGGCACGGCCAAAACTATCGACGGTGAGCCAGTGACAAATAGAATAAGCAAATGTAAGAAAATTGTCCCTGTCAATTGCTCTTCCACAGACCTTGGAGTCTATAATGCCATAGAGAAGCTGAGAAAGTTCAGTACCGAACGGGTCTCCACTCAGAAACTATCGATGGAGAGCTAGAAACATGGAGAAGAGAGAGGACTAACTTACTGTTGCGAGCACAAATGTGCTGAGAGAGAGAGAGAGAGAGAGAGAGAATAAGCGCAAGTGGGGGAAATTGTCCTATCAATTGCTCGTCGACAGACCTTGCAGTCTATAATGCCATAGAGAAGCTGAAAAAGCACAATACCGAACCGTTCTCAGCTCAGAAACTATCGATGGAGAGCTAGAAACATGGAGAAGAGAGAGGACTAACTTACTTACTGTAGCGAGCAAGAATGTTTTGAGAATGTAAAACGAAAGAGAGAGAGAGAGAGAGGAGTTCGTGGATGCTGGTCCGTCCGATTTGCCGCCGTTGACAGTGGGTTTGGAATGGCGTGGGAAGCCTTAACGGCAACATCTGACGGCAATGATGGCACGGTTCCCCAAAAGAACCCCTTAAGTGAACGGTCAGTCCTTCAGGAGTGCAGGACCAAATCAATTCGCCAGAAAATACTATCTGGCCAAAAGCCTCTTCCCATTTTCAAATTTCCTTGGAGGCTTTGTCAAACACAAGCAACCTGTGCCACCAAAAGCTCCACCCTACTGTTTGTTTAATCCCTTTTATAAATTCAAACGGAAATTGGTAGGTAGTAAAATGTTACACTAAATATTGTATTTAGTGTCACTTACTATTTGGAATTACGCAATGCTATAGCTATTTACTATATAGCTCATTTTGAACCGACAAAGGTCAAATTGGTTGTTCGGATATTTAAGAACATCAACATCTTTACTGGTTTGAAAATTACATTAATAATAAAAAGATACAACATTGTGTAACTCCAAATAATAAGTGACATCAAATACGATGTTTAGTGTAGTGTTGTCCAAATCAGTGCCCGGGGAGAGTTTTGGCATAATCTATCAAAATCCTAGTGTTTCCAAGTGCAACCAAGTACATGTTATGGTCTTTCGGTTTTTCTTTTATTTTCTCTACATTTATCTAGTCTAGAGTGTTGTCAAAGAAGAATTTCATGCCGTGCATTCACACATGCACAGTACAATACGATTCCATACGGGATTTAATTTACTTTATTTTTATGATAATTATTTGATGAAAGGAGGGCGTTTTTGCATAGAATTTGTGGATCAAAAAACAATCATACAAAATAATTCAAATAAACTGTAAAAAGAGAAGAAGACATGACATGTGTGGGTTTCATGTGAGGAAGCATTGTCCATCATTTCCTTGCTTAAGTTCTAGGGTTTAGAAGAGGTAGATTTATGGGGTTGACTAACTTTGGCTATTGTTTGAGGCTAGCATTGATGATAACCCTAGGTAAATCTAGAGCTCCCTTCCCTGGCCACATGGTTCTAGTTAATTTGAGGTATATTACATAGATTCCTTCGCAATGATCATTCATTTTCCTTAAGTCTTGAACTTCAACTGGTTATTTCTCAAACTCAACCGGTACCCAAAGGAAGTAAGAAAAATAATCAGTTGTGACCTGGCTGCTTTCACCCTCCACCTAGAATCATGGAACAAAACTTGCAACCTAAAGGGGAAAAAAAGGATTTTTTTACACTAAATGAGTTATCTATAACTAGCGGTCGGTTTTCCCCATTCATTGATCCAATTTTCTCCCTATTGTTTGTTTTATGATTTATCCCCTAGGGGGTGCACCTTTCATTAAAAACCAAGAACCATGTGCGTTCGCAACATACTCTAAAAACCCTGTCTATACAAGTTTTTGGCTTATAAAATCAAGCAATACTTGTACAATTTCATTGATAGAAATACAAGTGACAATCTTTATACATTAAAAACCTACATTCATATAAAGTCATTAACATAAGTATACAAATATTCTTTGGAATACCAATTAACCCTTATCATATGTCAAATGCAAAACCCTAGCATTCATCATAAAGTCGTTGAAGGCTTTTTTATCCCCCGAATGTAACTCATAAGCATCTAAATCTATAATATATGTCATAGAAGCTAATGTAATTATTGTTTCAAAAGATCAATAAGATCATATGATTTTTTTTTATCAAATGATTAGTGAGATCATAAGTCCACTTGTTGCTAGTTTTGTTGATACCAACATAAGCCAATGTCCATGTTTGATGAACAGTCCTTCAAGTCAATTGGATCCCAATACTCCACCCAACAATTACCAAATTTTCTACATCCCAACAAACCACGCCTTCATTGGAGCTAGTTTTTTTTTTTGGGTCTACCATGTTTTTGACAATTCTAGCTTTAGGTGCGCTCTTGTCTTGAATTTCCTTGCCTGCATCTTGTAGTTATGATAGCAATCAAAACTAAAAGTATCTTGAACAAATAAAAACTACTTGACCCATTTTATTCCACTTGTTAATTACTCTCTACCATACATGCTTTAATAATAGCCACAACTTAATTCGGAGACAAGACAAGCATTTTGCTCTCTATTCAAAACCAAGAATTCAATTGATGGAAGAATTTATCTATAAACAACTATTGTTGCTTCCACAATCCAATACACAAGACCACTAATAAGATGAGCATTCAAAAGGATGTAGGGGCAATATGCAACACATGAAACAAATGAGGAAAAGAGGAGTTTTGAGCACCTTTGCAATTTCAGCATATTTTTTTGTTGGCTTTTACAGCAAAGCCTAACTTCCAAGTCACTTAATGCCTGCAATCACTACCTACATCAACCACCCGCATCAACTATCCACATCCCCTTTAATTGGCCTCCACAAAGATGCGCGGCCCATTCCTCTTGCAACCCTAAGCAAGAAGTGGCCTTGTTTACAACTCGACAACCCTTCCAAAACCCTAATATTGCCTCTTCCATACATGCATGAATGAGATAAGGAAATGAGAATTTATTCATCCTAGTTTCATCCAATATTGAATACTTATCCCATAAAGTCTAGTGACACTACCATACAAGTACAAATGTTGTATGTTTTCTAGAGGTCCTTCATACATATACATAACTATGAGCTACAATTTGTGTAGTATATGTATACATAGTACGGCAAAGTTCAAATTAATACCCTTTTTGTGCACTCATGTATGCTCATACGTGTTACGAAACGTGCACCCCCCAAATTTATCCCTTTGATTCATGGTTCAAACTATGGAGAGTGAAAGAACATACATATTGTATTTATTCTTTGAATATTAATACTCTAAAAAAATTTGGTGTAGAAAATGTTAGTGTAAGTTTCAAATCTTTCTACATAAGTTCATAACACACCAAAATGTTGTTGTCTTTGGACACTAAAATTTGCGACCCTATTCCAACTCCACACAAAAGCTTTGGTCGTTGGATTGAATTGGGAATGATCTCATCCACTATAGCAATTGTGAATTACAAAGTTTGTCCTTTCAAAATTTACATTTTGAGTTAACATGCGGTAGTTGCAAGAGGTCAAAGTGAAGATTCCCTTTCTCTTTAGCAATAGGGCATGCCCTCTTTAAAATATGTAGTAAGCCATTTGAACCTAGAATGGTATTATCTACATTTTGAGCATATAGTCCAATTTCATCACAGCACGAGTTTTTCTTGGTGTTTGCTCAAGCCTTGCCATATAAATACCACTCAAAGAAAAGAAAAGAAAAAATACGTTCGTATCATAATACCGGCATGAATGTGAGCCCGTTGGCGTTGTGCTGATCACGGCGTACCGTGATGCAACATAAGGTGTTTTGCCTCCTTTGGGAGGTGGGCTCTGGTGGTATAATAGTTAGCCTTTTAATATATATAATAAAATTAGGGTGGAGGAACAGGTGCTTGTTTGTTGTCGAGTTTTCTTTTGTTTAGGATTAGATATGTGAGGTATTTGATGGCGTTTTGGTGTAGAGCTTTCATGAGGGTTTTGATATTAGTTTTAGGGATTTTGAGTTTGGTCAGTTTATCTATAGAGTGTTCGTGTATAGCTCCCCTGACTCCTGCCGTAATGGTAATGAGGGGGTTGGTCTTCCATCCGTTGTTTTGTATGTTGTTAATTAGTGGGTCGTATTTGGTGTGTTTTTGAGTGGTGGCTTGTACCACTCAAATATATAGGTGTTTGATAAGAAGAATGATCACATAACGCCCACACACAAGCTTACATTTTCTTGGCACTCCTTATGTATGAACTTATAAAGTAGGTGCGCCTATTTGGTTTGCGATCTATTGTGGACACCTAAAATTAAGGGTATAATGGACATAGCACATGTTACATGCTAGTTTTTTTTATTAAAAAACACTAGCGGGAAGCATAGGATGACCTATGTGTGGACACTCCGCAATGAAAACAAGTGATTGGAGACTCCAACATAAGTAGGGCCATGGATTTTGAATTGCATAAAGAGCATTATCAATAAGTCTGAGATGTCACTTGCAATTTCACATTCTCACAATCAGTATGAGTGAGGGCAAAAAGAGGTTATTCACACAAACACTTTATCCCATGCAAAAGGTGGGGCATGACCTACATGTACTGTACATAAGTAAGACAAACAAGTGCCCTTGTGTAATCATGATGAACTTTGGCATATTTTGACGTAAACACTCCTTGCATGATACTGATATAGTTCACTTATTCTCGGGGAAGTCACTTAGTGTATTCTTTGGGGACACATGAGCGTACAACACATATTTTTTGGGGGGCTATGTAGCTCATTTACTGCATTTTAGTGGACCCTATATTTTTTAATAATTCTACTTTCTTCAATTTCTCACCACCCTATGTGTAATTATAAATTAAGATCTCCATAATATTTCAGACCCTTTATTATTTATATTTATTTGAATTTTCCTTCGTGGACCATAGCATTGTACTATAGCATTAAAAATGGAATTCATCACGCAACAAAAATTAAGCTGTGTATACAAGAAGCATGTTATTTACATAATTGGTTACATGTCTAAGCCCATTGATAATGGCGTACTTAATTGTTTCATCCAAATATTGAAAGAAGTCCACAAATTCCAAAACAAACCAGCATCACTAAAGTGTCCATAATGTGTTCACTAACACAGTTGCACTAACATTGCACATGTTATCATGCAAAGTGTGAAGACAATTTGAAATGCCTACTTATGAGTCCTATGTGAAAATTGAGAAACGATCATCACAAAAGATGCCATAGCCTCTCGCCTAGAACAAATTCATCAATCCACCATAGATTCACCAAATATGGCCCCACGGAGCTCTTTAAACGTGTAGGGGTCAATGCACGATGATAGAATTCTTGTCTTGCGTGGGAGGAACAACTAGAGAATTATACAAACATCAATGAAATGTTCCTCAAAAGTACACTTAATAACCCTCATCCAACGAGTTCATCCATTTTGTAGATGGATTTGTGATCATTTTTCATCTAGTTCTTAAATTTTTCTTACCCTAAACTCAACCTAAAAATTAAAAAATTCCCTTCCAATTACTATAATGCTATTTTAGAAATACTATAAACATAATTTTGGGTATTACAAGTGACCCTATATTATTTATAATGTGCTACCTCACATTTCTTCAAGGCTATGGTATATCAAAAAAATATCTAATTTTTATCAACCATGAATAAATGTCACCCTATATTTGTTCTCTCATAGTTATCTAAATTTTCGACAGTGACTTCCCCGGGCACTTATTTTGAGTGACATGGCTTCCATGTCAACTTGAAAGGCTGCTCCCACAACATATTGGCACATGATTCGGCTCACTCCAAGTGCCAAAACATGCCAAAGGGTCGGGAAATAGGGTGCAGAAATAGGCCCTCCAACGTCTAGGAAATTGGTATCATAATCAATGAGTTGTTGCTTTGGGACTGATGATGGGGTGGCTTGAGCCTTTGCCAACAATGTATGCAGGGTTTAGATTTGACAAATCAATGTGAATAGATAGTTATTTATTGATAACGCAACACTTGAAAGATAATCCCGGGGAGATCACAAGCTATATGCTTTTGTAAACCACGTGTGGTCGGAGGTTAATTAAAGATGGGCTATTCATCTAAATTTCTTGAATAATTGACACCCTACTAGTAGGTAAAATGGTGTTTTGAGTTATTTTTCAAGACCCCATAGGTACATGCAATTCACACCATGAACTCATTTTATAGCCTCTATTTTGTTTGTAACCTATAATATTTATCAAAATATTGGAATTTTGACAATGTAAATAAACGTTAATCCATAACAAAACATCAACAATACATTAACAACATGCAAATAAAATCAAATGGTACCTAGTTGCAATAGTATCTTGGAACAATCCAACACTGTCTTAAAACTCTCAATGACCACCCCAAGCTTGCCAACATCTAAATTCAATGAGGCAACTTCTCATCCAATCCAAAGACATTCATTATACCTCACATACATTCTTTGTCCATCCTCGTATAACAAGCTTCACTTTACTAATATAATTAAATGCTACCTACATTTTTCATCTACACTATTTTAGATATAATATCGTACAGGTCATTTCATCCAAACTATAGTAATTCCAAAATTTGTATAGTTTTTTTTTCTCTTTTGAATTAAGAATATCCTATAATTTTTCTCACGTGTTTAATATAATTTTGACAGCGACCTCCTCATGAAGGTAATCAGATGAGGTAAGAGGGTCTAATTCAGTGGCTTATCTCAATCAAATATCTATGTTTGAGTTGTGTGTGGTTAGCTTTGGATCTAAGAATGGTTACTAGAAAGACATATGTGTACAAGATTCTATACACGTAAGTCATCTGCAGTTGCTCAAACTTGGTTGGCGCACTTGATCCATCCTTAGGGCCACTTCACACACAAGACCGAAGGCCCGCGACCATTGCAATCTAAGAGCTCTCATTGGTTGAAAGGGCGGAGACCGTCCAAGTTCACTTCACACACGAAGGTGAAGGCCTAAAGGCCCAAAGAAGACTTCATGAATGAAAAGTCTACATGGAGTCCTACATGGTGGACTATGGATAAGGTTTCGTGGTCTCCCGGAATTTTCGTCAGGCCCACCTTCAAGAGTGGGCTTGACGCAAATTCCGGGAGACCATGACTTTTTTTAATATTTTTTCCAGCAAGATAGATTCCATGACATATTCTAGGACAGACAAACACCACCAAGTAATTCTCTTAAATTGATAGAGTTTGAAACATATTATATTAAACCAAATCCTCCCCTCTTTTTCTGCCAACAAAATATGCAATGGTCCCACAACATGGTCCATCCTCACTTCGCACCAATGTACGGGGAGTACCGAGGTTTAGTTACGAGCTAGCCAAATTTTTTTGGAGATTTCCGAATGAGTTCGCAATGATTCGGATGAGGTACCGATGTAAAATTGTCGAGGTCGGAAATCAACCGGTTCAAGGGAGAATAGACTGGCAATATGGCCGGTTGAGGCATCATAGTTCGGGATATTTACCAAGTCAATTTTTTAATTTTAGGCAAGTAGCCGAAGGGACTAGGGATAGGGCGGAAATGTTACTAGGGTAATACTAGAGTCATGACTCATAAGGGCAAAAACCATGGAGGCTAATTTATGGTTGGTTCTGTTGTCACTAGGCCGATTAGGGTTTTGAGGCTCTAAGCAGCTAGGGACCCTCTCTCACAAGTATAAGAAGAGTTTGAGCCCCTTGGGCAAAGTACCTCACTCCTCCATTAGGGTTTTTCTCTCCACCCCATTCTTGCTCTAAGCTTCCATTTCTGCTCTTGTATTTTTCAATTGGTGTTTTCAAGCTCCATGTTTGGCTTCAAGCTTAGTGGGTGGCTTCCGATCTTGCACCACTTGTCAATCTCGTTCAAGGGTACATTGAATTAAGTGCTAAAATGCTGGTTTTTTTCTTCATCTTTTCTCTTGGTTTTGCAATTGTGGGTAACAGTAGTTATGGTGATTGTGGCCATGTCTTGACAATAGATCGATTGTAGGTTGAGTGATGATGTTCGTGGATGCATGGAGGTTCGAGGAACATTTATGCTAGATTTTCATGTTGGTGGGTTGATTGTAAGTTGTGGGTGCTTCTGGTGGTTTGGGGGATCAAATTCGGGTGTCGGTTGTGAGTGATTCAAGGCCCGACAGGTTGGAAGCAAAAATTTGGAAGCTATGCTTAGAATTGCTTTGGAGGGGCCAGATGAGAACTTTGATAATATCATTGAAGGGGCAATTCCTTTGTGGAAAAATGGAACTAAGTACCAATTCCTATATGCTAACCCTTCACGTTATATGTCTTCTGCAAGTGACATTTTTTTGTTCAGTAACTTCAATTATGTTTCCCAATTCTAAGGATGTCAATTAGTTTCAAGGTTGCATGTATTGTTGTACTAACCAACCTCTAAAAAATGCATGCACCCTCTTTGGATCCATACATTTTTCAAAGGCTACATTCTTGGCCCCAACATGGTGGGGGCTTGGCAAGGTTCAACTCCTTCTAGGGATACTTGGAATTTCTTTCAACACAAATTCACTCCCTTAAAAGCATAACACCAATTTTATTTTATAAAAAAAATCCAACTCACTATACTTAACTTCGGAAATATACCGAAGTAAAATTTAGAAACTAGGAAAATTGCCGAATGGTACAGGTAAATCTCGGAATTTAACTGAGAAAAAAACCCGGCTTTCGGTAGCTTCCGAGTGAAAAGAAAAAAATCCGAACAGTTTTATAAAAGGTAGGAAATGTACCGATTTCTGTATAGAACTCCCCGGACTGTGCTTCGCACTATGCTTGAGGGCCCGTCACTACATAAAACGACTTTCCCAACACCTATGCTACGACCTTTGGATGACAGTCAAGGGTCCTCACCATTACAAGGTCATGGCTCTTGGCTCATGTGTGAAGTGGCCCTTAAATGATAGATGACATGCACATGCTTGGTTTCAATAACCCACACTAATTAATACCAACATAATCAATGTATCCCAGCTTAACACAGATCCCCTCCCTGCCGTTTTCAATCAAGCTTGCCTCCCGAGCTAGTACTTACTACTAAGCTTCCTTAAAAGTTAAAACGTACCTACTTGGTACATCAGCACCGTTCTTAATCTCTCAATAAAGAAGACCGTGTGTAAAGTAACGGGGCGGCCTACTACGTTGTACAACTTATAGCAATATTTGAAAATAATTCATAATATAGATCAACTTCTTAATTACACCGCTTGTAATTAAACTTTTGAAATGTTTTAATGAAGGGGATTGTTTAATCGACCACACATTGGTTAAAATGACCATGATAGTCAATATGGTTAGGTGTCAACTAGGCGATGACTTGTCATCGAAGTTGACCAAGTTTATTAATTCGAACACAAAGCTGATACCCTGCTCTTCTTCATGTGTGCGATAAAAAATCAGATTTTGGTAAGTCATATGTAACCATGCGACGCATCTGTACATGTATGGTCATTTTAACAAACTACGCGATCGATGTAACGATTCCCTAAATATAGGGTGATTTTGAGTATCTTAATTTACCTCATTCACCCTCAACACTAGGTATTTACCCCAAGCAAGCACTATGATAAGTGATGCGAGAGATAGTACAAAGACTCAAGTGTTTCACACATGATGTTAAGTGATACAACATGTTGGTACTTGATAAAGTTGAGGACTTAGGCCCATTTTACACATGTGACAAAGGGCCATTGGGAAAAACCGATTTAGGATTTCTCATGGTCCACGAGATTTATCCATAAAGTCTCTCAAAGAGGGGCGAAACCGTGGCTTTGATCCTTCTTTGAGGAAATTTTCTTTTGAGAGCTTGTCAGCTCGTTGTGTATCGGAGCTTTGCTTTGAAAGTTGGGTGAAATTTTTGGGACCTCCTCTTTGCACCTCTCAAATTTTGGGAAAATTTTAGAATTGAGAATAGGTATGCACATGGGACCCGTTATCCTAAATCCCATATCGGCCTATGCAAGGCTAGCTTTGGCTCACCTATCCTAGTAGGATAAGCTAGAAAACCAGTTACATTATGAATAGCATGACACCACTCTTTGTTTATGATAATTTAAGCATTCAGAAACTTTTGGGTGACTTTTATGCTAATTCTCATAAACTCATGGTTTGGGACTACACCCACAATTTCATCTACTTTACTTTACAAATTACTCTAGTGTCTAGGGAGATTTTGAGGCATATTTGGTTGAGACCCTAGCGTTTGTTGTGGTCATTGTTGGTGGATTTTGTGAACATCCTCATGCCAAGGTTTTAGTAAGCACACTTGAACGTCAAGTGTCATGAGGTGACACTAATGATGAAGTTGTTGACCATTAGTGTAACTTAGCGTACGCCTCAAAATAGGGTAAATGACACTATTATGCATGTGACACTAAATACCATGAACAATGTAACACCGAGAATTTACCCCCAACATTCTAAGATCAGAGATTTCCACTAATGCTGCAAGTTAAGTTTTGAGATTCTAAAGCATAATGGTTATGTGGGATGGCAAATTAGTGTAAGTTCAAGAAGCTCACAATCTTGGAAGTTAAACTTAGGGCCAAGTTTAACTTCCAAGTTCCAAGATCTTGATTAATTTATGCAAAAAAAATCTCAGAACTTACATTGAGAATTGAGTCTTGCTTTTTGCTCAACACTAGTCCCAAGTCTCACCTCCAAAAAGTGTTGCCATGTAGGCTTCCATGTCATACTTAGGAGATTGGGACCCCATGTGAAGTGATAAGTCCCAACTTCCATGCTCTCAACGGTTGAGATTGCACGGATTGACCTCAAGTGACTTGGGACTTGGGACCCCATTTGAAGTGATGCGTCCCAGCTTCCATCCTCTCAAAGGTTGAGATTGCATGGATTGACCTCAAGTGACTTGGGACTTGGGATCTCATTTGAAGTGATATTTTCCAACTTCCATCCTCTCAAAGGTTGAGATTGCATGGATTGACCTCAAGTGACTTGGGACTTGGGACCCCATTTGAAGTGATACTTCCCAACTTCCATCCTCTCAAAGGTTGAGATTGCATGGATTGACCTCAAGTGACTTGGGACTTGGGACCCCATTTGAAGTGATACGTCCCAACTTCCATCCTCTCAAAGGTTGAGATTGCATGGATTGACCTCAAGTGACTTGGGACTTGGGACCCCATTTGAAGTGATACGTCCCAACTTCCATCCTCTCAACAGTTGAGATTGCACGGATTGACCTCAAGTGACTTGGGACTTGGGACTTAGGACTTGGGACCCGTGTGAACCAGCTGTTACTTGGTTTTAGGGGATTGACCATAATAGAACCTGGAACTTGGAAGTCCATCCAAGTTTAGATGGACGGAATTTAAGCTACCGCCGCCATGGCATGTTTACCTAAAATCTGGGCCGAATATGGGTGCGAGTTCTAACATGTATAAGTTATGTTGTAGAATTTGGAGGAGCCTTCCTTAGAAGGCCTCCACAAAGTAGGCGTACACCACATGGGTTGGATGTAAAATGTGGAGAAAATTGTGGATGTAAATCGTGGAAGAAAGCATCTTCTTGTTCAAGGTACTAGAATCCAAAATAAAAATAAAAATAAAAGCATCCAAAATTGCAACATATGAGCTAATGAAAGAATTGACAACTTAGCTCATGCCCATGATGTTTTAATTTTGACAAAGGCTACTTTTTGGCTACATATCGTGTGACATGTTCACATATTTTTGTTCCTTTCTTTTGAGAAGAACAAGAATAAGGTATAAAAACTGAAAACGGTGAATGACCATTATTGGTGCACTAGACTAGGGGTAGAATGATTCTTGGGTGGACCCAAAATGGCTAATTATAGAATAAGTGGGATGCAATGATTGGCTGAACATGTGTTGTTTCACACCATTTGCGATCACTTTTGGGTGTCATTGAGTTAACCATTTTGTGCGCATTTGTATGCAGAATAAGATATTTTGATGCTCAAATTAGGGAGACTCTATTGTACAAGTAGGGGGTTTGACTTATTTGCCTCTTTGAAAAAATGTAACTAATTATTTACATGGAATAGAATTATGGAACAACTTGCATTCCTCATCATTTCCTCTACAACTCTGAAAAAATATTGCGCAATTTTCAAGCCACTCTTTCTGGTTGAATCAACTTATTTTCACCGTTTTCTGTATATCTACCATAAAATAATGGATTGGATTACTTTAAAATAAAATTTTGTGAAAATTTATGAAACAATTTAAGAAAAAATTTGTTTCACATTGGGCTCAAAAACAATGGAAATCATCTTTAAGGTGGAAATCAAGTTCGACCAACAAAAGGCCCTGAGTGGGCTCCTCAAGCAATTAAGAGCACGAACATCCTTGTCCAAATCTATTGTTGTATGTAAAAAATGGTGTAACACACAACATGTAATTAAAAACACATTACACTAGAAAAAAACCACTTTGTGGACCAAAAAAACATGTTTATATCTACTTGCATTATCAATCTCTATTCAAAAGTATGTCGATCGTGCATACTTCTCTACACTTTGACGGTACACTCTAAACTCCATAATATCATGCTTGTGGCAACCAAAGTGCACATGATATTAAGGAATGTTGTAGTGTAAACATGGATGTGTGACAAAAGAGAATTTGTGTAGCGTGTGACATTATGGAATAGCACAATGCAACATTGCAATGTTGACATTGATGATTTCATACATCCATGTCTAAAAGCATAGTGAAGTGAACAAAAGTTGTACCTTGTCAGTTTAGAGGCGAAAGTAGCCATATTTTCTAGTTATATAACTCAAAAAATTATATAGTGTGGGTCACTAGAAAATTTAAACCACCTATATACGAGAAGTTTATAGAGAAAAACAAATGTATACATATTAACAACATGCTAGAAAATGGACTCATGTATTTATACTAAGATTTTCAATTTAATGTGATAAATACCTCGACTACATATACAAAATATAAATCATGAATTAAGTAAACCTTTAATACACATAAAATTCACTTTCACTTTCCAATGGGAAAGTCATTGAACACTTTGTCATCCATAGCATGTAACTCAATGACTGAATCAAACAAACAAAGACAAGAGCACAATAAGTTAGCCACAATACGGGGAGAAACTGAAACTCAAGGAAGCCATGAGCGCTCCAAGAGCCTCTAGTATATAAACACTAAAACTTGGAACCCAAAAGCAAACCCTAACAAGAACATACATGGTAGTCATTAAGGACTACGACCATATGACAACCATGGATGAAAACGTGAATTGGATGAAACTAACACATTTATTGTCAATTTTTTCTTTGAATGTTAGGGCCCCCTTTTGTGCATCTACCTTTTACTTAAAAAAAAATTAATAGCCTTTCTAGATGTACACACTGAAGAAAAATAATACCTCACCTTTATGTATACTATGTATGCCAATGCCTCAAATTATACCCCTTCTTATACTCACATTAGTTTGTACATGGTATGAAAAGTCTGTCTCTGGGAAATGCACATTCTAGACAATTTATCACAACTGCGCTCCACTTGCAAATTGTCTTGGATTGATAAAAACCGGATGCTTCTTAACAACGTAAATGGTGGGCATCATACATGCAATTGTAGGTTGGAGAAAAGATTATCAAGCCACTAACCCAAGAGTCAATAGACCGGCCACATTTCTCACACTTAATGTCAAAATTTATAAACACTCACAATGAACAGACTAGCTAGGTTTTGAGAACTTACAGATACATATTCAAGAGAATCGGATTGGAAACAAACTTGCATCTTTCCCTCAGACAGAACCTAAGCGAACAAAAAGTATCAAGGTGTTCAGAAATTGTGCACATGAACATACATAGTAAGGTCCATTTTGTATACCCAAGAACCCGATCAGCCAGGAAAATCAGCCACTGTTGTTCGTGCAGCTACAGACATATTTCAAACTCCACAAGCTTCCTGAAATTTGGAATCAACGTGATCCTCAATGAAGCTACCAAAATGTTCTGGTGAGTGATGAGCACGAAAACTGGATAGAGCTTGAAGCAGTGAAAGCTCAGAATTGATGGGAAAAGAAGGAGAATCCATTCCACACCTCAGCGAAGCACATGGTGGTGGATCAAAGTATTAAGGTGTTAAGACAAGTATACCTCAGATTCGGTAACAAATCAAGCAGTAATCAGCTCGTGTTCTATTTCGATCTCATACGCGGGGCAACTTTGTTCATTAATTGTGCACATGACCATATAAATATTGTAAGGTCCACTTCGTATACCCAAGAACCCGATCAGCCAGGAAAATCAACCACAGTTGTTTGTGCAGCTACAGACATATTTCAAACTCCACAAGCTTCCTGGAGTTTGGAATCAACGTGAACCTCAGTGTAGCTACCAAAACGTTATGGTGAGTGATGAGCACGAAAACTAGATAGAACTCGAAGCAGTGAAAAGCTCAAAATGGATGGGAAAAGAAGGAGAACCATTCCACACCTCAACGAAGCACATGGTGGTGGATTGTGCTTGTTAGAACCTTTTGCACTTCAGTCTGTGTTACCTCTGGTTACCTGTTAGTTTAACTTGACTGTTTACATCTAGGGTTACCGTTAGGGTTTCCTCAGACGGCTAAGCGCCCTTCTCACCTGTATAAGAATCACCTGGTTCACTCTCAATAACGAACTGACTTGTTCCGAAGTAGTGATTCCTACTTCAGTTTCAACATGGTATCAGAGCAGGCCTAGATCAGATCTACACACCTCTCTCTCCATCTCTCTTCACTCAAATTCTTTATGTCAACTATAGAAAACGTAGAAGGGGACACGGCAAGCAGTCGGCAAACTCACAGCAACACCATGGCTGGAGACAATGGACTCCCCGAGAGTTATCACCTTGACGGAGGAACAAACTTTGGAGTATGGGCATACCGGATGAAGAACCTGCTTCAAAGAGATGGGCGCTTTCGCTACTGCCTCACACCACCGAGCAAGATCATGAGTGAAGAAGAGACAATGGCAAGGCAGCAGGTCATGAGCATCATCAACATCAATGCAAAGAACAGTGCACTCAAACTTCTTCGATGCTACAACGACCCATACGAATGCTGGACCGGATTGAAGGCAAGATACGAATCTGACAGTGGACCGCGCCGAGTGATGCTCATAGACAAATTCTTTGCTTTGAGAAAAACCGAATCAATCTCCATGGACACTCATCTTACCGAAGTACGAGAGATTGCAAATCTCCTAGAAGAAGTCGATGTCAACGTCCCTGAGGACATCATTGTGTACTACACACTGAAGAACCTGCCAAAGGAATACGAGATATTCAAAAGGATGCAGATCGCCGGACAGACTCTGCCGACCTATGAACAGCTTGAAGCCAAGCTGATATCAGAAGAGACATCAATGCATTTGGAGACTCAGCAGAAAGAAGAAGGTGAAGCCTTCCTGCTGCACAACGACATATGGAGGAGGTCCCAACCTACCGCGAGATACGGATCAACTTCGAATCCCAGACACCACTCAGCAACCAGAAGACGATCAGACTCGGGAGGACTGCCTACACCGAGACACTCGCATCCTGGAGCAGCGCAGAGAGGAGGTCCATCAGCAAATTATCAGCCTAGGTACAGATCGAAAGACTCCGAAAGACACCGAATGGAAACCTGCGATTTCTGTGGTCTCGAAGGACACTTCGAACGAGAGTGTGATCTTCGATCAATCCTAGATCGAATGAAGGATTATGAACACAGATTACTTGAATGCCGAAATCGAGCTCTCCACAGTCAAGCACACTACCTCGAAGAACCAACTGAGGTACACACTTCAGAACAAGACCCTGAAAACCTCGAACTAGCGGATCAGGTCATAGATGCTTGTTTGGCAGAGTTGAATGTAGTAGAGACACCTACACACACAAGCTCCTGGTATCTGGACTCCGGAGCCACACACCATGTGTCCGGAGATCCCGCAGTTTTTACCAATATGTACCCAGCTAGTGGGGCTCGAGTTCGCTCTGCAGGCGGACAGAACCATAGTGTTGCTGGAGTCGGGAATGTCGACGTCCATTTCCAACCTGGAGAAATAAAATCTGTTTCTTCTGTCCTCTACACCCCAGGTATCATGAAAAATCTATTGAGTGTTGGGACTCTAGCTGACCAAAACAAAACCCTTATCTTCAAATCTGAAGGGTGTTTCATGCTTAACAATATCACCTGCAAGGTAGAAGCTTTTGCTCCTAGAGAAAACACAAGAGGCCTATACATACTCCCAGCAGATTCAAAAAGCCTAGGACCAGAAGCAAACTCAGTTCAGCTTAATTTGCAAGCCAACCTCTGGCACAAGAGACTCGGGCATTTTCATACCCGAGGCATGCAACGTATGATTAACTCTGACGCTGTCCTTGGCATGCCGAACCTTCATTTTTTTAAACAGACCTGTACCGCCTACCAACTCGGCAAACATAC